>JBBDGP010000990.1:60000-1260000 GCA_037952835.1 Lithobates septentrionalis | reverse complement strand
ATGGTGTATAGGGTAGGGGTGTTGAATTCACTGACTCTGAGGTATTCGAGTTCCCTTTTGGTAATTAAGCCTGCTTCAAGGGCTAGTTCAAATTTAAAGTTTAAGTCTGATATCATTTGGGGAAAAGGGTTTTGGTGTAGACGTAGATATGTGGATCCATCACGGAGAAGGCGCATGGTTTGCTCCTCATATAGAGTATGTGACATAAGGACCGTGTTACCTCCCTTATCGCTTGCTTTAATAACAATATCTTTTGCGTTCTCTAATTCCCGTAGGGCCCTTCTCTCTTCCCGGCTAAGATTGTCATATCCTTTATATTCCCAGTTGACCCCCATAAGGTCCCTTTTTACTTGTTCCAAAAAGAGCTGGATATGTCTATGTTTGGACAGGGGGGGGCATTTTTTGGGATTTAATCGTCAGTTGGGATGGGCGGGGGCAGCTAGGCGACACTTGGGTGGCTTCCCCTTCTAGGTTCCACTGTTGATTTTCATCAAGGAGGGCTATTAGGGCTTCGAGAGAGTCACGCTCTTGTTTGTCTAGTTGGTCCATGTCTATATCTTGAGTGTCCCTCTTTGCATGCCAGTACCTAAAAATTAATTTCCTCAAAAACAAATTAATATCTTTGAAAACCTCAAATTCGCTCATCGTTGTAGTGGGAGAGAATGTTAGGCCTTTTTGCAGCAGTGAAATGTGGTGGTGATTTAGGGGGAAATCTGATAGGTTAACAACCTTCAGATCAGGTTGTATTTGTTCTGAGTAGTCACTAGATTGATTTACTTCGCTATTTAGAGCTTGCGTGGCCCTGACCTGAGTTCCCTTTGGTTTTCCCTTCCTTCCTTTCCCTTTCCCCGGTTTCCTCTGTTGGTTTGAGCCTGGGTCTTGATCATGGATGTGATTGGTTGGGTGCCTGTCCTGGGGATGGTGTCCCCTTCCTGATCTAAAAAAGCCACAGTTTTTTCTGGTTGTTCAGGGTCACTGTCAGTGGATGTATATCTAGGTCTAGATGTGCCTGATCGATTTCTCCTACCCTTGCGTGATCTACTCCTCCCTCGAGGTACTGTGGGGTCAAAGATATCTCCTTTCTCCCAATCTAAAAGATTCTGTTTGAATTTCTCTTGTTTAGTGGTTTTAAGGGTTTTTTGTGTTTTTTCAACCTCCTTCTTGAGCGAATCATTGTATTTGTTGAAATCCTGATCATTTTTATATGGCTCTAGCAGCTGTGCACTGATATCAATCTCTTTTTTGAGGTCATCCAATTGTATTTGCTCTTCATTGATAATCATGTGCAGAACTGCTAGTCCACGATCGAGACAACTTTGTTTCCATATTTCCAGGAATCTCGGTGTATGTAGATGAGCAGCAGGTACTACTCTTTCCCTCAACCCTCTAGGTATAACTTTATGTTCAATGTGGGACTTCAATGAAGAAATGTCCCATTTCCTATTAAGGAATTTTATAGTTAATTTTTTATGATTCTTAAACAGTTTTTTAAGAGTCTCATCATGGTTGGATGCAGCTGGAGTTTCACTAGAAAACGCAGACTGTATCTCTAAGTCAATCTCATCCGCCAGTACGTAAGCCATTGTTCCAGGAAAAAGGAAGTAGGAGGGGGGCCAGGAAAGAAAGGAGGGTCAGGGGAGGCGGAGGAAGGAGGGGTGGAAAAGGGGAAGGAATGGGAGGGGGGGGGAAAGGGGGGGGGAAGGAAGGGGGGAAAAAAGGGGGGGGGGAGGGGGGGCCAGGGGAAGAGGGAAAGGAAGGGAGGGAACAAGGATTCAATCACAGGATTTAACGCAGTTGCTCAACAAGCCAATATGGGTATATTAAAAACATGGTTATAAAGTCTGATCCTGAACATATGCACTTGGGTGTGCTATTAAAAAACCATGGGCTGACAGCACCCATATGTCTATGTCCCAAAGACAACCATTAGATATGATGCTGAGCATGTGCACTTAACTTCTTTGGTCGAACATGGCGAGGCCTGTTCTAAGTGGAACCTGTCCTGTTAAACCGCTGTATGGTTTTGGCCACCATGCTACAGCTCAGTTTCAATGTCTTGGCAATCTTCTTATAGCCTAGGCCATCTTTATGTAGAGCAACAATTCTTTTTTTCAGATCCTCAGTGCCATGTTGAACCTCCAGTGACCAGTATGAGAGAGTGAGAGCGATAACTCCAAATTTAACACACCTGCTCCCCATTCACGTCTGAGACCTTGTAACACTAACGAGTCACATGACACTGGGGCTGGGAAAATGACTAATTGGGCCCAATTTGGACATTTTCACTTAGGGGTGTACTCACTTTTGTTGCCAGCAGTTTAGACATTAATGGCTGTGTGTTGAGTTATTCTGCGGGAACATCAAATTTACACTGTTATACAAGCTGTACACTCACTACTTTACATTGTAGCAAAGTGTCATTTCTTCAGTGTTGTCACATAAAAAGATATAATAAAATATTTCCAAAAATGTGAGGGGTGTACTCACTTTTGTGAGATACTGCATGTATACAAGCTGTATTACAGGTTGTGGATACAATAATTTTAGATGCAATCTGTACTAGATGTTTACTCATATATGGTTGTTTAAAGTGGTTTTCAATTTTCATATTGTAACTTTTTTTTTCCCCCATAAAGCCTTGAATGCACACTGTATGTATGTATGTGTGTGTATATGTGTATATATATATATATATATATATATATATATAATTTGGCCTTCACTGGACTCACTCCCCTAGGCCTAATGGACGCAAGGGGGGTAGAGTGGGATTCCTCCTATCCCCCAGAGCACCTTCCAGGTTATTCACTCTCCTCCCTCTTTTTCCCTCTCATCATTTGAAGCCCACTGTATACGTCTATTCACTCTAACTTCCCTAAGAATTGCTGTGATCTAACGGCCCCTTGGACCATTATCAACTCTCCTTGATGAGTTTTCTGCCTGGCTACCCTACTTTCTCTCTTTGGAAATTCCCACAATACTTCTCGGTGATTTCAACATTCCTGCTAATACAAACACTCCTGCTACCTCTAAACTTCTTATGCCCCGTACACACGGTCGGATTTTCCGACGGAAAATGTGTGATAGGACCTTGTTGTCGGAAATTCCGACCGTTTGTAGGCTCCATCACACGTTTTCCATCGGATTTTCCGACACACAAAGTTTGAGAGCAGGATATAAAATTTTCCGACAACAAAATCCGTTGTCGGAAATTCCGATCGTGTGTACACAAATCCGACGCACAAAGTGCCACGCATGCTCAGAATTAATAAAGAGATGAAAGCTATTGGCCACTGCCCCGTTTAGAGTCCCGACGTACGTGTTTTACGTCACCGCGTTCAGAACGATTGGATTTTCTGACAACTTTGTGTGACCGTGTGTATGCAAGACAAGTTTGAGCCAACATCCGTCGGAAAAAATCCTAGGATTTTGTTGTCGGAATGTCCGAACAAAGTCCGTCCGTGTGTACGGGGCATTAGTCTAACCTCTTCATTTGACCTGAAGCAATGGGTACAGGCTTCTACTCACTCTGATGGCAACACCCTTGACCTTCTATTCTCCTACCTATGCACTCCATGCAACTTCTCAAACAATCCTTTTCCTCTCTCCGACCACCACCTTATTAGTTTCTCTCTCCCCCTGTCTTCCACCACCTTTCCCTCCAATCGCCTAACCATCACCAGTAGAAACTTTCGCAACTTCAACTCTTTCCTCTATTCTGCTACTGACCACCTCTATGACAAAATCTCTCCCCTGTTCTGCCCCATTCAAGCCACGTCCATCTACAATAAATCCCTTGTCCTCCACCCTGGACAAGCTCGCTCCCCTCACTACACGCAGAAACAGGCCTTGACCCCTACAACCCTGGCAAATAGATGACACTAAAATTCTCAAAAAAATGTAGTCACGTTCTTGAGCTTCTGTGGCACAAGACTAAGTCTCTGAAAGACTTCAACCAATACAGATCTGGCCTCCAAAAATACTATTCTTTCCTCCACATTGCCAAGCAGACCTATTTTACAACTCTTATTAACACCTTCTAATCCAGTCCCCGTAAATTCTTCTCTACCTTCAACTCTCTACTTCGTCCTCCACCGCCTCCACCCACTGACTCACTCACTGCCCAGGAGATTGCTAATCTCTTCAAAAACAAGATTGATACAATCCACGATGAAATCTCCACTCTACAGGTATCTCCCCCAGCTAAGACCCCATGTCAACAGGTACAACTGACACTCCCCTTATTTAAATCTGCTACTCCAGACCAAGTTGCTAAACTCCTTTCTATCACCCACCTAACCACCTGTCCCCTGGACCCTATTCCCTCTCAAAACTACGGTCTCCCTCTGACTCTATCCTACACTCTCTAACCCACATCTTCAATCTCTATCTCACCTCTGGTACCTTCCCCAATGCTTTAAAACATGCACTGGTCACCCCCATACTTAAAAAGCCGTCCTTGATTCCTACCAATCTTAACAACCTATGCCCTATCTCCTTGCTCCCCTTTTCCTCTAAACTCCTTGAATGCCTGGTTTACAACCAACTGAGTGACCACCTCATTAAGAATAATCTTCTTGATCCCCTTCAATCTGGATTTCGCCCTCAACACTCCACAGAAACTGCTCTTTTAAAACTCACAAATGACCTACTAACTGCAAAAACCAACGGACACTATTCTGTACTCCTACTTCTGGACCTTTCAGCTGCCTTTGACACGGTTGACCACCCCCTGCTCCTCAAAATACGTTACTCCCTCGGTCTCCGTGACTGTGCTCTTCAGTGGCTCTCATCCTACCAATCCCAACGCACCTTCAGTGTCACTTACAATTCTACTTCCTCCACTCCTCTTCCCTTCTCCGTCGGGGTCCCTCAAGGTTCTGTTCTTGGACCTCTTTTATTTTCAATCTACACCTCTTCCCTGGGTCAGCTGATAGCCTCTCACGGCTTTCAATATCATTTCTACGCTGACAACACACAAATCTATCAATCCACCCCTGAACTCACTCAATCAGTCTCCTCACGCATCAGTAATTTACTAACAGACATATCTGTATGGATGTCACACCACTTCCTCCAACTCAACTTGACCAAAACTGAGCTTATAATATTTCCTCCCCCACGTGCCTCTTCCTCTGACTTATCTGTCAAGAGCAATGGCACAACCATCCACCCATCCCCACATGTCAGTGTGCTAGGTGTTATCCTGGACTCTGAACTTTCCTTTCGGCCCCACATCCAATCACTTTCCAAAGCTTGCCGCCTCAACCTCCGCAACATCTCTAAACGACGTCCCTTTCTAACCAATGAAACCACAAAGCTCCTGATTCACTCCCTGGTTATCTCTCGCCTTGACTACTGCAACTCCCTCCTCATTGGCTTACCTTTAAATAGAGTATCCCCCCTTCAGTCAATCATGAATGCTGCTGCCAGAATCATCCACCTTACAAACCACTCAGTGTCTGCTACCCCTCTCTGCCAATCCCTCCATTGGCTGCCACTCGCCCAACGAATTAAATTCAAAATACTAACAATAAGTTACAAAGCCATCCACAACTCTGCCCCCAGCTACATGACTAGCCTAGTCTCAAAATACCAACCTAATCGCCCTCTTCGTTCCTCCCAAGACCTCCTGCTCTCTAGCTCCCTCATCACCTCCTTCCATATCCGCCTCCAGGACTTCTCCCGAGCCTCGCCCATCCTCTGGAATTCGCTACCCCATTCTGTCAGACTGTCTCCAAACTTATCCACTTTCAGACAATCCCTGAAAACTTTCCTCTTCAGAGAAGCTTATCCTGCCTCCATCTCACAACTGCACCATTTTCTCCATTAGCTCATCCCCCACAGCTATTACCCTTTTGTATAACTTGACCCTCCCTCCTAGCTTGTAAGCTCTAATGAGCAGGGCTCTCTGATTCCTCCTGTATTGTATTGTATTGTAATTGTACTGTCAGCCCTAATGTTGTAAAGCGCTACGTAAACTGTCAGCGCTATATAAATCCTGTATAATAATAATGATAATAATAATAATATATATATAAAAATGCCAGGAGTTTTAGTATATGATACAGGGTTTTGGTAATGAATCATTTTTGTGTTTCCTTGTTTACTTTCACCAATATTGTCCAAGCCCAACACTTCAACGAGAGTGTCCGGTATCATAAGTCACCTAAATTCCGGCTGTTGACAACTTGTCAACTTTCTGATCTTACACATTGAGGGGAATTTACTAAGACTGGAACAGTCTTAGTAAAAGAGCCTTTTTTTATCACCAGTTATTCGATACAACATTGGAGGATAAAAAAGCTTATCCAGAAACATTTTGTGTAATGATAAAGTTCTGGGATCCTTATTACCCTTAAAACCGCAGTGGGACACCTCTGGACAGCCGAAAGTGTGTGAGAGAAATAGACTGTCTGCAGGACCACTGACCGCCGACCAGATCACAGTCTAAAGGCCCTGGCAGGATAATCAACCACTGAGCACCCCATGGAAACTCGACGCGTTTCATGGCTATATGCCATTCTTCAGGAGTTGGGTACAGAGATAAATTGTAAATACAAATGTGTATGTAGTATTAGTTAATATATTCTGCTCCTAAGGGGAGAAAAGACCTCATGGGGAGAAAGGGGTCTATACTCACAGGTTGGCTAAAGCACTGTGCTTAAATTGCATCGAGGAAGATGACACCCCAAATTGGTTGTCTGTTCCTGAGCTGAGGCAAGGAACACCGCCCCGACCAAGAAAACATCCACATGGCATTCCTGATCGCCACAACACATTCCACATATATGGGGATGATTACAAATATAGTGTTCTGAAAAAAATTTTATAAAAATATGTGAAGAAAAAAAAATGTGAAAAGAGTGAGAAAATGTGAAAAGTGGAATAACATGATGAATGATTGGGATGAAAAAAAAATCGTATAAGTGTTGTGTGTGTATATATATATATATATATATATATATATATATATATATATATATATAATATTTCTTGTTTGTATAAATGGGTATGTTGCATGTGTCAAACATACCCATTTATTATATATACACACAACGCTTATTCAATTTTTTTTTATCATTTCTCATGTTTTTTCACTTTTCACATTTTCTCACTTTTTTTTTTACATATTCTTCACATATTTTTATACATTTTTTTTCAGAACACTATGTTGGTAATCATCCCCACACATGTGGAATGTGTTGTGGCGATCGGGCATGCCATGTGGATGTTCTCTTGGTCGGGGTGGGGTTCCTTGCCTCAGCTCCCGAACAGACAACCAGTTTGGGGTTCCATCTTTCTTGATACTAGCCAAGCACAGTGCTTTAGCAGACCTGTGAGTATAGACCCCTTTCTCCCCATGAGGTCTTTTCTCCCCTTTGGGGTAGAATATATTAACTAATAATACATACCCATTTGTATTTACAGTTTATCTCTGTACCCAACTCCTAATGAATGCCATATAGCCATGAAAAGCATCGAGTTTCCATGGGATGATCAGTCAAGTCTGGCTCATTACCTATTCACTGGCCCATAAATACTTTTTATACATTCAAAATGTATTCAGTACTATGTAATTATTCATGTGTATGTGTATCTTCCTTTGTTTTTACAGCAGCTCTGTTGCATTTGGTGCACCAATGCCTGTTAATAGGAAATATCTTGTACTATCTACAATGAATCATGTTCAAGATTTATATCATCCACCTTATTGCCAAATGCCGTTTCTATTTCATGTGTACATATATGTATTTATACAATTTTTTCAATAATTATTCGTTATTTCTCATGTGCTGCCAAGCTGACATATATGTATCGATGTATCCATTATGTTCATGCCATGTGTGCATGTATATAAATGAAATTACTTTTTTACTTGTTTCGTACCATTGTCACAAATAAATAATGTTTACTAACCACTCTACCTCCACAAGTCAATGGCCTCATTTAAAGTCCCACATTCCTTTCTTGTTTATAGAACTAGATGAGTGACATCGTAAATCCTGGTATAATGCCTTTACTCTCACGTTTTGTGAGCAATGGAAGCACTCAAAAGGGCTGTTTGGCTTGCCTCAATCTCCTCACTATAAAATTCACATCAGCACACATAAAAATGCACGCCCATTTTTTAAGCAATTTTATGCATTTTATGCACATTTATGTGCACTTAAAGCAAGGTCCACCCACCGCTGCAAAGATTAAAAGCCAGCATCTGCACATACTGCAGCTGTTGACTTTTAATAATCGGACACTTACCTGTCCTGGTGTCCAGCGATGTCGGCACCGCAGCTGATGTTTCCATCAGCTGTCGGGTGCATGCCGCCTCCACTGCGAGTAAGGGAACCCGGCAGTGAAGCCTTACAGCTTCACGCTGGGAACCCTACTGCACCCGGCGGCTGGGGAAGGGGGAGGGAGGAGGAGGGAGCCCGGGCGGTGACGTCAATACCCGCGGCTGAGGCTCCCGGAAGTGGAAACAGGATACCTGTGAAAGATAGGTATCCTAACCCCCCTCCCTCCCCAAAAGGTGCTAAATGTGCCAAATGTGGCACCTGAGGGTGGAAGAAGTACAACAAGCGGAAGTTCCACTTTTGGATGGAACTCCGCTTTAAAGCTCAATATATACTCAGCCATTATTTATTGAATAAAAAAATAATTTGACGTGCTGTTTCTTTCCTAAGACCCTTTAAGTTACAGTAGGGCTAGGCTGATTCCAGCAGGTATTTTTTTCCCTCCCACATGGGACCCAGTGCAAGTACAAATTGCCCATAGCAATTAGCAAATAGGGCGCCGGAAGGACACATCAAAGATAAAAGCCATCAAAAGGTGGTGAAAATTCTAAATATATACAAATGGCCAAAAAAAAAAAAAAGATAGGTATGAGCTTTCAGTTACTAACAAGCCCATTGCCACAGTTTGAGAGTGCAGCATACACAATACATGTGGAGAATGGAAAATATATAAGCACCGTTTGGAAAATGACAGGTTGTAAATTGGAAAACTGATGTAGAGACGAGAGTCACTGGAGATTAAATGTACGGCTTCACAAGTAATAGGCATGGACTCAAGTCAGTTTTCTCTTGTCTGAACTGAACCTGATCAACCTTTCACCTTGCAGTGTATTGAAATCCTTGGGTCACTCTTGGCGGATCTCCAGAGTGATTTGTAAAGCAATAAACTGCAAACTCTTCTTCACACTAGTACCTTGCTCCAGCTGCCCTCCCAGATAGTCACACTGAAAACCTTCATTAAGAAAGCCATTATAATGAATTTACCATACAACTTGGCATAGCAAAACATGAAATTAATTTCTTGGAAAAAAGCCGCTTATGAAGAACAGGCTTAGTTATTTTTGCTAAAAGGTGATTGTTCTGCTTAGACCTTAGAAGAAGGGGGTGCACGCTGAAAGCTTGTCCTAAAACTTTAACAGAATAGTTCAAATTAAATTTAAAACATATCATAGATGGTACACAACTGTGTTGCTATTGATAAAATATGTACTTACAGGCTTGTTATGATGAACAGTACAAGTGCAGTAACCCATAACTTTCAATGACTATTCATCTTCTACTAATATATTGATCACTGAACTTTGCACATTGTCATTCTTTACACTGTTTTATTGATTGCACCTTTTAGTTTGGTATATATTATTGATGTCATTATAGTAAAACTAAAGCTAGCCATAGACATTCAGACTTCTCTTGTTCAGGCCACCAGCTGAATGAAAGAAATCTAATAGATTCTTCCATCCATACTAAACAGGAAATCTTCCCTGACAGCTATTGTATATTTTGAGGGCCTGCACTCACAGGTGTCAGAATACCTGAATAGTGACGGCATCTGATTGGTTGGATGCAGTAACTGTCTGGCTGACAATTTTCAACCCAACTCAGTCAATTGAAGACTCTAACTTCATTAGACTGAAATCTTCCATATCCTCTCCATGCTGTTTAACAGCTCACTAGACCCGAACCCAGTTACGGCCTTGCTCAACAAAAAACTTTTTGAAGGGACTCGTCTACAATTTAAACACCTCCTGCAGGTTACCACCGCGGTGAAGCAAACGGTCGCCAAGGCCTGGAAAACTCCTCATCTTAACACTGTAGAGACCAAAAAAAGAGTCACCAGAGCCATGATCTATACCAAAATAGAAGCAGTTTTCTTGGACAGAATCCTAAAATACGAACGCTTGTGGCAGCCATGGATAGATCATTTCCTACCCTCAGATTTTGATGAATCTTTTTTGTAACCTTGAGCCCCCCAAGAATATGACATCAGAGCCACTCTGATGCTCCAGGAGTCAGAACGTTAAGATATGCATAATATCCCCTCCGGTCAGCATACTCCTCTACACCGTGGTTTACCAACTCCCTCTCTTTACTCCATGTATTGTTAGATGTCCCTCGCATACCGAGTTTCATCTCATCACACACTGATATCACCTCTCTGAGGGTTCTCTCTTTCTTAAACTCAAAAGGCGCCTGCGGCATCCCTTAACCTCAGGTACCATGGTACTATGCAATTACTATGCACTTAAATGTCTTATTATTTTTCCTTACTCATCTTTGTGGGCTGCGACCCAGCCACTTAACAGTTGCATCTTTGTTTATATGGTTATGACTCCCTCTCCAGGGGGCTAAATTGCATATATTTATACCCCATGTACATCTTCTTTACCTGTCAATAAAATATTTGAACAAGAAAACTCTAACTTCGTCAAGTCAGGAGGTGCCAACTGGGCCACTTACAACTTGAATTTTGGTCATTTCCTATTTATTTCTGAGCCGTCTATGGCAGACTTTACCTTAGACATTCTTAGGTATATACTAAAAACACAGGATCCGATCTCAAAGTCCACCTACACTATAGATCCCACCACTGCGCCAAAGTGTATATGAAAAGTATATGAAAAGTAATAACTCAATAAAGCTCTCCCTTTAAATCAAATAACACATCTACCGTATAAACAGTGTAAGCGAACACAGTGAATAGTGGCGCTATTAATAATTATCATGTGTGATAAACGAAAACATCACCCAGTAAGTAAAGTTAAAAAAAAAAAGTCCAAAAAAATGTATAAAGTCCTCAATTAGATAAGACGTATATGTTCAAAGAGGATAATCGTGAGAGGATAATCCTGTTAAGAGCTTTTCCACCACACCACGTGAAGGTTGTGACGCCGCTCCCCTATAGGTGTCAACTCACCAGAGATAATTGCCTCACACTCTCATGCTAGATAACTGAGGCATCAACCCATTAAGGGTTAAAAAGTAATTCACATCGGCCTCTGATCTTCAGTGGCAACCTCACAGGTAATCCATATGTGCAAAAAAATCAAAAATAATCCAATAGTGCAGTAGTGTTTGAGCAAAGATTTATTTTAAACAAATTAAAAACCTCAAAACATTGCACTCACAGTATGAACAGTGTTACAATGCATGTAATGAAACATTTTGTGCATCGTCACCTTACTGGCATTTCACGGTCATGGCGGACCCGGTGTGTGGTAAACAGTGTCTCACCCAAACCAAACTTGACTCTGCTGGAACGTCACTTCCGGTGTTGCGTATTGTGTCACCCCTGGTTGCCATATAGCCACGTCCCGACGTGTTTCGTCATTACGAATTTATCCTGGGATTTTATAGTTGCAAAACTCTATGCTCAATATAAGAACTAAACATGCACTTATATTCTAATGTCCACTGTGCTGGATATATCTATGATCTTATCCTTTGTACAACAAATACATACCCCAAGTAGCAATAACAGCATACATTATTCTAACATTATGCCTGTGTTAAAACACACAATAACAGCAAACAAACAGTGCTGGGTTATCTTACTGGAAAGCCCAGCATGCTTAGCAAATGGAGTGTCAGGAATGCTTTCTGTAACAAAAGTTTGATTAGATGTTATTTTTGGAAAATGGAAAACGATATGAAACAGTTTCTGTTTATAGCATAAAACTAAAATGGGCTCAAACACTTACACTTCCACCTTTATGCCCTGTTGACACTTATTTGTGCAGTAGTTAAATGAAATTGCACATCATATGCAAGAACACATCTGTGTTATTATAGTCAATGACACAAAGGCTTCTGGGGTTTGAAAAAAATGCATTAGCAGAAAATACAAAGATGAGAACACTGTAATGTAATAATCATAAACGTACATTTTGTGTGCAATTTCAGTTGAAAAGAAACTCCAGGCAACAAGTAAGACCAATCTTTAAACTGCTAATGGTTCCCAGGAAACATTGCCAGGAGAACCAGTTACAAATGAATATCTGTAAAATGTTGAGTCACCTGTTATAATAGTGCAGACTTGCTCACAGAAATCTCAAATGTTTTAAATTATTTGCTTGTATTCTTTCCCTGTCAGGACAGAAGTGTGAGTCATCCCAATTCTATCTAAGCTCAGTGCTGGTAGTAAATGTAAATGTCATTTATGAACTGTTTACAAAAAAGTGTATGTATCGCCAAAACGTTTTTTTTTTTATTAAGTAGGGAAGAGCTAAAAACCTCTTACCAAGATGGGTTTTTGCTCTGTGTGCACCATTGGGGAAATTTTCATCCAATTCCTGTCCCAGAGTCGCAACAGGTATCCCATTGCAATATTTCCTCTTACCTTTTATTCTGGGAAAAACTATTAAAATGTTGGTTTTACCCTCACCTTCTTTCTCTGTGAGAACAGTCTTTAGGGCAAACAGACTGGTGAATCTTCCCAATGAGGACACAGACCACAATTTACAAATCATCTAACACATCCCCACTCTATCCAAAGAAAAAAAAACGAAAATTGTATCCTACTTACTGTAATTTTCTTTTCCTGGTGCCTACCCATGGCGTATTTTTATAATATGAGGGAAAACTTCTCTGTGTCTTATGGAGTGAACACTGACCAGGCACCGAATGGAGTATGGCCGCTCGGGCTGCTCTGTCTTCTGTCAGGCGGATGTAATGACGTCAGGTCAGGCTGCATCTATGGGACTGGTGAGGCTGCATCTATGGGACCGGTGAGGCTGCATCTATGAGCCTGGTGAGGCTGCATCTATGGGACTGGTGAGGCTGCATCTATGAGACTGGTGAGGCTGCATCTATGGGACTGGTGAGGCTGCATCTATGAGACTGGTGAGGCTGCATCTATGAGACTGGTGAGGCTGCATCTATGGGACTGGTGAGGCTGCATCTATAAGACTGGTGAGGCTGTATCTATGAGACTTGTGAGGCTGCATCTATGGGACTGGTGAGGCTGCATCTATGAGACTGTATGAGACTGGTGAGGCTGCATCTATGAGATTGGTGAGGCTGCACCTATGAGACTGGTGAGGCTGCATCTATGGGACAGGTGAGGCTGCATCTATGGGCGGCACAGTGGTGTAGTGGGTAGCACTTTCGCCTAGCAGTAAGAAGGTCGCTGGTTCGAATCCCAACCACGACAATACCTGCCTGGAGTTTGCATGTTCTCTCTGTGCCTGTGTGGGTTTCCTCCGGGTACTCCGGTTTCCTCCCACACTCCAAAGACATGCTGGTAGGTTAATTGGATCCTGTCTAAATTGTCCCTAGTATGTATGAATGTGACTTCGGGACCCTTAGATTGTAAGCTCCTTGAGGGTAGGGACTGATGTGAATGTACAATGTATATGTAAAAGCGCTGCGTAAATTGATGGCGCTATATAAGTACCTGAAATAAATAAATAAATAAATCTATGGGACCGGTGGGTATGCATCTATGGGACTGGTGAGGTTGCATCTATGGGACCGGTGAGGTTGCATCTATGGGACCGGTGAAGCTTTATCTATGGGCCCCATGAGGCTGCATCTACAGTATGGGCCCCGTGAGGCTGCATCTATGGGCCCTGTGAGGCTACATCTATGGGACCGGTGAGGCTTTATCTATGGGCCCCATGAGGCTGCATCTACAGTATGGGCCCCGTGAGGCTGCATCTATGGGCCCCGTGAGGCTACATCTATGGGACTGGTGAGGCTTTATCTATGGGACCGGTGAGACTTTATCTATGTGACCGGTGAGGCTTTATCTATGGGGCTGGTAAGGCTGCATCTATCGGACCGGTGAGGCTGCATCTATGGGACCGGTGAGGCTTTATCTATGGGACCGGTGAGGCTGCATCTATGAGACCGGTGAGGCTGCATCTATGGGACTGTGAGGCTGCATATATGGGACTGGTAAGGCAGCCTTTCTTTGGCACTGGTAAAGCTGCTATACATTGGCACAGGTCAGGCTGCATTTCATGGGCACTGGTAAATATTTTAGTACACCATTTGGTTCAGAATATTTTTTTTCTTGTTTTCCTCCTCTAAAAACCTAGGTGCATCTTTTGTTGCGTCTTATGGAGCGAAAAATACGGTATATAGAAAAGAAAACTATAAAAAAAATGGGAAACTTACATCAAAAATTTAAGTAAACAATACATTATTAAAATAAAATTTGTACTTGCATAGAATATACTATAATTTCCATTTAAAGAGCAATTGTGAAGCTGCTGCCAACACTATCACTGTGTAATAAATGTTCTTTAAAAAAAACTAACCTAAATATAAGATGAAGTACAGATTTGTGTGACTGAATTTATAAGTAGTTTGTAACACGTCCATTCATAGAGGGCAAACCATAACTGTGAAAAGGGTGTTCCATTACAATGACTGAAGCAGGGAAGGCTGTAGCCATCATTCCAATAAACTTGTAATGATCATCATGTTTAAAGCTGACGCCATGTTTACTGTAACTTTTTCAATAGTTTATTTGGACAAAATTTGTACTACAGTAAACATGGAAATCGGCTTTAAAGTTGAAGTTGCTGTTGGCCCTTTTGCGTGACCTGATTGGCATATTCATGCAATGGAAAGCCTTACTGGACAGATGGGAGGAGGTGGGGCCAAGATCCTAAAGTCTATCTACTTTCTCTATTTGTGTTCACATAGAGCAGTGGTAGGCAACCTCAGAGGTGGAGGTCTACCTGAACAACATGAGAGATCAAAGATTACTGGGGTTTGGCGCCTTTCTTTTTACTTTTGTTCTTTAGGAGCCCCATTGGGGGTGGGAGGCTTTGGTGAAATATGTCTCAATTTTGAGACTCTCAATATATAATAAAACAAATGCCACTCTAAAAATATAAATGTAGCCTACCTTAAAAGTGGACAGTGTCAGTCAGTAGGGCAGTGGAAGGTGTCAGTATTTTTTTTTTTTTTTTACATATTTTTTCTAGGAGCCCCATTGGGGAGGGGGGAGGGGGGGGGGGGGCTTTGGTGAAATATGTCTCAATTTTGAGACCGTGAAAAGGACTGAGGACAGAGATTCCCCAGGACAATGAATAGGAAGTACTCTGTGCCGAGCAGCTTCTTGTTCATCAAAAAACTGAAGAATAGTAAAGACAGTTTACTATGCTTCAGTTATCTGCAGCTGGCAGGAGAGGAGGGAAGTTGGCAGTGCTGCAGGGATATGAGGGGTTGGGGGGACAGGGAAGACCGGGGAAGCAGAAAGAGAGGAGAGGAGGGGTGGTGGCATTTACTAGAGCCGATCGGCTGTATTTTCCTACTGCAGCTGCTGAATGCGGCGAGGAAGAGGATGAGAAGCTGGCTTTCAGTGGCTGCAGGAGGAAAATACAGCTGATCAATTCTAGTTAATCCCACCCCTCCTCTCCAGGTGTGACATGGAGGTGGCAGGGACCCCCTGGAACATGGGGATGGCAGCACCCGTGGCACATGCCACCCTCCCCCTGTAATGACAAATGTTGCTTATAGTAACAAATTATATGCCTTTTTTACGCTAATTTAAAACATATTCCCCCGTTTAGCCCACCCCCCCTGCTGGTCCTAGTAATTTTTGGGGATTTTTCTGTTAGTGTAAGCAGGTGTTGTGGCGTGGGATGATGGGTGCTGTGTGTCTGTTCCTGGCTGTCAGTGTTGTGAGGTGGGCAGGGTGGAGGGTCCCCAATAGGTGGCACAGACCCAAGCAGCATCTTTCTCCACCAGTGACAGCGGTCTCTGATAACAGGCAGCGCTCTCCTCCTGCCTTGTTCGGGTAGCTCAGTGCGAGAGCAAGTCTCCGGCCCGGGTCTCTCCTCCTTCCTGACTCTCTCCTTCCCTGCTCCGGGAACTTATTACCACGTTCCACCCAGCTCTCACACTGAAAGCACTGGGGAGGAGAAGTTTAGTCCAGGGTCAGCAATGCAGAGACGCGATTTACCGTCACCTGGCCATGGTCAATAGGTTGCTGACCATGCTGACAATGTTCCAGTGGATTCACTACAGAGGAACAGTGTTGTCACCCAATCAAAGTGAGTGCCTATCTAATGGTTCTACTGGCAGGATCAACAGGTATTTACAAATGTTTAAGGGGATACTTTGAAAAAAACAGAGAGCCTCTCTTACTGGTATAGGCAGCTTACATCATATGTGATTGTATAGTTTGACCTTAATTCTAATTTAAAATACAGGGTTAATACACTGTATCTCCAAAAGAATTGGGGCGCCTGACTGTACATGCACATGAACTTTAAAGGGGTTGTAAACCCTGTTTTTTTTAAAATAACAAACATGTCATACTTACCTCCACTGTGCCGTTCGTTTTGCACAGAGTGGCCCCGATCATCCTCTTCTGGGGTCCCCTGATGGCGCTGGTGACTCCTCCCTGCATCGAGTGCCCACATTGGAGAAGGCTCTCCTAAGGTGGACACCCATGCGGGTACGCTCCCAAGTCCTGCTTCTGTGTCCATTCACACAGAATTCGGGACTCGGCCCCGCCCCCCACATCATTGGATTTGATTGACAGCAGTGGGAGCCAATGGCTGCGCTGCTATCAATCTATCCAATCAGGACACGAGACACCAGCTAGAGCTGGTGTGCTCGTTCCTGGCTGGAGAAAGATCGGAGTCAGGTAAGTAAAATGGGGGGCTGAAGCAATACAAAAGGTTTTTCACCTTAATGCAACAAATGCATTAAGGTGAAAAACCATGAGGGTTTACAACCCCTTTAATGGCATTCAAGGTCTTAGTCCATAGGGTTCAATATTGAGTTGGCCCACCCTTTCCCATAGACACACTCCTAAACCTTGTGGACAGCCTTCCCAGAAGAGTTGAAGCTGTTATATCTCCAAAGGCTAAGACAAAAAGTTCCATACTGGCGCTAAAGTCCAATAGATCTATAAGAGCAGATAAAATAACAAAATAGTTCCACTGAAAGAGTAAGAGAAATCCTCTGAATCAAGGTCATTTGAATGTCTCTAGAATCCACCAAGAAAGGGGTTAACTCAGTGTGATGTGCAGCTCCGTATACCAGCGGGAAACTGACAAGCAACGGAAACATAAATAGAGAGACAGAGCGCACCGGCTCCTAGTGCAACACTGTTTATTCAGTAGAGGTTAAAAAGAAACATTGTATCACTATGCACTCACATGGCAGTGTTTGTATACGAGCGTCCGTATGAGGGACGCTAAGGGTTGCCAAGAAATTGCGTTTCAGAGAGTGTGGCCTTTGAACCGCATTGTCTTGGCAACCCTTAGCGTCCCTCATCAGCTGCTATTACCTGAGTGACATGTGACTGTGCAGTCAGGCCGGGTTTTCCCCAGCATTGGAGAATCCCTGCTGCGGGCGCACACCGACACAACAGGACTATCCAGCGCCAGCCCTCCCTGGATCCAGCCTGGAGCCCTGACTGCGGGAATGTAACAACCACTTGATACGGACACTCATATACAAACACTGCCATGTGAGTGCATAGTGTTATAATGTTTCTTTGTTATCACTATTGAATAAACGGTGTTGCACTAGGAGCCGATGCGCTCTGTCTCTCTATTTATGTTTCTATAGCTGCAAAGGGTGGGCCAACTCAATATTGAATCCTACGGACTAAGACTGGCATACCATTAAAGTTCATGTGTGTGTAAAGGCAGGCGTCCCAATACTTTTGGCAATATGTATATGGCAATTACAAAAGCCCAGATTTAGAGACTACGCAGTAATTGAAAACTACTGCTTAATGATGGCAGATTACAATGTTGGATTCACCTACAAGTTTTCCATAGAAAATGCATATATAATGTTTCCTACCCCTTGTCCTAAAGTACTCCAGCTTATCCTTTCACAGTGTTACAGTCTTTAGGGAAATCGTTGTTGTTCTGGTCATGTCTATGCAACCGTTTGTATCCCTTGAACTTTCTATAGAATCAAATGGAAAGATGTGGGGGAAGAGTTGTGACTCTGGTATTTCTCAGAATAGAGGTTCTTGACAGGGTAGTATTCTCATCTAGTTCTAGTAATTCTGAGTGAGTGCTTATCCCTTTTACTGCCTCAGATATAAGGGTTATGTCCGAACAGAACTGCTTGCAGCAGGCTGGCTCGGTAACCCTTATCCCCATCCGCATTTGGTACGGCTGCAAGCTCATGGCCACTTCAGCTAACCAACCCCACTGCATTGTGGATTGTCCATTACCTGTGCATGTGTGAAGCCAGCCTCAAGGTTTTTGCTTAAGGCCTCATGTACACTGCTGCTGGTAAACGGAGGTTTAGGAGCAGTAGGGCATTTTTTTCAACTGCTCCTGAACTCTCCTCTATGTTATCTTATCAGTACATGTACACAGATTCATTTATAGTTGTTTCTAGGCAGTTGCTTTTAGAGGCTTTTTTTGGAACCCAAAAAAAAATGCATTCAGAAGCTGTGTTTAGAGGCATTTCAAACGCCAAATGTGGCTAAAGGCGGCTACACGCGTTTAGGCCATTTTCGTCTAGTAGCGTTTTTAAAGGGAAACATTTTATTACTTTTGAGCCTTGAAAATGCTAAAAACACACCAAAGACTCAATTATCACTGTATGCAAAGTTGATATACCATTTGATATTCCCCTCATCAGCCAATTATGCTGTACAATGCACAACTTGTATTACTTGACGCTGAAGTTGATTAGGAATTTCACTCACCCGTCAACAATTGAGAATTTAACTTAATGACCCCCACATTGAGCTTGAGACCCTAATGTCTGGCTGTTTGCATTTCTAGACGGATGTAACTAGAACTAGACGGGGTCTAACATTTTCCAAGAGAATGTCAAAGGTAGCAATTGACATGCGTGTAAAATTAAAAAAATTCTCTGTGTAATTACGCAGCTGAACATACATATTCGAAAAGTATCCTGTGGACATGTGTTGAGCTATCAATGGATGTGTCCAGTAGCGACGAACTCTGGTCCTCTCACGCAGTTTTCTACATCTTTGGAGCCTCAGCAAAAGCAACAACAGGAGCATTTCCTCACACATGCTCATCATGGGATCCATATTAACAAACCAACCAAAATAAGCACCCTGCTTTCTCAGCTGCTACGCACACTGTTCTCTCACAGAATGTCTGAAATAGTTAATAAATACTTGTTTTTAGTGCTTTCTAATCATTTGGGAGGGTCTACTGAGGTTATCTTTAGTAAACGCTTCTGAACGCAAACGCGGCTTGTAAACGCTGCTAAACACACTTTTTTAAACATGGATTACTAGCTGTGATGTTCTAGAGTTCAGGAGAGGTTGAGAAACGTCCCGCGTACATGAAGCCTAAATTGTTTAGAGTTTTGCATTTTAGCATATGCACGGATGTAAAAATCTTGGCTAAAGTGCTAGCAACCCGTTTAAATGTATTCAAAAGCTTATACATCCTGACCAGTCAGGTTTTTTCCTAACAGGTCAACTAGCATTAACATTAGAAGAGTCTTCTTAAACATGCAGATTCCAGCAGACAATATGGGCTCCAGGGCCATATTGGCCTTAGATGCCACTAAGGCTTTTGAGAGCCTGGAATGGGACTACTTATGGAGGGTCCTAGAGATTTTGAGTTTGGCCCCTCCTTTATTAGATGGTGAAAATACTTTACAGTGAACCAAGAGCAAAAATAAAAATCAATAATGAATATTCAGAACTGTTCCACTTGGAGTGAGGGACGAGACAGGGTTGTCCCTTGTCCCCCTTGTTGTTCGCCCTTGCGACGGAACCATTAACAATCATGACTAGATCAATGCCAGACATACAGGGGTTCTGGAGGAAGACAGGAGAAGATAGGATAGCACTGTTTGTGGACGACGTCCTGTTCTTCCTGGGAGGTGTTGAGAATTCGCTAAATACAGTGATACAAATGATTGGAGAGTTCGGGCGTTTTTCTGAACTGGTTATCAACTGGGAGAAATCGGCCTTGCTACCGGTTGACCCACTTGGTAACCAGATACTGTCGGGAACTCCCCACCTAAAAGTAGTTGCAAAACTGAAATACTTGGGTGTCTGGATTACGAGCAACGTAAACCAGTATGTTAATGATAACCTAACCCCACTACTACTCAAATTAAAGCAAAAGGAAAATATCTGGAGCCAACTCCCTTTATCCGTAGCAGGGCGCTGCAATCTAATAAAGATGATATGGCTACCACAGATATTATACATGTTTCATAATTCCCTGATTTGGATAGGCCAAAAGTGGTTCAAAAGAATAGAATCCCTTTTTAGGAAATACATTTGGAAGAAGGGTCAATCTAGGATTAGTTTGCAAACCATGCAGATACCGGTTAAACAGGGGGGTATAGTGGTCCCGCATCCGAGGTCATACTTTCTGGCATCCCAGTTACAACACCTAGCAGGCTGTGGAATCCCAGGAGGGAGGAACCCCAGTGACAGAATGATGATAATGGGGGCCCCACATAGTGTACTAGTGGAGGTATTAGAGGCAGACTCTTTTATCTGTAGATGTCCGTAAAGTAGTAGTCAGTAAAGTATGGCAGACAACGAAGGCACTGTTGGGGTATGAGGGGGTAACAGAATACGCCCCCCTATGGAACAACAAAAACCTGGCGGAACTAAGAGGTATAGAGAAGCCCAGGGAATGGGAGAGACAGGGCATCAACCAACTATTCCAACTATATGAGGGCAATTTTATGAAAACATTTCTAGCGTTAAAACAGGAGTTTAATATACCAGATAATTCATTTTATAAATATCTCCAAATCAGACACGCTATACAAGTACAGTTTAGGTTGCAGAAAATGGAATGGACCCAGATCCCCACTCTCCTAAAAATAATCAATTCAGATACATCTAAAGGACTAATCTCAGAGTTACAGTATATACTAGCTTGGAAGATAGAATAGTAAGTAGAGTAGGACCTTCTAAGAGCAGAGCGGGGTGGAAGAGAGACCTGGGGGCAATGACTACGGAGGAATGGGACAGGATCTTGAAACGAGGAGCGCTGGTTTCAAACTCTCCTTCACAGAAAGTATCTCATCTGTTCTTAATACATAGAGTCTACTATACCCCAAAAAAAAAATTTTAAGCTCGGATGGAGACAAAATGATGAGTGCCCCAGGTGTAGGGCGACAGGGGATTTTATTCACAGGGTATGGAAGTGCTTGAAGCTTTTTAGATATTGGGTGGAGATAATAGATAGGACAAACAAAACCTTCAAGACTGCACTAGAGCCGGCGGCCAAGACATGCCTACTAGGGGACATGGAGGTAGGTAGCGCCCCCAATCGACATCATCGAAGTAGTGCTGAGATGCCTATACCAGGCGAGAAAATTAATGGCACAGAAATGGCAGGCGCAGATCCGCCCAACCGTGAAGAATTGGGTTAAGACTATCAACTCAATAGTTTGGAGTGAAAGAGTGGTATACAACAGGCAAGGCAACTATAGGAAGTTTGAGAGAATGTGGAGACCTTGGTTAGATGAGATGGGGTGTCCCCTATAGGGGGAAGGTGATGAGCGGATGAGAGGGGGCCCCCCTTTTTTTTCTTTTACTTTAGCCTACGGCTCTTACTACTGGGAGACCCGGGACGCTCTCTTTCCCCACACGTTCTTTTCCTTGGAGAGTTCTTACTCATCTCCAGGTGGCTCGGTAATTAATAGAAGCATATACACAAGTAATGATTAAGTGGTGTGGGTGAGGGGGGGTGGGGTTGTGTTGGGAGGGAGGGAGAGGAAAGGTAAATTAATAACATGGATATGTATTGTAAGTTAATACACAATATTTTATGATGCTTTATTTCTTTCTGATATTTGTGAAATAATAAAAAATTTAAAGTGAGAGTTTTGCATTCCTCCGATTTTTCCAAAAAGGCACAATTTAAAACCTACAATTATCAGTTTTTTATTAACTCCGTATGGTTTTGTCATTTAGATTTATTAAAAGGCTTGTAAGTTATGTTGTGTCTGTATGTGCTTATAATGATTTGAGTGTATTTATATTAGATTTGATAAATGTTTGCAGAACTATCTTGGGGCATGCAAAATCAATAGCACTATATTCAACTCGGATCTTGTGTTTTTAGAAAATATATAGTATGGACAGTCTTTTAATAGTTCTCAAAGCTGCAAATGTAAAAATAGAAAAACAATTTGAAAAATAGCAAAAATGACGTGAAGAATGGGAGGCAGAGCCTGGCAGCGAAAGGGAAATAGTTGTAAAAACTTTGATGTATTTTGACACAGTAAATCACACTTGAATTTTATCTTCACACCTTGAGAAAGGTTTGAAAACACTACTTCCCTCTAATTTTGTAAGGTAAATTAATTCAGCTATGCTTACCATAAGTGTGGGTCTCTTCAGATTAATATTTTTATATACAGAACTTAGGGGTTGTAAAGACAGAAAGTTTATCTTAATGCATTATATACATTAAGTTAAAAAACCTTCTCTGTGTAACAGCCCCCCTAATTACGTACCTGAGCCCCATCTCTCTCCAGCAATTTCCACAAATACCTAAGCCGTCTGGGACACTCCTGATTGGCTGAGACACAACAGCGGCGCCATTGGCTTCCGTGGCTGTCAATCAGCCAATCGGGGGAGAGAGGGGGCGGGGCCGGGTCGGGGCTTCGTGTCTGAATGAATACACGGAGCTCTGACTCGGCTCAGTGCCCCCATAGAAAGCTGCTGGCTGAAGGGCACTCAGTAAGAGGGAGGGGCCAGGATAAGAGGAACCCGAGAAGAGGAGGATCTGGGCTGCCCTGTGCAAATCCAACTGCACAGAGGAGGTAAGTATAACATGTTTGTTATTTGAAAAAAAAAGAGACTTTGCAATCACTTTAACCTACAGTATATAAATGTTTTTTTTAATGTATACTGCTATACATATTCAGTGTTTTTTTTTTAATTTTAAAAACATGTATGTGCGATTGCCATCAATTTTATTCTTTTTCATCCATATTAAAGGATAAGTTCACCATTCTGGTACAATCATTTTTATTGTTATAAATATAACAATGTGACAAACATTCACCCACGCAGGAGTATAGTTCAGTAAATATAAAAATCAAATCTCTTTTATAGGCATTGGCTGTCTACTGGGCGACCTAATGGGATAACCCAGAGGTCCATATAGATTTCCAGAGCATAAGGGCCGACTAACTAGGGCCCTAGATGCAAGTGCACAAGATTACAGCGGAGGGTGTCGCGTGCACTGGTCCATTGAATAACCCCCAGCACAGGTTGGGGTAATAAGTTCACCTTTTTGAACATGTTACACCCATATTTAAGGGTGTAACATGTTCTGCAACCTCCCCTCACACCCCCGATCTCCCCCCCCCGCGCCCCCATTGTGACTGCGGGTGGGGTTTTTTTCCCCGCACTTGCTATAACAACTTAAAAACAGTGCAGCCTTGTGGAACTCCACCCATTCATTCACAGAGTTCTATGAAAAATTGAACTACAAGGACCAAGTATTGTGGTAGATTGCATTTAGTTCTCAATGAACTGCAAGGGGGCTGATGAACACTCTCATAGTTCATTGATTTTCCTGCTCTTCAACTGTTTCCCCTTATGGGAGGTACGGGCAGACAGCTTTACTGAGAAGTCTGCAGGAACCTGACACTGCACCCCCGATCTGTTGATCATTGGTGCAATGCTGTGAAAGCTCTTAAGAAAAAAATAAATAAATGCTAATAAATAATAAAATTTACCTGCAAAGAATGTACATTTATTTTTTATTTTTTTTAAGTGAACTTATCCTTTAACTGTTAAGGAGGAACTGAACTCTTGAAGGGCAATTTACACTTTTTATAGTGAATAAAAAAAATAATCTATCCTATACAATTGCTACACAAGCCATGTTGTAATTAAACCATTTCAATACAAGGCACTTAAACCCCCTTCCTGCCCAAACCAATTTTCAGTTTTTGGCGCTCTCACACTTTGAATGACAATTACTCATGCAACACTGTACCCAAACAAAATTTGTATCATTCTTTTCACACAAATAGAGCTTTCTTTTGGTGGTATTTAATCACCACTGGGTTTTTTATTTTTTGCGGTAAAAGTAAAAAAAAGTGAAAATTTTATAATAACACTTTTTTTTTAGTTCCTATATAGAATTTTGCAAAGAAATCATTTTTGTTCATACGTTTGGGCCAAAATGTATATTGCTACATATCTTTGGTAAAGTGAGGGTATACTAATGCGCAAACCAAATGAGTATGGATCAATGAGTGGCTGCCAAGATGAATACGTGTTCCCACACAGTGACAACATTTTTTGCACTACAGATGGTGAAATTACATCACTTTATGAACTGAGTTTTTTTCTGCACAAGCACTTTATGAGCGTTTTTGTGATTTTGTTTTTTTGTTTCTTTTTGAATTTACATCATCTATTGAATGTTATTTGCACTTATTTAACATTGGTTTGCATATTACTGCATTAGCACTTTGGAAGTTGATTTACTATATATTTATCTTTATTGAGTAAGCACTCAACCTTACCTCTATCTTTTTAAAAAATAACCCAAATTAGTCGATATTATTTAGTCTGCGTAAAAGTTACAGGGTCTAAAGGCAAATCATTAAAAATTGATCACACCTGATATACTGACGGCCTATCTCATTTCTTGAGGCCCTAAAATGTCAGGAAAGTACAAATGCCCCCCAAATGACCCATTTTTGGAAGGTAGATAGTCCAAGGTATTTAGTAAGAGGCATGGTGAGTTTTTTGAAGTTTTTTCCTACAATTCTTGGGAAAATTAAGAAAAAAAAAAAAAACATATATATATATATATATATATATATATATATATATATATATATATATTACACAAAATTGTCATAATCACAAGATATTTCTCACACACAGTATGTGCATACTTCCAATTACACCCCAAAATACATTCTGCTACTCCTCCTATGTGTGGCGATACCACTTGCGTGAGACTTTTTCACGGCCTGGCCACATACAGAGGCCCAACATGCAGGGAGCACCATCAGGTGTTGTAGGAGCATAAATTACACATCTAATTTCCTGATGACCTATCACACCCTTGAATTCCCTGGAGCACCAGGACAGTGGAATTACCCACAAAATGACCCCATTTTGGAGAGAAAACACCCCAACGTATATTCTTTGAGGCCTGGGCTGTAGATAGGTACTCGGGTACTCTGATGGGCTGCAGATAGGTACTCGGGTACTCTGATGGGCTGCAGATAGGTACTCGGGTACTCTGATGGGCTGCAGAAAGGTACTCAGGTACTCTGATGGGCTGAAGATAGGTACCCGGGTACTCTGGGCTGGAGACAGGCACTCGGATACTCTGAGCTGGAGACATGTACTTGGGTACTCTGATGGGCTGGAGATAGGTACTTGAGTACTTTGATGAGTTGGTGACAGGTACTCGGGTACTCTGATGAGCTGGTGACAGGTACTCGTCTACTCTGATGGGCTGCAGATAGGTACTTGGGTACTCTGGGCTGGAAACAGATACTTGGGTACTCTGATGGGCTGGTGACAGGTACTCGATTACTCCAATGAGCGATGAGCGATAGACAGATACTCGGGTACTCTGATGAGCTGGAGATAGGTACTCGAGTACTCTGATGAGCTGGTGACAGGTACTTGGGTACTCTGATGGGCTGGAGATATGTACTTGAATACTTTGATGAGTTGGTGACAGGTACTCGGGTACTCTGATGAGCTGGGGACAGGTACTCAGGTACTCTGATGAGCTGGGGACGGGTACTCGGGTACTCTGATGGGCTGCAGATAGGTAGTCGGGTACTCTGGGCTGGAGACAGGTACTTGGGTATTCTGATGAGCTGGTGACAGGTACTCGGGTACTCTGAGCTGGTGACAGGTACTTGGGTACTCTGATGAGCTAGTGACAGGTACTTGGGTACTCTGATGAGCTGGTGACAGGTACTTGGGTACTCTGATGAGCTGGTGACAGGTAATACAACATGCAGGGAGCATCGTCAAAGCTGTGCTCAGAAGTAGGCACACAGAGGACAAGGGACTAGTCACCAGTATTGCCAGTGGTCTCCCTGCAGATTATTTTCCCACAATACCTACTTACCATGCCAGTAATAACATCACCAAATTTCTCCCTAAATCCCTTGAGACTAGCAGTGCTTTAGGTCTCACACTGCAGATGTACAGCTACAGGTCTGTAGGTACACGCACATACCACGAAATGCACTGCTATGTTTAAGGCTGGATTACAGACAATTCTTTTTTTTTCTATATACTGCTTCAGCATAATTCACATTTTATTTTTTCATTGTTTATACACAGCAAATCTTCAATTTCAGTTCAAGTCCACTTTAATGTGTTAGATTTTGTTATTTAGAGCACACTGGATTACTGAGCTATGCATTGCTTATTCTACTTTAATATTACAAATCTAAAAATAAACAGACTCTGCTGTTTTGATGTGCAATGGCCCGCTTGGGCCATGCAAGGTCTTAATAATTAATAAGAAACAATAGTTCATACAAAATGTAGTCCATAAACAGTCTTACTAGCAGGTCACATACACATTCAGGGCTGGACTGGGACAAAAATGTGGCCCTGGACTTCATCCAGACCGGCCCACTTTAATTCAATAAAGTGCTGCCCCCCCTTAAAAAAAAAATAAAAAAATCACGCACACCAAAAGGCCAAAAGGCCCCTACATCCATTATTGTATATCATGGGAGGGTGAGAGAGAGGGGGTTGAGGGAAAGGGGGTGAGTGTGAGAGAGAGGGGGTGAGTGCAAGATCCCTTTCACACTGAGGCATTTTTCAGGTGCTTTTTGGCTAAAAATAGCGTCTGTAAAGCGTCTGAAAAATGCCTCCCCTGCAGTCCCAGTGTGAAAGCCCGAGTGCTTTCACACTGGAGCGCTGCACTGGTAGAACGTTAAAAAATGTCCTGCAAGCAGCATCTTTGGGGCGGTGGAGGAGCGGTGTATACACCACTCCTCCCCACTGAAATGAATGGGCGCTTTATAGGCAGTGGTGCTACACAGGCGCATTTAACCCTTTATTCGGCTGCTAGTAGGGGTTAAAAGTGGCCGCTAGCTGTCGAATAGCACCACTAAAACAACGGTAAAGCGCCGCTAAAACTAGCGGCGTTTTACCGTCAATGCCCGCCCCAGTGTGAAAGCAGCCTAAGAGTCAGGGAGTAAATGAGAGAGATGGGGGCTAAGAGAGATGGGGGCTGAGAGAGATCTGGGCTGAGAGACAGGGGGGCTGAGAGACAGAGGGGTGAGCTGAGAGACAGAGGGGTGAGCTGAGAGACGGGAGGAGCTGAGAGACAGAGGAGGGAGCTGAGAGTCAGAGGAGGGCTGAAAGAGGGGGTTTGGGAGACAGAGGGGAGAAGTTGAGAGACAGAGGGGGGGGACAGAGACAGAAGGGTGAGAGACGGAGGGGAGGGGGCCAAGAGAGAGAGGGGAGGGGGCTGAGAGAAAGAGGAGAGGGCTGAGACAGACCACATAGCTGCACTATCTGCAGTCTCTCCTCTGCTCCCCCCCCCCCCGTCGCAGTGTGCAGGCATGTATGCGTAGGATGCTGGGTACCTGATGGCCAGCAGCGCCGAGTCTCCCTCTTGATCTGGGGGTGCTCTCGCTGTTCTGCTCCTTCAGGCCGCTCCTTGGCAGCCTCCGCCTCCCGCATGTTCTCTTCCTCTGGGCTCCCAGTCAGTCTGTCCTCTGGCCCAGACTGCACGGTTCTTGGAGCAGAGAGAAGGTGGAGAAATCATGGTTCTGGAAATGCCAGGGTGGCCACGCCCGCTCCTGTTCGCCTCTTCGGTGGTCAGGGAAGGGGTGGAGCTCTTCTCCCTCCTGGGCTCTAGCATCCAAGTGCTCTCCTCGCTGGCCACCTTCCCCGAATCCCAAACACTGTTTGCTGCCATGCTCCCGCTGCCGCCGAACTCTGCAGAAAAGACGGCCCACTGAGCCATTGGCCCACCGGGACACTCCCGATGGCCAGTACATGCCTGTACACATCTGACGTAGCAATTGTTATTGTTTAAAATCTTGGCAACTTCAATAACTGTCCATAACTGAAACCAGCAGAGCTTTCCCTCATTTCAGAACTTCCCCTCAGATCTAAAGCAAATGCACTTTAAAGTGCACTTCCAGTGCACAGTATATTTGCCTTTAATAAATCATTGTATATTACACTGTTTCCAGGATGGCATTAATGTGAAGGGTTACCTTGTAAACATTCCGTTTATTATAAAATATAAACGCAAGGCAAAAAAAACCCATTGTATATACTTTTTTTTATAAGTTATCACATAACCTCTGTTCTCTGCTGCATAAGGTGTTTAAAGAGATGGGGGTGGAGACTGCAGCGGGGCATGTCAGCATGAGGCAGGGAAACAGCAATACACTGATCTTCCTACTGAAGAGCTGTGCAGGGGGGGGGGGCGTGTCAGCAAAGTCTGATCGATGGAGGACAGGCAGGCTTTTCACCCAGCGCAGCTAGAAAACTGACCATGCTGGGATGGATGTGCTTCTATGCCTGGCGTGTTCAGTTTGAAATAGGAGAGTAGGGGGAGTAGCAGGATCACCAGGAATTTCACAGAAAGGAAGCAATACAAAGGGAACAGGCTACGTTTTAACACAAGTATATGGTACAACAGACGCATCAGAGGATTATGAAAGGTTTGGGTAATATACACTTTAACCGTTAAAAAAACTTCTGTCAGTCACCGGCCCCCTAGCCCCCCGTTTCACTTACCTGCGCCTTGGAATTTCCAATGATGAAGACCTGCTGTCTCTGCCTGGAGTTTTCGACTCTTGGTTGGATAGATTGATAGCATCACAGCCATTGGCTCCCGCTGCTGTCAATCAGATCCAATGACGCGGGTGCTGGGGGCGGGGCCGAGTCCAGCATTCGTGTCTATGGACGCAAATGCTGGACTCGGGAGCCTGCCCACAAGGTAACCCCCTCGGGAGATCGCTTCCCCTAGGGGGTTATCCTATGTGGGGAGGAGCCGCGAGAGCTGCCGGGGGACCGTAGAAATCGAGGACCACTGTGCAAAGCGAGCTGCACAGTGGAGGTAAGTATGATATATTTGTTATTTAAAAAAAAAAAACAATCCTTTACAATCACTTTAATTGTCTTAGATTGCTTTCCTTTGCACAAAAAGATTTTTTCATCATACTGGATGGAACAATCAAAATGTCCACTGGTAGTGCTTAAAGTGATACTAAAGTCTCTCTTGTTTTTTTTTTTAGTTAAAAATAACAAACATGTTGCATTTACCTGCTCTGTGCAGGGATTTTGCACAGAGCAGCCCCGGATCCTCCTCTTCTCGAGTCCCTCTTCAGTGCTCCTGGCCCCTCCCTCCTGTTGAGTGCAAGCAGCTTGCTATGGGGGCACCCAAACCACTGCTCTGTGTGTCCATTCAGACAGGGAGCTGCGGCCCGGCCCCCTTTTTTCCCCTCATTGTCTCACTAACTTTTTTTTTTTTTTATAATTGACAATTTTTATTATTTTTCAACAGAAAAGAAATTAACAATTACAGCACTATAGTATTGGGTACAGGAATAAAAAGAGGTCATAGTGTCACAATTCAATTTGGCACATGGTCATCCAAACATTGGACGATTAAGCCTGGTAATGTAAACAGTTAGTAATGAAACGGAGTAGGTTAACTAGACTGTTAAACGTTTCATACATTGTATCCATTAGTACCCTTTACATGTATATATAGCTTCAAAAAAAAGAAAGAAAAAATTAAAAGAATAAAAATAAAAAAAAAGAAAGAAGGGGGAAGAAAAAGAGTAGATAGAGGGGGGAAGGATAAGGGGGGGGGAGGGGGGGAGGGGGGGGGTCGCCACCCATCGCCAATCCCGGGACACGTCTGTGGGGGACGAGTCATAGGTACACGAATGACCTATATCATTAAGTCACAGGGGTCTCAAACAGAACCCAGGGTTCCCAAATACGGTTATGTTTCTCAAGGGTATCATTTAATGAGGCCGTAAGATATTCCATTCTTTTAACATCCCTAATCCTGGAGTGCAGCTCGGTCAGTGAAGGGGTCTCTCTTTTTTTCCATTTTAGAGCCACCAGGCAGCGTGCTGCAGTAAGCACATGCGCTAAAAGTTTTTTGGAGGTTTTTGAGAAGGTGGCAGGCGGAAGGCCCAAAAGAAAGATCTTCGGATCCAGAAGCACTCCAGTATCAAAGATAGACTGGAGCAGGGATTGTACCATACTCCAGTAAGAGCTGATTAGAGGGCAGGTCCAATAGACATGAAATAGTGTTCCCCTATCTTTATAACATCTCCAACAGCGAGAGTCGGCTGTGGGATATATAGAGTGGAGCAGGTCAGGGGTCTGATACCAATGGAATAGTATTTTGTATTGATTTTCTTTATAAAGCGTGCATATAGAGCTTTTAGTAGCCTGGTTCCATATAAATTGCCAGGTCTTAAGGGGTAAATCTGAGCCCAAAGCCTGCTCCCACTTAGCCATATATGGGTGTCGTGGCCCATCTGGTGAGAAATCAGTGATCAATATTTGGTAGGAACGTGAAATCATGCCTTTAGGGGACGAGCCCTCTAAACATAGTTTTTCAAAGTCCGTCAGGGGGGAGAATCTTAAATTCGACCCCAGCGATTGCGCATAATGGCGTATTTGTAGGTAACTGAAAAAAGCTTGTTTGGGAATATCAAAAATTTTTTGTAGTTCTTGGAAGGGTCGTAGCATTCTAGTTTTAGGGTCAATTAATTGTCCATACCTAAATATAGCCTTATCCATCCAGAAATGGGACATCTGTGAGGTTAAGCTGTCTGGGATATTGGGTGTGAATAGGAATGAGGTGACTGGAGAGGTCATTGTGGTAAGCGGATATTTCAGTTTGGCCCGTCGCCATAGTGTACGTAGGAGAGCCATTGGTCCTAGCAATTGTACGCTGTTTGGAGGTATATCAGAGCTCCAAAGCATGGAATTTGGGTGTATAGGGGCTAGCCATAACTTTTCTATCTGTGTCCACCTATTGTAAGCGTGTAGGGTACACCAGGAGGCTATGGGTCTTAGTTGGGCTGCCAGATAGTACTTAGCTATATTGGGGAACGCCAGTCCCCCTTGGGTACGTGGGGCATATAGAACCGATCTAGCAACACGGTGTCTTTTATAATTCCAGAAAAAGTTTATTAGGTCACCCTGAAGTTTTTTTAAGTGTGGACTCGGGATAGGGATAGGAAGCGTCTCGAACAAATATAGAAGTCTAGGTAGTATCGTCATCTTCAAGGTTGCAAGTCTACCAAAAAGGGACAGTTTCAGGGATCTCCATTTATTTAAGGAAGTTCTGATAGAAGCGAATATTTGGGGGAAGTTGGCCTTGTATAGAGTGTCGTATGTGGGTGTAATATGCACCCCCAGATATTTTAAGGAAGAGGTCCGCCAAGAGTATGGAAAAGTTTGTGAAAGCGTTGAGAATGTATGGGGTGATAAATTAAGAGGGAGAACCTCTGTCTTGGAGCTATTAATTTTGTAACCCGAGAGGGTGCTATATCTCTCCAGCTCTGCTTGTAAGTTCGGAAGAGATATGTGAGGTTGGGTGAGAGTGAGGAGGACATCATCTGCAAATAAGGAGATTTTGAAATCTCTGGTACGGACTGGTATACCGTGTACATTTGGGTTGTTTCTGATGTGGGCCGCCAGTGGTTCAATGCATAGGGCATATAAAAGAGGGGAGAGTGGGCAACCTTGACGGGTCCCATTAGAAATTAAAAAAGTAGGGGAAGTTGCAAAGTTAGTGCGAACCTGGGCTGTTGGGGCCGTGTACAGGTGGGTGATAGCTCGAAGGAACGGACCCTCAATACCAGCCCGGTTGAGAGTCGCGAACAGGAAGGGCCAGCCCAGCCTATCAAAGGCTTTTTCGGCGTCCAAACTGAGCAATAATGCCTCTAATTTGTTCCTGTTCGCAACCTCAACCAGGTCAATGACCCTCCGGGTGTTATCCCCAGCCTGTCGACAGGGAATAAAGCCCACCTGGTCTCTATGGACCAGGGACGGCATGAAGTTGTTTAATCTATTGGCCAATATTTTCGTAAAGATTTTTAAGTCAGTATTTAGAAGTGCTATCGGCCTGTAATTGGACGGGAGGGTGTGGTCTTTCCCTAGTTTTGGGATTAGTGTCAGGTAGGAGTTTTGCATATCTCTGGGGATGGGTGTGTTAGAAAGAAATGAATTAAAGAGGTTTGTCATATGGGGGAGTAAGTGTGTTAGAAACGTCTTATAATAGAGGTACAGTAGTCCATCAGGCCCAGGGGCCTTATTATTTGGCAGCAGTTTAATTGTTTTTGTTATCTCCTCCTCTGTGATGGAGGCATTAAGAGTCTCGAGGGCAGAGGGAGTGAGCTTGGGAGAGTCCGCTTCCGCTAAATAGGTGTAGATGGCCTGGGTTAGGTCAGGAGGAGGTGGGTTGTGCGGGACACTCGGGTCGTTATACAGTGCGGAATAAAAATCGTGAAAGAGTTGTGCTATTTTGTCAGGGTGGGAGTGGAGGACGCCATTTGCCTCTCTAAGTTGTGTAGTGGTAGCGGTTGCTGCCTGGTCGCGAAGTTGTTTCGCCAAGAGTGTGTGTGACTTGTTGGCTTTGTCGTAATAGGTCTGTCTAAGCCTGACTAGCGCCTTTTCAATCTTCCCTATTTCGATATCTCTCAGTCCAGCCCTTACACTAGTGAGTTCTCTAAGGGTTGTCAGGGATGGGGATTTGAGCAAGTGCATTTCTAGATGCTTGAGTTTGTCCAGAAGAGCGCTGCGTGTGGCATTGGCATTTCTTTTTAAGGCCGTGGAAAGTGAGATACATTGGCCTCGTAAGACCGCCTTATGGGCTTCCCACAAAGATGGGGCGGAGATCTCAGAGGAGCAATTTTCCACAAAGTATTGCTTCAAAGTTTGTTCTAGTTCTATTCTGGATGGGTCATGTTTAAGTAGGAAGTCGTTTAGGCGCCAGTGGCATTTGCGAAGGGAGTTCGGGGAAAGTGTCAGAGATAATGTAATCGGTGCATGGTCCGACCAAGAGATGGCCTGAATGTCTGATTTCGTGCATGTTCGCAGCGTCGGGGCGTTAACAAAGAAATAATCTAGTCGTGAGTGGGACATATGGGGGTGGGAATAAAAAGTAAATTGTTTAGCTGATGGATATGCGGTGCGCCAGGTGTCAAACAGGGCATATTTCCTAGTGAGTTGGCGAAACTGGGTGGCTGTTCTGTTGGTGTTTGCCTGAGATTTCCCCCGGCCCATTGAGTGTTTATCAAGACCTGGAGAATGGACAAGATTAAAGTCTCCTCCGATCACCAGGTATTGATGGGGGGCCCCAAACAGGCGGTCAAAGACCCTAGACAGAAAAGGGATTTGATTCGCGTTTGGGGCATAGATATTGCATAGAGTGATACTCACTCCTCTCCAAAGGCCTCTGAGGATGAGGTAGTGTCCCAGGGGGTCAGAGTATTGGGATTGCAACTGGAAGGGGGAGCCTTGCTTAAAAAGGATTGCCACCCCTGCCCGTTTGTGTGGACCAGAGGTCTGATATATATGAGGGTATGGCCGTCGTGCGAATGTCATGGTGCCTGTTTTATCAAGGTGGGTCTCTTGAATGAAAATAATGTCCGCTTTAGACCGTTTGAACTCCCGTAGCGCTAGGCTTCTCTTAACGTTTGAGTTAAGGCCCTTTACATTTAGTGAAAATATATTAATCATGGTGGGTGTTTAGTGGAAAGGTACAGTAGCTTACCTAGCAGGTGCAGCAGAGCCTTGGAGTATAGGAGGTCCCTATAGTGAGTCTCCATGGTGGTTGTGGTATGAAAGCCTATGGCCCCCTGAACATGAACCTGGTCCCGGAGATGGGCGACGGCCAGGGAATTGGAGAGGGAGTGAGAGATAGGAATAGTAGTGGGAGAGAAACATAAGAAAAGGTACAAAAAAGAGAAAAAGAACACAAAGGTTAGTGCAACGTTAAGGTCATTCAACCGTTCACAATATAACCCACCTACACAGAGTGATGGGATGGGAGACTCCGAAGGGCCCCCTCCGACGTCGGGGCCAAGAATACCAGCGTCAGAGAAAATGAAAAAGGGAGCCATTCGGAGAGTCCCGGGGGGGAGGAAAGGATGGACCCAAGGGGAAGAGGAGAACCTCCTTCCGGGCCTGCCTGCAGCTAAGAAAAAAAAAAAAAATAAGAGAAAAAAAAAAAAGTTTTATGACTTAAGTAACAGAAAAAACAGGGAACCTGCATGCATAAAAATGGCAACCGACATGTCTATACTTATGTCACTGATCTGAGTAATAGAACAGACCCATGAGGCTTTTGGTTCGTGGAAGTTGAGGCAAAAGTAAGATAACTTCTATGGGTTCAAAAATGATGGTATAGAGGTATACGTATAGGAAATTTCCTCTGCGTAATAGTATTCTCCTATAGTTTAACCTCCAGCAGGGAGGAGGGTAAAACAGAGAGGGGGTGCCATGTCCCTCCCCTGAAACAGACAAACAGGGAGAAAGAGGGGAGAGAGTGAGAGCGAGGAGCAAGTGTAGATAGATGTAGGAGAGGGGGGAAGGAGAGAGGGAGGGAGAGGAAAAAAAAAGGGGGGAGGAAGGGGGGGGTAGAGAAGAAGAGGGGGTGGGAGAGATAGGGGGAACATGGGGGGGGGAGATGGCACAACCCGATTAGTTATGTAAGTCCTATCTAAACTTTATAATCTCGATCAAGCATGTATTGCTAAGTAAAGAGAGAATCCGTTTGCTGAGTAGTCCATATTATAAATGAGTAGGGTGAACAGGAGATGTCTCCGGGTTCTCAGGTAGAAAAAGCAGACATGAACAAACCGTACGAAACTGAAGTGAAACAACTGGGTAAGATGAGAGTTCAGATGAGCAGCAGTTCAGCGCTGACGAGGTGGAGGAGACGGGCCCGCGGATCGTGGTCTTGTGCGTTTCCGACCTGTAACCTGGATCCAAGGGTCTGGGCGAGGTGGGGGAAGTGGCAACGGTTCCCATCCGGGGGTGGGTGGTACCGGTATATCCAGTTCTCTGCAGAAAAATTGAAGATCCTCCGGGTAACGAAGGGTTGTGGACTTTCCGTCTTTTTTTGCCGTGAGGCTGAAGGGGAAACCCCAATGATAGCGAAAGTCGTGCTCTCTTAGCAGGGTGAGGAGTGGTTGCAAAGATCTTCTCTGTTGGAGGGTGATCCATGAGAGGTCTGGAAAAAGTTGCAGGGAAGCCCCGTCAAAATCAATAGCATGCATATTTCGCGCCTTTCTCATAATGTCCTCCTTGAGGGTGTAGTTGTGGACTCTGCAGATCACGTCTCGTGGGCGAGATCCTGGCCCACGGGGACGCAGAGCTCGGTGTGCACGGTCCAGTTTAACCCGCTGGTGTTCTGGGCGACCTAGAATGCTGTTGAAAATGGCTTGCAGAGTCACATTTAGGTCTTCTTCTTGTGTCGCCTCTGGTAGACCCCTGACCCTAATATTGTTACGTCTGCCTCTGTTGTCGAGGTCCTCAAGGTGGCGTTGGAAGTCCCTGAGTGTGGTAGCTTGTGAAGCTAAGCGGTCGTGTATTTGTGAGAGTTCAATTTTCGTGTCATTTGTTTCTTCTTCTAAGGATGCAACTTTAGTGGACAGTTGATGAAGATCAGTGCGAAGCATATTAATCTCTGTTCTACATGTGTCACGCACTTCTTGAATTAGCATTCGGAAGTCCTGTTTTGTGGGCATGCAGCGGACGTAGTCTAGCCTAGATGTACACGTTTCAGGGTCAGGGTCAAAGTCTGGTGCAGCGTGGGTATGAGAGCCCTGTACTACCGCAGAGTAGGAAGCTGGCATGGGGGGTCCCCTCTGAGGTGGTGGTGATGGGGCAGTAATGCTGGAATGTTTGGCTAATAATGGGCCTTGCGAAGTCCCCGTGTGTGGATGAGCCTCCTGTGATCCTGGTGGCCTCAGGGCCTGGGATGGTGCTGGAGCCTGGACTGTGTCCCTCTGGAGAGGGGAGAGAGAAGGGGCTCTGTCCCTGTGAGGCTGGGAACGTTGTGGCATGGAGCGGGGGTCCCATTCTGGAGCATATGAGTCCCAGGGGGGGGATGATTGGCCGGATGACATAGAGGGCGCAGGCCCTATGAGGCATGGGGGAAAAGTCTGGCCTCCAGAGGAGGGGGCGATTAAAAGTTCAGCAGGGGGGGTCGGAGGGTGGGTAGAGGGTAGGTCACCCTCGGATCCGTACCTGTCGCTTCTGCGGTCCGCCGTAGCTCGGAGGGAGGAGGATGGTGAGGTTGCTGTATGTGGCGCCGGCGCCATCTTGGCCTCGTGGTGTCCGGCCGTAGCTCCTTGCCCGAAGTACTCAGTAATGAGTGGCGGAGGGACCGAGGAAGAACGGGTGGTGTGTCCTCTGGGGTCCGTTTCCTTGTTTTTGCGCGGTTTGCCCATGTTTAGTGGCGGTAAGGTGCAGGTCCCAGCTCTATGCAGGCAGGCCGGAGCGGGAGCTTCAGTGAAACACGTCCGCTCGGGAAGCCATCCAAGCCACGCCCCGGCTCACTAACTTTAAATGTCAGCAGTGGGAGCCAATGACGCAACACTACTGTCTCAGCCAAAGAGGAAGGAGAGTCTCGGCTGTCAACGTCACTGGATCTAGATGGACCTCAGGTATGTATTAGGGCAGTGGTCATCAACCCTGTCCTCAGGGCCCACTAACAGGCCAGGTTTTATGTGTTATCTTGGGGAGATGCAGACTAGAATACTGCAATCACTGAGCAGCAAATGAGATCACCTGTGATGTATTTCAGTTATCTTGCAAACCTGGCCTGTTAGTGGGTCCTGAGGACAGGAGTTGATGACCACTGGATTAGGGTGTCTGCTACACACAGCAGTTTTTTTTTTAATCTTAATGCATTAGAATGCATTAAGATAAAAAACCTTCTGCCTTTACAACCACTTTAAAGAAATCTAGTACCTGGGTTAGATGTGGGCAGGGTTTTTGTTGTATCTATGATACTAGAGCTAGGCTTACACATAAGTGTATCTAAACCCAAGAACAATAATGTAATATATTGCAGCTGACCAATGCTTAGGTAAATTGTCTGAATTGGTTTCAAATGGCTTTGAATGGTGTCTGAATTAGTTTTTTCCAGTTTTTTTGTTTTTTTCCTTTTATTTCCAACTTCTTGTCCTGGGGTGAAAATGTTCATTCATGTTATCTACTGAGGAAGAACTTTGTCAGTCTAGGTTGCTCTTCTAATTTGGATTACAAAAGCACCCCCATCCCACTCTATATCTATTGCCAAAATGTACTGTAATGCCGCGTACACACGGTCGGACTTTTCGACCGGACTGGTCCCACGGACGCCGACGGACCAAATCCGGCGGACAATCCGATCGTGTGTGGGCTCCACTGGGCCTTTAGCGGAATTTTTCAGTCGCAAATCTGACGGACTTTAGATTTGGAACTTGCTTCAAATCTTTACGTCGTAACTCCGCCGGACCCAGAAATCCGCTCGTCTGTATGCTAGTCTGACGGACAAAAATCCACGCTAGGGCAGCTATTGGCTACTGGCTATCAACTTCCTTATTTTAGTCCGGTGTACGTCATCACGTACGAATCCGTCGGACTTTTGTGTGATCGTATGTAGTTAAGTCCCTTCGTTAGAAAGTCTGCCGCAAGTCTGCCAAAAGTCAGTCGAAAGTCTGTCGGACTTTTGTAGCCGAAAAGTTCGACCATGTGTACGCGGCATAAATGTTTATTTTTTTTTTTTTCATGTAGTCCTAATACATACGTGAAAGGTTAAAGGTATTCTTGGGTGAGGGTTAGGTTTACTTACATTCAGTATGTTGAAGCTAGGAGGTTGGTCAAGGTTAAAGTTAGGCTTAGGGATTAGGCTGAAGGACTGCACTTATGCTGAGGCTTAGGTTCAGGTAAGGATTGTATTCACGGGTTACTTTTGTTAAAGAAAATTGGAGCTAGGTTGTAGGTATGCCATGAGTTTGTTTCAATTTTTAGTTGTACTATTTCATTTTTTGTAATGTGGTTGTGCTAAGAGTGCTGTGCTAATCTTTTTGCAAACAAAATAATATACCCAAAAAAAAAAAAAATCCATATTCAGGCAGTGTAGCAACATCCTTAGGTCATAATTACTCTTTTATGAAATTTCACTACTCATAGCACCACTGGGCCTGGTATGAAATACCCTTAATACCGCAGGGCTTGCCAAGAAAGATAGTTCAAAGAGAGGTTGAGGAGGTACAATATGGAACAATTAATAGCAGCCAATCATAAGTTATCTCTGCCCTGTTCTAATTACAGTAAATTAAATCAAACTAGTTTCCATTATTAGTTAAGTTTCTGTACTTTACAGCTCATCAGTGATCTTTGCACCTTCTTACCAAAGCACATATCTCTTAAACTGTCTTCTCTGTGCTCAGGGAACTAGTAGGAACTGCAAGGCAAATACAGACACATTGCCAGCCACTTCTTCCACTCTAATAAGAACCAGTTGTCCCCTTAGGAGTCTGATTGTATCTTTCTTTTTTTATCCAAAATGTGTTCTAGTAAACTCAGGCGGTGTCTGTCTGCCTCATTTTCTTTTATTCTCTATACAAAGGCTTGAAGCAGAACTTATAGCCAGCAACACATTAGCCTTTGAAATTCATCAGCACATCCTTAGTACTTGGACTTGCTCCAAATGTTCCAGCAGGAGCTCTATCAATCCTTCAAAAATGAAGTCCATTGTTTTGTTTGCCTCACCTCAACCGTGAGATTTAAAAGACCTGGCAAAATGTGTTTGTGACATTTGAGTATTGTTGATAAAATACAGACAGAAATCTGCTTGGGGTCTCAAAAATGCACAGAAAACTGGGAACAAAAATGGCGTATTTTATTTATTTATCTTTTATGCCAAAAACATCTCCTATTCTAAGATATGGAGAGTAGCCTTGTCTTCTAGTGACAACTGTTTTCTATATTGGTACTATATGATTTTTTCCATTCTACCTGACGCAAAGTTGTATGCACCAATGCATCTCTTCTCCCTACTTCAGGAGAACTTGCTATGTATTGTCACTGCCACATACAGCATCTCGCAAAAAATAAGTACACCCCTCGCATTTTTGTAAATATTTGATTATATTTTCATGTGACAACACTGAAGAAATGACACTTTGCTACAATGTAAAGTAGTGAGTGTACAGCTTGTATAACAGTGTAAGTTTGCTGTCCCCTCAAAATAACTCAACACACAGCCAATAATGTCTAAACCGCTGGCAACAAAAGTGAGTACACCCCTAAGTATAAAATGTCTAAATTGGGCCCAAAGTGTCAATATTTTGGGTGGCCACCATTATTTTGCAGCACTGCCTTAACCCTCTTGGGCATGGAGTTCACCAGAGCTTCACAGGTTGCCACTGTAGTCCTCTTCCACTCCTCCATGACGACATCACAGAGATGGTGGATGTTAGAGACCTTGTACTCCTCCACCTTCCGTTTGAGAATGCCCCACAGATGCTCAATAGGGTTTAGGTCTGGAGACATGCTTGGCCAGTCCATCACCCTTACCCTCAGCTTCTTTAACAAGGCAGTGGTCATCTTGGAGGTGTGTTTGGGGTCGTTATCATGTTGGAATACTGCCCTGCGGCACAGTCTTCAAAGGGTGGGGATCATGCTCTGCTTCAGTATGTCACAGTACATGTTGGCATTCACGGTTCCCTCAATGAACTGTAGCTCCCCATTGCCGCCAGCACTCAGGCAGCCACGGACCATGACACTCCCACCACCATGCTTGACAGTATGCTTGACTGTAGGCAAGACACACTTGTCTTTGTACTTCTCACCTGGTTGCCGCCACACATGCTTGACACCATCTGAACTAAATAAGTTTATCTTAGTCTCATCAGACCACAGGACATGGAAATGCAAAATTTCCTAAATATGCCCCTTACTAAGCAATGGCACCATAGAGCTTCTAATTCACTCCTTGGTTATCTCTCGCCTCAACTACTGCAAGTCTCTCCTCATTGACTTACCTTTACATAGGCTTTTCCCCCCTTCAGTCAATCATGAATGCTGTTGCCAGACTCATCCACCTTTTTACCTTTTTTTATTTGCACTAACATACAATTATCACGGACAGTACTCACTTTTCTCAATTCTCGGGATAAAAACATTTGCAGAACTGCAAAATAAATATATTTTTCCTTTAAAGTCACTTCCTGCCAGCACCATTTATGGATGTATATTATTTCCCCGTGTCTTTGCAAACCTGCCACCAAATATATTTAATAGGTTTGAATACTAATTTAGACTTCTCTCTGAGTTATAATTATAGTACTCCCATCTATTGATATAACTCAATATTAATGTGTATTTACCCAGAAATGCATAGCGTGACCACAGGCGCTCCACATTCACTTACTGAAAATTACTTTCCGCCCGTGCTGCTGCAAACCTCAGCGATATACAAATGATTTGCAGAAAAATAAGTGATTTTTTATTAGCGCTCGAACCTGCAGAAGCCTGTCCTACTCATGCCTTCTTTGTGATGGGTAAATTGCTGTCATGGGTCCTCATTAGCTTTTTATTTACACGGTGTCACAAGGTAAGTAAATAGACTGGCTGTACAGTAATCATTTTTATTTTTCACTTGGACATTAAAAAATTTCATGTGTCTTTTCCTAAATCTTCCCAAGTGAACAATGATGGAAGATCTGAGTGATTCATTATCACAGGATGGGGGACTTTGATTCCCAAGAGACCAAGCTCATACAGTGCGTATGATAAAAGCCAGCCTGTACTCTCAGCAGGTAATGGCTCTGCTTACTAATGACTGCACTTCATAGATAGATTGTGGGTGCTGCACAGAGGAATTGTTAGAATGATTCCATCGTTTGATTTCATGCTCCCTGGATAGGTTATGGAAAGCCTCCGTTATCTCTGCTTTGGAATGGGAGATAACATTAATTGAGTTCCCATTTCCTAGTGATGCAGAGTACAGACGTGTCTGGAGTCATTCTGCTCAACAAGACAACATAATGCAGGACCGCAGGCCCTATCTCCTGTGATCATCTCTGGCTACAAGTCAGGTGGAGATGTTTCCGTGAACAGATATCTAACAGATATCACATCTATGATCACACGGTATACAGAAGTCAGCAAAATTTGTCCATGCAAAAGATCATAAGAAGAGACTAAGCTAAATCATTGATGGGCGGCCATCTGCCCAAGATCAATGGTGGGGTCGATACTTTCCCATCTTTTGTAATGTCAGGAACTGCTAGTGTTTCTCGTGTGTCTTGAGTAATGAACAAAAGTGGACACGTGCAGTTATCACCTTCCTCCCCTTTACCCTTTGAGATCAGCCTCATTGTACAGAGGTCTCTCAACAAGTTGAAAAAACATCTGCACATCCCTAAATATCTCATCTGGGTCTTTAAACTAATGATATTGGGCAATTTTTTGGGTGAAAAACCAGCAGCTCAGCAGAATGAATTCAATGCTTCTCACAGTAACATAGAAAAAAATATCAAACTAATGATGTGAGGTAAAGCAATATGTTGTAGGTCTAGAGCAGTGGTTCTCAACTCCTGTCCTCAGGACCCACTAACAGGCCAGAATTTAAGAATGACCTTGGGGAGATGCAGATTAGAATACTGCAATCACTGAGCGGCAAATGATATCACCAGTGATGTATTCCAGTTATCTTGCAAAGCTGGCCTGTTAGTGGGTCCCGAGGACAGGAGTTGAGAACCACTGATTTAAAGACTAATGCACACGAGCAGACTTTTCGACCGGACTGGTCCAACGGACTATCCGACGGACTTTCGGTGGACTTCCAACGGACTTGCCTACACATGATCACACCAGATTCCGACGGATTCGTACGTGATGCCGTACGACCGGACTAAAATAAAGAAGTTGATAGCCAGTAGCCAATAGCTGCCCTAGCGTCAGTTTTCATCTGTCAGACTAGCATACAGACGAGCGGACTTTTTGATAGGAACTGGGTCCGGCAGAGTTCCGACGTAAAGATTTGAAACATGTTCCAAATCTAAAGTCCATCAGATTTACGACCGAAAAAGTCTGCTGCAGGTCCGATGAAGCCCACGTCAGACCAGTCCGGTCGAAAAGTCCGCTCGTGTGTACGCGGCATAACACTATGACTAAAGTGCCTGACAGTACTACAGATCTAGACGTAACTATCAATTATTAAAGTAGATGCTATTTGTATTTGGGGATTTATTTATTTAATCATTCATGGCAATTATTTGACATGTCTGGTAACCCTGCCCAAATTTTTCTGATCAACTGGTTAGCAAGCTGCTGATCTAAACGAGCAGTAGGACCAGATTATGGCTCCGTGGTTAAGGCCAGTTTCACACAGGCTTCAGCTTGTATAAGAGTAGTGTGAACAGCTAACTTTTACAACACGTTTGCAGAGCATTCAGTAAGCTTTTTGAAGCTTTTAAGCGCCATTCAACTTCAGTTTGTAAATGTTGAACACAGACCTTAAAGCGGCGTTCCACCCAAAAATGGAACTTCTGCTTTAAGTACTGGTGACCCCCTCCCATGCCACATTTGGCATGTCATTTTTTTGGGGGGTGGGGTGGGGGTACCCAGTTTTTACAGGCACCCAGGTCCCACTTCCTCCCCTGGTTCACCTCTCCCCCCTCCCTCCCTGCAATTTCCTGGGACACGTCACAGGTCCCAGAAGATTGCCCGGTCATTCACAATGTGCAGAGTGCCTGGCTGTGCAGCCACAGCCAGGCACCCACAGTTACAATGCGGAGAGGAGGGGGAGAGGAGCGAGGCTTTGTGCGCCCGCATTGCCGGACCGTGGAACAGGCGAGTGTCTGTTTATTAAAAGTCAACAGCTACACTTTTTGTAGCTGCTGACTTTTAAATGGGTGGATCTCCGCTTTAATAGGAGTGCTGATTGTCACTGTAAACGAGCTGCTAACAGGCTTCAGCACTACTTAAAGCTTGTTAAAATCCTGCTGAAGCCTGCTAGCAGATTGTTTACAGTGACAATCAGCACTCCTATTAAGGCCTGTGCATAATATTTTCAAACAAGAGTTGAAGGGTATTTTGAAGGCTTGGGGAAAGCTACTCAAAGCTTGCCACAAACTGTTCCTACTGTTTTTTTACAAGCCGAAGCCAGTATGAAACAGGCTTAACACTCTTGAACTTCTGGGTTTCCCTCAAATTCCTATCAAGGACATAATATCTATTTTTTTCATAAGTTTTCCTTGCATCTGTGTGAATTTTAGCCATGTGCTCCACTTTAAAAATAAAGTATACTTGTAGGTTAACTAGCTTCCCCTCAGATATTTCTAAATGCTTGGGATAGACTTCAATAGGTTTTGCACTAATCTACAAATTAGGTAAAACTTTGTGATGTTCAAGTGTAGTGGGAGAGAGGTACATTTAGCATGATCAGCCTCCATAAGGAACACAAGCTTTATATGTGCTAGACCACATACAGTATATATGTTTAAATGAAACATGAGAGTGTAAACAGGACAATAAAGTGAAACTGTCAGAGATGTCTTCTTCCTCTGGCACTTCTATTGCCCAAGACTTAGAAGAAGCTGGTGGTTGATTGCCCAGGTTTCTGTGGATTGACCCTTTAAGGGCCTTGAGAGCGGTTGCGTTATGACACTTTGTGATTGGATCTTTAGATGTTCAGACAATGCTCCAAATTCCTGCTGGATGTTTGGCTTTGTAAGCCCTGTACCTCTGACTGTCCCAATAATAACAGATGTATTGCATAGGATGTATCCACACGGTGGGTGAAGCAGGGGATATGAGGTCAGATTGCTAGGACTGACCACAAGCAGTTTATTCAAATAACAAGCTATGGATAATGCAGGCAGATCAAGGCAGTTATCAGAGGATAAGTAAATGTCAGGCCAGATGGGTCAAGTCATAACTGGGTAACAAGCCAAGGTCAGGACTGGCAGATGGCAATCAGATTGGTACCACAATCTTAGATCAGGAAAGTTAGAGCAGCAGTGTTAGAGAGCACACTTTGAGTCACATTTACGGGATCACAGGACAGCACAAGTATCCTGAAAGGCCATCCAGTATTCTCTGGGCACAAGTGATGTTCTTAAAGTGGAGTTCCACCCACTTTTACAACTCTTCAGCATCCCTCACTAAACTGTCCACTGTAAACAACTTGGATATTTTTTTATTTTTTTTCTCAGCACCTACTGTATATCTGCTGTATTCATTTTTCACTTCCTCCTCCCTGGCCGCGGCCCATCGCATCATTTCCTGTTTGCAATGCTTTCTGGGAAGGGGCGGCAACTTCCTCTGAAACTGCCGTTGCTATGGAAACCTGACCTGAAACCTAATCAGTGCTTGTGCTGCACTGAGAATGTGCGAGACCTGCAAGGATGAGATCCAGGAAGAAATACAGTCTGCCTTCAGATGCCCACACTTAAGATGGCCACGGCCTGCTGTAAGTTTATAAAATACCAAACTACTGCTATAAACTAACAAAACAGACCTTAGTTTACAGACTAACTTTACTAGAATACATTAAGCTTGTGTATTATAGGGGTATTTTTATTTAAAAAGTATCATTTCGGCCGGAACACCACTTTAAGTAGTATCCACACAGGCTTTGGCTCATGCATGCATTAAGCAGCCTTTTTCCTACATAAACTTCTGTGCTCGTACCCAAACGCTAGACTGCCACTTGTGGTTTTTCTGCATGACATTAATACAGATAGAAAAAAAAATAGCCAATCAGATGTTACCACTTAAAACTTTATAAAGAGGGAGATAGGGTAATAGAAGATGTGACCTTGTCCTCACACTGAATTAATTAACTAGATACAGAATTAAATGTAGCCGGTTATCTGTTTCCAGAATGATTTTTCATGTGCGCACATATCCCAGGGTCAGTCCATTAGGTAATATTTATTTTTTTTTTTTTACTGTCTGAGCTTGTTCTTGTTTGTCTAACATTATAATAGCCATTTTCCTCATTAATGTCAAATATAGTTCTCTAAAAACACAAACTACAGCCCAAAATGACCCGTAAGATCTCATCTTTCATTGGTTTAGAGCAGTCAGAAAGATACTGATTATTGGCTGAGTTACTGCATTTTGCCATATTAAATAAACCGGAAGGTCATTTACTAAAACGCCTTAAGGTGTTTAATTAAGTGAACATGGATAATATTATTATAGTTCTGAGTAAGCGTAATAATGTTGACACTTACGGTGATTATTTCTTTATATTTGGGCCATTAAAGTGAACCCATGAGTGTGTGTAAGAACACAGATAAGGACTGGAAGATTGAGCGCTCTACCCAAGAGACAGACTGCCGCATGTACCCATATCTATTCCGCTGTCACTATAGTACTGAGTCACTGCCATTAAATCACTGTGATATTCCAATCATTCCTGTGAGTTCCTGGAAGAATACTAATGAATTATACTGGCCTTTTATTAGAAAATATGAATTATCTTCATGTTTTTCTCCTTTTAATTGTGGTTTTTAAATTTACTGGCCACACGGTCTCCTTGAACTGCCCTCAATTTACGTTTTCTGGTTTCAGACAAAATGTCTTTGGTAAAAGCGTATATGTTAAGATGACTAGACCATTACGCCTACATTGCTTAAAGCCACAATAAAAGGTTTATGTGCAAGGCATAATAGTGAATGTGTTTGAACGTTCTTTTTGTGCCTGTCAGTAGGTCACTATTAGTTCAGGACAAAGCCCGCCTAAAGGAAAAGTATTCAAATGAAGACCACTGTATTATTGAATTAACTGTAGCGCGGACCTATTGAGTTTTTGATTTGACACTTCAGTGAAAAGGCTTGTACAGTAAAACCTTGGTTTGAGAGTAACTTGGTTTGAGAGCGTTTTGCAAGACAAGCAAACATTTTTTCATAAATTTTGACTTGATATACAAGCGATGTCTTGATATAGGAGTAGCGTCATGTCACATCTGAGTATAAATGAAAAGAGAGGCGCCTCTAAGTGTGGCAATATGGTTACATTTAATGAAGGTCCAACATTCAGCAACTCACATCCTCCCAACTCATCATCCTCCGCACCGCCATCAACGTCATCCCTTCCACGCTGTGCTCGACAAGCTCTTCAAGCCTCGCTTTCAGATCGCTCTACTGCAGGGTAGTCTTCTCGGTCATGATCGCAAATTAACAGCGGTGAGATTCGGCGGTGCGGAGGACGGTCTATGTGGACCGCTTTACCCCAGATGCCTGCATACTTAGATGTGCCTGTTTTAATCATCAACCATGTGAGTTGTTAAATGTTGTATCTTCATTCAATGTAACTATATTGCTACACTTAGACCCAGTTCACGCAGGGGCGACTTGTCAGGCGACTTAGCCGTCTGACAAGTCGTGTTCTGTACAATGGAACCGTTCTAATAGGAGTGACTCAAGTCGCTCCGACTTAGAAAAAGGTTCCTGTAGTACATTTGGGGCGACTTCAGGTGACTTGCATTGACTTCTCTACAGAAGTCATTTTGCAAGTCACCGCGGAAGTCGTGTGCAGGTCGCCTCTGTGAGTTGCGCTGCAAGTCGTGCTGCTCCTGTGTGAACCGGCTCTTAGAGGCGCCTCTCTTTCTCTTTTATACTCTGTACTTCCTGCTGGATTTTGCTTCTAATCCCCTTGTGGAGGCTTCCATTTGTGGATGGACATTTTATGGTTACACAACCTATCACATTGCTATAATCTTTTTATATGGACTATAAACTGAAAGACCTATGAATAAATGGTTGTGGAACGAATCATTTGAGTTTCCATTATCTCTTATGGGGAAATTTGCTTTGATATACAAGTGTTTTGGATTACAAGCATGTTTCCGGAACGAATTATGCTCGCAATCCAAGGTTTTACTCTGGTTAGAGATACCCATAACCACAAGCGGGTAGTTATCTGGGCTGGCTGTTTCCAGACAGCGTGGGTCTTGATCTCATTGATGTGGGTGCCTACAGATTTAGATTCAGGTTAGAGAATCCATTCCAACCACAAATGCCCCCACCTGGTGCCCAGTTGCTTTATTTATACTACCTTCAGCTCCTCTATATTCCATTCACAACTTAATGGAATGATGCAGATCATTCCTGCAGCCACAACTCCCTTGCACAGTTGTGGGAGGGTGTGTCTATTTTCCTATACCTTGGAAGTTGGGATATTTTATTAATCCTTGCAAAGTGTTGAGACTGATAAATGAACAAGAATGGTACAGTCTGACACCTAATACTACTTTTCTCCATTGAAATGAGAACACTGCAGATTTGAATTGGCAAGCAATATTAAGAGAGGTAGAGATAGAAAACCACAGAGAAGGGGATACTGTGAGAAAATGGTGATATACATATGTATTACTTAGGTTGATTTTGTCATACTTTACAGGACATGAAGCATGATTTCAACTGACTTCAACATTCTTTAAAGTGGTTCTAAAGCGTTTCTTTACCTTAATGCATTAAGGTGAAATAACTTCCCCTCGCCCCCCTCTTTACCTAAGTCCATTCACGATCCAGCGCCGTGCATGAGAGCTGAGGCTCTCCTGGCTCTGTCCCTCCTCTCTGGGCAGATTGATAGCAGCGGGAGCCAAACAAATGCTGTGACGAAGAGCAGGGGGGGGGGGGGGGGAACTGAGCTGCCCAGTCTGTCTAACATGTTTATTATTTTATTTAAAGCAGGCCTTCAGTCATTTTTCATCTTTCCATCTATTAAATCTTCTGCCCTTGTTGTTTTAACTTTGGATAGTAAAACCTTTTTTTTCTGCCAGTAAATACTTTATACAGCCCACTTCCTGTTTCTTGTCTGGCAAAAAGCCTAGGCTTATGACATCATGCACAGCTCTCTCCCACTCTCTCTCGTGAGAGTTTGCCAGGAAGGGAGGGGGGGTGAGTCATAAGAGGGCCAATGAGAGCTGCAAAGCTGGAGGTGTGCCTCTGTGTGTCTGTGTAAATCCAGGAAGTGATCAGGCAGCAGCTTCAGCTGCCCACAGTTTAAATGGCTGCAGCCAGACTCAGTGGAGGAGCATATTTGACAAGTACAGAATCACAGTATATATAAAATAATATGCAAAGTGGTTGGAGGGAAGCAAGAATGGCAAAGATGTTTTTATTACACATTTTGTGAGCAGACTGCAGTTCCTCTTTAAGAAAAGAGTGGAGTGGAGGCACTCTAATACAGGAGGTGTGTTACTAGCCAGATCACCGGGTGAAAACAGAGGGGAAAAAAGACTTATGCCGCGTACACACGAGCGGACTTTACGGCAGACTTTGCCCGGCGGACTGGATTTCGTCACACAATTCGATCGTGTGTGGGCTCCAGCGGACTTTGTTTTCTTAAAAGTTGGACGGACTTAGATTTGAAACATGTTTTAAATCAATCCGTCGAAATTGAGTCCGGTCGAAAAGTCCGCTCGTCTGTATGCTAGTTTGACGGACAAAAAGCCACGCTAGGGCAGCTATTGGCTACTGGCTATGAACTTCCTTGTTTTAGTCCGGTCGTACGTCATCACGTACGAATTCGACGGACTTTGGTGGATTGTGTGTAGGCAAGTCCGTTCATTCACAAAGTCCGTCGTAAAGTCCGTCGAAAAGTCCGCCGGCCAAAGTCTGCCGTAAAGTCCGCTCGTGGGTACGCGGCATAAGAAAAGAAAACATATGCAACCACAAAACCTAATTGATTGGTAAGCTGCAATATATTACATTTTTGGTTTTGAGTTTAACCACTTGACGACCGCCTCACGCCGATGTACGTCGCCAAAGTGGCACGGACAGGCAAAATCACGTACATGGTACGTGATTTGCCTTCCGCGGGTGGGGGGTCCGATCGGTCGTCGTTTGTCCAGCGGCGATCGGAGGTGAGGGGGAGGCCATCCGTTCGTGGCCCCCCCCTCGCGATCGCCGCCGGCCAATCGAATCATTCCTTTGGTGCTGTATGCTAAACAGCAGCAAAGGAAATGATGTCATCTCTCCTCGGCTCGGTAATTTCCGTTCCGGCCCGAGGAGAGAAGACATCAATGTGAGTGCACCAACACACACACAGTAGAACATGCCAGGCACACAAAACACCCCGATCCCCCCCCCGATCGCCCCCCGATCCCCCCCCAATCACCCCCCCCCCCCTGTCACAAACTGACACCAGCAGTTTTTGTTTTTTTGTTTTTGTTTTTTTCTGATTACTGCATAGTGTCAGTTTGTGACAGTTACAGTGTTGGGACAGTTACTGTTACCCCCCTTTAGGTCTAGGGTACCCCCCTAACCCCCCCTAATAAAGTTTTAACCCCTTGATCACCCCCTGTCACCAGTGTCACTAAGCGATCATTTTTCTGATCGCTGTATTAGTGTCGCTGGTGACGCTAGTTAGGGACATAAATATTTAGGTTCGCCGTCAGCGTTTTATAGCATCAGGGACCCCCATATACTACCGAATAAATGTTTTAACCCCTTGATTGCCCCCTAGTTAACCCTTTCACCACTGATCACCGTATAACCGTTACGGTTGACGCTGGTTAGTTTGTTTATTTTTTATAGTGTCAGGGCACCCGCCGTTTATTACCGAATAAAGGTTTAGCCCCCTGATCGCCCGGCGGTGATATGCGTCGCCCCAGGCAGCGTCAGATTAGCGCCAGTACCGCTAACACCCACGCACGCAGCATACACCTCCCTTAGTGGTATAGTATCTGAACGCATCAATATCTGATCCGATCAGATCAATACTAGCGTCCCCAGCAGTTTAGGGTTCCCAAAAACGCAGTGTTAGCGGAATCAGCCCAGATACCTGCTAGCACCTGCGTTTTGCCCCTCCGCCCGGCCCAGCCCAGCCCACCCAAGTGCAGTATCGATCGATCACTGTCACTTACAAAAGACTAAACGCATAACTGCAGCGTTCGCAGAGTCAGGCCTGATCCCTGCGATCGCTAACAGTTTTTTTGGTAGTATTTTGGTGAACTGGCAAGCACCAGCCCCAGGCAGGGTCAGGTTAGCGCCAGTACCGCTAACACCCACGCACGCAGCATACGCCTCCCTTAGTGGTATAGTATCTGAACGGATCAATATCTGATCCGATCAGATCTATACTAGTGTCCCCAGCAGTTTAGGGTTCCCAAAAACGCAGTGTTAGCGGAATCAGCCCAGATACCTGCTAGCACCTGCGTTTTGCCCCTCCGCCCGGCCCAGCCCACCCAAGTGCAGTATCGATCGATCACTGACACTTACAAAACACTAAATGCATAACTGCAGCGTTCGCAGAGTCACGCCTGATCCCTGCGATCGCTAACAGTTTTTTTGGTAGTATTTTGGTGAACTGGCAAGCACCAGCCCCAGGCAGCGTCAGGTTAGCGCCAGTACCGCTAACACCCACGCACGCACTGTACACCACCCTTAGTGGTATAGTATCTGAATGGATCAATATCTGATCCGATCAGATCTATACTGGCATCCCCAGCAGTTTAGGGTTCTCACAAACGCAGTGTTAGCGGGATCAGCCCAGATACCTGCTAGCACCTGCGTTTTGCCCCTCCGCCCGGCCCAGCCCAGCCCACCTAAGTGCAGTATCGATCAATCACTGTCACTTACAAAAGACTAAAACGCATAACTGCAGCGTTCGCAGAGTCAGGCCTGATCCCTGCGATTGCCAACAGATTTTTTGGTAGCGTTTTGGTGAACTGGCAAGCGCCAGCGGCCTAGTACACCCCGGTCGTAGTCAAACCAGCACTGCAGTAACACTTGGTGACGTGGCGAGTCCCATAAGTGCAGTTCAAGCTGGTGAGGTGGCAAGCACAAGTAGTGTCCCGCTGCCACCAAAAAGACAAACACAGGCCCGTCGTGCCCATAGTGCCCTTCCTACTGCATTCGCCAATCCTAATTGGGAACCCACCGCTTCTGCAGCGCCCGTACTTCCCCCATTCACATCCCCAACCAAATGCAGTCGGCTGCATGAGAGGCATTTTCTTTATGTCCTCCCGAGTACCCCTACCCAGCGAACGCCCCCAAAAAAGATATTGTGTCTGCAGCTAGCGCGGATATAGGCGTGACACCCGCTATTATTGTCCCTCCTGTCCTGACAATCCTGGTCTTTGCATTGGTGAATGTTTTGAACGCTACCATGCACTAGTTGAGTATTAGCGTAGGGTACAGCATTGTACAGACTAGGCACACTTTCACAGGGTCTCCCAAGATGCCATCGCATTTTGAGAGACCCGAACCTGGAACCGGTTACAGTTATAAAAGTTAGTTACAAAAAAAGTGTAAAAAAAAAAAAAATATATATATATAAAATAAAAAAAAATAGTTGTCGTTTTATTGTTCTCTCTCTCTCTATTGTTCTGCTCTTTTTTACTGTATTCTATTCTGCAATGTTTTATTGTTATTATGTTTTATCATGTTTGCTTTTCAGGTATGCAATTTTTTATACTTTACCGTTTACTGTGCTTTATTGTTAACCATTTTTTTGTCTTCAGGTACGCCATTCACAACTTTGAGTGGTTATACCAGAATGATGCCTGCAGGTTTAGGTATCATCTTGGTATCATTCTTTTCAGCCAGCGGTCGGCTTTCATGTAAAAGCAATCCTAGTGGCTAATTAGCCTCTAGACTGCTTTTACAAGCCGTGGGAGGGAATGCCCCCCCCCCCACCATCTTCCGTGTTTTTCTCTGGCTCTCCTGTCTCAACAGGGAACCTGAAAATGCAGCCGGTGATTCAGCCAGCTGACCATAGAGCTGATCAGAGACCAGAGTGGCTCCAAACATCTCTATGGCCTAAGAAACCGGAAGCTACGAGCATTTTATGACTTCGATTTCGCTGGATGTAAATAGCGCCATTGGGAAATTGGGGAAGCATTTTATCACACCGATCTTGGTGTGGTCAGATGCTTTGAGGGCAGAGGAGAGATCTAGGGTCTAATAGACCCCAATTTTTTCAAAAAAGAGTACCTGTCACTACCTATTGCTATCATAGGGGATATTTACATTCCCCGAGATAACAATAAAAATGATTAAAAAAAAATAAAAATGAAAGGAACAGTTTAAAAATAAGATAAAAAAGCAAAAAAATAATAAAGAAAAAAAAAAAAAAAAAAAAAAGCACCCCTCTCGCCCCCTGCTCTCGCACTAAGGCGAACGAAAGCGGCGGTCTGTCGTCAAACGTAAACAGCAATTGCACCATGCATGTGAGGTATCACCGCGAAGGTTAGATCGAGGGCAGTAATTTTTGCAGTAGACCTCCTCTGTAAATCTAAAGTGGTAACCTGTAAAGGCTTTTAAAGGCTTTTAAAAATGTATTTATTTTGTTGCCACTGCACGTTTGTGCGCAATTGTAAAGCATGTCATGTTTGGTATCCATGTACTCGGCCTAAGATCATCTTTTTTATTTCATCAAACATTTGGGCAATATAGTGTGTTTTAGTGCATTAAAATTTAAAAAAGTGTGTTTTTTCCCCAAAAAATGCGTTTGAAAAATCGCTGCGCAAATACTGTGTGAAAAAAAAAAATGAAACACCCACCATTTTAATCTGTAGGGCATTTGCTTTAAAAAAATATATAATGTTTGGGGGTTCAAAGTAATTTTCTTGCAAAAAAAAAAAAACTTTTTCATGTAAACACTAAGTGTCAGAAAGGGCTTTGTCTTCAAGTGGTTAGAAGAGTGGGTGATGTGTGACATAAGCTTCTAAATGTTGTGCATAAAATGCCAGGACAGTTCAAAACCCCCCCAAATGACCCCATTTTGGAAAGTAGACACCCCAAGCTATTTGCTGAGAGGCATGTCGAGTCCATGGAATATTTTATATTGCGACACAAGTTGCGGGAAAGAGACAATTTTTTTTTTGCACAAAATTGTCACTAAATGATATATTGCTCAAACATGCCATGGGAATATGTGAAATTACACCCCAAAATACATTCTGCTGCTTCTCCTGAGTACGGGGATACCACATGTGTGAGACTTTTTGGGAGCCTAGCCGCGTACGGAACCCCGAAAACCAAGCACCGCCTTCAGGCTTTCTAAGGGCGTGAATTTTTGATTTCTCTCTTGACTGCTTATCACAGTTTCGGAGACCATGGAATGCCCAGGTGGCACAAACCCCCCCCAAATGACCCCATTTTGGAAAGTAGACACCCCAAGCTATTTGATGAGAGGTATAGTGAGTATTTTGCAGACCTCACTTTTTGTCACAAAGTTTTGAAAATTGAAAAAAGAAAAAAAAAAAGTTTTTTCTTGTCTTTCTTCATTTTCAAAAACAAATGAGAGCTGCAAAATACTCACCATGCCTCTCAGCAAATAGCTTGGGGTGTCTACTTTCCAAAATGGGGTCATTTGGGGGGGTTTTGTGCCACCTGGGCATTCCATGGCCTCCGAAACTGTGATAGGCAGTGAAGAGTGAAATCAAAAATTTTCACCCTTAGAAATCCTGAAGGCGGTGATTGGTTTTCGGGGTCCCGTACACGGCTAGGCTCCCAAAAAGTCCCACACATGTGGTATCCCCATACTCAGGAGAAGTAGCTAAATGTATTTTGGGGTGCAATTCCACATATGCCCATGGCCTGTGTGAGCAATATATCATTTAGTGACAACTTTGTGCAAAAAAAAAAAAAAATGTGTCACTTTCCCGCAACTTGTGTCAAAATATAAAATATTCCATGGACTCAATATGCCTCTCTGGAAATAGCTTGGGGTGTCTACTTTCCAAAATGGGGTCATTTGGGGGGGTTTTGTGCCACCTGGGCATTCCATGGCCTCCGAAACTGTGATAGGCAGTAAAGAGTGAAATCATAAATTTACGCCCTTAGAAATCCTGAAGGCGGTGATTGGATTTCGGGGCCCCGTACGCGGCTAGGCTCCCAAAAAGTCCCACACATGTGGTATCCCCATATTCAGGAGAAGCAGCAGAATGTATTTTGGGGTGCAATTCCACATATGCCCATGGCCTGTGTGAGCAATATATCATTTAGTGACAACTTTTTGTAAATATTTTTTTTTTTTTTTTTTGTCATTATTCAATCACTTGGGACAAAAAAAATAAATATTCAATGGGTTCAACATGCCTCTCAGCAATTTCCTTGGGGTGTCTACTTTCCAAAATGGGGTCATTTGGGGGGGTTTTGTACTGCCCTGCCATTTTAGCACCTCAAGAAATGACATAGGCAGTCATAAACTAAAAGCTGTGTAAATTACAGAAAATGTACCCTAGTTTGTAGACGCTATAACTTTTGCGCAAACCAATAAATATACGCTTATTGACATTTTTTTTACCAAAAACATGTGGCCGAATACATTTTGGCCTAAATGTATGACTAAAATTGAGTTTATTGGATTTTTTTTATAACAAAAAGTAGAAAATATCATTTTTTTCAAAATTTTCGGTCTTTTTCCATTTATAGCGCAAAAAATAAAAACCGCAGAGGTGATCAAATACCATCAAAAGAAAGCTCTATTTGTGGGAAGAAAAGGACGCAAATTTCGTTTGGGTACAGCATTGCATGACCGCGCAATTAGCAGTTAAAGCGACGCAGTGCCAAATTGGAAAAAGACCTCTGGTCCTTAGGCAGCATAATGGTCCGGGGCTCAAGTGGTTAAAGTGGAGTTTCACCCCAAAAAAAAAAAAATTTGCAAATAATACATTACAAAGAAAAATTATTAATTTGGAGAAATTTTTTTTTTTACTCACCTAAATGCCTGTTCCTAGGGGGCCCCCCGTAGTCTGCCTCCTTCAGCGCATGGGCTCCTGACGTCACTTGCCTCTTGAACACCGCTCCCCCCTCCCTCTTGTCAATCATCTGGGACACGTGACCGGTCCTAGATGATTGCGCGGCCAGTCACGGCGTGAGGCGCGGCTCGCGCAGTGTGTGCCCAGCTGTGAAGCCCACAGTTAAAATGCCAGCGCCACCGAGCGGAGGGGGAGGAGAGCGGGGTATCGATCCCCCGCATCGCTGGACCCTGGGACAGGTAAGTGTCCAATTATTAAAAGTCAGCAGCTGCAGTATTTGTAGCTGCTGACTTTTATTTATTTATTTTTTTAAGTGGGAACTCCGCTTTAATAGCACTTTAATGCTCTGAACTAGAAGTCAAGTCCTTGGATATTTCCACTAACAAAGGCAATCCTAGCACTCTGGTGTAGCAGAACTGGCTTGCCTATTTCTACAATAAAGGGCAATTTCTCTTTAACATGTACCAGTGATTTCATTGTTTGAGTATATAATACTCAAACACTCTGCTATTGAGATTGGCCACTGGAGAAATAAATGTCCTCCTCAGATGCTGTGACCCAGGCCAAATAAGTACATCTATAGAACAGAGCTCCTAACAAATGCTAACCTTATAAACACAGCCAGAGTCTTCAAGAAAATAGAATACAGCTACCCAGCTCAAGGATCAAAGCAAAACACTGTTCATATGTCCTTTGTAGAAGAGATCACATGGCTAGGCTGGCCTCCGGTAACATTAGGGTCTTGCCCTGTACCAGTCCTCTCTTGGCAGGTACATATTTGTAATGCAAACTACTCAGATAATAGAAGCCACAAATCTCATTTCTTATATCTAAATATTTGATGCTTCAAATGACTTATTGCATATAATGTACACTTTATGGGCCTACATTAGGTATGTTGGATGCAGGGCCGAAACAACTAATCGATTAATCGACAACTAATCGATTATGAAATACTATTTTCATAATCGAACAATCGGCCAGTAACATAATGGGGTTAAAAAAGCTAAAATTAGCCCTTTATAGTACAAAAGAGCAAAAAATCTCTGTAAATATTACTTTCACTGTTGCACAGTAAAAAAATGAAGGGCTAATTTATTTTTTTTTTTTTTTAACTCCATTATGTTACTAAATGGCCTGGTTCCTACCCATGTGTTGTTTTTGGTGCTTTGTGCAGAAATGCACTACAGTTCATTTAACGTTCACATCTATGTTTTTTTAGCTGCTGTGTATTTGGAAAGGGTCAAAGACCTTTTTCAATGCAAAACGGTGCTTTTTTGGTTTAATATACTTCAATGGAGAAGCTGCAGAAAAGCATGTAACACAGTGGAACCTCGGATTGCGAATAACGCGGTTAACGAGCATTTCGCAATACGAGCACTATATTTTTAAAAATCGTAACTCGGTTTGCGAGTGTTGTCTCGCAAAACGTGCAGGATTCAGGCCAAAGCGATGTGCAGTACCGCTTTTGGCCTGAGGTGGGGGGCGCCGGAGCCGAGCATAGCCGAACGTCACGTTCGGAAATGCACGGAAAGGCCCGAGTACAGCACGGCTGACCTCGGCAAATCTCGGGTAGGAAGTCTTTCCGAGGTTTGCCGATGTCAGCCGAAGTGTCCTCGGGCCTTTTCGGCCATTTCCGAGGCTCTCCAGCGCCCCCCCGCCTCTGGCCGCATGCGGTATTCCATCCCATTGAAGTCAATGCTGAACGAATTATTTTCGTTTCCATTGACTTCAATGGGAAAACTCGCTTTGATATGCAAGTACATTGGATTAAGAGCATTCTCCTGGAACGAATTATGCTCGTAATCCGAGGTTCCACTGTATTACAGTTCTGTTTGAAAATCTGCAAAGCAGTCTAGAACTTTTTTTTTCTTTAAATAAAAATATTTGATCTGAGCCTGATGATATTTACCAGATTCAACCTCTAAATAGTATATACAGTATATCTCTTCTGTCTGTTATTCTCAGAGTGGATTAAAGATTTTACTCCCTAACCATATAGTTGGTTATTTAAATTTACCCCTGCGTATAGAGATATTTAGGAATAAATTGCCTTTTTTTAAACTTTACATATTAACTAAATTATACACCACACTTTTTTTAAAGGTTATTAATCGATTAATCGAAACAATAATCGGCCAAATAATCGATTATGAAAATAATCGTTAGTTGCAGCCCTAGTTGGCTGTACGGTACGTAAAAAGTTTTTGGAGTCCCGCGCTTATGGAAAAAAGGTCAAGGACGAGAACTGCTGCCTCTACCAGTACATCCACCTGAGTGGAATGTAAAGGGTAAATGTATAAAAGGGGGGGGGGGGTAGAAATGGCGCTGTTCTGGGGTGCAGTATCACATGCCCCTGTGTAACTTTCAAGAAATCCCAAATGTAATATATCTCAGAATTAAGACCAGAAACAAAAACAAATCCAAGAACAAGATATTTAGTGTGAACCAAATATGAGCAAATGTGACCTGTGTGCTTGTACAGCAATCTGGTGTTCTTCTGTTTAATTAGCCTCAGTATGGCTCATAAGGTCAAATACAAAAGAATAATAACAGTTATGTGAACCACAGTGCACATATTTGGTTCACACTAAATATCTTGTTCTTGGATTTGTTTTTGTTTCTGGTCTTAATTCTGAGATGTATTACATTTGGGATTTCTTGAAAGTTACACAGGGGCATGTGATACTGCACCCCAGAATAGCGCCATCTCTACCCCCCCCCCCTTTTATACATGTTGGATGTACACTTAGAGCCCTTGCACACTGGGGCGGTTTGCAGGCGCTATTGCGCTAATAATAGCGCCTGCAAACCGCCCCGAAAGTGCCGCTGCTTTCATTCCAGTGTGAAAGCCCCGAGGGCTTGCACACTGGAGCGATGCGCTGGCAGGACGGTAAAAAAAAGTCCTGCCAGCAGCATCTTCGGAGCGGTGAAGGAGCGGTGTGTATACTGCTCCTTTACCGCTCCTGCCCATTGAAATCAATGGGACGGCGCGGCTATACCGCCGGCAAAGCGCCTCTGCAGAGGCGCTTTGCGGTGGTACTTAACCCTTTCTCGGCCGCTAGCGGGGGGTAAAACCGCCCCGCTAGCGGCCGCATACTGACGGTAAAACGCCGCTAATAATAGCGGCGTTTTACCGCTGACGCCGCCCCCCGCCCCAGTGTGCAAGGGCTCTTAAGGTAACACACTGCAATGCACCATGGTACTCTGCAGCAAAAATGTTGTTATATGTCTAATAATTAGGATGCTTTTATGCGCAGGAAACCCATTGATTTCAATAAGCTGTCTTAATGCAACGCATATGACCATGTGACATAGCATTAATGTAATTCACACATATACACCGATCACCTATAACATTATGACCAATGACAGGTAAAGTGAATAACTTTGATTATCTCTTAACAATGGCATCTGAAAGTGGGCGACATATTAGGCAGCAAGTAGAACATATTGTCCATGGAGTTGATGTTGAAAGCAGAAAAATGTCCAAGCGTAAGGATTTAAGCAACTTTGACAAGGGCCAGATTTATGGCTAGACGACTTGACCAGAGCAACTCCAAAACTACCGCTCTTGTGGGATGTTCCCAGTCTGCAGTGGTCAGGACCTACACAAACAACAAGAAACAGAAAGGTCGCAGATGCTTAGTGCATTATCTCCAGGCACTTTATTTAGGGATAAACACTAGTGCATGTTCTACTTACAAACCAAAAATGGAATGGCGGCTTATCAAGATAAATAAGTCCAGAAGTCTGCTGTCCAACCTCATGGAAGTTTGTGGATAGCAATACCAGCTGATGTGTTTTTCGGTTGCCTGGCCCCCTTCCTCAGTCTTGACTTGACCTTAATCACAGCCTGTGAGGAGAGAGCGGAGGCAGGTCAGGGCTGAGTCGGGCTGTGTGTCAATGAGCATCAATCGGCTGTGACACACCATGCACACAGTGCCCATCGCAGTGCCACACCATGCACACAGTGCCCATCACAGTGCCACACCATGCACACAGTGCCCATCACAGTGCCACACCATGCACGCAGTGCCACACCATGCACGCAGTGCCCATCCCAGTGCCACACCATGCACGCAGTGCCACACCATGCACGCAGTGCCCATCACAGTGCCACACTATGCACGCAGTGCCCATCACAGTGCCACACCATGCACGCAGTGCCATCACAGTGCCACACCATGCACGCAGTGCCATCACAGTGCCACACCATGCACACAGTGTCCATCACAGTGCCACACCATGCACACAGTGCCCATCACAGTGCCACATCATGCACACAGTGCCCATTACAGTGCCACACCATGCACGCAGTGCCCATCACAGTGCCACACCATGCACGCAGTGCCCATCACCAGTGCTGTATCTTGGCCTAGGCCGACAAGGCCTAGGCCTAGGGTGGCACTTTGCAGGGGGGTGGCACCAAGCCGCCCCCACATGAAGAAAACCCCCCGATCCGTCCTCCCGATTCCCACGGCAGCCTCCCGCGGCCGCCAGCACAAATATAGCCCCCTGCGCGGCGGCCTGTAGCGTGGCACTTGCTAAAATCATTAGCAGTATGGATGGACGGTGCGTACTTGGCCAGGGGGAGGGAGCCACTGACGCCCCCCATTATATGGCCAGTGACTGGCCAGCCCGGGCGCATATCATTCCAGTGGCAGAGGCTCTGCCTACAGCTCCGCCTACTCTCCTCGGCGCGACAACTCTATGCATCTTCCCCCGGGCCCGGGGGGCGGGGTCTCTGTGACTGAAGGATAGAAAGAGAGAGGATGATGACGGGAACCCCCGCAAGTGGTGGCCAGGACAGCAGCTAAGGTAATTACATTTATTTTTGTAAGTCATCAATGATGACTCATCATCCATATAAAGTAGTGAAGTAGGAATGGGGATCAGATTATATGGCCATGGTTATGTGTGTAGTAGGGCTGATTTAGAATTCCAGCTAAGAAGCTATTAACTATGAAAGAATATTTTGTACGTTACAGGCTGTGGATTGGCAAATGAACACTTCCCCCCTTAACAAAGCCATCTGTGCTTAGCTTAGCACACTTTTCCTGTTCAGGATGTGTCAAAGGCTAGTCAGCTGATTAAGGAGGTAACCGCAGAGGCAAGGCTTGTGCAATACTTGTGAAAGAATATTCTTTGGTAAACTGCTTTGCATTAGTAGAAGTAGGTGAAGGGTCAGAATGTTTTTGTAAAGGAAATGTATCATCTGTGTGCTTGTGACGTAATGTGATAGAGTTATATGTACACTGAATTGTCTGTAGAAAACACTCTTTGGCGTGTAGACACGAGTCGGGCCAGGAGTGTTCATTCTTGCTAGCTAGAAGAATGAAATAAAAAAACTTGCATACCAGAAGTTCATTGTCCAGCAGTCATATACTGTTATTCTCCTACCTCATTAGCAGTGCTCAACATGGATTAAATGCTAATTTTCATAGCATATTGCAACAAAGTGATCCATGCATGCTCAAACTCATTAAACAGTCCACATTCAGTGAAAGTTCATGTACTGCATTTTTGCAGTACATGAACTTTCACTGAATGTGGACTGTCTAATAAGTTTGCATAGATTCCAGCATATGCAAAGTGCTCCATGCTGAAATCAATGCAAACCCATTAAACAATCCACATTCAGTGAAAATTCATGCATTGCAAAGTGCTCCATGCTATAATCAAAACATAATATACACAAGTAAGCTGTGATATTTTGAAACTGACGAGGCTGCACTGATTGCCACTGATGAGGCGGTACTCCTAAGCTGCACTGATGAGCACGGGTAGGCTGTACTGATCAGCACAGTAAGGCTGCACTGATGGGCACTGGTTGGCTGCACTGATATGCGACACTGATGAGTACTGATATGCGGCACTGATGGGCACCGGTAGGCGGCACTGATGGGCACTGGTAGGCTGCACTGATGGGCACTGGTAGGCTGCACTGATGAGCAGTGGTAAGCGGCACTGATGAGCAGTGGTAGGCTGCACTGATGAGCACTTAAAGGTGGCACTGATGAGCACTTAAAGGTGGCACTGATGAGCACTTATAGGTGGCACCGATGAGCACTGATAGGTGGCACTGATGAGCACTGATAGGCGGCACTGATGATAACTGATAGGCGGCACTGTTGGGCACTGGTAGGCGGCACTGATGGACACTGATGAAGGCAGCACTGATCAGGCTGCACTGATGGGACTGTACTGATGGGCACTGATAGGCTGTACTGATGGGCACTGATAAGGCTGCACTGCTGGGCACAGATGAGGTGGCACTCTTACGCAGCACTGATTGGTTGCACTGGTGACCCCTGATGAGGCCACACTGATGGCCCCTGATAGGCTGCACTGATGGCCCCTGATGAGACTGCACTGATGGGCACTGATAAGGCTGCACTGTTAGGCACAGATGAGGCGGCAATCTTAAGCTGCACTGATAGGGCTGCACTGATGGCCACTAATAAGGCTGCACTGATGGCCACTGATGAGGCTGCACTGTTTGGCACAAATGAGGTGGCATTCTTTAGGGCAACAATTTAGACAGGAGCCAACTACAACTGGATTGATTGATATGGGTATGGAGTGAATGGTGCATGATTGTGTGTGCTAATGTACAGAGAGGAAAAGGTGGAGCCTAAAGAGGAAGGGGTGTGGTTTACAGATGATAGGGTGTGTCTTAAACAGGAAGGGGTGTGACTTTGACAGGAAGGGGTGGGTCATATTTAAATTAGGGGGTGCATGAGTTTAGTCAGGCCTAGGGCAGCACAAAGCCTAAACACACCACTGCCCATCACAGTGCCACACCATGCACGCAGTGCCATCACAGTGCCACACCATGCACGCAGTGCCATCACAGTGCCACACCATGCACGCAGTGCCCATCACAGTGCCACACCATGCACGCAGTGCCATCACAGTGCCACACCATGCAAGCAGTGCCCATCACAGTGCCACACCATGCACACAGTGCCCATTACAGTGCCATGCAGAAACAACCACGTGGTTGTACACTGTAGAAAATCTGCAGCATGTTGCATTGTAATCCTCTAGTTTCTAACAACAGAACATACTTCCAAAGCCTGCCCTGGGCAGGTCTAGGCATGTCTGTCTAAAAAGGAGAGGAGGGATGGGGGCGGGGCGTGTAGAAGAGAAGGACAACGTTTTCAGGAAGTGGGAGGCCCCCATGCAGAATTCAGAAATAAAGAAGTGAGGTTGTCCCTGAAGGACAGGAAGAAGCTGATTGTCTAGCTTTGATTAGACTTTCTAAGCTTGGCAATCAGCTATACAGAAAATAAATAATGTCAAAGATAAAGATATTTTACATATAATTAATAGTAAACATTTCATTTTTGACTGGACTTCCCCTTTAATGCATTACTGATTCCGTAGTCTCCACTCCATTCTCCTGTCTATTTATCTTCTCATGGAACCAGTGCCTAGTACATTTCTTCTCATATTGCTGAATTTCTATGTCACTTCTAATATCCTTACTGTTTACACCAGGGAGCTCACTGTCCCAGGCATATACAGTTTTCTCTTATTGCATTTTTAACAAGAACAAATATAGAAGAGGCACTAGAAACCGAGGAAAGGAGAACAAAGGAAAGGAAGGTCACACAAAAAGAAAAAGGATATTAAAAGATAAATATTTATTTGAACTCTGTGAGCCCTCTACAACAAGTCGAGATATTTGTTCTGTAGAAACTGCTATTTCCATCTTCTACATGGGATAAGAATCTAGCCCCGCTTTTGACAGGTTCTTTTTGTTTTTTGTCACCACCATGTACACACCATTACATATATACTGTATATGGTTATAATAAATCCCATGTTATGCTATGTAATGTTCTTCACTAAATAAGTGTTGCATCTGATCACTATTTCCTTTATACAGTAGGACTAAGGACCTCATTTATAAAGGAATGGTATGTCATTGGTAAAGCACATTTATAAAACATAGCAATGTTTCTCGTGTCAGAGTTCTTTTCTGCAAGGTTATGCAGAGGGATGTCTTTGGGGCACCGCAGGCTCCAATTTATAAATGACTTAAAATACAGGCAGCAGAGTCAATACTGTTGTATTCAGCACATATTTATTTATTTATTTTATTATAGGTACTTGTATAGCGCCATCAATTTACACAGCACTTTAGATAGGGTGACCAGACATCGCCGATTTCTGGGGACAGTCCCCGGATTGAGGACACTGTCCCTGGACCAAGTCTGTCCCCAGTTTTGTCTCCAGATTGGATTTGAACAGGGGCTGGGGCAATTTCAAAGACAGCCCAAGCAGAATAAGAAGAAAAAATCTGAATGGCACCCCCCCCCCCCCCTCTGCCTCTCCTACTAGCTTATGGGGGTTTATTTTTTTCCATTATCTGTGCCTCTTTCTGATGATCATGTGCTGGTCGGAGCGGAGGGACTATTTCTTCAGTTTCAAGCGCATGCCCATTCAGCTCCACTCGGATGTTCTGCCTTGGCTCAAGTCCCGGCCAGCCGCCTGCCTGCTTATCTTCTTGCCTTCCCTGGTGGAGTGATCTTCCTCTGCTCCCCACCCAGTAGTAGCCGGGGCCCGAAGAGTAAAGCCCCATACACACTATCAGATTTTCTGCTGATTTTTTTTTTTAAGATTTACCAAAACCATGTAGTAAAGGGCCTGCCTGATCGCATACACATTGAAACTCCTAAGGTTTGACCTCATATTATATGGTTTTGGTAAATCTGAAGGAAAAAATCAGCAGAAAATCCAATAGTGTGTATGGGGCTTTAGACTTGACAAGCTGTGAGGTGGGCGGCGGAGACAGGCAAAGAGTCGTCGATTGCTGCCATTACTAGTAAAAAAAAAAAATATGTCCCCGGATTTCATTTTAAAAATCTGGTCACCTTAACTTTAGATATACATATTGTACATTCACATTAGTCCGCTGCCCTCAAGGAGCTTACAATCTAAAGTCCCTAACTCACATTCATACATATACATACTAGGGCCAATTTAGACAGGAGCCAATTAACCTACCAGCATGTCTTTGGAGTGTGGGAGGAAACCCACAGAGGCGCAGGGAGAACATGCAAACTCCAGGTGGGTAGTGTCGTGGTTGGGATTTGAACCAACAGCCCTAGTGCTGCTAATGCCCTGTACACACGGGCGGACTTTTCGACCAGACTGGTCCAACGGAACGAATCCGTCGCACAATCCGACCATGTGTGGGCTTCATTGGACCTGCAGCGGACTTTTTCGGTCGAAAATCAGACGGACTTTAGATTTGGAACATGTTTCAAATCTTTCCGACGGACTCGAGTCTGGTCAAAAAATCCGCTCGTCTGTATGCTAGTTCAACGGACTAAAACCGACGCTAGGGCAGCTATTGGCTACTGGCTATCAACTTCCTTATTTTAGTCCGGTCGTACATCATCACGTACAAATCCGTTGGACTTTGGTGTGATCGTGTGTAGGCAAGTCCGTTCGTTAGAAAGTCCGTCAAAAGTCTGTCGGACCTTTGATGCCGAAAAGTCCACCCCTGTGTACAGAGCATAAGCCGAAGTGCTAACCTGCTCTTTGCTCAAAATAGAACCCTAATGCCGCGTACACACGATCGGACATTCCGACAACAAAATCGTGGATTTTTTTCCGAAGGATGTTGGCTCAAACTTGTCTTGCATACACACGGTCACACAAATGTTGTCGGAAATTCCGAACGCCAAGAACGCGGTGACGTACAGCACGTACGACGAGCCGAGAAAAAGGAAGTTCAATAGCCAGTGCGGTTCTTCTGCTTGATTCCGCGCATGCGTGGAATTTTGTGCGTCGGAGCTGTGTACACACGACAATTTTTGTTGTCGGAAAATTTGAGAACCAGCTTTCAAACACTTGTTGTCGGAAATTCCGACAGCAAATGTCCAATAGAGCATACACACGGTCGGATGTTCCGACAACAGGCTCACATCGAACATTTGTTGTCAAAAATTCCGACCGTGTGCACGCGGCGTTAGTGTTGCCTAAAGGCCAAAAACACTTTAGATTTTTTTGATACAGTAAACAAGAGTTAGAACCTCTTTCAGATGTTTAATGCTCTATGCGTTCCCATTGGAGATATTCACCTAACTTCATCATATCATGGAAGCAACTGGAAATAGGGCTAAAGAAAAACAAACTGTTTTATAGTAAAGTAAGGTCTTTACTGCTGTTGAAGCAACAAGTTCTGCCCCCCACAATCTCTAAAAAAGAAAAAGGGATTTTGACTTACCCGTAAATTCCTTAGCCTGGACTGCAGTAACCTGAAGGTAGCCTGTATGTAACTCATGATTTATGAATATAAGCCATGTATCTTGAACTGTAAGATGAAGTTAAACCTTTGGCTGGACTTGGGCCTTTATACATGACACCAGGCACCTACAGTATAGAAAGGTATAAAATAATACTTTGTAGACATTTGAATTAGGTTCCATTGAGTTGTAGGCCCCTTTCACACTGTCGGACCTTTCAGGTCTGCCTGTCAGTTTTGTCGGTGGACCTGAACGGGCACTCCATGCTAGTCTATGGAGCGACTGATGTCAGCGGTGACATGTCCGCTGACATCCGACCCGGTCCAATCCGCTAAAATCAGACGGATGCCCCTACATTCGCATCCGTCCCTGGCGGATTGGATCAGGTGAGATCTGATGAAAAGGGACATGCTGTCCGTTTTCGTTTGATCCCTCCATAGTAACTAGTGGCGCTCGACGAGCAGTGAGCAGAGACGGACCTGTCATCCGCCGGCTCAGCGGAAATCAACGGAGAGATCTCCCGCTGAGCTGGCGGACAAAGGCGGACTCCGAGGCCCCGGATCCACCTCATGAGAATGATGCCTAAATATATGCTGCTGTGCATAACATAAATTATCACTCCATAGTGTAGCAAACCTGTTGTTATGTAGGCAAAAGACATAAGATCAAAAACAGTTAATATACTTTGCAAATTACACCTGGATCACACCAAACTAAGATCAGAAAACACACAGCTCTATTACATAAGCCAAATATGTCAGCTGCTACTTAAAGTGTTACTATACCGCCAACAGTAAAATCAGTCTATATATGCAGTAATACATGCTTGTTATACTCACTGTGGAACCTAAGGGGTTAATCCTGCACATTGTGTAAAAAGGCTGTTTGATCCTGTCGTCTCTGATCCTCCCCTTCTGCCCCCAATCCATCTGCTGACAGAACAGAGCCCTAGGAGACACTCTGCACATGATCAGTTTGGTGCGTATTATTTTTGGGGGGAGAGTGTATGTGTTCGGGCACTGGGCCAATCAGCACTGTCCAGACAGAGGGTCAGGGGTCATGCAGCCTCATAAAACAGTCAGAGAAGAATGAAAACTCCTCCTACAAGCTTTAACCAGTGCTCGGCCAGACAATGATAGGAGTCACAAGACTGCTACATACCGCTGATGAGAAAAGGTATTTAGCAGTTTATATTTACGAAAATAATTGCATTTCCATGTTCTGTGTACTGTGGGAGATCAGATATAGTGAATGCAGGGCCCTGGGTTTAGTGACACTTTAAATAAGAGCAGTATTGTATTCCTTGAACAGATGCTAACATTTGGAGATGGGTAAGATCACAAAAGATTTAAATCTGTTCTCACTGTGGCATGACATGTTTATGATGTTATAGAGATCTTCCATGTTTTAAGGCTGCTTTTACACTGGGGCGGTAGGGGGCGTCGGCGGTAAAACAGCGCTATTTTTAGCGCTGTTTTACCATGGTATTTGGCCGCTAGCGGTGCGGTTTTAACCCCCCGCTGGCGGCCGAAAAAGGGTTAAAACCACTCGTATAGCGCGGCTATAGCCGCCGCATTGCCGCGGTATAGCCGCGCTGTCCCATTGATTTCAATGGGCAGGAGCGGTTTAGGAGCGGTGAATACACCGCTCCTTCACCGCTCCGAAAGATGCGGCTTGCAGGAGATTTTTTCTTCTCCTGCCAGCGCACCGGTTCAGTGTGAAAGCCCTCGGGCTTTCACACTGAACAAACAGCAGCGGCTGTTTTGGGTCGGTTTGCAGGTGGTATTTTTAGCGCAATAATGCCTGCAAACCGCCCCAAGAGAAAGCTGCTGTAAAAATACCAGGGTTCACCAAGGATCAGAAATTACATAGATCATACCAGGTATATGCTTCCTGAGGAGGTCATCAATGGGTGTTGTACTTCGGAAGATGTGCTGTTAATTATGGTGCTAAAAAGTGCTTCTGAGTTACAAGTGAACGGGAATCTCTCCAACTTGTCAGTTGTAGTTGTTAAAGTTCCTCCCATCTCCAGATACTGTATACCTGTCATCATGCTGCAGAATTGTACTGTTTATCACTGGAAACTCTCAGTACACATGACAGGAGTTCTCGCAGTCTGCATATTTTTGATTGATGGCAGTTATACACAGTCAAAAACCTGTAGAACATACAGAATACATCTTGTGGTAAAAAGTATGTGCCCATGACAGGTGAAGATTAAAGCAGAACCACATAGATCAGAGGCAGGTATGTGATGATGCCACCCCAGAAACATGGATACACTAAAGCCTTGTACACACGATCGGATTTTCCGACAGGAAATGTGTGATGACAGGCTGTTGGCAGAAAATCCGACCGTGTGCACGCTCCATCGGACAATTGTTGTCGGAGTTTCCGCGGACAAATGTTGGATGGCAGGTTTTAAAATTTTCCGCGGATAAATGTGTGTTGTCGGATTTTCCGAGCGTGTGTACACAAGTCCGTCGGACAAAAGTCCAAAATACAAACACGCATGCTGGGAAGCAAGGACGAGCCAGAATCGGTCGGTCTTGTAAACTAGCGCTCGTAATGGAGAATTAACATTCGTGACGTGGAAAATTATGAAATCACCAAATGCAGCGCACAATTCTCTTCTTCTTTAATGGGATAATAATGAAGCTGCTCTGCTGGTGATACTGATGGAGTTATTGCAAACTAATTTTTTAAAACAAATTTTCAAAGGCTTTTTTTTTTCTAGTGTTATCAAGAATAATATTATTATGCTTTTTTTTTTTTTTTGGGCAAGTTATCACAACATCATTATCCCGTAGTTTTTAAGATCAAAGATACAACTATGTTGGTGTCCCTTGTCAATTTTACATTGTATTTTTTTAAATGTAACTGCCGACTCCCAAACTGTCATTTGAAGTAAAACACATAGCCAAGTATTATTCTCCACAATTTTTTTTATTGTGCATTAAAAAAAGAAAACACATAAAATTAGACATGCTATCTGCCAATAGAACTTAACCAGAAAGTGCATTCTATGCATCCAAAAATATAGAAAATATACCAAATCAGATCATCATTCAACCAAAAAAAATGTCAAAGCAATAACTCCAAGGCCAATAATAAATAACACGTTATCTCCTCTGATTCCCCAACATGTCTGATTAACGAACGGCCATTCAGAAACGAACTGAAAAGCACAAAATGAAAAGCGCGAATCAACACTCACCAAACTTCTACTAACACGAAATTAGCAGAAGGAGCCCAAAGGGTGGCACTAAAGAGCTGAAAAAACACGTAATACATCACTATGTTCGTGATTGTTGGCCAACAATTGTGTGCCGTGTGTATGCAAGACAAGTTTGGGCCAACGCCCTTCGGACAAAAGTCCACGGTTTTGTTGGCCAACAATCTGATCGTGTGTACGAGGCTTTAGCCTTGAAAGGGACCTCTGGGTGTCACTATGTGGACCAGCCTTTCTCAGCCAGGGCTTCTCCAAAGGCTGCTAGAGGCACATTTAGTAGTGAGTACTGAATTGATCTCCTGCCTTATGGTGCCTGCATAGTTCTAACACCGTTGCCACTTGGCAGAGCCAGCACATGGGATCAGTAGAGTTTCTCCTCCCCTTTAACAAGTAAGAAAATACTGACAAGAATTATCATGTAAACTCTTGGAGGGGATGATAAGGGACTATATACAAGATTTTAGTAATAAGAATGATATCATTAGCAGTAATCAGCATGGATTCATGAAGAATCGTTCTTGCCAAACCAATCTATTAACCTTCTATGAGGAGGTGAGTTGCCATCTAGATAAAGGAAGGCCTGTAGACGTGGTGTATCTGGATTTTGCAAAAGCATTTGACACAGTTCCCCATAAACGTTTACTGTACAAAATAAGGTGCGTTGGCATGGACCATAGGGTGAGTACATGGATTGAAAACTGGCTACAAGGGCGTGTTCAGAGGGTGGTGATAAATGGGGAGTACTCAGAATGGTCAGGGGTGGGTAGTTGGGTCCCCCAGGGTTCTGTGCTGGGACCAATCCTATTTAATTTGTTCATAAACGACCTGGAGGATGGGATAAACAGTTCCATCTCTGTATTTGCAGACGATACTAAGCTAGGCAGGGCAATAACTTCTCCGCAGGATGTGGAAATCTTGCAAAAAGACCTGAACAAATTAATGGGGTGGGCGACTACATGGCAAATGAGGTTCAATGTAGAAAAATGTAAAATAATGCATTTGGGTGTCAAAAATATGAATGCAATCTATACACTGGGGGGAGAACCTCTGGGGGAATCTAGGATGGAAAAGGACTTGGGGGTCCTAGTGGATGACAGGCTCAGCAATGGCATGCAATGCCAAGCTGCTGCTAATAAAGCAAACAGAATATTGGCATGCATTAAAAGGGGGATCAACTGCAGAGATAAAACGATAATTCTCCCGCTCTACAAGACTCTGGTCCGGCCGCACCTGGAGTATGCTGTCCAGTTCTGGGCACCAGTCCTCAGGAAGGATGTACTGGAAATGGAGCGAGTACAAAGAAGGGCAACAAAGCTAATAAAGGGTCTGGAGGATCTTAGTTATGAGGAAAGGTTGTGAGCACTGAACTTATTCTCTCTGGAGAAGAGACGCTTGAGAGGGGATATGATTTCAATTTACAAATACTGTACTGGTGACCCCACAATAGGGATAAAACTTTTTCGCAGAAGAGAGTTTAATAAGACTCGTGGCCACTCATTACAATTAGAAGAAAAGAGGTTTAACCTTAAACTACGTAGAGGGTTCTTTACTGTAAGAGCGGCAAGGATGTGGAATTCCCTTCCACAGGCGGTGGTCTCAGCGGGGAGCATTGATAGCTTCAAGAAACTATTAGATAATCACCTGAATGACCGCAATATACAGGGATATGTAATGTAATACTGACACATAATCACACACATAGGTTGGACTTGATGGACTTGTGTCTTTTTTCAACCTCACCTACTATGTAACTATGTAACTATGTAACTATATGTTAGCTGTCTATTCTTTTCACTGGCCTTCAGTGTAAAGGGGCCCCTTTGCCATTGATCAACATTGTGGTATGGACAATGTGCAGTGAGCTGTAGGTTTGTTCAGTTTTAGCACGTCATCCTCTGTGGTACAAAGGTTGACAAAGACTGGTGTAGACGTTCAGATTCTTATTCACACCTAATGATGTACTATGAAAATGTTTTCTAGTCTTTGGCAGTCGTGCTAGATTCTCATATTTCCCAAAGTCTGAATGAGTACTCAGGATTCTTGGGAGCAATGTTAAGTGAAATCAATCTTTTTTTTTCCTCTAGCACCAAGAGGCTGAGAGAACAGCTTGTATGGGGCTTAAACTGACTCAACTTAACTGACTTACTTAAACTGACCATAAACTTCTATAAAGGTGGGAGGAAAACTCCCCTAAAAACAGGTGGGACTTTTTAGGCTCAAAAAGTGTACAGATGCAAGCTGGCTAAAATGTAAATTCAAAGTGTTTATTAGTATCAAAAGTTAAAAATATTGATAAAAAAATGATATAGTACATACAACAATATTACATAGAATTGAATGGTCAGTGGCTGCAAGGCACAGAATAGCACCAATGTACAATGGTAGAATATGTGTATAAACCAAACGTCAACATGTTTCAGAGTCCTGGACTGTGTGGCTCTTTCTATGTTGGGAAAACCAAAAATTAACTGTGTAAAAGAATTTATAGGCATGTACTTAGCATGCAAACTGCCAATCCTGAGTTGCCCCTCGGTAGACACGTCCATTTTATACATGAAGGGGGTTTTTCCCAGGGTTAGGTTTTAGGCCTTGGATCGGGTCCACCCCAGCTCCCACAGTGGAGATTGGAATACACTTCTTCTCCAAAAGGAGCTGAGGTGGATCTATCCAAGGGCCACTACATACCCAGGCCTCAACAAGGCCGTCAATTACAATACCTTTTTGGAGGGCTTTGTCTCAGGAGGGATGGAGATATTAATCCTTTTTTGGTCCTTTATGTGATTCCTTTTCACTCCTTTCACCCCTGCCTTTGAGTGGTAACAGCACACTTAGTCCCCCTCTTTCCCTTTTTTTTATGATCATCCTTGCCCTGCTTGTGTTCCCGTTGTTACACCCGGCACACTGAGGCTGGTGGGATTCAGATATACTCTGACGCTTAGAAGATATGTCCTTTTGTGTCATCACTGTCTGCATCTCATCGGCTTCCTTTTGCCGTACACTTCCGGGTTGCTATTTTCCTTTGCACCCATGACTTTTGGGAGTCATTTCCGCCTGTTTAGCCACCGCTTGTTTTTCGCGATGCCAGTCGCGCCCACAGGCTGGGACGGCCCCATTGTGTCAGTAGGTTCCGACGTCGCCCCGCACACCAATGCCTGCTCCCTAATTCACTTTACTGGATCCTGTAATATTGTTTTTATTCTGGTTGGCTGTGTGCTGTATATACACTCTCAAGCACCATGAGTAATTCCTTTGTTATCCTTCCTCTTCTTTCTCTGTTTTCATCCGCTTTGTATATACTGCAGACAGTCTGTGATTGTGTTCTAATGTGTGTTTTATTTTATAGAAGATATTTACCAAGACTGTTTAAACCTTCTTCTTTAAATAACATTCTTTACTCTTATACATAATGTGGTTTCACCATAACCATTTAATCTACAGGAACCTGTTGCATCTTCTCCTGATGAGTGGAGACAATTCCACGAAACGCGTAGAGCTATTGGATGCTGCAGAGACACACACTACGCTTTGACGATGTTATAACATGAACCCAACATTTGTAGATTCCTTTTATGTGATTATTAACACAGGTGCCGAGCATGCTGTGTTTAGCATTTTAAGGCCAGATTGCTGTCATATACCATTCATTAACCTCATGAATTTATCCTACTTATGTTTATATTTATATACTTTGTATCACTGTGTCTATACCTTGTGCTTTTATGTATATATGAAATTACCATATTTACCTTGTTATGAATAAAATTGTATATTTATATCATCACCTCCGCAGTTCAGCCGCTTCATTTAAAGTCCCATTTCCGTCTCGATTAGATTCAATTTAGGGATGGAGGTGCCCACCCGCACCTCATTTAAAGTCCCAAACCTTCCCCCCTTTTTTCTACAGACTGTTTAAACCTATCCTGAAGAAGGAGGGGCATATAGGACTCCGAAACATGTTGATGTTTGGTTTATACACATATTCTACCATTGTACATTGATTGGTGCTATTTTGTGCCTTGCGGCCACTGACCATTCCAATCTATGTAATATTGTTGTATGTACTAAATCATTTTTTTTTCAATACTTTTAACTTTTGATACTAAAAAACACTTTGAATTTACATTTTGTCCAGCCTGCGTCTGTACACTTCTTGAGCCAAAAAAGTCCTGCCTGTTTTTAGGGGAGTTTTCTTCCCACCAATGTATTAGGTATGTGGTCTAATTAAGCAGTTTTTCAAAAACCTCTTTCCATTCAATTATTAATACACTTCTGTAAATAGCTACTAAACAATGACCCGTTCTAGGGTGATTTCAGTTGCACCCCCTGCCTCTGGGCTTTCAGCTGCTGCAGAGAAAGAGACACAGAGAGGATCAGTTCTATATTTGCTTTCCCTGTGTACCGTTCTCTAAGTTATGTTCTGTTTATGTCCGCTAATAATGATTTAGTGTATTTTTAGGAAAAATATAATTTTGATATTGGGGGATTCACAAGGGCCTTGTCAGGTAGCTGATCCCTGTCCTCCACCCTACTGACCCCTATCCCCAGCTTTGCTGACCCCTGTACACTGTACAATACACTGCTGATCCCTGTCCTCTGCCCTACTGTACTCCCCTGCTGACCTCCCATCTTTTGCCCTGCTGACCTCCTGTACACTGCCCTGATGACACCCTGTGTAATGCACTGCTGACACCCTGTACACTGCCCTACTGCCCCCTGTCCTCTGCCCTGCTGACACCCTGTACACTGCCCTACTGTCCCCTGTCCTCTGCCCTGCTGACACCCTATACACTGCCCTACTGCCCCCTGTCCTCTGCCCTGCTGACACCCTGAACACTGCCCTACTGCCCCCTGTCCTCTGCCCTGCTGACACCCTGTACACTACCCTACTGCCCCCTGCCTCCTGCCCTCTGCCCTGCTGACACCCTGTACACAGCCCTACTGCCCTCTGCCCTGCTGGCCCCTGTACACTGTGATACAGACAACTAACCTTATACTCTGCCCTGCTTGACTCCCTGTACACCGTCCTGCTGACCTTCCATCCTCTGCCACCCTGACATTTTTTACTGCACCCCCACATCAGACAGGCTAGGTCCGGTCCTGTAGCCAACAGTTCTTTCTGTTGGCTGTGAACAGCCTAGAGAAAAATATATGGTCATATATGTCCAGAAGCATCCATGTCGTGGGGAAGGTGTTGGGAAACACATACTGTATACAGTAACTGTGCAGACCTAGCCCTCATATTGACACATATTCCACTTCCTAAGTATGCAAGTTGATATATTGATATTTGTAGACCTTGAATGATGAAGGCTGACCATGGGTCTTTTACTGGTAAAGTTGAAATCAACCTATTTGGGCAAAATTTAGGCCACATTTTGGCACACTCTTGGCCACTATCCCATCCTACCCTACAGTGAATCCAGGACAAATGCCATTTTTATTCACATCATGGATTTTTCATCACATTTATTTAAAACCAAAGAATAGAGACGCTCGCACAAGCTGTCACCGTAGCAATATGTTTTCATGCTTTTTTATTTTGTCTCTTCATTTGCCAGCAATGTTTGTAGTATAGGGACTGGCTGGCAGCAGTCTGACTATTCAAATGGTTAAAACACGCATCTGGGATGGTGATGTACTGCTCCTTTTTGTAAAGTTTAATTTCGCCTGACAGCATAACCCTACTCTTATAAATGTAAATAATGGAGAAATACGATCATGACAGCAGGTCACGTGTTGGGTATTTAAAGGGAAATAAACTACAAAGACAGGTTAGACTCTCCTTTTTAGGTAAAAGAGTGCACACAGCAAGACGAATGGCGAGATTCTTCCTGATGGAATGGCACTGATGAAGGAGAATGATTTCCTAAGGATTTCTCTCTCTGTGATCTGCCAGTAGGGATTTGAACCAGCTGAGTGCTGCGCCATCCAGGCCACAAAATTCCTGTAGGCGATCTATTTAATATTCATTATCTGTAGTATCAAATGTTGCAGAGAGATCAAGAAGAATTAGGATTGAATGTTCACTCATCATCAGAACAACATTTAGTATGTAAAGTTTGTACATACAGGTCTTGTGTAATGCGACGTCTTGACTGAAGTGGGTCAGAGGTGGATAGTTGACCAGCTGTCCTGCAGTGACCTTTTATTGGCTGTGTAATCTCAGTTTGCAGAGTTTGCATACTTTAGGTGTCATTTATTTCAATGGAAATATGCAGCTTCATAGCAGAAGACTTATTGCTCAGTGCAGTACCCATAGCAACCAGTCAGAATCCATCCTGTACTGATTTGACTTGGGCTGAGTGAATTCTGATCGATGTATTTAAAAATTAGCTCTTTGTTTCTGAACAAATCGGTAGCCTGACATGGACAGGATGAAACAGCTTCAAAACATATCTAAATCTCTCTCTCTAAAAAAAAAAAGAAAAAAAAAAGAAAAATATAATTTGTAAGGCAGAGCAAAATAATCAAGTTTACAGATGGCCTCTATGTGATGCATCTATGTGCTCCTGAATAGGGATGAGCCGAACACCCCCCGGTTCGGTTCGCACCAGAACCCGCGAACGGACCGAAAGTTCGCACGAACGTTAGAACCCCATTGACGTCTATGGGACTCGAACGTTCGAAATCAAAAGTGCTCATTTTAAAGGCTAATTTGCATGGTATTGTCCGAAAAAGGGTTTGGGGACCCGGGTCCTACCCCAGGGGACATGTATCAATGCAAAAAAACTTTTAAAAACGGCCGTTTTTTCGGGAGCAGTGATTTTAATGATGCTTAAAGTAAAAAAAAAAAAGTGAAATATTCCTTTAAATATCGTACCTGGGGGGTGTCTATAGTATGCCTGTAAAGTGACGCGTGTTTCCCATGTTTAGAACAGTCCCTGCACCAAATGTCATTTTTAAAGGAAAAAATCTCATTTAAAACTGCTTGCGGGTTTAATGTCATGTCGGGTCATAGCAATATGGATGAAAATCAGTGAGACAAACGGCATGGGTACCCCCCCAGTCCATTACCAGGCCCTTTGGGTCCTGTATGGATATTAAGGGGAAACCCGCACCCAAATTAAAATAAGGAAAGGCCCTATATACTCTTTACAGCAGTATACAGGCGGTGCAAACAAGACAGGGACTGTAGGTTTGTTGTTAAGTAGAATCTCTTTGTAATTTTGAAGGGGTACATTTTTAACGTGTTTAGCTCCAGCCAAAAAATCTTTTTTAAGCTTTTTGGAAAACATAGGGAAGGGTTATCACCCCTGTGACATTTGTTTTGCTGTCTTTCCTCCTCTTCAGAAGATTTCACCTCACTTTTTGTCCCAATGAAAAATGTTTTTTGAAAATTTGGGTTTTTTTGTGGAACAAGGATTGGAAAGCATCAGTGGAAAGGAGAAATTTTTTTCCCATATTAACTCTTACAGGAGAGAATTTCCCTTCCTAGGGGTAGATTTCATCTCACTTCCTGTTGTCTCCTTCCGTTTGCAAGTAGGAGTCGTTTGTAAGTTAGATGTTTGAAAGTAGGGTCCTGCCCTATATACTCAGCAGAAATTTGGGCCTTAGGTGTTGCTGTGGCCACAACACTGTAAGCCCTCACAGGGCCCTGCTGTGAAATATTAGATCAAGAATTGTAATTACATGCCCCTGTTGAACAGGAGCTGAAAAATTAGGCCTTAGGCACTGGTGCTGGTGCCACAACACTGCAACCCCTCACAGACACTCTAGTTGGAACGCAGGAACGAGCCCTGCTGCAAAGTATTGCTTCAAAAATTGTAATTACACGCCCCTGTTAGACAGGGGCAGAAAAATTGGGCCTTAGGCACTGGTGCTGGTGCCACAACACTGCAACCCCTCACAGACACTCTAGTTGGAACGCAGGAACGAGCCCTGCTGCAAAGTATTGCATCAAAAATTGTAATTACACGCCCCTGTTAGACAGGGGCAGAAAAATTGGGCCTTAGGCACTGGTGCTGGTGCCACAACACTGCAACCCCTCACAGACACTCTAGTTGGAATGCAGGAACGAGCCCTGCTGCAAAGTATTACATCAAAAATTGTAATTACACGCCCCTGTTAAACAGGGGCTGAAAAATTGTGCCTTAGGCACTGGTGGTGGCGCCCAGAACCAAAAATGTTCTTACAAGCTATCAGCGTGATGATTGAGGAGGAAGAGGATAATTACTCAGGGATAGTCACTCAGCATCAGCATAGGCAGTCTTTGAAGGGATCTGAGATTTCAAAAAAAATTATTCGGTTACATCAGCATCAGGTGCTTGGTAGCTGGTGGTGATCCAAGACTGATTCATTTTTATGAAGGTCAGCCGATCGACCGAGTCGGTGGACAGACGCACCCTGTGATCGGTTACCACGCCTCCAGCAGCACTGAATGTGCGTTCCGAAAGAACGCTGGATGCAGGACAGGCCAGTAGCTCAATTGCATACTGTGCAAGCTCTGGCCAGTGATCCATCCTCAAGACCCAGTAACCCAGAGGATTTTCGGTGGGAAAGGTGTCCAAGTCTGATCTTGCCCCTAGGTATTCCTGCACCATGTAAAACAGACGCTGGCGATGGTTGCTGGAACCGATCATACCTTGGGGCTGCGGACCAAAAAATTGTCTGAACGCATCGGTCAGACGACCACCTTCTCCACCGCTCCTTCTTTGACTGACCGAAGCCTCAGCAACACGTTGTCCAGAAACAGGAGTTTGTAACCTCCCAGTCTCTGGGAACGCGTTGCACAGACCTTTCTGCAAGGCCTCCCGAAGATGTTTCATCCTCTGCTCCCTCTGCGATGGCAAGATAAGGTCCGCAACCTTACCCTTGTAACGTGGATCAAGGAGGTTGCCAGCCAGTATTGGTCCTTCTCCTTGATACCACGAATACGAGGATCCTTACGCAGGCTTTGCAGGATCAGGGAGGCCATGCAGCGTAGGTTTGCTGAGGCATTCGGTCCGGAGTCCTCTGGGTCACTAAGGACAACAACGTCCGCAGCCACCTCCTCCCAGCCACGTACAAGTCCATGTGTTCCTTGGGACTGATCCCTTAAAGACTGCTGCTGATGCTGAGTGGCAGGCTCCACCTCCATACTGACACAATCTTCCTCCTCCTCCTCCTCGTCCTCTTCCTGTGTGATCGGCGGGCACGCAGGAACACTGTCTGGATAAAGGGGGCCTTGAGAGCTAAGGAAGTCCTCCTCTTCCTGCCTCTGTTCTGCCTCAAGTGCCCTGTCCATTATTCCACGCAGCGTGTGCTCCAACAGGTGGACAAGGGGGACAGTGTCACTGATGCATGCACTGTCAGTGCTCACCATCCTCGTGGCCTCCTCGAATGGTGACAGGACAGTGCATGCATCCCTGATCATGGCCCACTGGCGTGGGGAAAAAAAACCAAGCTCCCCAGACCCTGTCCTGGTGCCATAGTCGCACAGGTACTCATTGATGGCCCTCTGCTGCGTGTGCAGCCGCTGCAGCATGGCCAACGTTGAGTTCCACCTGGTGGGCATGTCACAGATTAGGCGGTTCTTGGGCAGGTTAAACTCCTTTTGGAGGTCCGTCAGCCGAGCACTGGCATTATATGACCGGTGGAAATGCACACAGACTTTCCTGGCCTGCCTCAGGACATCCTGTAAGCCCGGGTACCTGCCCAAGAACCGCTGCACCACCAAGTTAAGGACGTGAGCCAAACAGGGCACATGGGTCATTTGTCCCTGTCGGAGGGCAGAGAGGAGGTTGGTGCCATTGTCGCAAACCACCATTCCTGCCTTAAGTTGGCGTGGCGTCAACCACCTCTGAACCTGCCCCTGCAGAGCTGACAGAACCTCTGCCCCAGTGTGGCTCCTGTCCCCCAAGCACACCAGCTCAAGCACCGCATGGCATCTTTTGGCCTGCGTACTTGCGTAGCCCCTTGAACGCCTACGGAGCACCGCTGGTTCCGAGGAAGAGGCCATGGAGGAAGAAGAAGAGGAGGGGGTGGAGGAGAGAGGTGTGTCACAATCAGCATTTTGGAGGCGTGGTGGCGGAACAACCTCCAACACTACTGCACCTTGTCCTGCATCCTTCCCAGCTGCCAGCAGAGTCACCCAATGCGCCGTGAAACTTAGGTAACGTCCCTGTCCATGCCTGCTGGACCATGAGTCAGCGGTAATATGCACCTTACCGCTGACCGCCCTGTCCAGCGAGGCATGGACATTGCCTTCCACATGCCGGTAGAGAGCCGGAATCGCCTTCCGTGAGAAAAAGTGGCGTTTGGGTACCTGCCACTGAGGAACCGCACATTCCACAAACTCACGGAAGGGGGCAGAGTCTACCAACTGAAAAGGCAGCAGTTGAAGTGCTAGCAATTTTGCCAAGCTAGCATTCAACCGCTGGGCATGTGGATGGCTGGGAGCAAACTTCTTTCGGCGGTGCAGCAGCTGGGGCAGGGAAATTTGCCTGGTACAATCTGACGTCGGTGTACCAAAAGCAGATTGCCCACAAGTACTTGGCTGTGACACACCTAATTCTACACCTTCATTCCTCTCACTGCAGGTCTCAGAGAGGACTGAAGGTCTAGTGGGGTTGGAAATCTCAGCTGATGAGGAGCAAGGAGAGATCCTCTTTGTTCTTTGGTGTGGGTCCTTTAGATACGCTTGCCAACGAACTGCATGGCAGGTCAACATATGTCTGGTCAAGCATGTGGTGCCCAAGCGGGAGATGTTTTGGCCACGCGAGATACGCTTGAGACATATGTTGCAAATAGCAGCGGTGCGATCTGATGCACTCGTCTCAAAAAAGGCCCACACCAAAGAACTTTTTGAATAACGCGCAGAGACTGCAGCGCCCTGCACATGTGGAGCTTTGGGGTGTGATGCAGTCAATGTGCTGCCCTTAGGCTGGCCCCTGGAGGGCATCCTGCCTCGTTGGTGATGTGCCGCCTCCTCCTCCTCCTCCTCCTCCTCCTCCTCCTCTCTCCTATCAGGCACCCACGTTGAGTCAGTGACCTCATCATCCCCTCCCTCCTCATCACTGGAGCAAACCTGGCAGTATGCTGCAGCAGGGGGAGCATGACTGCCAGATTGCTGTCCTTCTTGGGCACCCCCTCTGTCCGTGCTCATGTTACTGCCTTCATCGAGCTCAGTATCATCATCAGAGCCTTCCAAACGCTGGGCATCCTCCTGGAGCATGTACCCAACACTGTGGTCAAACAGTTCGAGGGAATCCTCAGGAGGACATGGTGGAGCTAGGGAAGGAGTCACTGATGACACTGAGCTGAGGGAAGAGGCCGCTGCTTTGCCAGACAAAGCACCCTGGGCATGGGTGAGAGAGGATGAGGAGGATGAGGACGGCTTGGTCATCCACTCGACCAAGTCTTCCGCATGTTGCGGCTCAACACGGCCAGCTGCCGAAAAAAAGGCCAAGCGTGTCCCATGGCCACGTGCTGATGAGGATGCACCGTCTCCACGACCAGCACTAGACACAGAGCCTGCTTGCCCTCTCTTATTGGCTTGTGACTGTCTGCCTCTCCTTCTTGGCCTTCCAGACATACTAATGGCCTGTAGCTGCACTAAGCTGGGATAGAACACCTGTAATTTTCTTCAGGTAGCTTTATATACTGTAACCAGACAAGCCTGCCTGTCAGTAGAAGATAACAGGAACGGATCTAGCTGAACACTGTGAGCAGGACACACTGCACTAAATGTAAATAGCAGGAACGGATCTAGCTGAACACTGTGAGCAGGACGCACTGACTGCACTAAATGTAAATAGCAGGAACAGATCTAGCTGAACACTGTGAGCAGGACGCACTGCACTAAATGTAAATAGCAGGAACGGATCTAGCTGAACACTGTGAGCAGGACGCACTGACTGCACTAAATGTAAATAGCAGGAACGGATCTAGCTGAACACTGTGAGCAGGACGCACTGCACTAAATGTAAATAGCAGGAACAGATCTAGCTGAACACTGTGAGCAGGACGCACTGCACTAAATGTAAATAGCAGGAACGGATCTAGCTGAACACTGTGAGCAGGACGCACTGCACTAAATGTAAATAGCAGGAACGGATCTAGCTGAACACTGTGAGCAGGACGCACTGCACTAAATGTAAATAGCAGGAACGGATCTAGCTGAACACTGTGAGCAGGACGCACTGACTGCACTAAATGTAAATAGCAGGAACAGATCTAGCTGAACACTGTGAGCAGGACGCACTGCACTAAATGTAAATAGCAGGAACGGAGGGGGGCGTGTCCGGATGTAGACCAAGCAGGACGTGTGTTGCAGAGCTCCGCTGATCCTGATTTATATCCGCAATCATCCTGCTAAGTGACTCAGCTGAGGAGCCTCCATCCTCTCCCTAACTGGCCCGGGACACCTCCTGCACCCACTCAGGCAAGAATTGTGAAGCCCGGCTGACCGATCGGGTCTCAACAGGCCGCGACCGGCTCCACACACTGCTGACCCGCCGCCATCTTGAGGCCTACGGAGCCTCCGACATCAGCGGGCTTGAGTACCGCGCTCCGCGGCCCGAGCGGCGACCGTTCCCAGTCCATCGGAGGAGACACCCATCCCGGTAGGCAGATTACCTGGCTCAGGGTTCGGGGGACCGCCTGTGGATCCATTCGGACGGGGCGCGGGCGCCCGCGGCCGCCGCCATCTTGCGGCCTAACAAGTCAGGTGCGTCCTCCAACAGGCCGCGACCGGCTTCACACACTGGCCCGGGACACCTCCTGCACCCACTCAGGCAAGATTTGTGAAGTCCGGCCGACCGATCGGGTCTCAACAGGCCGCGACCGGCTCCACACACTGCAGACCCGCCACCATCTTGAGGCCTACGGAGCCTCCGAGATCAGCGGGCTTGAGTACCGCACTCCGCGGACCGAGCGGACCGAGCGGCGACCGTGCCCAGTCCATCGGAGGAGACACCCATCCCGGTAGGCAGATTACCTGTCTCGGGGTTCGGGGGACCGCCTGTGGATCCATCTTGCGGCCTAACAAATCAGGGGCGTCCTCCACACAGCGCTGTGCCCCAGCTTTCATATACTGCCTCACCTGAGACACCATCCTGACAGTTGAGGGGCAGAACTGAAGGCCTAGCAAAGACTATCCATACTCAGCACATCCTCCATCCTGCTTTCTGTGACCTGGTGTATGCTGGCTGACCATACAAGTTACTCCTGCCTTATCGAGCTATACTGCGGATGGGCCCCCCCAAGACCCGACATACACAATCCCGGAAAAGTAACTCCCATACCTCTTCAGCGGTAGCCACCTTGTCGAAGCGACAGACGGGTGCTGGGATGGAGGCGGGCGCGCAAACGTCTGCAGCGTCGGGGGCAGCTGCGACCCCATCGGGGGCAGAGATTCTGGCAGCTATTACAGCGTGTAAAGAAACCTTGACGGCCAAAATAGATTTCCTGACAGTCGATGTCGGTCTCATCCGTCAAGATATGGATAAGTTCAGATCCCGCATAGCCGAAGTAGAAGACAGGGTCTCCACGGTGGAGGATATGGTCCGGTCGGATTCCAGGGAGGTGAGAGCCCTGCAGCTTCAAGTGAAGGCGCTGCAGGAACGAGCCATAGACACCGAAAACCGCCTCAGACTAAATAACATTCGCATACTGGGTTTACCGGAGAGAGCTGAGGGCCTTAAACCAGCGGAATTCACTGAACAGTTACTATCCACCCTGTTCAATCTAGATCCTATGCCGTCCACATTTGTGGTGGAAAGAGCCCACAGAGTCCCACCACTTCCTCCAAGACCTGGGGCCCCTCCGCGTCCTTTTCTGCTACGATTGCTAAACTACCGCGATCGTGACCGCATCCTGGCGGCGGCTCGAACCATGCCTGAAATAAAATTTGAGAACGCCAGATTATCTTTCTTCCCAGATTTCTCTCAAGAGGTGCAGCAGCGCCGAAAGTCCTTCACGGATGTGAGGCGTCGACTTAGAGAAAAGGGAATACGGTTCGGCCTTCTTTACCCTAGCAGACTACGGGTCACGGATGGAGACAACACTCGCTTTTTCGACACTCCAGAGGCTGCTGCGACATGGCTGGATACCCGCTAGTGTTGTATTGCCAACCAAATTGAATACGGTCATACAGCATGCTGAAGCCGGCTGAGTACCCTACCATTATATACTGTCCTACATCCTGTCATGAGATGACTTATAATAATACTCACTGATTGCCCATAGGCACTCCTATGCTTATACACCTTGTCATCCTCCCATCCTACATCGAACACTCCGTTGCGGACTAGAACAATGGAACATTCATCCTGCCTGAGGAACTCTGGTGACCATCACACAGTTATAAATTTTTTATTTTTTTTTTCCTTCTGCTATTAATCCCTGTGCAGGGATCCACCCAAGGGAGGAGGAAGAAAAAGGAGAAAAGATTTCCCCCCCCCCCCTTTTTTCTTTTTTTTTTTTCTTTTTCTTGTTTTTCTTTTCCTTCAATTAAGATCCAGTACACCAAGAGTTCGTATACTGGTAATGACCTAAGATAGAGGGTCCAAGGACTAAATATAGATTACCGGTTTGGTTGATTAAAGTTTTTGGGTTAAAACTATTCCCGCTCCCTTCACTCGTTTTGTGAGGAGGGCGGGAACTAGTAGGATAAGCACTATGTGCTTGGGATGGTTTCTGTTTGAATTTTTATTTTGCTTGATGGTTATGTTATTACAGGGCTTACAATTATATGTCATGATCGAGATTGTGCTGCTCATTGTTAGTCTCTCGAACCGCTCTCCCCTCTCCCAGTTCCTCCAGCTGAACACTGAACTTGATGGCTGATCAAAAGACAAGCTCCTTTACTGTTCTCTCTTGGAACGTTAGAGGCCTAAATTCCAAATTTAAAAGAGCCCTCTTATTTCAATACTTAAAGTCCAACTCTCCCCAACTTATACTTCTCCAGGAGACGCATCTTATGGGCAGCAAAATCTTAACATTAAAAAAGCCGTGGATTCAGAGGGCGCTCCACGCCACATATTCTACTTACGCAAGGGGAGTGTCAGTTCTGATACACAGGAACTTCCCATGTGTAATTGAAGAGATGTGCACAGACCCTCACGGTAGATTTGTTTTGGTAATATTTACCTTGTGGTCACAAAGGTACATTGTGGTAAACATGTATGTCCCACCACCTTTCTCTTTCAAGATTCTATACACTGTTTTGGAAAAGATCACCCCCTTTTGTCCTGGAAAGATTTTGATCATGGGGGATTTTAATGCTATCTTGTCACCGGAGCTTGACAGACCCACTCCCCCTAAAAATTACTGCTCGGAACTCCCCACCTGGGCTCAGGCAATAGGTTTAGACGAGGTATGGAGATGGAAGCACCCTTCTACCAGATCCTACTCCTGCTTCTCGGCCTCCCACAAAACTGCCTCGCGGATAGACTTGGCATTCGCCAATCCGCCCCTTCTGGCAGATGTGCTGGAGGCGGAGTACTTACCTAGTGGGTTGTCTGATCATAGCCCCCTGAAGGTGTCCTTTCGTGCCCCCGCCTTCCGCAGCGCAGCGCTGTGGAGGCTGGGTGCGGATTGGATTTCCCATACGGATATCGTAGATGAGATGCCGGGGATGCTGAGTGAGTACTGGGAGAGGAACACGGGTTCCTCTCCTCCAGATGTCGCCTGGGATGCCTTCAAGGCGTACCCTAGGGGGCAATATATTTCCTCCATCGCAGCTGTCAGAAAGAAACAGACATTAGAGACGCAGTCCCTACAACAGTTAGTACTAGACCATACAAACACATACAATTCAGACTCCACCACAGACAATTTTGACCGTCTGGCAGCTGCTCAGAGGGAACTAAACCTACACCTGGCAGAAATCACAAGGTTGGGAGTATACAAAAATAAGCAACGATTCTTTGAACAGGGTGACAAAAATGGCCGACTTCTAGCCATGATGGCCCAGCATGACCAACCACTTACACTCATTTCTACAATAGTCGCTCCGGGAGGCGAGACGGCAACAACTCCCTCAGACATACTAAAAGAATTTAATAACTTTTATAAAACCCTTTATGCCTCCGGTCTACCGGCCGATTTTCGGCCCGAGGAGCTGGGGGATCTGCTAGATCCTCTGGCTCTCGGGTGGCTGTCGGACGCGGAACGTGAGACATTGGTGCAACCCTTTACTGCTTTAGAGGTACTTAACGCTATCAAATCCTTCCCCTCCGGAAAGGCACCGGGCCCGGATGGGCTACCAATAGATTTTTACAAAACGCACGGGGAGTTGCTGGCACCGCAATTAGCATCACTCTATACGAAATGCCTTGCGGAGGGGAACCTACCTGATTCTATGTATCACGCCCACCTGATCCTAATATACAAGCCGCAGAAAGATCCTACCTCCTGTGCGTCATACAGACCCATTGCGCTACTAAACAGTGACCTCAAAATCCTAACAAAACTTCTTGTTATTAGGTTGTATCCCATGCTGCCCTCAGTGGTGGACCCAGACCAGACAGGGTTCATGCCCCGCAGAGCCACGGATGTCAACCTCCGTAGACTCTTTACAAATATCCATGCCCAACACGTCAATGGGGGTTCCCGAACGATTGCCTCATTAGATGTTGAAAAGGCTTTCGACACTGTCGAATGGCCCTTCTTATGGGAGACTTTGCGCAGGATGGGGTTCCCTTTGCTTTTTATTAAATGGCTTCAGGTGATATACAAACGTCCTACCTCCTCGGTGCGATTGGCAGATGGATTGTCGGATCCCTTCAGCCTTTCCAGGGGAACGAGGCAGGGCTGCCCTCTCTCTCCGGCACTCTTTGCCCTTGCCATTGAGCCAGTGGCGGAGGCGCTGCGCACTACCCCACACATCAGGGGCCTGCGCGTCGGTCTGCTGGAGGAGAGGGTGGCCCTGTATGCTGACGACATGCTGCTTTTTCTCGGTGACGCGGGTCCATCGCTGCAGGGAGCACTAACAATACTGAACACCTTTGCTAGGGTCACTGGGCTAAAAGTGAATTGGTCCAAATCCTTACTGTTTCCAATAGACCAAGCTGCAAGAATAGGTTCCCCTCCGGATGTTCCCCTACAATGGGTGGACACCTTCAAATACCTGGGTGTTATTGTTTCCACCGGAGACACTGAGTTCATCCATCTTAATCTAGACCCACTGGTGCAAGACATAAAGGTTAAACTTAAGGCATGGGGGAGGCTGCCGTTGTCACTGTGGGGCCGAGTTAACCTTCTCAAAATGAAAGTTATCCCAAAGCTCACTTATCTTTTTAGGCACTCCCCGCAATGGATTCCCAAATCTTTCTTTAATAAGCTCAACCAGATCTTCTCCTCCTTCCTATGGGGCCCCTCATCGCCAAGGTATAAATTGAGTACCTTGATGAGACCGACAACACAGGGGGGTATGGCATTCCCAGACTGCCATAAGTATTACCTCGCTGCACAGTTGGTAACGGTGACATGGTGGTTGGATCCAGACAAATCTAATTCAGCTACGGCTCTAGAGGCGGCGGTTATGGGGTCATTGGAAGCACTTAAATTTCTGGTCTACAGAGGACCAAGGGCCCCATATTCCTTGACGCCCTCTATGCGCACCACAATACGTGCATGGAGGACAGGACTGGCGATAGAAAAATACGGGCAAAATGAAGTCTCACCCAACGCTCCAATTTGGCTAAACCCGAATATTCCCCACTTCTATAAAATGCTTAACCCATATGCTTGGACCAAATACGGTGTCAAACTAATATCTCAGATAATTTCAAACAACACGTTGATCCCTCTGTCCCAACTTTCACAGATGTATAATATACCAAATTATTACATATTCCGCTACCTACAACTTTCTCATGCTTTTACCGCACAATACCCGCGGTCCTCCTGCGTGGTTGTCCAGTCCGGGTTGGAAAAGACACTCCGCACTAGATGCGCCGAAAAACCAACCTCTCATCTTTATGAACACCTGATATTTGTGTCTCTCCAACCCATGGACAAACTGTGGTCCCGCTGGCAAAGGGACATTCCAACACTGGACAACGATGACTGGGATGATGTGTGGGATTTCCCCTTTAGCTCCCTGGTTTCATTAAGAGACAGACTAGTGCAATTTAAAATAGTGCATAGAGCATACTTTACACCATATAGACTTCATAAAATGAAACCTGAACACTCGGCAGAGTGCTGGAGGTGTCACGCCTCACCGGGAGACTTTACACATATTTTTTGGACCTGCCCTATCGTTCGGCGGTATTGGACCGAGGTGCTAGATACGATTAATCTGGTGGCCTCGGTCGCGACGCCGGCGACGATGGAGGTGTGTCTTCTGGGCCTGGTGGAGACATTGGTGCCAACAGTGGCAAAAAGAACCTTAATTGCTACTCTTTTATGCCCGGAAAAACATTGCTATGCACTGGAAAAAACCTACGGTACCCTCCTTGGCCCAATGGAGGCGTCTCGTCAATGAGAGTCTTCCATTATACAAAGACACATATATAAATAGAGGGTGCCCCCAGAAATATGACAAAATTTGGCGCGCTTGGCTTGATGAACCAACTACGGCTTGAAGGCTGAAGATAGGGAATAATAAATAAGGTAAACGGATAATCATACTAATAAACATATCCAGTTGTGCCTAGGAGGGAGAGTGGAGGATACTATACGTGACAATGATATAACATACTTTAAAAAAGGGGAAAGAGACATTAATAATCCTAGATGCCTTGCTGCACACCGACTAAAAACATACATGAAGCCATAAATGACTTGAAATCTATTCAACATACGAAAAACTGTTGAGCACTGTTAATTTTTGTGTAAGGTTTTGTTATCTTTATTTTTCTTTGTTTGTTTGTCTAAAAATACAATAAAAAAGATTTTCAAAAAAAAAAAAAAAAAAATAGCAGGAACGGATCTAGCTGAACACTGTGAGCAGGACGCACTGACTGCACTAAATGTAAATAGCAGGAACGGATCTAGCTGAACACTGTGAGCAGGACGCACTGCACTAAATGTAAATAGCAGGAACAGATCTAGCTGAACACTGTGAGCAGGACGCACTGCACTAAATGTAAATAGCAGGAACGGATCTAGCTGAACACTGTGAGCAGGACGCACTGCACTAAATGTAAATAGCAGGAACGGATCTAGCTGAACACTGTGAGCAGGACGCACTGACTGCACTAAATGTAAATAGCAGGAACAGATCTAGCTGAACACTGTGAGCAGGACGCACTGCACTAAATGTAAATAGCAGGAACGGATCTAGCTGAACACTGTGAGCAGGACGCACTGACTGCACTAAATGTAAATAGCAGGAACAGATCTAGCTGAACACTGTGAGCAGGACGCACTGCACTAAATGTAAATAGCAGGAACAGATCTAGCTGAACACTGTGAGCAGGACGCACTGCACTAAATGTAAATAGCAGGAACGGATCTAGCTGAACACTGTGAGCAGGACGCACTGCACTAAATGTAAATAGCAGGAACGGATCTAGCTGAACACTGTGAGCAGGACGCACTGCACTAAATGTAAATAGCAGGAACGGATCTAGCTGAACACTGTGAGCAGGATGCACTGACTGCACTAAATGTAAATATCAGGAACGGATCTAGCTGAACACTGTGAGCAGGACGCACTGCACTAAATGTAAATAGCAGGAACGGATCTAGCTGAACACTGTGAGCAGGACGCACTGACTGCACTAAATGTAAATAGCAGGAACAGATCTAGCTGAACACTGTGAGCAGGACGCACTGCACTAAATGTAAATAGCAGGAACGGATCTAGCTGAACACTGTGAGCAGGACGCACTGCACCAAATGTAAATAGTCTAGATAGAAGATAACAGGAACGGATCTAGCTAAACTGAATACAGTGTATATATATATATGCAACACCAGGGATGCATATATATACACAATACACTGTAAGTGCAGCTAACTGACTGACTGTTCTGCCTAATCTATCTAACTCAAATCAAATGACACTGTCTGTCTCTCTCTCTATCTCTCAGCACACCGGAACACACACTACACAGGGCCGCCGTGCAGGCGGCCTTATATAGTGTGGGGCGTGTACTAAATCCCCTGAGCCATAATTGGCCAAAGCCACCCTGGCTTTGGCCAATTACAGCTCTCTCTACTGACGGCGCTGTGATTGGCCAAGCATGCGGGTCATAGTGCATGCTTGGCCAATCATCAGGCAGCAATGCACTGCGATGCCGCAGTGAATTATGGGCCGTGACGCGCCACACGAATTTGGCGCGAACGGCCCATATCGTTCGCAATTCGACGGACGGTCGAACAGCCGATGTTCGAGTCGAACATGGGTTCGACTCGAACACGAAGCTCATCCCTACTCCTGAATTATCCTTTACATCTAAATGTTAGAAACATTCAGGTTCGATCTTGGTGACACAGGGTCTGTATGAAAGCATTCCATACAAAGCTTTACCTGTGCACTGCCGAAAAATTTGGTCGCTTTCATTTTCGTTTTATTCATTTTTTTTATTTTTTTTGTTTGTTTTTTGAGGACATTCGTTATGATCGCAATTCGTAAATACGAAAATTCGTAAATTCGAAAATCCGAAAAATAGAAAGAAAATCCGAAAGTTTGAAAGAATAACTAACTGACTTATAATAACTAACTATTAAATTATAGGTTTTGGAATTTCCTTTCAAATTTGGCTGTTAGTGAACGTAAAGAATACAAATTTATCAGAAGTTACAATTCACACAATTCACAGTTACAGTTCTCCGAAATAACGAATGCCGTATCTATTCGAATGGAACGGAACAAATTAATAATAATAAATAACAATAATGATAAAATTTTTTTATTATTATTGTTGTTATTTATTATTATTAATTTGTTACGTTCCAATCGTTTATATGCGGCATTTATTACTTCAGATAATTCGTAACTGCGGATAAATTTGTATTCGTTACGTTCACTAACAGCCAAATTTGAAAGGAAATCCCAATGCCTATAATTTAGTAGTTAGTAATAGTTGAGTTATTATTAGTTATTTCAGATTTTTCGAATTTTTGGGTTTTTGGATTTCGAATATCCAAATTCACAAATTTACAAATTTTCGCATATTCGAATTTACAAACATTCGGAAAAATTAGTTAAACGGGTTTTAGTTAATTCAGATATTTCCGAATTAACTAATTTGCCGAAATTCGTTAAACTAATTTGGAATAAAACAAATTGCACATGTCTACTTTACACTGTCTCCCTGGTACCAACCGTGACTGGACATTAACAGAGCACACTTAATGCTGTGTAGTAACTACAGTAGAAGTTTTTGCTAGAAAAGGTACTAAACGTGTCGGCATTACTTATGAGGCATGCAAGGGGCTCATTTATCTCATAATATGCATTAAAAATAAATAAAAGAAAAAAGCCAACAATTGGTGGATAGAGTGGAATGCATTGATGGGACTAATAAAATAATCTATATATGAGCAGAGTATGTGTAAAATATTGGAAGGAAGACCTATTTTAGAACTTCCAAAGCAGAAATGTAACCGGCAACTCGATAACACCTTAGTAGTATCCTTTATTTGGCTTCATCATATACACAGGATCAATGCTGACATGTTTCGGCTATTACAGCCTCACTCATGCTATGAGTAGGGCTGTAATAGCTAAAACATGTCAGAATTGATCCTGTGTATATGATGTAGCCAAATAAAGGGTAATACTAAAGAGTTATTGAGTTGCCGGTTACATTTCTGCTTTGGATGTTTGAACAGGGGAGTGGGGATCCCCCAGCAAGTATTTCTCAATTGTGCGGTTGAGCTTGGGTATCTTTTGTTTCTATTTTAGAACTTCACTGTGGATGGCAGATCAGCCTTGTGGTTGAGGAGAAATCCCAGAAGTCATATTTAGAGGCACCTTTGCTTTGAATTATCAAATCATAACACAAAGCATGCCGGGATCGTCACAAGTTTTGGTGGCTTAGAGGCAAAATGGTCTTTGTGTATTACAGTCTTGTACATTTCAACAGTGATTTATAGTAGGTTGTAAGATTACAAGTTTGACATTTTGCAACGTACTGTGTAAGCAGTTACACCAGCAATAACGTCTGCAATATCAGATGAATTATTGCCAATGTTCAGAAGCTAAAAAAAAATGAGTGGCAACCAAAATTGGGTCCATTGTTAATAGTCAAACTTATCTAAACCCAAGAACAAACAACTATAGTACTGTGGCTTTTTTCCTTTATTTTTTTTTGATTTTTTTATTTTATTTTTTTTTTAACATTCAATTTTTTATTTAGTTATCAGAACATAAAATAACAAATAAAGACATTAAGAAAAGTATAACAAGATTCACACTATTACAGTTACATAGTATAGCGAGTGCATTCCTTTATTGTAACCTGATGATCATGCCAATAACACACTTCTTGTCCTAGGGTGACCACTGTCCTGAGCAGCATTGTCACCGTAGGACCAGAAGTGGTAGAATTACATAACACATTTTGTGTGATTGTCGAAGATTATGTGGCCTAATATTCGTATCTCTTCATTTTTGGCATTGATGTTTTCATATGCTCCACCTGCATTGTGAGCCTTTCTTACTCTTTGATATCATGATTTGCCTACAATCTGTGTATTTTCTGGAAAAACTGTTATAAAACATATTGAAACAGAACGACATAACACCTCTCTCTATTCTTCATAACAGGGGGAATTTTTTGTAGATGGAATAATCCTAACTGATAACAGTCTAGAGGCAAAAAGTACACAAAGTTAACAGTTCTCTACATTTCTGGCTGTGTTGCAAGTGTTGCACAGATCGAATAGAACACTTTCAAAAGGTACAGCTAACAGACCAAAATGGAAAATTTATCGAAGGAGTTTTCATACACTTCAAATTTATTTTTCAACTTTCACTTTAAAAAAAAAAAAGTAACTGACACTTTTTAGTGAGCAATCTCACTTCAGTTCTTAAACAGGTAAAGGTAAATTTAACTACACCTAAGAGTTAGATCCCAACTTAAAAAATAAAAAAATAAAAGTGCTGTCGCTCTTGTGCCAAGGGGGGTTATTTACGAAAGGCAAATCCACTTTGCACTACAAGTGCAAACTACAAGTGCAAAGTGCACTTGAAATTGCACTGAATGTGCACTTGGAAGTGCAGTCGCTGTAAATCTGAGGGGTAGATCTGAAATGAGGGGAAGCTCTGCTGATTTTATTATCCAATCATGTGCAAGCTAAAATGCTGTTTTTTATTTTCCTTGCATATGCCCCTCAGATCTACAGTGACTGCACTTCCAAGTGCACTTTCAGTGCAATTTCAAGTGCACTTTGCACTTGTAGTTTGCACTTGTAGTGCAAAGGGGATTTGCCTTTAGTAAATAACCCCCATCGTGTTGATTTAACAGCTTTGCTCTGTGCAGAAAAACCAGTGTAAGAAGCCAGTGTTACCTCTGTCAGGCATTGAAGATAAATCCATCTTGTTATTGTTGTTTCTGATGCACCCAATTAATAAGCGTATGATTCAGTTTTTAGAGGAATTTTACATTTATTGAGGTTATATGAACCCTTTTCCTCTAAGAAACATTCCACCTGCATGTTATTTATATCTGGGAACATCGGCACTTCAAACCACAGAGCTTCGAACATTTTGTTGTTCTCTCTCTTGAGCCATTTTCAAAACAAGTTTAATTTGATATATATATATATATATATATATATATATATATATATATATATATATATATATATATATATATATATAGTATCTCACAAAAGTGAGTACACCCCTTACATTTTTGTAAATAATTTTTTAAAACTTTTCATGTGACAACACTGAAGAAATGGCACTTTGCTACAATGTAAAGTAGTGAGTATACAGCTTGTATAACAGTGTAAATTTGCTGTCCGATTAAAATAACTCAACACACAGCCATGTCTAAACCGTTGGCAACAAAAGTGAGTACACCCCCAACTGAAAATGTCCAAATTGGGCCCAAAGTGTCAATATTTTGTGTGGCCACCATTATTTTCCAGCACTGCCTTAACCCTTTTGGACATGTAGTTCACCAGAGCTTCACAGGTTGCCACTGAAGTCCTCTTCCACTCCTCCATGATGACATCACAGAGCTGGTGGATGTTAGAGACCTTGTGCTCCTCCACCTTCCATTTGAGGATGCCCCACAGAAGCTCAATAGGGTTTAGGTCTGGAGACATGCTTGGCCTGTCCATCACCTTTACCCTCAGCTTCTTTAGCAAGCCAGTGGTCATCTTAGAGGTGTGTTTGGGGTCGTTATGTTGGAATACTGCCCTGCTCTGAAGGGAGGGGATCTTTCTCTGCTTCAGTATGTCACAGTACATGTTGGCATTCATGGTTTCCTCAATGAACTGTAGCTCCCCAGTGCCGGTAGCACTCATGCAGTCCCAGACCATGACACTCCCATCACCATGCTTGACTGTAGGCAAGACACACTTGTCTTTGTACTCCTCACCTTGTTGCCGTCAGACACGATTGACACCATCTGAACCAAATAAGTTTATCTTGGTCTCATCAGACCACAGGACATGGTCCCAGTAATCCATGTCCTTAGTGTGCTTGTCTTCAGCAAACTGTTTGTGGGTTTTCTTGTGCATCATCTTTAGAAGAAGCTTCCTTCTGGGACAACAGCCATGCAGACCAATTTGATGCAGTGTGCGGCGTGTGGTCTGAGCACTGACAGGCTGACTACCCACCCCTTCAACCTCTGCAGGAATGCTGGAAGCACTCATACTTCTATTTCCCAAAGACAACCCTGGATACAACGCTGAGCACGTGCACTCAACTTCTTTGATCGACCATGGTGAGGCCTGTCCTGTTAAACCGCTGCAGCTCAGTTTCAGGGTCTTGGCAATCTTCCTATAGCCTACTCCATCTTTATGTAGAGCAACAATTCTTTTTTTCAGATCCTCAGAGAGTTCTTTGCCATGAGGTGCCATGTTGAACTTCCAGTGACCAGTATGAGAGAGTGAGAACGATGACACCAAATTTAACACATCTGCTGCCCATTCATACCTGAGACTTTGTAACACTAATGAGTCACATGACAACGGGGAGGGAAAGTGGCTCATTAGGCCCAATTTGGGTGTACTCACATTTGTTGTCAGCTGTTTAGACATTAATGGCTGTGTGTTGAGTTATTTTGAGGGGACAGCAAATTTACACTGTTATACAAGCTGTACACTCACTACTTTACATTGTAGCAAAGTGTCATTTCTTCAGTGTTGTCAGATGAAAACATATAATAAAATATTTACAAAAATGTGAGGGGTGTACTCACTTTTGTGAGATACTGTATACACACATACACAGTATATCTGTTGTGTAATTTTCAAGAGAGGATAATGCATCTCCCACACAACAGGTAGGCTCTTTAGACTCAATGGAGTCATGGAATCCATTTTATTATAACTGGTCTGGATTGGGTTCGTTTTGAGCTGAGCTCTTATGTGATTACTTTTTCTTTGCAAGTCTGTTTGATGTGTGAAGATGCATTTAGTGTTGAAATGTAATATCTAAATGATACTTGAACAGGGCAGATGTCTGCCTGGAGGGTACTAATTATGGCAAGGTGAAAGATTTATAGGGCCTAGAGAGGCAATGGAGCTGTTCTGAATTGTAAAAAGAAAAATAAATGCTTAATAAACACTAGACAAACCTTCATACAGTAATATTAGGGATTTGCTTGACATACCTAAAGGACAGATCCAGTCAAGCAGTAAAATATGCCACATAAACATCCATATAGGAACTGTTACCTACCAGAAAAATTTGAAGTGACGCACAAGTTTGAATAAGCTTTCCTCTAATATTATGTTTTTTGGCTGCCCAGCATAAGGAGTGTGAGAACAGTTTTAAAGCCTTGCACATCAGAATAACATTCTATCACTTCCTATATGCATGCTGACAGTAGAACTAAATGCAAAACTTGTTTTTTTTTTCATTTTGAATAGAGTAAGAGAGGGTGATGACCCTCATAGTCAAAACAGGAAGTGAGAAGAAATACCTCCAAAGTTATGGAATCCCTCGTTATCACCAGAACTAGTGTCTGTATTCGAAAATTTCCCCTCACTTCCGGTTCTACAGACAACCCAAAATATGGGATTTTCTTTTACTTTCAATGATAATGTTAAACAGGACAAATGAAGAGGGTGAATCTCTCTAATGGGGTACAGATAGCAATAAAAACTGACAGCTGTTCTAATATATCTCCACTCTGTCCAAAACAAAAAAAAAATTCCTTTAGTTATTCTTGAACTACTAGTGAACACCAGCATACTTATGATGCTCGCCACCAACTTCCCCCTCTTCTGTAATGCCGTGTACACACGACCGGACTTTTCGACCGGACTGGTCCGATGGAACGAATCCGTCAGACTATTCAACCGTGTGTGGGCTTCATCGGACCTTCAGCGGACCTTTTCTGTTGAAAATCAGACGAGCTTTAGATTTGGAACATGTTTGAAATCTTTCCGACGGACTCGAGTCCGGTCGAAAAATCCGTTCGTCTGTATGCTAGTCCGACGGACAAAAAAGAACGCAAAGGCAGCTATTGGCTACTGGCTATGAACTTCCTTATTTTAGTCCCTTCGTACGTTATCATGTTCAAACGAACAGACTTTCAAACGGACTTTAGTCCGTTCGAGTGTGGGCAAGTCCGGTCGTTCAAAGGTCCGCCCTAACTCCGTCAAAAGTCCGTCGGAAAGACCATCGGACCTTTGATGCTGAAAAGTCCGCTCGTGTGTACGCGGCATTAGTCTACCCAATTAGCTTTTCATCATACTTACACTATATTGTCCTAAACCTTGTGGACAGCCTTCCCAGAAGAGTTGAAGCTGTTATAGCTGCAAAGGGTGGGCCAACTCAATATTGAACCCTACGGACTAAGACTGGGATGCCATTAAAGTTCATGTGCATGTAAAGGTAAGTGTCCCAATACTTTTGACAATATAGTGTATGTGCTTAAGAAGAAATTAGATAAAAGTTTTCATTCAGAGCAAGAACTGCCTCTGCAAGGCAAACTTCACATTTCAGAGGTGGGCAGCAATGCCATTATGAAATATTTTAATTTAGTATGTCCTTTTGGATTAAGGGTTAGATTACCAGTAGTCTAGTTCTTGCTTGTGTGTCCCTGCTCCTGAGATCAGGGTCATTGATTGTTCTGGGTGTCAGGCACAAAGGTTAGAGGAAGATGGGTAAAGGACATCAGTTGATTACAGGGGACACTCATGTCAAGTAGTGATGCATCATCCCCCCGTGAAAACTTACTTGATGCCCAGAAAATTACTGGGCTTCCTACAAAAGACTCTAAAACAAGGATCATTATTGCTGCCTCTAGAAAACATTTAGACCCCCCCTCCCTCCTTTATTATCCATAGCACACCAGAAACATTAAAAAAACCCCAAAAAAAACTGAATCTGATTGTTATTGAACTATTATTATTTACTTTTGAGGTTCATTTTAGTCACATACGGTGGGCAACTGATAAAGCAAAACTATACTCACTTCAGCTCCAGTAATGCGGCGTCCTGGCGTTCCCCACTGGCTACTGTCATCTTCTAGCTGCTGGCCTCTAGGTATCAAACGCCAGCCGCTTTCACTGGCCAGGGCGATATAACGTCACTCCTGTGCATGCATGGGAATGCAGTCATATTTGGCACTGCTAAATTTCTAAAGTGAGTTAAACATGCACAGCTCACTGTACACGGGGCGGACTGGCAGGTGGGTCATTTTAATGCAGAAGAGACAAAGCATGTCTCTTCTACATTAAAAATCCCGACTGTTTGACAATTTTTGTTTTCTACATCAAGTTCCACTTTAGGCTGCTCATAACCATGAAATGAAAGTCACATTTATGTGGAATCAGTAGATGCTCCCCAGCTAACAGTTCTCAAGAGGAATCTGTCCCAGCCCTGATGTGGGCCCAACTTCTCATATTAGTGCTATTGGCCTTATCTGCCTTATCTACCTTCAGTGCCAGGAGAGGTCAACCAGTGCTCGGGCATGGGAAACTCCTCTGCATCGGTGTCAGTGGGAAAAAAAATGCCCTGCTGTGGTGTCAGTCTGAGGAGCACTGCTTTGACATCTATGTGAGTGGGATAAAGGGCTTTGGGAGCCTGATCCCCAGCCAGGACTAACCAAGGAGAAGAGAGGCAAATGGACTATCTCGGTACAATGTAAAGAGGGATACAATTAAGATATATGAAACAATCATATAAAATTTAGAAAAAGTTTATTGATACATAGTACATGACAAAAATAGTCAGTAGTAAGTTAAAAACAAAGGTGACTTGGTCATGGGCAGTGTTTCAACTAGTTTCGCGGACTGAGCCGCTTCATCAGGAAAAACATCTGTAATTGAATCGACACAAGATCAATGACAATATAGTCAGTCTATTGCCACGTACACACGAGTGGAATGTCCGACAGAAAAAGTCCGACGGAAGCTTTTCATTGTCAATTCTGATCGTGTGTATGCCTCATCTGAGTTTTTTTTCCCGAAAATTCTGACGGACCTAGAAATGGAACATGTTCTAAATATTTCCGACGGAACCAATTCCTATAGGGAAAACCGCTCGTCTGTATGCTGTTCTGACAGACCAAAAACGATGCATGCTCTGAAGCAAGTACGAGATGGAAGCTATTGGCTATTGCACTTCCTTTTTCTAGTCCCGTTGTACGTGCTGTACGTCACCGCGTTCTGGACGGTTGGAGTTTGGTGTGACCGTGTGTATGCAAGACCGCTTGAGCGGAATTCCGTTGGAGTTCCGTCGGAGAAACCTTCGGAGTTTATTTCGACGGTAAAACCGGTTGTGTGTACGCTGCAATATACAAAAAATATATATACATATCTATAGTTCAGAAAAATGTGAGTGGGATGAAGGAAGGGAAGGGAGCTGGGAGGTTGACTCTGGTGGGTATATGAATTTAAAGGAATCCATAAGCAAGAGAGGAGATTAGAGGGATTATGGGGAATTCTGAGGAGGATAAGAAAGATCTAAGGCTAAATTGTCCCCACCCCCACCCCCCCCCCCCCCCCCCACTCTCTCTGTACTTGCTCAGTACAGCCTTCAAATAGTGCCCAAAACAACTTGTCCTTTTTACCATCATCGGTCCTGTAATATGTCACATGAGAAGGGGAGACAGGAAGGATAGCAGTCTGCCCTCATTACCCATTGGCGCAGTGCTGAAATGAAGGCGTGTTCTCAACGGCTATCTGCTCTCTTCTGCCCACTGTAGGCTGCTTTTAGAGAGAGAAGAAAGCAGAATCTTCTCTCCAGCAGCTATTGAGGCCCCTACTTCTTCTGACAGGATGGATGCTGCAGTCACTGCTGTAAGGGAGGCACCAAAGAATGCAGAGGCTGAAGCTCCCAGCATGCCCCTTTCCTCATCCACAAATCAAAACTGCTCTTGGTGCACGTGCATCATCTGCTGCCTCTTTCCCCTTTATCCTGGCCATGCACAGACATTGTACTCTGTCATCCCTGCCTTGACCTACATAGTGATTGTGTTCTGCATGGTCTGGTGGGCTACGTTTTTTCTATATCTGGCCTCTGTCTTTTAAGAACTTCTGCAGTACGATTTAACCTACCATAGTTCCTGTACCTTTGGCCACCCACATTGGAGTCTCACTCCTTATCCTACTTCCTTCTGTGCATCTGATTAGGACTACAGCCTCTTACCACACAAATTTGCCTTCTCTAAGAGCTATATTTGCCATGCTTGGAACTGGGGAACACACAGGTCTGCATTTTTGCTGGTTATTATTAAGTTTCATTTACAAATAAGGGATAAAGGCAACTAGGAAGCTTTATCTAGCAAGACAGTCAGGTGAACTAAACCAATGCCTAGACGAAGATTAGTGCCATTCTGTGTGGGTAGGTCCCAATCCTCAAGTGAACTACAGTCATGACTCATCTTTTAGTTGAAGTGGTAGGAGTATGTTTTATGTTTTTCTGTTTGCATAAATGTACTACAGTATATTATAATTTATGCCTAGTATGTAATACTCTTCACAGAGCTTATCAGAAGGAGCACGTCAGCCAATGCAAAGCTAACCATGGGAAAAGGATTTTGTGAAGGGAAATAAAAGAGATTAATACAATAGTGGAGTCCCTACTGTAATTGGCTGTATCTCTGCTGCCTCTGATAACCGAAACTGCACTCTGTTTTATTTAACCGGCATCTGCCTGGGGAGGTGTGCTCAGATAAGATGAACGAAAACCTTTATCCCATTCCCTCTTCAATGTAATCGTCCTTCACTGCAAGCATAAGAAGTGCCGATGAAATTCTCTTTTTAATAAAATTCTAAATAAGTACAGGGAATGTGACAACAGATAATTCTCATCTGTTTTATTCCAACTTGCTGCAATACAAGAGGAATCTCGGCAATGCTGGATGTACTAGGGTTTAGCCCAGATCAATGTGTGTGTCTTTCCGAACCTTATTTCAATGCATGTCTTCCTCACACAGACCTGCCACGGCTTTAAAATGTTTTTTCTACCTAGCTTTTCTTTAGCCTTTATTTTAGCTATTATTCCCTCTATAAATAAAATATGTCATTCTCCTTCAATGCAGCTTTTCATACTGTAGTGTCACTGTGAGTGGTGCCAGACCATGAATTTCAATGCGGGGGGGGGGGGGGGGGTTTGAAGAACCTGATTATAGCCAGAGGCTCTAATAGGCTTGAAAAAAGGGTGGCCTCGGAGCGCAGAGCATTGAGCTCCAAGGCCACCCAGTTGTGTAACCATAGCAAATACATTTTCGCTTTTTTTACACTAAAGTTCCTCCCCGCCAATCAGGAGGCAGGTCTGTGAGACCTGTTTTCCGATTGGCCAAAGGGTCAGGCGATCCTATTGGATGGCTAGCGCTTTGGCGGAAGAGGAGATACACGGTGGAGGAAGCTGGAGGAGCGGACACCAGAGCAGCTGCGGACGCTGCCCGGACTCCAGGAGAGGAAGAGAGGACACCACAGCCTCGTGGGTAAGTGGCGGACCGCCCTGGTGGGGGGGTGTTTCAGTGCCGTGCCACACCGCCAGGGGGGGATGTTCTTTGTTTGCCGCCCCCTCTCAAAAGAAGAACCCACTAGCTGCCACTGGTCACTGTATCTGAGCCTCCTTTTTCTGCATGTAGGTGGGCAGGTAGCCAAAGTAAAGAAACATGTTTTTAGTATTTTTAGCCCATTAAGAATCCTTCCTAATTATGATGTTATACTCCATACACAGAAGTCATTTTGGCTGCCCTAGTGAGTGACTTTAAGGCCTGGTTCACACCTATGCTCGTTTTAGTGCATTTTCAGTTTTGCAGAAACACACTACAGCCCATTTAACATGGTTTCCTATGGATGTAGTTCACATCTGTGCATTTTATGGAAAGGGTCAGGGTTTTTTTTCTGGTTTTTGGTTCCATAGACTTCAATGGTTTAAAGATGTGTTTTTTTAAAAAACGCAAAATGCACCTGCAATGTGCAAACTGTAACCTTCGCTAGTGTGAATCAGGCCTTATGGCTTTAGAAAAGTTGGTGTCATTGGACAGTTTGAAGCAATAACGATTAAGGTCCAGCTGGATTACTCATACAACATATCTTAATTTGCTGTAATCAGGGTAACATTAAAAGACAATTTTATGCAATAGGAGACAACCTCAGGTTCCTGCTTGTCGGTTCAGTTTTCTTGTTGAGTTCAATTGGAGACCTGAAATCTGGGGGACTCTTCTATGTAAATCATGACCAATTCCCGTGGTCAAGGGCTCAGACCAGCCTTCTCTTTCCTTAAAAGCTCATCATGAGTTCAGAGTGGGATATGCAAACAATAAAGGAATATATTCTAGGTATATTTATTTCTTGAAGTAGTAACTACAAACTACTCCTGCAACTCTTGATACGAAATATGGCCTTTAAGATGTGATATAGCGAGCAGTAAATGTAAAAAAAAAAATAGATCAAAAACAGTTCATTCTACAGTAGCAACTGGGTAACTAAGATATCCCACTATGATGTTAATATAGTGCTATCTAAAAGATAGCAAGTACTGTAATATGCAACAAAAGAGAAGAAACATTTTCCAGTTAGCAGGTCTTTACGTTGATGCCCTGCCTTGCCATTACGCTGACCCTGCCATGTGCATAAAAAGAGACTAAGAAACTATTGTTTGCCTATAAGTAAACCTGTGCTTTTCTTCCATTCGGGTCATGTGGGCCATTTCAGCTGTCATTCAGTTGTCAAATGGCGGATTATTTTGAGGGTCAGCAAACATCCTCAACTTTCAGATTGTAAGTGTACAAAGAAAAAACGTTCAGTACACATAAGCATTTGTCTTGTGTTCCTTCATCTGTCACATTTGGGCCAAGCATGCCACTTATCTAATCTTCTTCCCTTGGTTGCCTCTTGCTATTGGCAGAGCATTTAGAGAACTGGTGGAAAACCTCCCTAGTATCAGCTTTGGAGCACCCCTGCACTCATTCCGAAATAGTATCTCGCTGCACCGTATTACTCAGCTTTTGGTTATATTCTTCTTTTAAAGATAAGATGGGTAAGTATGCTGGTAAGTTTGTGGTGGTAATGACAAGGTTAACCTCTCCCAGAGAATTTTTTTTTTTTCTTAATCTACAGTCTGTATATTTGACTTCCAGACATTTATTTAATTAAACCATCCCCAAAATAGCACAAAGCAATTCATTAGGAATATGCAATCAGTCAATGAAGCAGGCACTGAATCACTGTCCTGAATGATATGCAGGTATGTGACAAAGCTCCAGCTCTGCTCCCCAGCAATATTTAATCTGTTCATTTTGGTCCAGTTCATTTCCTTCGCAATCAAATGTCAGTGATAAACGTAAGTGTGTATGTGTGTGTCAGAGCTGCATTCAGAATCGTACATTTATATGTATCTAGCTTATCTACAATGTTATTTATGGGGTGGCAGACCCAATGGTTGAATAAACCTTCAACTGTCATCTACTATTATGTCACAGTCGCTGGAATAAACCTGTACTGAAAAAATACGTAGGCTGTCATGGCGAACTTTTCTGTTGAAAATGATCATTGTACGGTAGACACTCCCCGCTACCCCCAATTATACTGAAACAGTGTTAACAAAGTATAAAAACAATGGGAAAAAATATGAAAAAAACTTTTTTTTAGGTATGTGAGAAAGTGATGATCGCGGGTGCTACCCAAATGAAACCAAACTAGTACATTAACTGTATGTGAGTAAAAAATCTTATATAGGAATAAAAGATATCATTGAAAAATTATTGTCCATATAGGAGCTGGTTGATATCGTGAGTCGGGAGTGCAATTCCTCAATATAGGCGGTGTTGTCTTCACTAGATCCTCAATGTATCTTCATGGGCAGTGTAAAGATATAGGAAAGGGGGGGCTGCTTACCAGAAGTGCTGGACCCCAATTACAGGAGGTTGTACGAGCTCGAACAGACTCTCTCCTGTGTCGGGAACAGCTGATCCCAAGCAGCGATAGGATTCCCTCCACGTCAGACAGTTCAAAATCCTTGGGCGGCAATCAGGAACAGTCTCCACTGCTCACTATTCCGGCAAGACCGCTCACAGCATGTAGTAAAATGTTTGAGAGAAAAAGAGGCGCTTCATAGTGCAGTAGATTTAAAATACTTTTAATCCATAAAACGGACAACTGACATCCAAAGCATTAGCAGGGCAAGCACAGTTGCAACTGGTAAATTCACTGGACTAGCTGCCTGGTTGCATGTTTTACTAAATATTTTCAAGGAATTTCCAAGGCATGATAAAGTAACATTGAGTTAAAGTGGTTGTAAATCCTTAAGGTTTTTCACCCTAATGCATTCTATGCATTAAGGTGAAAAACCTTCTGTGCTGCACCTCTTTTCTTACCTGAGCCTGATCTGATCCAATGATGTGGACGAGTGCAGTGGCTCCGTCCACTCTCCTCATTGGACAGATTGATAGCAGTGGGAGCCATTGGCTCCCGCTGCTGTCAATCAAATCCTGTGCTGTCAATCAAATCCTGTGATGCGGGGGGTAGGGCAGAGTCCCGTGTCCCACTGTCTGTGTCAATGGATGCAGCAGTGGGACTCGGGAGTGAGCCCGCACTGGTGCGCCCATGGAAAGTGGCTTTCTGTGAGGGCACCCGATGAAGAGGAGGAGCCTGGAGCGCCGGCGGGGGGACCCCAGAAGAAGAGGGCCGCTTTGTGCAAAACCACTGCACAGAGCAGGTAAGTATAACATGTTTGTTATTTTAATAAAAAAAAAGCTTTACAACCACTTTAACCATTTGCCAACCTGCCACGGAAGTTTTACTGCGGCAGGTTAGCTCGGCAGCGTAAATCGCCGTCATTGTATGTCGGCGCGTACATGGCGATCTGTGGGGGAGCCAATCAGCGGGTCTGGCGGGTTTCGCTCCACAGAGAGGCAGAACGGGGATTTTCCAGTGTAAACAAACCAGATCCCCATTCTGTCAGGGGAGTAGAGTGAGATTGTCTGTTCCTAGTGATTAGGCACAGTGATCTCCCTCTACTCCCTGTCAGTCCACTCCCCCCACAGTTAGAAAGCACCTCCCTAGGGAACATTTAGGGGGTCTGGGTCTAGGATCTAGGGGGTCTGGGGTGAGCTAAGCACGCCGTCGGTGACCCGCTCCTGCTGTGAATGGACAATTGTTCTGAGGAGAGGCAGAATGGCGGTCTGCCAGAAGGGGAAATGGAGATCTTGTGTTTCTGCTAAGCAGGAACACGGATCTCTGTTTCTCCCTAGTCAAAGCACATCCATCACAGTTAGAAAGCACTCCTAGGGATGCATTTAACCCTTTGATTGCCCCTGATGTTAACCCCTTCCCTGCCAGTGTCATTTATACAGTAATCAGTGCATTTTAATAGCACTTATCGCTGTATAAATGTCACTGGTCCCAAAAAAAGTGTCTAAAGTGTCCAATCTGTCTGCCGCAATGTTGCAGTCCCGGTAAAAATTGCAGATCACCGCCATTACTAGTAAAAATAAAAAATAATAATAAAAATGCCATAAATCTATCCCCTGTTTTGTAGACGCGATAACTTTTGTGCAAACCAATCAATATGCGATTGGGATTTTTGTTTACCAAAAATATGTAGAAGAATATATTCAAAGAAGGAGAAGGTTTTCGGAAGGGATTGTAGCGGTGCTTTACAGATAATAATAGAAACCACACAAGTATATATAAAATATTCCTATATATTCCTTCCCCCTACCTATGTCCTTCAAACCTAAATCTAGAATGTTTCGTTTACTAAACACTAATCCTAATATCTGGGCCTTTGTCCAGCAGACCACGAAAGAGATCGAAAAAATGAATCTTGGCAACCGTGGACATATGAACCTTTCACAGGCACAAATACAGGCAATGAAATCCTTGCAAAATTACTCTGACATAATCATAAAAACCCGCTGGCAAAGGGGACAATTTAGTGATTATGAACGTTGCACAGTATGAAACCATGTGTAAAAATATTTTTACAAACAAAAAATGGTACCGACCTATTTCTAAAACAGTACTGGAAAATTTCTGCAATGAATACCGTGCCATAATTTTTAAAGCATACCAACAAGGTGTCATTGATAAAAACACATGGAGTTTTCTAAATACCAAAGATTCAAAAGTCCCAACTTTTTATGCACTACCCAAAATACATAAATCTGTTACCCAACCCCCAGGCCACCCGATAATGTCAGGGTGCGCCAGTTTAATGGAAAATGCCAGCTCCTTGATTGATAGCTACCTGTATCCCCATGTTACTTTCTTATTATTTCCTATTATTTATTTTCTATTATTTTCCTACATTAAAGATACCATAGATCTCTTAAAAACATTTGAAGGTATCCACCTTCCCAAAAATACATTGCTTGTAGCTTTAAACATAGAGATCCTATACAATACCATGCCACACGCTAAAGGGGTTAGTGTTGTGAAGAGCCATTTGCGTGAAAGAGGACCTTCCTCTTATAAATACAATCAATTTGTTGCTGAGCTGCTCCTTACACACAATGTATTCATATTTGGCTCATCCCATTACCTCCAGGTGCAGGGGGTTGCAATGGGGACCAGGGGTGCCCTGATTCTTTTTAACAACATTATATCATGGTATCATTATATCGATGATGTTCTTTTTTTTCTGGTCCGGTACTGAGGATGAACTTGGGCAGTTCCTACAAGCTATTTCAGTTAATGAATTTAATTTAAAATTCACAATGAATCATAGTCAAATGAAGATTAGTTTCTTGGATGTGGAAATATTTTTGGATGATGATGGTTTAATTCCCCCCTCCTATAGAAAACCCTCAGCAGGGAATACAATTTTACATGCAACTAGCTCCCACCCTGAACCACTTCTTTAAAGTATACCCTAGTCAGTTTCTACGAGTTAGGCAGAACTAAAGTAGGAAAGATGACTTTCAGAGAGCTGCCAATGATCTATACCATAAACTCAAAAACAGAGGGTACAGTCATGCTTGTCTTAAGAGGGCCTATTATAGGGTAATTAAGAAAGAAAGAAGTTCACTAATTTTTTCCACTAGACCTCGTAAGAAATCTGAATCTGTTAAAATAATTACTCAATACTCTACTGAACATCAAGAGATTAGAAAAATTGTCAGCAAATTCTAGCCACTGCTGTCACCTGATCCTACTCTAAAAAAAATATGTTAGGGACCACCCTGAAATTACATATAAACAAGCACCTTCTCTTAAAGACCGTCTTGTTCACAATCATTTTGATACATCTAATCCTGTTGAACCGAACTGTCCAGGTACCTTTGCATGTGGGCACTGTAATGTTTGCCCATTTTTGATTAATAGTTCTGACTTTGTTCTCCCTGATGGTCGTATTCATTCCTTGAAATATAGGAGTTACTTGTCAAACCCTCTGAGTGGTTTACCTAGCTAGTTGCATCTGCGGAGGCTTCTAGTTAGGGAAAACTAAGCATCCTTTTTTCAAGCGCATCCGAAATATATTAAACCCATACACAAATGTAGGATGGAGACAGCCATAAGTTGACATGTGGATACCACAATTACCACAATTTTAAACCAAATATGATCAAGTTCATGTCCTTGGAACACATACATGCGAGAGGGGGCAGTGTTGATAAAATACTATTTCAACTAGAGGCCTGATGGATATAGTTTGAAAGCCACTGAGTATCCTGGCTTTAATGAAACTTTAAGCTTAAAACCTTTTTTATAACTTGACTATATGTATTTATCTTTCTTACTCTCCCTCTTTACCTGCTTTCATAGTGGTTTATATAGCCATAAACTATTTTTCTTTCTTCGTATTTTTCTCTTTTTTCCCTTTCTTTTCCTTATTTTTCTTGTTCTTTTGTTTTTCCTTCTCCACTTTTTTTTCTCTCTTTTTTATTAGTTTTTTGCTAATTCTAATAATTATGGTATTCTCAGCATTTTTTTTTTGCTTTTGTTATGTTTTCTTTCTCTTTTTTTCCTGTATCTATTATGTTTGTTACATAAAGTATTGAGGTGCTTAACTTCAGGTGTCTTTCCACAGCCGGACAAAAACCCATAAACCATGTAGAAGAATATATATTGGCCTAAACTGAGGAAGAAATTTGTTTTTTTACATTTATTTTTTGGATATTTATTATAGCAAAAAGTAAAAAATATTGTTGTTTTTTTTAAAGTTGACGCTCTTTTTTTGTTTATAGCCCGAAAAATAAAAACCACAGAGGTGATCAAATACCACCAAAACAAAGCTCTATTTGTGGGAAAAAAAATTTGTTTGAGTACAACGTCGCACGACGGAGCAATTTTCAGTTAAAGCGACACAGTGCCGTATCGCAAAAAATGGCCTGATCAGGAAGTGGGTAAATCCTTCCGGGGCTGAAGTGGTTAAGCATTATGACACAGTGAATATCATACAGTTACATCATACAGTTCTGTTCAAGATGGTATATCTTGGGAAAAAGTCCCAAAAGTTACAGAGATAGTGTGACAGTAATATGTGGGTGCAGGATTATGTAAATTGACAACTGTTAACGATGGTTGTGATTCTCATGTTGAAGAATGAATGTTGAATGTTGAACATACTCAAGCACATGAGTAACATGAGAATGTTAGTAGTTTTTTGGCTGGTTTAGAGAAGTCCTTCAGAGTTATGCCCAAAAACTAGGTTTTAGGTGTCAAGTAGATTTGAGGGGGAATTGCAAATATGCCAAGTTCTTTCTTGTATCGGTCATTTGCTGTTGGATATATATAACGTAAAACTTCTGGGATTTGGTATCAGTGATAAAGTATTTTGTATCTTTTTTTTGTATAATGCACATGACTCTTGGAAGCTTTCAAACATATCAATTGCCTTCCTTTGACAGCTAATTCATCCCCTGAATCTTCTCCTGATTGTCGAGTAGGAATGTTTAAATGGGTGTTGTAACATAAATTGATTCAAGAGTTTATAGATATCAAAAACCAAGCCCGTGCTAGGCATACTTTTTCAAATGGGGTTAATTCTAAGAACCGTAACGTATTGGAAATTGTCTGGGTTTAGTTGTAGATTTGAAATTGGCCATAAAATGATTATTTAGGTAGGTCGCATTTGTTTGAAGTTCCATAAAAGAAAAAAATCTTTTAGTTTTGTTGTCCACTATGTGTCTGAAGTGAAGTAAGGCCTTAGTCACCCAAGGTTGGGACATACAATATGTGAGGTCAGATTGCTCATGATAGGAGTAAATAGAAAGAAAATCAAGAGATTGGTTAGTTGTTGGCAAGTAGCATTGCTTTGTTTGACATCATATGTCTCTAAGGAATGAATGCTGAGTAGTTTAGTTAGTTCATTTTCACGGTGTTGCTATTCCATATTATTGAGTTAGGATTGACAGGACCCATCCACAGGTTCTTCTTAATAGTAGTTAATAGGCTTATAAGGTGGACCATGAGGCCAGCGCTCTTAAGTGTGAAGCTAATGCCGCGTACACACGGTCGGACTTTTCGTCTACAAAAGTCCGACGGACGCCGACGGACTAAAGCTTGCTGACAATCTGATCGTGGGCTTCCCCGGACTTTCAGCGGACTTTCAGCGGACTTTTCCAGCCGCAAATCTGACGGACTTTAGATTTGAAACATGCTTCAAATCTTTACGTCGTAACTACGCCGGACCCAAAAATCCGCTCGTCTGTGTGCTAGTCCGACGGGCAAAAACCCACGCTAGGGCAGCTATTGGCTACTGGCTATCAACTTCTTTATTTTAGTCTGGTGTACGTCATCACGTACGAATCCGTCGGACTTTTGTGTGATCGTATGTAGGCAAGTCCGTTCGTAAGAGAGTCTGCCGCAAGTCCGCCGAAAGTCTGTCGGACAAGCTGTCGGACTTTTGTAGACGAAAAGTCCGACCGTGTGTACGCCCCATAAGAAGTATTTGGTATTGTTACGAAAAGCTAGGCTGCCTTGGTTATGGGAGTCAATGGGGCCAATTTAAAACTCCTGTGCGGTTCGTAACTCCCTAAGAAAAGTCGAGAAGGTGATTTTGCAATAGGAATAGGAATTGGTTGTGTCAAAGTAATATAATAATATTGGTAATAGCAGCAATTTGACGGTCGCTCTACAACCTAGGACAGAGATGTGTTAAGTCTTCTAAGTGGAGAGAGGGTTTCTAATATTATGATTACTAATTTTTACTTGTCATCTGGAGCTGCTCTTTAAGCCCAAACAAGTGCCAGATGGGCTAGAATCCCTCTGCTAGAATGGTTTCTAGTTCGATCTGCATGTTTGTGCGTGTCTGACAGCCTGCTCCATCACTCATGTAGAAGATAGCAGGAGTCGTTAGTGCTAATTATATAAGCAATTCTTTTTATTCTTACCATGATTACTGGGGGAGGAAAAGGGAGGAGGTAATGGAGTTTGAAATATCTCCATCTTTAGATGTAGCTTAGATGAATGAAGATGCTGCTACCCATCCTCAGGATGCAAGTTCCCGCTAAGAAGGCTGATAATTGAATGTTCGTATAATTCCTTGATGTGTGAGGCAGTGTTGTATATTTTTTTTCTGCAGATACATACATGTGCGTCCACACTGTAGACAGGAAAGATTACATTAAAAGACTATCTCCAAATTATTAAGGAGAAACTTTACATGTATTCAGTTATCAAGGCAGGTTTTTTATTGTCTTACAGTATAGTAGCAAATAAATCAATGGCTGTGCAAAAGAGACCACTGTATTTACACAGCATATTGTTTTATATAAAGGCACCCATGCACGAACGGGAGAATGTTTTACGTTATTAATTCTGGCATTTTCCGATGTCTCACACAACTGCTGCACATTGACCAGGTCAGAGCAAAGTAATTGGGTGAAAAGTTAGTTCACCATCTCGCTAGAAGAATGTCTCTTTAGTATATTGCAACATTACCCTTGGTGCGCACACGATCAGAAAAACAGCCGAAAATACCGCTTTCAAAGTGATCATACGATAATCTGATCATTAGTGCACAGCTTTGGAGAGCCAATCAAGACAGCACATGCTAAATTTTCCAAAGGGACAAACAGAAAAAAAATTCTTGTGCGATACCAGAACAAATTATCTTTGTTTAATCACGTCAGCCCCGGAAGGTTTTCCCCCCCTTCATGACCAGGCCATTTTTTGCGATACGGCACTGCGTTGCTTTAACTGACAATTGCGCGGACGTGCGATGCTGTACCCAAATAAAATTTATGTCCTTTTCCCCCCACAAATAGAGCTTTCTTGTGGTTGTATTTGATCACCTCTGCGGTTTTTATTTTTTGCGCTATAAACAAAAAAACCTGACAATTTTCAAAAAAAACTATATTTTTTACTTTATGCTATAAAACATACCCAATAAAAAAATGTAAACAATTACATTTATATCTCAATTTATGCCAATATGTATTCTGCTACATATTTTTGTTAAAAAAAAAAATTCTCAATGAGCGTTTATTGATTGGTTTGCGCAAAAGTTATAGCGTCTACAAACTATGGCATATATTTATGGAATTTCTATTTGTCTATTTTTTTTTTACTAGCAATGGCGGCGATCACCGATTTTTAGCAGGACTGTGACATTGCGACGGACAAATCTGACGCTAAGTGACACTTTTTGGGGACCAGTGACACCAATACAGTGATCAGTGCTAAAAAAAATGCACTGTCACTGTACAAATGACACTGGCAGGGAAGGGGTTAACATCAGGGGCAATCAAAGGGTTAAATGTGTCCCTAGGAGTGCTTTCTAACTGTGATGGATGTGCTTTGACTAGGGAAAAACAGAGATCTGTGTTCCCGCTTAGCAGAAACACAAGATCTCCATTTCTCCTTCTGGCAGACCGCCATTCTGCCTCTCCCCAGAACAATTGTCCAATCACAGCAGGAGCGGGTCGCCAGAGGCGTGCTTAGCACGCCCCAGACCCAGTGTTGCCAACCCCCTGAAGTGAAATTTACTGGCAGGATGACAAAATTTACAAACGGCACCACTTTTTTACTGGCAAAAATCATGAAAATTACTGCCAGATCTGCATTTTTTACTGGCGCTGCAAAAAAAGTACCTAAAGTTACTATTTTCAGTGCTAAACAGTGCAAGCATACATATTTGAACTATAAACATATAGCTAGTGCTATTAGCAATGTATTTAAGCTAAACAAAAGTTAAAAAACATATTTCTCCATTGACATGAAGGTCAGGTTACTATAACCCAGCTAGCACTAGGTTCCCTCCTTACATCAGAGTCTGCAGGGATCCCCCTTACAGTGAAAGGGAACTCTTATGTAAAGGGGAACGCTGCAGATCATGATCTAAGGGGGAACTCTGATGTAAGGGGAGGCTCTGGTGACCAGAGACCACCTTATATCAGATTCCACTGTGTTCCCTTTACATCAGAGTTCCCAATTACATCAGGGTCTGCAGATTGAGTTCCCCTTTGCACTGTAAGGGGCAATCCTGCAGACTTTGATGTAAAGGGGAATGCCAGGAACTCTGCTGTGGTGGGCACTCTGGTGACCAGAGGCCACCTTCCACAGAGTGAATACACTAAGGTAAGGGGAGTTACTAATTTAGGGGGAAACCTTTATATCAGTGCCCCTTACATTATTGTATTCACTCCCCCTTACATCAGCAACCCCCCTAGACTGGCCTGGCGGTGCTGTCACTGACCTCTCAGATGCATCGTGCAGGGCTCAGTCAGATGGCTCCAGCTTGGCGGCTCTGGTTTTCCTATGGTCTCCTCTCCACAGTCCACACACGTCTGACTTCTCCCGTGACCCCATGATCCCGGCGGCGCTCCCACTCTTGACTCCTTTCCCGACTCCCCCTCAGAGACTGCAGACATGATGTAGGAATAAGTCAGAGGCTGCGGACAGGAGATGGTCAGAGGCTGCGGACAGGAGATGGTCAGAGGCTGTGGGCACAGGAGATGGTCAGAGACTGCGAGCACAGGAGATGGTCAGAGACTGCGGGCACAGGAGATGGTCAGAGACTGCGGGCACAGGAGATGGTCAGAGACTGCGGGCACAGGAGATGGTCAGAGGCTGCGGGCACAGGAGATGGTCAGAGGCTGCGGGCACAGGAGATGGTCAGAGGCTGCGGGCACAGGAGATGGTCAGAGGCTGCGGGCACAGGAGATGGTCAGAGGCTGCGGGCACAGGAGATGGTCAGAGGCTGTGGGCACAGGAGATGGTCAGAGGCTGCGGGCACAGGAGATGGTCAGAGGCTGCGGGCACAGGAGATGGTCAGAGGCTGTGGGCACAGGAGATGGTCAGAGACTGCGGGCACAGGAGATGGTCAGAGGCTGCAGGCACAGGAGATGGTCAGAGATTGCGGGCACAGGAGATGGTCAGAGGCTGCGGGCACAGGAGATGGTCAGAGGCTGCGGGCACAGGAGATGGTCAGAGCAGAGGCTGTGGGCACAGGAGATGGTCAGGGGCTGTGGGCACAGGAGATGGTCAGAGGCTGCGGGCACAGGAGATGGTCAGAGGCTGCGGGCACAGGAGATGGTCAGAGGCTGCAGGCACAGGAGATGGTCAGAGGCTGCGGGCACAGGAGATGGTCAGAGGCTGCGGGCACAGGAGATGGTCAGAGGCTGCGGGCACAGGAGATGGTCAGAGCACAGGCTGTGGGCACAGGAGATGGTCAGAGCAGAGGCTGCGGGCACAGGAGATGGTCAGAGGCTTTCACTTCTGTCACTCACTCACTGACGTCCTGCCGTGGCCGGGCCCGGTAATATGGCTCCTCCTGCTCCCCCCCGCTGAACCGCCGAGAACTGAAGAACGAGCGGCGGCCGGCGGCTTCTGTTCAAAAATGGCGCCAGGCGGCGTCATTACATTACTGCGCATGCGCCGGCCTGCCGAGCTCGTACGATATTTCCCGAGTCCTGCAGGCTTCGGAACGGCGCATGCGCAGTTGCATGGCCGGCCCGCAGCCATATTTTTTACGGGCACCGGCTGCCCGTAACGGGCATTCACGGGCGCCCCGAAAATGGGGTGCTTTTTACAGGCTGCCCGTAAATTAACGGGCGGTTGGCAAAACTGCCCAGACCCCGTGCACAAAATCACGTATAGGTACGTGATTTCGCACAGGAGGGCTGCCCAGCCTCGGTATATATGCTTAGGGCGGTCCAGAAGTTGATAATCAGTACAGTATCCGTCCGAAAAAAATAACGGAAGACCAACACCACGCATGCTCAGATACTACAGAATACATCACAATACAGCACATTACATTACTTCCGAAGTTGTATTCTGTCATACCAGAATCTTTGTAACCATAGTAACAACTTCTTTTTTATATTAAACTAGCTTGCAAAAAAGAAAAAAAAAAACAGACGATCATTCTTCCGATATTCTCATCGTGTGTACAAGGGTTAAACTGAAACTAAAGACTCTGGGTTTTTTTTGTTTAAAAATAACAAACATGGTATACTTACCTGCTCTGTGCAGTGGTTTTGCACAGAGCAGCCCAGACCCTCCTCTTCTTGGGTCCCTCGCTGGCCCCTCCCTCCTGCTGAGTGCCCCCACAGTGCGGAGCAGTGGCTCGGCCCGCCCCTTCTCTCTCCTCATTGGCTCACTGACTTTGCCAACATCAGGAACTAATGGCACCCATTGAGAGCTATCGACGGAAGTAACGTTTTGACGTCGTTTCCACCCTGCAGTGGTATGGAGACGGGTGGGGGCCATCTTCCCCTCACTTGTCTCCATACCCAAGAAGAAGGATCCGATTGCCTCCGCCGCTACCGACAGCTCAGGTAAGCGGCGGAGGGGACCGGAGAGCAGCGGGAGAGGGCTGATAAAAGCAATCTCGTGGTGAATCCACTGCAGAGACCACTATTATCGGAAACCATACCGCCCGCCGTAGAAGAGGATACCAGGGTTATGGCAGCTAGCTGCTGTCATAACAAAGATATCCCTCTTCAAAGTTAGGAAGAATATCGGCGTGCGGAGTTCAGGAAGTGGTTAAGACTGATATTTCCATGATAAGCTGCAACTGATAAGAGTTTTGTTTTGAAACTGGGACAGATGAATGCAGAGCAAGTTACCACTACTGATTAGAGTGTATAGAGATGTCTATCATTATTGGCTGGTGTTTTACTAAAGTGTGCATAGAGATAGAGGGAATAGTTTTTAGGCTGCCATATACATCAGAGGGAAGCTGAAACTGTGGATATGCTTCAGCTATGCTAAGGCTCTGGCACTGGCTTCCAGGTCCCTAAACATGAATGGCTTTATGCTGCCACTGGTCCTGTGTAGGCCATGGGGTAATATGCTGTAGCGATCTACACAACCAAGTTCTCACAGAAATAATTAGTGATCCACCCCCCCCCCCCCCCCCCTATGCTCTATCACCTTTTCCTGACAAGCCTTGGCTGATGGTGTTTGATGGTGACCCATAGTCATTAGAAGGTCTTGCAATCCAGCTAATAAGATCTAATGTCTATAGCTGACTTACTCAACTTTTTCAACACGGAGGAACCCTTGAAATAACCATTCGGTCTCAGGGAACCCCTGTTAAAAATTGCTATATCTAAAACTCATGGTACGTCAGTGGGATGGTCAATGGAAGAGTGCTCCTTATATCTGTGGTCTTGGGGAAGAATTTCCCCCTACAGATAGCTAAAAAGATCATTGGTGTCACTGGGAACTTATCTGAGAGGCAAAAATTGGTCATTGTTTAAGGAACCCCTAGAAACCACTGGAGGAACCCTGGTTGAGAAACCCTGGTCTATAGGCTGCTTATTTGTATGACTGAGCATAACAACATGCAACTCTCATTTTCCTCCAGTATATAAGCACAACGCTTAAATGAAAAATAAGACTTTCCTCTTAATAATAATGTATTACAATGAGTGGGCAATTTGAATCTGACTACATGTGAACAAATCTTGGCAAGACAAAGGTGGACTGCTTGCCTTCTCAGTGAACAGCATGTACCTAAACTCAAGTGAACTTTACTCCTCCACATCATGTCTATTTACATGCACAGCCAACGATGTCTTAGTTAAATCTAGAAAGATCTTGGTTGATGCAAATCTTTGAAATAATCCTGTTCCATCTATCAGGCGCCCCCCCCCCCCCCCCCCCCAACTGTGATATAATATCAGCAATGTTTGCTACTGTACCTGTGTTTTGTCCACACATCTTCTGCACAGTATGTGACATATTATCCATCAGCAGTTACACGGTATCTGTGACTTATCTTGATGTCGGTGAACTATTATGATTTGTTATACATCTTGACTCATATTATAAGATCCACCGGGGCTGTCAGGTGCTGTACAGAATGTCCAATATTCACCTATGTTCCAATTCCCCCAAGTGATATATCATACATTGTCATTAGGACAGTGGGTAGGAAGAGAAATGCACTAAATTTCTGTGGCAGGAATTATGTGCCCTGAAAGTGATTACTATTCTTTTCTATGTCTTTGCACCTTGACAGAACTAGTATAGCAGAGATTTATGTCTGTCCAGTAAGACAAGTAATCAGGTTATTTGTGCTGAATCCTTGCTCTCACAGATCCGTATTTCAGAATTGCTCGAGTAACTCAGCCTATCTTACAATGTTATTCAGAAACTGGTATGTTACTAATGTAGGATGACAGGTCTATCTTACAAATGTAATATGGCAGGTCAGGATGATCACTGCCTAAAAACTACAAAGAGATGCATCCATCCAGGCAAGCCTTTCATCCACAATATACAAATGGTCTCTCTTTCACTTTAACAAATTACCTTTCTTTTCATTGACCCTATCCAATCTAAATACTATACTATATAATTCCTTAAGGGGAAATTCGTAGAAATTCTCAGTGCTTGCGCTAGATTCATGTACATGATCATGGTCCACTTTTGCCAGCATTGCCCTAAAAAATGGTATACGACCTTCTACCATACCATCATATGATATGAAAAGGGGTTATTCCCTTACATGATTGGGTCCCGAAGTGATGGGGGGGTGTCCGGTAGGGTGTGGAGGGGAGGAGGTTTTCTGTCGGAGATCAGTCAGAGCTTCTCACAGTGTCAGCAAGGTTTCTCCCGCCCGCTCTCACCTAGTTGGTTTGGTCTGGGATGTTTTTAGCCAATTTTGTACTAATTTGGTTTGGTTTCAATAGCGGGAAGTTTAGGTGGGTACGTTTTACCTGACTGTTCAATTATGGGTTCTTTTATTACTAGTCATAGCAGCGGAGAATTAGGGGGTTGGGTCCATCTGGAGGTATGTGTACCCATTCCCTTCCTAATAATACAATGGTAATATCAGGGGTTTTAAGTTGGTTGTATCTGGTAGTAAGTGGTAATTGTCCCTGAACCATTGTAAGTTGCGGCTCGGGCCTTTCATGGAGTGACAGATACAACCGGTTGACCAAAAGTAAATAGGCTTTCAAAGATCTTTAGACCAGGTAGGATTATGCTGAGGTTTTTAGTTAATGGGTTATGTATTGAATGTATTTATGCATTACGAGTGTTTTATGAAGTTTTGTGTATTTCAATTGAAAGAATAATAGAAGGCTGCTTTGGCCATTCGGCTCCAAAAAAATTACTGTGTCGTCTGGTCAATTTGGGAGAGGAAGGAGAAGGTCAATTGTTTAATTTTATAGGTAGCCTCAGCAATCTGCACATCCATCAGTCATGGATAAAAAGGTAATAGCAAAAGCAAGTATGTTTATTGCAATTGTTTATTGTGGAGCAAACATAATCTGGAGCCAGCTTTGTATAGTAACCAATCAGCTTCTAACTTCAGCTTGTTCAGTTAAGAAAATGAAAGCTAGAAGCTGATTGGTTGCCATGCACAGCTGCTCCAGATTTTGACTGCTAAAGTTTTAGCAACTTTCCGTAACAATGTTTTAGCAAACTATATGTCATTCAATTATGGTGTATATCTTCTTTAACCACTTGCCCTCTGGAAGGTTTACCCCCTTTATGACCGGGCCATTTTTTGCGATACGGCACTGCGTTACTTTAACTGACAATTGCGCGCTCGTGTGACGCTGTACCCGAATAAAATGGATGTCTTTTTTCCCACAAATAGAGCTTTCTTTTGGTGATATTTGACCAGCGGTTTTTATTTTTTGTGCTATAAACAAAAAGGCCGACAATTTTGAAAAAAATAAAAATAAATGTTTTTACTTTCTGCTATAAAACATATCCAATAAAAAAACTAATTTCGTCATCAATTTATGCCAATATGTATTCTGCTACATATTTTTGGTTAAAAAAATCCCAATATACGTATATTGATGATTTGCACAAAAGTTATAGCACCCATATAACTATTGGATATTTTTATGGATTTTTTAATTATTTATTTTATTGCTAGTAATGGTGGCGATCAGTGACTTATTGCGGTGGACAAATTGGACACTAAGTGACAGTGCTAAAAAATATGCATGGTCACTGTACTAATGACACTGGCAGGGAAGGGGTTAACATCAGAGGCAATCAAAGGGTTAACTGTGTTCCCTGGGAGGGCTTTGTAACTGTGTGGGGGAGGTGCTTTAACTGTGGGAAGAGAGAGAGAGATCTGTCTTCCCTACTAACAGACTGGAGATCTTCCTTGCTTACAGGAACGATCAGCAGGTCCCGGCAGACATCGGGTCCACCGGACCTGCTGATTGGCTCCTACTGTGTCCAATCACAGCGGGATCAGGTTGCCCATGGCACTGCAAACCTGTACATGATTTTGCGCCACAACCCTGCAGTAAATGTTCGTGGGGTGGTCGGCGAGTTCATTTTTGGTCATAGTGCCCAATTAGGCAATACAACTATAATTTTTTAACCACTTCCCTACTGCTCTGTTGCGGCATGACGTCCGCAAGATGGCTCAGTTATCATGACTGGACATCATATGACATCCAAAAGGATAAGCCACTCGTGTGTGCCCCCAGAGGCGTGCAGTGCAGCGATTGGTGGTGCTGTGTGTCGCTCCAACCCACTGCATCTCCGATCGTGGTAAAGAGCAGCCCCCATCAGAGGTGCCCACCATAGATGCTAATTAGTGCCAATCAGATGCCAATCAGGGCCCATCAAAATGCCAATCAGTGCCCATCAGTAATGACTGTCATTGCCTCCTCATCTGTGCTGCCTATCAGTGCCACCCATCAGTGCTGCCTATTCGTGCCTATCAGTGCGGCATATCAGTGCCCATCAGTGCTGCATATCAGTGCTGCAAATCAGTGCCGCCTACCAGTACTGCATATTAGTACCTCCTCATCAGTGCCCATCAGTGCCACCTCTTGTGCCCATCAGTGCCACCTCATCAGTGCCCATCAGTGGAGCCTCATCAGTGCTTCTCAGTGGAGGAGAAAACTAAATTTAAAACAGAAACTAAGAAATACTTATTTTTCTTCAAAAATGTCAAACTTTTTAAATTTGTTTAGCAAAAAATAAAAAACCAGTGGTGATCAAATACCACCAAAAGAAAGCTCTATTTATGGGAAGAAAATGATAGAAATTTAGTTTGGTTACAGTGTTGCAATGACATGCAATTGTCATTCAAAGTGTGACAGCGCTCAAAGCTGAAAATTGGCCTGGGCAGGAAGGGGATGAAAGTGGCCGGTATTAATGTGGTTAAAATATGTTCTTCTGACCTTCTTTATACTCTTCATGTTTTCTATTGATGAGCAGCATGAGTCAAGGCAAATGAAAGCTGTGAGTTAAGAAAGGAACATACTTCTAGAAATGAATGGAAAGAATAATTAACAAATTAATTACAAACCACGCTCCCTCTAAAGTGCCAGTGCAAATAATTAACAATCATAAAATTGTTACAAATTTGTGTAGAGATCTCAAAAAAGGTGAGAAATAGTGTCCATGGTGACAACCATAATTGACTTTAAGCTAAAGTCCAAAAAACAAAAAACACAAAAACAGGAAGCATCAAAGTGTTGAGATGTCAAGCAGTGAAAACACAAAATCCAAATTCAAAACAAATAGTGTTCATAAATTGGTGCAAGTATTCAAGACTTCTGGATAAATCCTCTTAATAATCAACAAACATCAAGGGAACAGTAATCCACCACCATACCCGGCCACACAGCCTACTCACCAGATTGTGATGACTCCAATCACAGGAGTTAAAGGCGCTTCAAAGACATGCCAGAGAGCTTCATACGATCCCGGCTTGGTCCAAGTGCTGGAAATCAGGAATGATGTAACTGTATGGACACTGGGTGGATGTAGCAGGACCCTTGGATGGGGATTGGTTATAAAAAGACCGTTAATGCCATAGATGGGAAAAAAACTAATGGGAAAGCTCCCATCGTGAAGTATGCCAAAAATGTATTTAAACAAGCTAAAAACAGGCTAAAAAATCTGCATGAACCACATGTGGGTGAATGCGAACAGTCAAACAGCGAACGCAGCTACGAAGCTGCGTAACGTCCGGAAGAAGCGTGTCACGTACGGTATGTATGTTGGGACCGGTGATGGTGGTGGATTACTGTTCCCTTGATGTTTGCCGATTATTAAGAGGATTTATCCAGAAGTCTTGAATACTCACACCAATTTATGAACACTATTTGTTTTGAATTTGGATTTTGTGTTTTCACTGCTTGACAGCTCAACACTTTGATGCTTCCTGTTTTTGTGTTTTTTGTTTTTTGGACTTTACCTTAAAGTCATTTATGGTTGTCATTATGGACACTATTTCTCACCTTTTTTGAGATCTCTACACAAATTTTGCAACAATTTTATGATTGTTAATTATTTGCACCGGCACTTTAGAGGGAGCGTGGTTTGTAATTAATTTGTTAATTATTCTTTCCTTTTTTTCACTTTCTTTATAACGTGCTGCTCCTAAAAACATATTATTTAATTAATCAGTTTCCTCCTGCACAGGTTGGTGGTTTCTACCATTTGTAATATATATTCTAGAAATTAATGTTTTAAACAGTTGTATTGTATAGTTCAAAAATCCAACAATATATTCAAAACCCAACAAGTCTCCCAAGTGGAAGAAAACGAGGAAGTGAACAAAAAAAAGTGAAAATAGGGAGAAGAAAGTAGGAGACCTAAATGTTCATTAATGAAGAATATGTAGAAAAAACTGGAAGAATTCCTAGGAGTTCATGGAAAGTGATTATATAAGTATTATAATACATATATACTGTAAATGTACACAAACAAACTGCACACATAATCACTCTACCCATGTCATAGATTTGTATAAGAGTCCAAGAAAAAGTCTCTAAACACAGTAGGGAGGAGAACAGAGCATTCTGCAGCTCCTCAATAGCAGATCTTGGAACCGATCCTGTTGAGATAAAACAGCAAGGGAGCAAGATAAGTAAAATGTAGCAATCTCAGAAATAGGTAAAAAGATCTAAAATATTATACCTGGGCAAAGTAATTCTTTTTAGTGTTTCAAATAATTTGGATCAGTTCCGTGAAATTATTCAAATCACTGAATAAAATTACGACTCATTTCCTCCAAGCAACGTTAGGATCATGTTCCAGTCCTGTGATACACTCATTATTCATTGTATCAACTCAGCACTGAGCAGTTCTTTAGATTCAGAGTTGTTTTACATGTACAATTGTCTTGCTGCTACCTCACACACAAACAGCTCATGATTACAAATGAGAATCTTGTGTGCCGCTCTGTGATTTATTCAGACCTGGTTCACACCAGTGCGACTTATCATGCGACTTGAGCGTTCAAAGTCCAATGACAAGTTGCACCCTATTACCGGCAAGGGAATAGTTCGCATAGTGTGACTCAGAAAAAGGTTCCAAGCCTAGAAAACATCCACAGGGGACTATAAGATATAGAAATAGGGTCATAGTATGGTGTAAATAGGCTTAGGTCTGGTATGCTGTGCTTAGAAATAGTCATCATTGTGTTCACTCGGGCAGGCTTGAGAAAAGGATGGAGCACTTGCATTATGCTATATTTGGCTGTAGACGCCACCGGCTGACATTTCTTCCTAGCATGTTTGGTGCCATTGTAACCAAGGTTTACTGAACACCAGTGTATTCTACATGGAGCCAATGGTTGATGTGTAACACCTTTCTCTTGCAACCCAAGCTAGACACATGAAACTATCACGTGTACGATACTATTTCTGTCAAATAGTTGACAGAGGTGTAATGGGGTGTAATGGGGTGTATGAAAATCTGGAATCTTTAGATAAAAGTTCATAGAGACAGAGACAAAAATGTACTGAAGGGTGTGTTAAGTCTTGTCTGTTGATTGTTATTCTACAATAGTTCATTGCTGCCATACATTCCTGAGTGTCATATTTTTAACATATAGTCTGGACAATATACTTTACACCTTTACAATTTTAATTTATACTAATAAAGAAGAAAAAGAACAAACAAGGCAGATAAAAAAAATACAAAATACATACATGGACCACAATGTTGCTAAATTCCTTCAAACATAAGAGGGCCATTCACCACCAGGCGAAGTGGGTACAAAATGCACAGATGCACTATAAATGGCAGACATTTGCCATCAAGCCAGGTGTATACTGTTTAGGGTGCCCACAACAAGGCCCCCCAAATCTCCCAGAAGATGTAAGGGGATGGGCATAAAAAGGAGAAGTAGAAAAAAGATAGAGAGATGGTAGGAAGGGAGATTCCCAGGGTTAGCCAGCCTCTGGGCTGGTTTCTCAAGGAGTGAGGTCAAGAAGGAACTATACAAGGAAACAAAACCAACTAACATGAGACATAAACCAACCCCAGCCCCTCACAACTACTAAGAAAATATGCATGGTATAACTTGTGTGTTAGAGGTCGTTGCCAGTTCAGAGGTAAAGTCAAACTAATTGTGCCCAAGTGGTATAATATTTATGATAATTATCTGAGCATTGATGACTTCATGCCTCTGCTTGCTGAATGTCCTGTACCTTTAATAATTACAATACAATCTTAATATTTAAGCAGGATTGTATCTTTGAAATGTATAGCTGTGCTGTCTTCCTTAATAGCTGGTTGTTTTCCTATGTAAGAAATGTAATGTTCGACTGTGAAAACAATTGTTTGGCAAATAAAACCTTATTAAAAAAAGTCCACTTGCAAAATTGTTAGATCATGATAGATAAGTTAAGAGTATTATGAGATATTTCGCCAGATGGGCTTAATTCAGGGTTTTTTTTTTTTAAAGGGGTTGGAGGATCTGTCTAAACCACAATAGGATAAGACCTGCATTAATAAATGGGCTTGTATTTAAAAATGAAATTTTTCTCTTTTTGATGATAATTCCAAAGTATCCTAGCTAAACAAATTATTTAGGAAATGTTTGCTCTTGTACAATTATGGGGACTAGACAAAGTTCTACAATGTAGTAAATCCTAGCTTGGCAACAAACTCATCACAGCTAGAATCCCACACAATTTATAAAATTCAAAACGTTTTTTTTCTAAATTTAAAAAACGTGATACCTACTTTTTCTCCAATTCATACATTCATTTAAATTATAAAGATGGCCTTACTGAAGTTAAAGTGAATTGAAGTAAGAGTTACTCCCCTCTAAAATGTTGACTTTTCTGAGGTCCCTCACAGATGCTGACATCTTCTCCCTACATGTGCATGAGTTCCACTCATCTAGGCACACGGGTCTCTCTTGTTTCTAGCTACAGGTATATGACAACAATAGCGGAACTACAGGTGTGTATTTGAAAATGAATGTCATTCTTTTTCTCAATCTGTCTCTATGACATTGTAATTTAATGCTCATGAAAATGGTGCTTGAACATAATTTCATTTTTATTTCATAAATGCTTATAACAGACATCCCTTAGCTATATTTCCTGTTATTTTAGTAGAAAACTTTTAAAAAGAATAAAAATAGGGTTGTAACTATTTAGCAAAAAAAATACTTCATAAGTTGGTGCAATGAGACACTGAGAAGTTTGAAAGGCACTCAGTAACCTTCCTTACCATGAATATAAACATTATTGGTCCATTGTTGGTCCCGTTACCCCTTGGGCTTGCATGTTATTAGGTTTGCTTTGTTATCCTGTGGCACGATCACTGTTATTATGAGAGATGAGGAGCCAAAAGGCCGCTGCGCTGTGCAGCATCTTGTCTTGTAACTTTATTTAGTGTCCCCATAGTGTACATATCTCTTCCTGATCTTGTTACTTCGCTTGTTACATGGACCAAGTGTTACTCTCCCATTTTTGTGTCATCTCAGATTCCCTTTTGCTTTAGCTTGAACGCAGTACAAGAAATCAGACTTGTAAAATGCTTCCATAGAGACCTGAGAGGGCAGACACAGGAAATAATACTATATCGAATCAAGTGAAAATGCAAGTAAAATAATGCATTGCAACCAGTCAGAATTCACTTTTTATGGACTAATTGTAAGTAAAAAATAATTCTTGTTCATTTACCACTTGCTTACTGGGCACTTAAACCCCCCTCCTGTCCAGACCAATTTTCAGCTGCACTGTCGCACTTTGAATGACAATTGCGCGGTCATACAACACTGTATTCAAATGAAATTTTTATCATTTTTTCCCCACAAATAGAGCTTTCTTTTGGTGGTATTTTATCACCTCTGTGGTTTTTATTTTTTATTAAAAATTTTTAAAAAGACTGAATTTTTTTTTTTAAATTATATATTTTTATATTTTGTTATAAAATTTTGCAAACAGGTAATTTTTCTCCTTCATTGATGTACGCTGATGAGGCTGCACTGATGGGCACTGATGGGCTGCACTGATGGGCACCGATGGGCTGTACTGATGGGCAATGATGGGCTGCACTGATGGGCACCGAAAAAGCGGCACTGGTGGGCACTGATAGGCGGTACTGGTGGGCACTGATAGGCGGCACTGGTGTGCACTGAGAGGTGACACTGAGAGGTGGCACTGATGGGTGGCACTGAAGGGCATTGATAGATGACACTGGTGGGCACTGAGAAGTGACACTAATAAGTGGCACTGATAACTGGCAGTGATGGGCCTTGATGGGTGGCAGTGATGGGCACTGATGGGTGGCAATAATGGGCCCTGATCGGCACTGGTAGATTATACTGATAGGCAGCACTGCTAGGTGGCACTGATGAAGCACTGATTGGCAACACTGGTGGGCATTGATAGGTGGCACTTGTGGGCATTAATAGGTGGCACTGGTGGGCACTGGCAGGTGGCAATGGCAGATGGCACTGGCAGGGGGTACTGATTGGCACAGATGAGGGTACTGATTGGCGTCCTCTTCGGGACTGATGTCCCTTGCACATAAGCCGGTGATCGGCTTTTTTTCCTCCTCACGCTGTCAGCGTGTGGAGAACAAAAGATTACCGAACTTTTGTTTACACACGTGATCAGCTTTCATTGGCTGACAGCTGATCACGTGGTAAGGGGCCGGGATCGTCCCCTTACTCGGATCTGTGATCACCTGAGTCTCAGGGAGCGTGTAAAGGGTAACGTGCAAAGGGGAGGCTGTCATATGACGGCCTCCTGGAAATTCTGGTCCACGCTATAGCTATCATTCGGCTATGGCTCGGACGTCAAGAGGTCAGAGGGATTCTTTGAGAGAACTAGTTATATTTCTGCCTACAGGAGGAATTGGACTTTGGCAAACAAAAAACTGTTGGCCAGCCAGGCATGACCCCTCCCACTTCCATAATCATAGTCATTTCTCTGTTGAGGAAAAAATGAACTAGTTGTTTAGCTATTTTCGCCTTTTCATGATATTTTTTTCCTTCAATCAAGACTTCAATCATCTACATGCTGCTGAGCTGGGCTCCTTATGCAGCTATTTGGAGGTTGTACCTGAACCCTGCTGGAACAAAGATTACCTTTAGGGACTGGACTCTGCTTGTGGCGCATTCTAGAGCTCTGTGTACTGTTTGAGTATGCCACAGAATGCTTTTTGTAGTTTCAGAGCTGTGGTACAACCTATGATGTTACCCAGTGTCCCAGGACTCTTAATGAGTACACCTGGATTGGGTAACTATGTGCTTCAGGACCATTGAGTGCCATCCCAAGCTCCCTTTTCTGTTAGTTTCTGTAGAATTAAATGTACATGTGTACTCCATGCTCTTGCCTTGCCTTTTCACTGGGAGGTAGCATCTTTCCTCCATTGCTCCCATTAGCAAAAAACACATGGTTTCACCTCAGTTAGTCCTTTCTGTGGCCTACAGTTATGTGGTCACCTCTATATCATTGAACCTCTTGCTTTTAGCAGCTGGTTTTTGAGAACCCATGTTTTTTACCTGGTGTGCTTAATTAAGTTGTCTCCAGATCATGATCCACTAACAGTTCTATGGTGGCCTGTTGTGTCCCTTCTCAGGGACCTCACGCTGACAGCCTGAATCTTTGTCTCCCGCTTGACTCTATACACTCCCTTGTGTCTTCTGTCAGGTGTCACCCCTTTCTGCACCAGTAGAGGTCTCTGAACCTTCTTGCAGAGGCTCTGTCTAACACAGAATCCCACATATCTTTAGTGTATGATTTTGCTATTAAAGGAGCTGTAGACAAATGTCAGATTTAAAGATAATATATTGGGTCTTGTTGATGTGGTGCATGCCAAGGTAAACATGGAAAAACAGCCTTTAGCTGTAGAACAACATGTTACCATGCTTGCTGCAAACACCTTTTAATAGAGAACATTGTTTTGCTGCTTTCTTGGATAAGCTTGTAAAAGCACTCATTCATTCCAGCAAAGGAAGCCTCAGCCACACACTGTGAAGGCATTCTTCGGCTTCTGAGGCCAAGAAGAGTTCCCTTTGCTACTTCCAGGCTTCAGCTTGCAAGTCCAGACCCAACCAGGTGCCCAGTTCAATTGCAAACTCTGGGCCTCTAATTCTCCCAAATCTAACGACAAGTCCACTTTACCATGAAGGAACACCTGCCTACTTTTAAAAGTAGGTAGGGTTTGTTTGCCTTTGCAGACACCTGGTCAGAAAGCATCTCAGTGCTTGAGTAAGAAGGTTGATTTTCAGGTTTCACTTCCTGCTTCAAGTTGTCCAACTTGCTTGTGTTGCTTGTGTTGCTGCTCTAGCAGATCTTTTGAGCCAATGTTCCAACAGAATAACAGTTTCAAGGCTTTTACAATGTACTTTAACCTTTTCACTGTTCCAAAACTAAAAGGGGGCATTTTGCATACCAATATTGCATAAAATCTACCAGGTCTGTTATAGCCTCCCTCTATCAGGGAGATTTTCTAGCCTCTGTGGTCATCAAGAATGCATACTTGCATGTTTTGCTGTGCCCAAGCAAGAGTTTTTCTTCCCCAAGAAAAACATTGACTGTCCGCTTTCAGACTTTACCATAGATAAAATATATGATGTAACAGCGCTAAAGTCCCTGGATATAACAATAAAATAACGTTAAAAATAAGTGACAGTGGCCCATAAAAGTAGTCCAAAAGAGAGTCTATGATATGTAGATCATCCGTAATATGAATGGATAAGGGAGCCAGGGAGATCTGTGCAACCAGGGTACCAAGGGCAGCTTCCTGTTGAGTGAAGTCAATTCTCCATGTATACATAAAAAAAATCCAAAAAGAAAGCGCCTCTTAAGTATCAAAGATTTATTCAGGTGATAAAAGCATTATAAACACTTACATAAAGATTGACGATTGGCAGCTTCCATAGAGAACTAATCCCGGTGTTCGTCAATGAAATCCCAATAGTGTGGGGCTAGATGGATACCGTGCGGATGGCCGCGGACCTCCGCTCGGAAGCGCCGACTGTGTGTGCGGTGTAGTGAGGGATTCACTTCCGCGTTCCAACAGGTCACATGGGCGATGATGTCACTCGGGTAGTTCAGATTCGCTGGGGACCACTACGCGTTTCTGAGCATGCGCGAAGCTCGTAACGGGCATGTGCGCTCCTTTTTCAAGTGCTTTCAGACTTTACAGTTCAGGAGTTTTAGGCTTGGGGGCATCCTCCTTCAAGGCAGCATCATTTGCCACATTTTTTTTGTTGTCTGACAAACTGGTTCAGTCTCTAAACATACGGTCTCACCTGACATCGAAGACCAGGCCTTGCTGGGCCTAGAGGTTCAGGAATCCAGCTCTGGGGATCCAGAAATCTTTCCTCCCATTGTCCTGAATTTGCCTAACAATGAATAGCAGTCTGAAGGGCTGGAAAGGAGTCCTTGACACCATGTTGTTGCAAAAGACTAGGTTGCCAGTAGAATTTCATCTCCTGTTCAACATTCTGGAACTCCTAGTGATTTGGATGACCCTTCAACGCTAAACACTCCGACTAAAGGGTCATTCAGTAAGGATACGGTCAGATAACACTACCATAGAGGGGTACATCATTAATCAGAGAGGTATCAGAAGTTTTCATGCGAAAAGAGCAGTAAAAGGGTTTCTAATCTGGGCAGAACTCTACGTACCAGCCTTGTTCACATTCAGGACATGGCAGACTACCCCAGTGCCTGGACCTAGAGGAATTGTCACTAAACCTGTAAGTGTTTTAGATCCTGTGCCATAGGTTGGGAAAGCCAGAAGTGGAACCAGTGGATACTCCCTAGGTTTAGTGCAACCTAATGCCTTCCCTTCTATGAAACACCTGCGTTGTCTGCTCACCAAGGATTAAAATAGAGAGCATTCTGGTGACCCTCATAGTTGTAACTTGACTCAGGTGGATGTTGTACTCCAACCTGCTTAAATTTCTGGCAAACAGCAAGCAGGGCACCTTCAGACCAGTCATATCTCCTATCTATAGGACAGGTTGACCACCCTGCTTTACAGCCGCTGGCTTTAATGACTTCGCTGTTGAAGACCAGGCCTTGAGACAGGGGTGTTTCTGATTCTCCTGCAAGGTATGCCATTACACATGAGAAGCTTACTTCACCTTGTGTGAGGAAAGAAGATTTAACCCCACAAAATACTCTGGGAACAAGCCTAACCTTTCTGCAATCAGGCCTAGATCAGTATTTGACTCTGAGTACCATTAATAGGCAAACCTCAGCCCTTGCTATCTTTTCCAAAGACTGCTAGCCCTCCATTCATTTGTCAAGACTTTTGTACAGGGTGCGTCACATGTAGAGCCTCCTATACAGCCACCTTTGACTCTATGGGATTTGAATGTGGTTATCCTGGCTCTTCAAACACCACCTTTTGAACTCATTTGGGATATTCCCCTTTTGTCGTTCACCCACAAAGTTGCAAAGTTGACTGGGAACATCTCGTTTCCCCTCCTTTTTACTCTTGAATATGCACTAGACACTTTTACAAATGCTTGCTGCTACAAAGACTCTTATAAATACACAGTATATTTACAGTTACATAGTTTCCAGATATGTATAGGTTTATAATTTTTTATTTTCTAAGTTCACCGATGCGTTCTATTTTTGTATAATTATAATAATGCTTAATTAGTATGTAGCACCATGGTCCTGCAAGATATGACATTTTGTTCTACCGTATGTCCTCACGTGTAGTAGAATGACAAAAAGCTTGGCTTGACTTGATTTGACTTGATTTCTTGTTGCCACCTCTGCAAAGCAGTGTATAAACCGGTGGACTTGTCCTATAAAAAAAACTATCTAGTCTACCAAAAGAAGCAGATAGTGTTGAGGCCTTGAGTCTCCCATCTTTCTAAGGTGATTCATATCTTTCAATTGAACCAGGACATTGTTTTTTTATTTCTCTTTCTGGCTCTAGTATATCAAAAGGAGATTTCCTTTCGATGCCTGGATGTAGTTCATACTCTGCGGGTTATCTTTTAGTCACTGCTTCCATTAGAAAGACGGACTCTTATGTAATTTCTGGGTGAACCAGCTTCTTGCTTCACCATTCCATGGTGGCTCAGTCAGATTATTGTACAAGCTTATGGTCTTAGGGGCAAGGTTCCACCCTTCCCTGTGAAGGTGTACTCTACTACTGTAGGTCTGTGTGAGTGCTTCTTGGGCTTTTCAACATCAGACAACTGCTTCCCAGATCTGCAAAGCTGCCACCTGGTCTTCAGTTCATGCATACTCTGTTACCAAATGGCTATCCAGGCCTCATCCGATGCCAGCTTTGGGTTTAAGGTCCTTCAGGCAGCTTTTTCACCTGCAGACCACCCCAGTTCTTTTGTTTTTGCTGTGTAGTTTTGTTACTGTTGCCCATCCCTCAGTTAAACTGCTTTTGAAATTCCAAATTTTCTCAGAATAACTGAATCAATAACAAATGAGAAAGATAACAGGATTTTTGTACTTGGGGTAAAATACATTTCGTGCAGTTAATTAAGGGACATGGGTCGGACCCCCTCTGTGTTTGTAATCTACTATTAATACTTCTTTACTAGAAAACGGAAGCATGCTGGGAGTGGGAGGGGTTATACCTGTCTGACAGCATGCAGGACTTTTGGTGCACAATCAGAAAACATGCCCAACACGAGCATCTAAATAGAAAGTATAAGGAACTGCAGATAAAACATGCAAAAACTGCAGATACACCTGCACTGCAGCCAAACTGCAGTGTAGCAGTGTGAAACTGCCCATTGGAATATATGTCTGACCCTGGATGCAATCTTCCTGTACCTAATGTTGTTCAACCAGGGTGCCATGGTTAACACAGCTAGTTCACGCAACATGCTACCTCGTAACAACTAATTAAATAATTTTTTGCTCGCCAGCAGACATAGGCACAGCATGTTTGGTTCTTATAATGCACCATAACAATCAGTCAATGATGCTGTAAAAAAAGTCACCTGTGATCCCTATGGCTGTTGTGTTGACATTTATTGAAATTTTAATTCATTTTTGACGACACCCCTGATAAACCCAGGTGTACTCTGAGAATGGCTGGTCTATAGAAATCACTGAACCTCTCTTTACTAAACTGCATATAAATGTATGTGATACTGTGTATGCTGCCTTTCATACAGTGGGGAAAATAACTATTTAATCGCCTGCATATTTTGTGGCAGATACTCATCTTTGTACCACTCTCCAGGCCATTGGCAAACAAACTGCTTTCTGTTACAGCCAAATATTTCAAAATGTAATGAAGTGCTGCAGTGACAACTCTGCAAAATGAATGCAACAGCTTGTAAAAAAATCAAAATCCAGATCACTTTTTCCCCCAATGTTTGTAAGACGCACAGGGCTTTTGTTAATAAATCAATGCACCAGGCAATTAAGTGTTTTCTCTTTCAGTCATTTTATTGAAAGTTTGTAAAAGTTTAACAATGGAAAGAAAGCACCGTAGAGATCACACATGTCTCCTGTCTTTCTGTTTTTTACCATGTAGTGTATTAGGAGAAAACACAAAATATTAAAGATACAACAGCATGGTTTAGTATATCTTGTACACGCCAGATTCTTTTCATTATCATTGTTAAATGTAATTTTAGAAGAAAAGCTTTGATTCACGTATCAACTCCCTTTAGGAGCGAGAACGGATTATGTATGCAGACATTGTTACAGTCTATCAATTTGTAATCTTTACAAGCTTATCATAGATTGCCAAGGGTCCAGTAATCCAACTGAGTCATTCTCTCTTCTAAGCAAAATAGTAGTAGTTAGTGTAACGTTAAAAGATTTAGATTTTAAATTTGATCTGTGAAGTATAATAGGACTTTGAACGTTATATGCAATGCGCCATGATTGCTGAAAATGTGTTTGTTACAGTTTCCCTTTGGAGGCTTATATGAATACCAGTTGGCAATTAAAGAAGATCAGACCTAAATCTGTGCCAACAACTAGATCAAGTACATCAGTCTAATTTTTTTATCTAAAATTGCTCAATTACTGGATATTGCTATCATGTATCGACAAATGGCTCAGTTTAATAACCATTATGATTTCAAGAACCAAACTATTTAAAGAACCAACAGTGTCAAGAACCAAAACCACACTCGTCAGCCAGGAAAACTTGCAGCAGATAAAAAAAACACACATCATGCTTATGTTCCTTTACAGAAGATGTCCAGTGGCACAATTAGCTCAGACCTGGCAGAATCCAAATAAATCCTAGCTCAGAGTAATGAGTGTGAGAAGTGAAGAAGACAAATTTGGATCCAAATATCGAGAGCAACTGCTGCCATTTTTATGCACACCGGTTCCTGTGTTTTTATGCAAAATCAAGACAGTTGGCCCTATCTGCGTGTCTGAGGCATGGCTTTTAATCGACGGAAGACTTGTGGCTTAAAAGCCATGCCTCAGTCACGCAGATAGGGCCAACTGTCTTGATTTTGCATAAAAACACAGGAACTGGTGTGCATAAAAATGGCAGCAGTTGCTCTCGATATTTGGATCCAAATTTGGTTAAATTTTTAAATATTTGGCTGTAACAGAAAGCAGTTTGTTTGCCAATGGCCTGGAGAGTGGTACAAAGATGAGTATCTGCATGCAACAGTGAAGCATGGTGGAGGTTCCTTGCAAGTTTGGTGCTGCATTTGTACACAGGGACTTGGTCAGAAGTAATGATCTCATCAATATTGAAAAGAACAGATCGATACTTATCCATCACACGTTACCATCAGGAACGTATCTTATCAGTCCCAAAGTTACATTGTTGCAGGAGAATGATCTCAACTATACAGCCAAAGTCATAAAGAACTATCTTCAGCAAAACATGTAGTTGTGGAAGATATGGAATGGCTCTCAAAGAGCCCTGATCGCAACATCACGGAGTCTGAGATTACAAAAGAGGCAAAAGAAACTGAGACAGACAAAATCCAAAGAACTGTGATTAGTTTTCCTAGATGTTTGGAAAAGCCACCTGCTAAGTTCCTAAAAAACAAACTACCATTTGCGTGTATATGAATGGTGTACTTGAAACTGTGAACGTTACTTTGTATCGCTATATGAATTTAAAAAATGCAACTGCCTGGCTTCAAAGTCTTATTTATACAGTATGAGGTGGAGTGTGGGTTATCCTCCTGTTGCGTAGACACACTGAATATTGAATAGTGTTGATTTCTACTGATTGTATGTGTTTATAGTGGTAATGTATACTTGGTGCATTAAAGTAAAATACAATGTGGAATGCTTTGTGTTAAATGTAAATTATATGTAACGTTAACCCATTTGTAAGAGACTTATTATATTATATTCCACTTTTGTAATATCTTCAAAATTGCTTCTCAGTAGTCAGTACATCAAAATAATCTAATACTCCTCCAACATGAAGGTCAATATAGAATGTCTTTCTCCAGAAGTGGCTATGGCTAAATTGTTATGATCATAATGAAGATAATGGTATGATTACTTTCTAATGTTAACACTGTTATACAGATATGATTATCACAATCATTGTACACCTGAAAAAAACCTTTTTTTTCCTGTTTGTCATTTGAATTTAAGTTTTTTTTTTCTTTAAACTAAAGTTTTTTTGTTTTGTTTTTTTCTGTTAAAATAATAAGCCACTCACTAAACATTGTACAGAGTAAATGTGGAAGTTATTATTATTTCTGAAGCAATTTATACAGAACATCTATTGTATTATGGTAAGATGTGCTTGTAAAATATATATTACATTTGTATGACTTTAGGCACAATTTTTTAATGACAAACTCTTTGAATTTCTAGAATAATCAAGTAGTTAGTGATTGTAAAGGATTTTTTTTTTTAATAAACCTCTCTATACTTCTCTGCTCTGTGCAATAGAATTGCACAGAGCGACCCCAACTCTCCTCAGGTCCCCTGCTGGCGCTCCTGGCTCCTCCTCTCTGTTCAGTGCCCCCACGAGAAGCCACTTCCCATGGGGCCACTCATGCGTGCTTGCTCCCGAGCCCCGCTGTTGCGTCCATGGACACAGACAGCGGGACTTGGCCCTGCTCCCTCATCACTGGCTTTACTTGACAGCATTGGGAGCCTATGGCTCCCGGTGCCCCAGCAAAGCCAGAGACACACGGAAAGGAGGGGAGAGAAGAGCTGCAAACGTGCACAGCGTTGGATCAAATAAGGTCTCAATTAAGCATAAAGGGGGGGCATTGAGGTGAGGGGCCAAAATCAATGCACTCCTGGCTCCTCCTGTCTGTTCAGTGCCCCCACAGGAAGCCACTTCCCATGGGGACACTCATGCGTGCTTGCTCCCGAGCCCTGCTGTTGCGTCCATGGACACAGACAGCGGGACTCGGCCCTGCTCCCTCATCACTGGCTTTAATTGATGGCATTGGGAGCCAATGGCTCCCGGTGTCCCAGCAAAGCCAGAGACACATGGAAGGAAGGCGAGAGAAGAGCTGCAAACGTGCACAGCGCTGGATCAAATAAGGGCTCAAGTAAGCATAAGGGGGGGGGGGGGGTATTGAAGTGAGGGACCAAAATCAATGCCTAAAAATTTTTTACCTTAATGCAGGGAATGCATTAAGGTAAAAAATGTTTAGGCTTTAGAAACACTTAAATTTGTAACAGAGATATTGTGAATACCTTCTGTTTAAAAAACATATAGCACAAACCTATTTGTGGGAAACTTTGCTTGCAACCATCTGACACTCATCACACCTGATTTTTTTTTTTCTACAGAGGAAACTACTTTTGAAGCTGGAGTGAAAGTACAAATACACAGCCAGTCTGAGCCGCCATTTATTCAAGAACTGGGGTTTGGCGTGGCCCCTGGATTTCAGACCTTCGTGGCTACTCAGGAGCAAAGGGTAGGTGGATATTATTTTTCAAACTGCATGTTCAGCAATTAAACAAAGCAGGGATGAAGTCAGGGATGGCGTCAGTAAGAGTTTTGTGGAAAAGACAGTAAGAAACAATTAAAACACAAAAGGCAACTTTTTCAAATCGACAAAGTTTTATTACATGGATCTGCTGTGTTTGATACATATGTTTTACCTTCTTTGTATTTATTCTGCATGCAAAAAAAAGTAATGTACAAAGATTATGCAACAGGTTTTTGCTCGTAAAAATACTGCACCCCGATGTCTGGAGTTAAGAATGAATTTCTATGAGGAGAGCAGATGAAGGAATCATTTCAGGTAGTGATAACATACCAATTAATGAGAAATAGAGACATTAAAATGTTAAATGTTTATTTCATAAGGGAAAAATTACTCCATGCTCATATAATTTTTTTTTATCTGAGCAGAACATTTTGATGGGTAATTAACAAGAGGTAAAATGCCAATTACATTAAAAATAATGCTAATGATGTTTCAGTTCATAGTGCAGACCAAGACTATAGAGGCCCAAGACTTCGTTTTGTAAAGTGCAAAAGCTGTTGCAAAACAGACATGGGCTGGGGATGAGAGCTTTTTTTTTTATGGTTGGCTAGAGATTAGGCTACTAGAAAATTATACGATGGGGTTTAATAGTAAAGAGAGGCAAGGAAATTCTATTATGTCTGCATTAGGATGTCATCACTCCTCTCAATGCGTAAATGGCTCACAGATGAACAGTGCCTGGCCATGATTGATGTACCTGTCGTGATAAAGAGGAACGGGTCACAGATATTTCGAGGTGAATGTTCTCGTGTCTGCTTTAATAATGAGCCAACAAAATTAAGTTTTGATTGATACATTTTGTCTCAGTAATGCCGCCAGGGATAAACAAGGCACCAGAATTACTTTGGATTTTACTTTTGTCATTTAAACTGCAGACTATGCTGTACTCAATATTTCAACTAACCTATTGTCTTAGAAAACATACTTCTGAATTACTTGTTAAGACAAAGCTTTATTTTTTTAACGGTTCATTTCCTTTCTAGCTGAAGGCATTATAAAATCCAAATGGAAAGGTCAAATTTTACTTGCAGATTTTGACTTCGGAAAGAATGAAGAAAGTACAAATATCCAGTTTTATTTCTTAAAATATTTTTTTTTAGCCAAAGCCTCATCACAGGTGAATTTTGTCACCCTATTCATACTTTAGAAGCCTCCACCAGAGTTCCACTAGTTTTAAAAGGGTTACTAAACCCTCTTTTTTTTTTTTTTAAATAACAAAGATAACATACTTCCCTGCACTGTGCAGTTCGTTTTGCACAGAGTAGCCTCGATCCTCGTCTTCTGGGGTCCCCCAACAGCGCTCGTGGCTCCTCCCCACATCGGGAAACCATCTAGGAGAAGCGCTCTCCTTGGGGATTCACGTGCAGGTGCGCTCCCGAGTCCAGCATTTACGTCCATTGACACAGAATGCCGGACTCGACCCCGCCCCCCGGGTCATTGGATTTGATTGACAGCAGCGGGAGCCAATGGCTGTGTTGGTATCAATCTATCCAATCAAGAGCTGAGACAATGGGCAGAGAGGGTGAGCGCTTCTCCGATGTGGGAATTACGGGGCTCAGGTGAGTAAAACGGTGGTGGTGGGGGGGGGGGGGGGCTGGGGGGCTGGTCAGTGACAGAAGTTTTTTCACCCTAATGCATAGGATGCATTAAGGTAAAAAAACACAAGGGTTTTCAAGCCCTTTAAGGAATAATGGGACAGTTTTGGCCAATTTATATTTGGTTTGACAATAAATGGGAAGTTCTGGGCTTTCCTTTCTAACCCTTATCCAAATAGATAACCCTCGAGCAACACGTAATATCCCTCCTTGTATAAAGCCGTTGTGATTTTTTTTTTTTTTTCTTGGAAATTCAACAGGGTTGCCTAATGTATAGATCTGGCCATCACAGCTAAATCTCAAAAACACAATTCCCCAAACATTTGCAATTTGACATATAAGGCAGGATCACAAGATCATAATCCCTATATAGTATGGATAATCTAGTTCCCGAATGCCTGTGACTAATTCACATTTGTCCCTTTTGAAGGAGCAAAATCTGCCATTTGCTGCATGAAAATGCATGTGAAGAAGAAATCCTGTTCTTTTTTTTTTTTTATGTGACTGCAGTGAAAAACCGAGGCAGAGTCTATGAGCCCATTCACACCTTCACATGTGTTTTACTATTCACCCTGTATGCACACAGAATAGTGTAAATCCAGTGGAAATGATCTCAAAGTAAAATGTTAAAACTGCCCCATTATGTGGGGAGCTGTGGACTGACCTCATAAGCATAATGTGCAATTTCTAATTTGATACATTTAAATTATTCAAAAGCTTTTATAAAAATAACAAAAGATGTAGACTATTGTATAATATATTTATTACTTGTGTACATGTACATCAAGAGAAAAAGATCCACCCATGTGTCACGTTACCTAACACTTCTTACTACCGTAAATCTGATCTTACATGTGCTGTTTGTCAGCAAATAAAAGTGGATCAAACCCTAATTAAGTGATTGATTGTGCACAGAAGATGGAAAATCTGATTGCCCAATAACTACATCATTATGTACCAAAATTAGGTTATTTCCACAGGATGGTTAATTTGTCCCTTTAATTACCGACCTACTTAAATTATAAACATTCCAAGCTTAATTAGATGCAGTCTATAGTTTACCTGCGTTTAATGATGAGCGGAGTAACTAATATGCATTACCAATTAAAGATCCACCCTAACGGGCCACCCTGAAGTTTGTGTGTTAATGACTGAAATGTACAGCTTTTGGGGATCTTTATACATGACCAAATCTAGTAAAATTTCTCAAAACTGGAGCAACTGTGCATGGCAACCAACCAGCTTCTATCTTCAGCTTGTTCAGTTAAAATGGTAATATTGCAATTTTTTTCCAAATTCGCATAATAGTATTATAACTCGCGTTTGTTGTTTGTTTTTGTTTTTTTGGTTTTTTTTTTCCTCCTTGTGGCTTCCTTTTTTAGCTGTCCCATTATATTCTCTTTCTGTTCCCGTGTTGCTGGCACCTATAGAGCCCTTTGTGAGTTTCTGTAATGTTTGTGCTCCAGTTCTTCACTACAACCTCTACTCTACCTTGCCTTACTTTCTCCTCCACCATGCTTCTCCTTCTCCTCCACAGCAGTGATTAAAGAGGAAGTAAACCCCGCCAAAAAAATTGCATTTTTCTAATATGTATATGTTTTTTAACATTGCAAAGCAATCGATATATAAATTACTCCTAAACGAGCGTTTTATTTTGCTGTCTCTTACGGGTTTCGTCCGCGCCATTCTTAGTAATGTTTTCTGAAGCCAATGCGGATGTCATTTCCGCCCTTAGTTAGTATCACTGCCGAAATCTCGCGCATGCGCCCTAGCGTCGTAACCAAGGGGGAGTATCAGGAAGGCTAGAATATTTTCAGCATTTTCTCCTCTGTGCCGTTTAGAGGGGAATCTCGCTCACTGTCAATTCCAGACATGCAGGAAATAAACAAACGGCACACTATACATGCCGTTAAGGAAAGAGCATACTGGGCAATAGCGCATGACGTCATCGCAGATAAAAAGACGATTTTTACTGAAACTACACAAGTAAGTGCACTTTCACAGGCAGCGATCAGCTGCCTGTGTTATGTAGTTTCTGATAAGATTAATGCCGCGTACACACGAGCGGACTTTACGGCAGACTTTGCCCGGCGGACGGGATTTCTTAGGACAATTCGATGTGTGTGGGCTCCAGCGGACTTTGTTTTCTCAAAAGTTGGACGGACTTAGATTTGAAACATGTTTTAAATTAATCCGTCGAAATCGAGTCCGGTCGAAAAGTCCGCCGTCTGCATGCTAGTTCGACGGACAAAAAGCCACACTAGGGCAGCTATTGGCTACTGGCTATGAACTTCCTTGTTTTAGTCCGGTCGTACGTCATCACGTATGAATTCGACGGACTTTGGTGGATTGTGTGTAGGCAAGTCCGTTCATTCAGAAAGTCCGTCGTAAAGTACGTCGAAAAGTCCGCCGGGCAAAGTCTGCCGTAAAGTCCGCTCGTGTGTACGCGGCATTAGTTGTATCTGAGGGTTTACAACCACTTTAACAGTGGCTGTGTCCCTCTCCCTCCGGCTGTGTGCCGTTCTCTAAATCAGTGGTTCTCAACCTTGTCCTCAAGTACCTCCAGCAGGCCATGTTTGCAGGTTTTCCGTTATCTTGCACAGGTGCTTTAAGTGGGTCAATGGCTTGGTATTTTGGACAGCTATTTTATCTAAGAGAAATTCCCAAAACATGGCCTGTTGGGGGTACTTAAGGACAGGGTTAAGAACCACTGCACTAAATGGCTGCACGTAGAGTTGTAGTAGAAAGCAGAAACACATGCATTCCACAGACTCAAACAGGACTCCATAGGTCCTAGGAGCACAGAGAAAATGGGAATGTAGTGGCATGAGCAGAGGACAATTGAAAAGGAAGCTCTGAGGAGGAAATTAAAAATAAATTCAAATGCACGTGAGTTATGTTATTTCTAATTTAGGAAAAACGTTGACTTTAATACCACTTTAAGCTATAAAAAATTAAAGATGGAAGCTGATTGGTTGCCATGCACAGCTGCTCCAATTTTGGTAAATTCCCCTCTGAATCTTCTGCATCATCAGCTTTACAACAACAAATATGGCCAAATGGTGTAGTTGGTTGTGCAGGGTTTCACTCACTTGTGACTTTGTTATTGAAAGTGTGTCGCTATAGTAGGCGTACACAGGATATATACCTAGCTGTCAGGCTCATTTGATGCAATTGTCTCTGATTAGATTGCATAAAGTGTTCCGAAAAAAACACATAGATTGTAAGCTCTAACGAGCAGGGCCCTCTGATTCCTCATGTATTAAATTGTATTGTACTTGTACTGTCTGCCCTAATGTTGTAAAGCGCTGCGTAAACTGTCGGCGCTATATAAATCCTGTATAATAATAATAATAATAATAAATGTATGTTTAGAATAATTATAAGTAATACAGGAATGGTAAAAAAAAAGAAATGCATATGTGCTGCATTTGAATAAAAGAAAGCTGTTCTATAGTAAGCCAAATGAAGGGCTCTACAACAGTGGTCATCAACTCCTGTCCTCACGGCCCACTAACAGGCCAGGTTTGCAAGATAACTGAAATACATCACAGGTGATCTCATTTGCTGCTTAGTGATTGCAGTATTCTAGTCTGCATCTCCCCAAGATAATACATAAAACCTGGCCTGTTAGTGGGCCCTGAGGACAGGGTTGATGACCACTGATCTACAACACCCACTTGGACTCTTTCATGCAGGATTAGAAAAGTAATCTCTTTGATTCAGTTTTTCTTCCTGAAATAGGGAGTATCACATTCTACTAGAGCTTGATAGGGAAAGGTATACCTCTGTTTATGAATTTGTGTTGGCAGGATACTTTGGTAATTCAGATATATGAGAAACCATGTATAGGCCACTCAGACAATTCTTGTAAGATAGTACTCAGTGATAATACTGTGTAAACTGTTTTCCAAAGATTGATAAAAAGCAAGATGTACTTTGCTGTGAAACTGTAACAATCACATCTTCTTATGGGCGGTAGTTTAACATAATTATTTGCAAACATTTACAAACCTCTTAAAAGCCAGCTTCACCCAATATTAGATGCCAGGAAATAGCTTAAAATTAACAGTTTCATTTTTTCTTTGGGGCCTATTTACACCACAATGCTGTGCAGTGCAATGCATGCAAAGTCAAGTATTGATGCACATTGTGGTGGGTTAAATGGCTTATTCAAGGGCTTATTTTTATTAAGTTGATCCCCTGCCTTGTTGAGAAAAAAAAAAAAAACTCCTTTAATTTCCTCCATATACTCAACTATCCTGATTTGCCATGGCTTGGCACATAAACATTTGCGAAGATTAAACCCCATCATTTTGTAATGCACCATTTCCAGCCTGAGATCACACGCAGAATGCACAGCCTCTAGACTGATAGCTACAAAATGAGCCGGAACATTTAATATGGCTGATAAAATCCAGTACTATGTCAGGCATGTCAGCTCTGAGCCAATAGGCCAGGCATCATCCAGCTGGTGGAGTACACACTGTGATTTATTACTAGATTCCACCTACATCGTAATGCAAACCTTATACTGTGCTATCTTGGTAGAATGTGACATATTAGATATATTAAAAAATTTAGAATGCAATATTGGATGTATTGCAATATATTGTAATATAGTTAGGTCCTGCTCTGCGGGGTACAGTTTTCTATTACAACTTTGTTTCATGGCTACAAAGGTAATTTATCAGACCTGTGATCATTTTTCAGCTTTTCTTCTCAGAGGAATTGTTCTCAGCTTCGAAAATCAGATGTGTGTGTGTGTGAAAAAATAGAAGAGGTGCTAGGCCGGTGCTTCCAAAACGTTTGTCAGTTCAGCAGTACCACAGCAAGAACAGTTGGGTACTTTCTGTATTATTAAGAGTTTACATCTACCTCCCACCATCCAAACAGGAAACTGTTCTTTGTAAAATATCTACAGTAAGCAGCAGAAGAAGGCCAATTGTGTTTCCAGGTTGTGCCCTGTATTGCCTAGCTCTTGACTAAGCTTTGTCTGTATATAAATGTTAGCTTTGCTATGTACGGCTCAAAGCAGAGACCGACAACTACAGTGGTACATGTTAAATAAAAGAAAAACTGCATTAGGGCATACTTCATTGTACCTTTTGTTCTGAATGCACTCCATTGCACTCATCAGATGGAGAAAGGAACTGTGTCAGCTATTCTTATGGTATTCTGTAATGCCTATGAGAAGCAAACCAGTCTCCGTATAAAGTTGTTGGTGTTTGTGATGAAGATGATGACTGAAGATGTGTTATTTCTCATTATGTCTATTTATAAGCCAGGGAACACATTCTAATGCCCCGTACACACGGTCGGACTTTGTTCGAACATTCCGACAACAAAATCCTAGGATTTTTTCCGACGGATGTTGGCTCAAACTTGTCTTGCATACACACGGTCACACAAAGTTGTCGGAAAATCCGATCATTCTGAACGCGGTGACGTAAAACACGTACGTCAGGACTATAAACGGGGCAGTGGCCAATAGCTTTCATCTCTTTATTTATTCTGAGCATGCGTGGCACTTTGTCCGTTGGATTTGCGTACACACGATCGGAATTTCCGACAACGGATTTTGTTGTCGGAAAATTTTATAGCCTGCTCTCAAACTTTGTGTGTCGGAAAATCCGATGGAAAATGTCCGATGGAGCCCACACACGGTCGGAATTTCCGACAACACGCTCCGATCGGACATTTTCCATCGGTAAATCCGACTGTGTGTACGGGGCATTAGTCTACTTTCTCTACAATCAAAAATTTATTTATTTCTCTTTCACCAAGGGACACAGGATTCAGTTATTCTGAGACAATTGGGTATATTGCCATCTACAAGAGGAATTGGGCAGTAGCAAACAAAAAAGCCATTGGCCAGCCACATATAACCCATCCCACTGCCAGTATGCTTCAGTTTTTGTTACTGTTCTAGGCGTTCTACAGTACTGTTCTACTGTTATTTCTCTATTGAGAAAGATTTACCTATTTTTTAGACCCGTTTCTCCTTTTTGAGAATATCTTTTTTTTTTTTCAATAATAACTTAATTTATGTGCTGCTGAACTGGGCTCTATATCAGTGGCGGCTGGTGCTCAATATTTGGGGGGGGGTGGAAAACTAACACCACCCCCCCCCCCCCCATGTGGCAGACAGACGGTGGCACTCTGCGCCCCGAGCCCACCCCTTTTTGAAGCCAATTAGAGCCTCAGGCTCTAGTCGTGCTTTAAAAAAAAAACATTGAATCCATGCGTCCGGTGCCCCGCATGTAGATTAGGGGGCCGGGCACATGGATAGGAGGTATATTAGCAGTGTATTCTCAGCAATAGCTTTGTGAGGCCATACCCAGACTCCACTGGACAGAAGATTGCCAGACCTGCCTGGAATGTCCTTCAGGCAGTGGGCTCTGTCTTCCAGGTCCAGAGCCTGGCACAGCTCCTGGTGTGACACAATCGCTGAAGAGTCTTTAAAGAATACGCCATGTAGGCCAAGGATAAGGAGATACTACATTTATTGGTACTGTTGATTGCCATTATTACTCTGTTTTCTGTTGGTTTCCACAAAAAGGGCTAAAATGCTGGGTGATCAAATTGTGCATCACTAGCTGCAGCGTTGCATGCATGCTCTCTACCTTTTGTTCCTGCCTTTTTAGCATGAGGTAGCAAATTCCTGCAATCACTCCTATTTGCAAGAGACATGCGATTTTAAATCAAGTAGTCTTTGCTGCTGCTTACAATGACTTACCTGGTCACCTTCAGCCACTTGAACCTCCAGCTGCTGTTTTGTGAGTACCCAAGATTTTTATCTGGTGTTCACAATTGGGTTGGTTTTGTTAAACAGGTCAACATGTTAGATCCAAAGTGCAAGGGGAGCATTTTCGTTATATATGGGGCCTCTCCAGCTCATAATCCCATAATCGCTCCAGGGTGGCCTGCAGAGTTTCTACTTAGAGATCTGACAGATTTGGATTGTTTTTCCCTGCTTGAATGTAGAAACTCTTCTTGGTCTTCCTCAGCTCCGTCAGATGTGGCACCCTCTTCTACCTTATCTGGGGAGGAGTTCTCTCCAGCTATGCTAGAATTTATGCGCCAGATTGCAACTATGCTTGCTGACTTAAAACCCAGAGGTAGTAAATGTACTTCTATACTTTTGCTTCTACAATCTGTACCTGAAATACCTACAGCTCTGAGCTTTCTGTTGTGGAGGCTCTGTCTGAGGAAGAGTCTCAAATCCTTGTTCAATGATTTTGTTCCTGGGGAGCTGCCATAGCTCTCAGGCTTAAAGATACCGTATCGGTTCTTATTAATTTGGTGCATGTCACCTTAAAATTAGAACAGCCTGTAGATTTTAATTTTGTTTTTCCCAAAGTTGTGATTTTAGTAAGGTCTTTCTCACACACCATATGGGTAACTTACACCCTACAACACATTCTGCTACTCCTGCTGAAAATATGGGCATACCACATATGTGAGACATTTTTTGCTGCCTAGCCACATAGTGAGGTACAAAATCCAAGGAGCACCATCAGGCTTTCAAGGGGCATATATTTAGCATTTAATTTCCTGACTGATTATTACACTTTTGGAGGCCGTAAAGTGCCAGGGCAGTAGAAATACCCACAACATGACCCCATTTTGGAAAGCAGACACCCTAACATATTGCTTAGAGGCATGGTAAGTCTTTTGAAGATTTCATTTTTTGCCACAAGTTTTTGAAGAATGAACAGAGAAAATGAAATTATTATTCACGCAAATTTATTATTATTATACAGAATTTATATAGTTATTGCAGCTCTTTACAACATGAAGGCAGACAGTACAGTTACAATACAATTCAATACAGGAGGAATCAAAGAGCCCTGCTCATTAGAGGTTGCAATCTAGGAGGGAGGGTCAAGTTATACAAAAGGTAATAGCTGTGGGGAATGATCTGATGGGGAAAGTAAATGTACAGTTGTTAGGTGGGGGTCGGATAGGCTTCTCTGAAGAAAAGTGTTTTCAGGGATCGTCTAAAAGTGAGCAGAGTAGGAGATAGTCGGACAGATTGGGGTAGGGAGTTCCATAGGATAAAAGAGACTCTGGGAAAGTCCTGGAGGCGAACATGGGAGGAGGTGACAAAGCAACTAGAGAGCAGGAGGTCTTTGAAGGAATGAAGTGAAAGAGTAGGTTGGTATTTTGAGACTAGGTTAGTGATGTAGCTGGGGGCCAAGTTGTGGATAGTTTTTTAAGTTATTGTTAGAATTTTGAATTGAATTTGTTGGGTGAGTGGTAGCCAATGGAGGGATTGGCAGAGAGGGGTAGCAGACACTGAGCGGCTGGTAAGGTGGATGAGCTTGGCAGCAGCATTCATGATGGGCTGAAGGGGGATAGCCTATGTTAAGGTATTCCTGTGAGGAGGAAGTTGAAGTAGTCGAGGCGGGAGATGATCAGGGAGTGAACTAGGAGCTTTGTGGTGTCATTGGTTCGGAAGGGTCGTATTTTGGAGATGTTGCGGAAGTTGAGACGCAAAATTTGGAAAGCATTTGGACGTGGGGCCAAAAGGATTGTTCAGAGTCCAGGACTACACCTAGAACCTTGGCATGCGGGGACGGGGCTGATAGCAGTGCTTTTCATCTTGACAGAGAAATCAGGGGAAGAGGCACATGGGGGAGAAAAATTCATGAGCTCACTTTTGGATAGATTGAGTTTGAGGAAGTGGTGTGACATCCAGGCTGATATGTCTGTTAGTAAATGAGTGATACGCGAAGAGGCTGAAGGAGTCCTTTTATTTAAATATTTCTCACACACAGCATAGGCATACTTATACTTACACTCCAAAACACAGTCTGCTACTCTTCTTAAGTATGGGGAGAAGACATGATACTTTTTTCTCGCCTAGTCACAGAGAGGAGCCCAAATTCCTTGAATCACCTTCAGGATTTGAAGGGGTGTAAAAAATGCTGGTGATTTCCCGACTACCTCTGAATTTTTCAGAGGCCCTGAAGTACCAGGAATGTAGAAACGCTCATAAAATCTCCACATTTTGAAAAGCAGGCACCCCAAGCTGAAAAGGTAAACGCTGGCCACAATCAGCAACACTAAAAAGCCTGGTGCATGTTGTGATCACAACCTGGAAACACTGGCATTAGAAGAAATGGCCGCACACCACTGTAGATCAAAATCCTCTTTATTTGGACATCTCAAAAATTACAGGCATCAGAATGCTGAGTAGATGCGTTTCGGACACTTCACGTGTGCTATGACTAAGCGCACGTGAATTGTGCGAAACGCATCTACCCAGCATTCTAAGGCCTGTAAATTTTGGGATCTCCAAATAAAGAGGATTTTGATCTACAGTGGTGTGCGGCCATTTCTTCTAATTTCATTGTGTGTGGAGGCGAGCCGAGGCGAGCACATACCGGATCATTAGGCTTTCTTATCTCACCTGCAGTGGCAGGTTTTCTTTTTTCCACTGGGAACACTGGCACTGGCTGGGATCAGCAAACTGGAAACACTTGCTCTGGCTGTAATCAGGCGCTGGCTGTGGTCAGGTAAGGGGTACTGTGATCAGGTAGGGGCGCAATGATTGATATGCTGTAACACTGCCTGCAATTGGCACCTAGCTCTCCCTTGCTTCCACAATGGCTCCGTGTGTGTGACAAAAGGGGAGGGCTGGTTGCTTATTGCAGTCTTTATTTTTGTTTGCGATTGTTGTGAGTGGTTATAGTGATCATGTAGTAAAGAGACACTTTCATTGGCTGTGTACCTTTTCTGTGATCTGCATTGTGCAAAGAGAGTGCAACCACAATTACTGCGTGCAGGTACTGAGAAAATTTTAAAGACAGCCATTTAAAGTAGGAAGTGTGCCGCCTAGTCATTTAGCTATAGCAGATGGTCTTGCAGTGGTTAAAAATCCTATCTACTACGTTTAGAAATCCTTTCCACATCATTGTTTATACTAGCAGGCCCTGCTTTGCAACCTACCATAGCCAGTAATGTCAGTATGCCAAACTTTAGGGGAATAGACTAAATTTGTCACAAGAGCCTAAAATCCTTACTGACCCTGTAGACTGCATATAACCTATGCTTCAGCCCTGTACTACTTTTTAGATGGTTTAATCAACATTGTCTTAATTTTTGAATTATTCACCTCTCTAAATATGCAGAGAACTCATTGGCTAAAATGTTGGTTTGTGGAACTGCAATGTAAAAAATATGCTGTGCATGTCTTTTGATGGTTAATGACTCTTTGGCGCTTACTTGGATGGGCTCATAAAAAATGTCACTGAGGGGTAAAAGTACTAAATTGCCCCAGCAAAAGAAGCTTATAGGGTAATTACACTTTTGCAGCAAAACTAGGGAAATATTTACTTTATATTTGTTAAATATCCTCATTCACATAGCAAAACAAAAAAAATTACAAATTGCACAGCAAGTACTTTTTACATTGCTGTTCTCCACCTGGCCCCGCCCCTCTCTCCCCTGATTGGCTGACTGACTTTGATTGACAGCACAGGACACAAAGAAACTTTACGCTTGAACCATGGCTTTACCGTATGCTGCTACCTTTAGCTGAATTGGCACTGGCAAAGCTTAGCAAGAAATGCCCCTTAGTGTATCCATATAATTTTGTCCACTCTATGAGAGTGGGGGAGTTTTCTGTAGTGTCCTTAGGTGACGTACTTCTTAAGTGAGAGATTTTTTTTTTTTTTTTCAAATTGTTTTCTTCCTAATCTTGAATGACACTTTTGTCATTGACTGCCTGATTACCCACTAGCAGTTTCTGGATCAATTACCCTCGATGCACATCTTGGTAATTATACCCAGAGCTCGCATCAATGGGGCCAGTGCTTTGGACACAGGATCATACGTTCATGGATATGATGGACAAAGTCTGGACCCTAAACAGGAGCAGTGACATGGACAAGGTAAGACAGGGCTTCCTTGTACAATACATTTTGCTTCCTGGCTCACATGTTGTCTTGGATCATCAATATACATTTTAAAACCTACAAGACACATCGCATAACCAGGCACAGGATTTGGGGTAATATACACATTTGTTGTTTTATCCCCTAGTTATTTTATTCAGCCTTATAGGCAACATTATTATAACATTTATCTGTTTAAATTTGGTGGTTGTTTCTTCATCTCCCTACCGGAAGTTCCTCTCTGGCTAGTGATGTAGTGCCTATGGGACTCCTAAATGTGTCCTTCCAGCCACTAGCAATGGGGCTGGAAGGTACACCTGTGCCTTCTAGATGTACGAGAACACCCAACAAGTGCTGACAAGCATCTGACAAGTGCTGTTATCAATCATCTCCTCCTTTGAGAGAATTGGGAACTGCCTGAAAAGAAAGTCCATGTGGCAGGAGTAGTGAAAAGGATCCCCTCCATGCACTCTCAGACTACAATATATTTGTAATTGACTGTCTTATGCCGCGTACACACGAGCGGACTTTCCGGCAGAAAAGGTCAGACGGAACGAATCCGTTGGACATTCCGATCGTGTGTGGGCTTCATCTGACCTTTTCTGTCAAAAAATCTGACGGACCTTAGAAATAGAACATGTTTCAAAGCTTTCGGACTCGATCCCTATCGAAAAAAAGTTCATCTGTATGCTAGTCCGACGGACCGAAAATGACGCAAGGGCAGCTATTGGCTACTGGCTATTGAACTTCCTTTTCTAGTCCGGTCGTACGTCATCACGTTCGAAACAATCAGACTTCCGTGGGATCGTGTGTAGGCAAGTCCGTTTCTTCGGAACTCCGTTGAAAAGTCCTTCGGAGTTCAGTCCGACGAGAAGTCCACTTGTGTGTACGTGGTATAAGATTAACCATATATGTTACCATCACACTTAGTATTCCATGTGTGGGTATAATCATGTGAGATTGCAGTGATTGTTCCAGGAGAGGAATTGAAGTGATACAAACTATTTTCATTAGCACGATTGGCTTGTAATGCGTGTTACTTTACCATCATTTGCAATCAAAGTTCTAATAATTTGTGCACATGCATGTTTAGTTTTGTAAATTGAATACTGAACGATCTTTTGAGTGAACATAGTGAAGCATGCAATTTTACATGCTCCAAAAATCTCATCTAATCAAAGTACAACCATTTAAGGGCAAGTGAGACTATACATAACAAATCAAATATCATATTTGGAAGAAATCATGATACTTATCAGAGGCAGCGCATGCAGGAATTTTACTAGCAACTACACATCACCTTTAGATACTTCCCTTGCCCTGAAAAATAACTGACTTTCCCACTAATAGCTACATCCACTCATTCCAAACTTTTGATCAACCTTTGTTATCTGCACTCCTTGTATTTTGCCACCAATAAGGAAGAGGCAAGTTGCCAGAGCTGCAGAGTCATTTTGGTTTTTCTGAAAGCAGCAGATCCCCTGTGACTGTAAGGGCTCATTTACACTTATGCCGCGTACACACGAGCGGACTTTTCGACCGGATTGGTCCGACAGGTCTATCCGACAGACTTTCGGTGGACTTCCTACGGACTTTACGAACAAATGGACTTGCCTACACACGATCACACCAAAGTCCGACGGATTCGTATGTGATGACGTACGACCGGACTAAAATAAGGAAGTTGATAGCCAGTAGCCAATAGCTGCCCTAGCGTCGGTTTTCATCCGTCGGACTAGCATGCAGACGAGCGGACTTTTCGATAGGAACTGGGTCCGGCAGAGCTCCGACGTAAAGATTTGAAACATGTTCCAAATCTAAAGTCTGCCAAATTTTCGACCGAAAAAGTCAGCTGCAGGTCCGATGAAGCCCACACACGGTCGAATTGTCCGCCAGACTAGGTCCGTCGGACCAGTCCAGTCGAAAAGTCCGCTCGTGTGTACGCAGCATTACTTTGACTTCAACAAAAATTAACGGCTAGTTTACACTTGCTTCAAAACAAGGCTTTGGACAGGCTTTGTTAAAGCTCTCTAAACGCTAGTCAAAGTCCCTGTCACTAAATAAAATTGTTAGCTTACAGTTCTGTTTACACCTTGCTTTTGCTTTGCTTCAAAAATTATACCTCATGTAGCTTTAGTGGTGCTTCAAAGCATGTTCAAAGCCTCCATAGAAGTCAATGGCAAAGCTTGCTTGAAGCCCCACCGAAGCCTCATCAAAGCCCCACGAAGCCTCACCAAAGCCCCATTGAAGCCAAATTGAAGCTCTACCAAAGCCTCATTGAAGCCCCACCAAAGTCTCATCGAAGCACCAAGCAAAAGCAAGGTCTAAACAGCACTGTGTTCTAACCATTTTATTTAGCGACAGGAGCTTTGGCTGACATTAAGAGGGATTTAACAAAGCATGTTCAAAGTCATGTTTTGAAGCAAGTGTAAACTAGCCATGAGACACTTCATAGTAGATCTCCATCTCATGCTAATCTAAGGTATCCCTTGAGCTCCACAGGATGTGACTGTGTATGGTTCAGTTGAATTGTCTGAGGAATCGTGGCTTAAAACAGGTCATTTTGATTTAGGTTAGCTCCGCAAACATGTAATCGGCATGCAGTCTTTTTGTAAAGTATCAACAGTTATATGGTCCCTTTATAAAATATGAAGTAGTAGTCACTCAGTCTTTAAAACATTTCAGTAGGTATGTTGTCACTCAGTTTTTACAAAGTTTCTGGAGTCACTTTGTCACCTAGTCTGTCTTTTAGCAGTTGTTCATCACCTTTCACTCAGTTATGGTATAATAGTAGTGTTTATAGTATTTAACATAGCAGTAGTAATCTAATCTTCAGTTTTTCTGGTAGCAGTTACTACCCTGTTTCCCCGAAAATAAGCGTGATTGTCGGTGATGGCTGAAAAATATAAGCCCTACCCCCCAAATAAGCCCTAGTTAAAGTCCTTGTAGGTCTTCTTTTCAGGGTAGGGCTTATTTTCGGGGAAACAGGGTGGGGCTTATTTGGGGGGTAGGGCTTATATTGCAGCCATCACCGACAATCACGCTAGGTCTTAGGGTATGTATCAGCATACTTCCCAACCTTTTGAGATGGGAATGAGGGACACCTATCAGCAAAAGTATGCAGGCATAGGACACACCCCCTGCCACGCCCCCTTAAAGGAGAATTGTATAAAAAAAAAAAAGATTGGTTAAACCCACAAGTGCTTTTTTTTTTTACCACTACTATTCCTTTATATTGGCTTTTGAAATTTAAAACTGCAGAAATTTAGAAATCAGATGAAAGGTTTAGCACTGGGAAACACTTTTTGATAGATAAAAAGTGCATTTTATATACATCTATATAGATCAGACCAAAATGAAGGACAAATGAGAAGGAATGAGGGACAGAGGGACATTGCTCCAAATCAGGGACAGTTGGGAGCTATGGAAATGTACTTACAGAGCAATGGTCGTTTTGTTCAGTCTACAAAGTACCTAATTGTTTAAAATGCTCTTTTAGCATACTGAGAATGCATAGGAAGAAAGGTGTCACTGTAAAAGACACCCTTTAAGACTTTACCTGAAAATTACAGCCACAGGTGGCACACTCTGCAGGCTATTATTTTCTTTTTACAGAACTCATCCATTTATTTAGCACACCTATTCTTCCCAGGCGTTGGCAGCTCTAAAGCCACTCCTGGACACTGACTAGACATACACTTATTAATGATCTCTCTGACTGATTTTTTTCTGGTTCACAGACATGAGATAATCATTACCAAGGTAAGGCCAGTAACCAAGGTGTCTGCTCAGCATGCATCCTTGGCCAATAGCATTCTACTCCTATGTGGCACAGTTGTTCTACAGAACAGTCCTTCAACAGTCAGATCTTATCTTATGTCTCACATTCATTTTGGGCAATGTTTACAGATTTTCTCTGCAGTTTCTTAATGCAGAATGAACAACGTAGCTCATCTGTGGCCTTCTCTCTTGCTTTCCAATCAACCCACGAGGCAGGAGCAGGTGGGAAAATGTGTATTGTTATGCGCATATTTATGCACAATTTATTATGGTTTTATTTGTTGAAAAATAATAAGATGAAATTAATTTCATTTAATTGATCAGATATAAAGTAAATTTGTTTGAGCGGAATCAGCTATTCGTGTATAAAAACAGCATGTGAAAAACGCCACATTGTTTGTTAACACAGCCCAGTTTTACTTACAAGGATGTAATGTTTGAAATTGCAGAGAAAATAAACATTTTCCTTCTCTGTTGGTTTCAGTAGAGTATAGGGGCAGACTGCTTGCTGTAGGTAACACAGGTTATAATAGTTGTTCCCACAGGTGATATATTAAAGGGGCTGTAAAGGTAAAAAAATTTTCACCTTAATGCATTTTATGCATTAAGGTGAAAAAACTTCCGACAATACCGCCGCCCCCAGCCCCCCCCCCCCCCCCGTTTTACTTACCTGACACCTCGAAAATCTGCCGCTCGCTCCCGACATCCATTTCGCCGCTCAGCCTGGCTGCTGATTGGCTACAGTGGATGGATTGAAAGCAGCGCAGCCACTGGCTCGCGCTGCTGTCAATCACATCCAATGATGCGGCACGCCGGGGGCGGGGCCGAGTGATAAAGTGAGCGGCTATAGCCGCCGGCTGAATCACGGGAGCACGCCCGCAAGAACTAACCACCATGCGAGGGAGCTTGCATTAAGGTGGTTAGTTCTTGCGGAGAGGAGCTGAAATAGCCGCTGAGGGACCCCAGAAGAGCAGGTTCGTTGCCACTCTGTGCAGAACGAGCTGCACAGTGAAGGTAAGTATAACATGTTTGTTATTTAAAAAAAAAAAAAAAATTACCTTTACAACCCCTTTAAACTACATACACTTGTCCCTGTGTGCTTTGCTGTCCTCCTTTATTTTATACTGAGCAGTAGGGATGGGCCGAATGAACCCCTGTTCGGTTTGCACCAGAACTTTCAAACACCGCAAAAGTTCGGACCTGAATAACGAGCTCCATTAAAGTCAATGGGACCCGAACGTCAAAAATCAAAAGTGCCCATTTTGAAGACTTATATGCAAGTAATTGGACATACAATGGTTATAGGGGTCCGGGTCCTGCCCTGGAGGACATGTTTCAATAAAAGAAAAGTTTGAGAAAAACGTAATTTTGAAATCAGCAGTGATTTTTTTATTTTTAAAGTGAAAGCATAAAAATGAAAAATTCCTTCCAATATAGTGCCTGGGGGTCCCCTTAGTCTACCTGTAAAGTGGCAGATCTGTACCATGTCTACAATCGGCTGCAGTAATAATTTCATTTATAAAGCCAAAAAAAAATGAAATGTTCCCTGCAAGCTGCCTTTATTTTGCTCAGTAACAGCTGGGGAGCCAGTGTGTATGATGAAGCCACAATGTAGTGCACTGGGAACAAGATTAGAGATTTTTTGGGTACATTCTTATGTCACTTTGACTTTGGATAGAAGTAGCGGGTGCGTAAAAATTGTTCTTTGGGTGTCGTGGCGCCTTCTCACCGTAACCCCATAGAGGTAATCTTGATGAAAGCAAGAATTGGCCCTCCTGTAAAAAATTGCAATGATATGCACCTGCAAAACAGGTGCAGAAAAATTGGTCTTTGGCTGTCGGTGGTGCCTTCCCACCGTAACCCTATAGAGGTACTCTTGATGAAAGCAAGAATTGGCCTTGCTGTCAAAAATTGCAATGAGATGCCAATGTGAAACAGGTGCTGAAAAATTGTTCTTTGGGTGTTAATTGTGCCCATGAAACCTATACCAAAAACATTCTTCCAGATGAAATGATTGAACACCCTCAAAGCTAGGCAGCCTCGAAGTCCTGCAGAGATTCCTCATCCCAAAAAGACTTAATCAGTCACATCGGTATCAGGGGCTTCATGGCTGGTAATCCTGGACTGATTCATTTTTAATAAAAGTCAAACGGTCCACGGAGTCTGTGGGCAGACGTTGTTCTATGATCAGTAACGAAACCACCTGCAGCACTGAATGCAAGCACGCTGGATGCAGGGCAGCCCAACAACTCAATAGCATACTGGGCAAGTTCTGGCCAGTGGTCTATTCTCATGACCCAGTAAGTCAGTGGATCATCATCTGGAAAGCTCTCCATCTCTGTTTTGGCCCCAAGGTAATCGTCCACCATGTGATGCAAATGCTGCCGATGGGATGTGGAAGCTGACAGCCCTGGGCGGCGAGGACTAAAAAAATTTCGAAATGCCTCACTTAGGCGGATGCCTTCTCCAAACCTCCTCTCTTGACCAACAGAAGACTCAAAACGATGTTTTCCACGACACTGTAACCTACTGGAGTCAGGAAAAACATTCAATAAAATCCTCTAACGTGTCCTCAAGAGATTTTATCTTCTGCACTCTCTGGGGGGATGGGATGAGTTCTGAGACCTTCCCCTTATTACGGTGGTCAAGGAGGTTGCCAACCAGTAATCATCCTTCTCCTTTATGCCACATATTCTTGGGTACTTTCGCAGGCTTTGGAGCATGAGGTTGCCAATGCACCTTAAATTTGCCAAGGCTTGAGAAGCAGACTCCTCAGGGTCTCTCAGAATGACAGCATCTGGAACTTCCTCCTCCCAGCCACGTACTACTCCCAAGGGTCCTCGGGTTGGAAAACCGTCGCTTACAGATTGACGCATGTCTTCCTCTTCTTTGAAGCCTATGAAAGTGCCAAAATCCTTCTCCTCCCCTCTCTCCTCCTGTGTGTTCTGTGACATAGGAATGATGGTGTAAAAAGGGAGGATTTTTTGGCGGGACTTTTAAGGTGCCAGCAAAAGAGGATAAATCATTACAGACCCTGGTGGGTATAGAAAGTACAAAGATTTTTTATTGTTACATACAGAACATGATAGAAAGTTTGGTAGGGGTTATGTGCACATGTACAAGGATACATCAATAAATTAAAAACAGATGATACAAATATAATCACTTAATGGAGACATTGGAGTGAGTGTCCCGACATGACATGTTTCGCCATTCTAGGCTCATCAGGGGATGTTTTAAAAAAAAAAACAGATGTATCACTGCATACAACCACAAAACAAAATTAGAATTAGAACCGTAACATAAACCATAAATACAATATGAAGTTAAGAATAGTAGTGGTACAATGGAATAGGCTGTCAACCACCATGCCCACCATCAATTGCTCACCCAAATGAGGATCTGTCTGCACCTCAGAGTCAAATCATCAGGGTTTACTTCCTCTTTAAATTGATTGTAAAAGTCTTGTTGTTTGTTATTTTTAGAGAAAAAAAAATGTTATAATTACCTGCTCTGTTGCAGTGGATTTGCAAAGAGCAGCTCAGATCCTCCTCTTCTCTGGTCCCTCTTCGCTGCCCCTGCCCGCTCCCTCCTGTTCAGTGCCCACACAGCAATCAGCATGCTATGGGGGCACCCGAGCCGAGTCACAGCTCCCTTTGTCCATTCAGACACGGAGCTCCAGTTTGGCCCTGCCCCCCTCTTTCCTAATTGGCTTACTGACTTTGATTGACAGCAGAGGGAGCCAATAGCGCCGCTGCTGTGTCTCAGTCAATCAAGAGGAGAGTCCCAGATGGACGAGACACTAGTGGACATTGCTGGATAGAGATGGGGCTCAGTTAAGTATTAGGGGGGCTGCTGCACACAGATGGCTTTTTATCTTAATGCATAGAATGCATTAAGATAAAAAAACCCTTCTGATTTTACAATCACTTTTACTGGCTTAAAAATGTTGAATAGAAATAATAACTATATTTAATTTTAAAAAAAAGGTGTACATGTACCTGTATTACAGGAATCCTTGGGTAGCACAGCACATTTTCTTCCTCTTCAAAGATCAGAGGCTCTTTCCTGTGGATCATCGACCTCTGCCAGAATTAGATTTTTCTGACATATTATATTGCACTTTTCATCTCATCTTTTATTTTACAGAAAAATATGTTGCGTATAAAAACTGAGAAGCTTGTTGAATGAATTAATAAACATGAAAGCCTCAGCTGCCCGTCTCAGGCGGACATTTTCCAGTCTTGCAGTTTTCTACTGTACACAATGCATAGATCCAATGTCATGCTTGCCGGGTAAACACAACAGAAAACGTTCCATCAATTACTATGCGCGACCTGTCAGCTCAGCATACCCCGTTCTAGCTGATTAATTGCCGTGTTAACCAATTGATTTTTCTGAAGGGTGGTGCTCAGTGATCTGTGCTTAATAAAATGGAAGTAGCGCATGAAGAAGACTTTTAAAAGTGCCAGGTAGAAGTGACCCCAACCAAGCTTACTTTATAGAAAATTACTTTTCTGTCTTTTGTGAACAGACTATACCTAAACCAGCAATCGGTGTTCTTCTTTGCAAGTTCTGTTGCAAACTGAAATCTCATTGGCTCCTGTTCGTCAAAATAACTCTATAGAACTATCTCTGATATGCAGCTGCTCTCTTTCATCACTGATCCCTGCAGGATCAGGTCAAACACTTCTGAGAAGAGGACATTTCAGGAAGTGCACTACTGCACACATACATAGCTTCCAACTGTCCCTGATTTTGAACAAAGTCCCTCTGTCCCTCTTTCCTCCTCAGTTGTCCCTCATTTTGGTCTTATCCATAGTTTTGTCTTTTAAAAAGTGTTTCTCAGTGCTAAATCTTTCAACCAATTTCTAAATTGCTGCATTTGTAAATTTCAAAACTCAGTATAAAGGAATAGTAGTGGTAAATAAGCACTTGTGGGTTTAACCACTTCCCGCCCGGCCTATAGCAAAATGACGACCGGGCGGTGGTTCAGTTATCCTGACTGGGTGTCATATGACGTCCAGCAGGATAAGCCGCGATTGCATGCCCGGAGGGGGGGGGGTGCAGCGTAGCGATCGGTGGTGCGGCGTGTCAGTCTGACACACCACATCACTGATACCGGTAAAGAGCATCTGACGGAGGCTCTTTACCACGTGATCAGCCATGTCCAATCACAGCTGATCTCAGTGTAAACAGGAAGAGCCATTTATCGGGAGTAGAGGAGAGCCGATCGGCGACTCTCCTGGCGAGGGGGGGGTCTGCGCTGATTGTTTATCAGCGCAGCCCCCCCCCCCCCCCGTGAAGGTCTGCCCAGGACCACCAGGGATGCCCAGAAAGGATGCTCACCAGGTATGCCACCCTGGACCACCAGGGATATGCCAATAAGTGCCCACACAGATGCCAATCAGTGCCCAGGCAGATGTCAATCAGTGCCCATCAGCAATGCCTGCCAGTGCCATCAGTGCAGCCTTTCAGTGCCCAGTGTCACCCTTCAGTGCCCACCAGTGCCACCTATGAGTGCCCATTAGTGCTGCCTATCAATGTCCATCAGTGCCCCCTCATCAGTGCCACCTCATTGTTGCCACCTTATCAGTGCTCATCAGTGCAGCCTCATCAGTGCCCATCAGTGAAGGAGAAAACATACTTATTTACAACATTTTATAACAGAAACAAAGAAAAACTTTTTTTTTCTTCAAAATTTTCAGTCTATTTTTTATTTAAGGTTAAAAACAAAGAGCTGCGCTTAGAACACTGAGTTAGGTATGCTGCCTCCCTTAAAAGAGCTTCCCTAGGGATTCTCTATTGACTAAGAATATATATAACAAGGGTTGTGGCGCTTCCTATGGGGTAATAAATGGGAAGGGCGGTGTGTGGTGTACACAGGTGTTTACCCTCAGTAAATCCTAATGGAGGTACCTGGTGGCTACCAGGGAAAGCTTAATAACCGTAAGGGTATATATGTCTGTACCTGCACATACACACACATATATCCACATGCACCCGCATGTATCAGCAGAGATACATAATATCTTCAGTGATGGTTCATTCAGAACCTTATTTAAAGGGGTGTGGGCTGAGGCCCCTGCAACTGTGATAAGTCTGCACCATATGCCACCACTAGGTGAGATACCTATACCATATATGTGTAAACCTTATGTGTACTCTACTAATCCAAAATAATCCAAACACTCTACTGCCCGTGCAAAATAAGCATCCATAAAAGTATGTTACCAAAGCATTACATATTATAGTCAAAGTTAGTGCAAATAAACGTATTGTGATCAAGATAAGTGCAAAGAAAACAGTTTTTCAGTGATTATAGTCCTAGTTCAGATCCAGTGTTCCAACCAATTTCGTGACTGAGTGCTCTCGGATAATTCCTGTGACTTTTGTGCACCCCCTTGCGGATCCCCACTCACCAGATCCAATAACCCCAAGGAGGGGCAACCAGCATAAGATGTCTCAATCACGGTCTCCTCTCCACGCTAATCAAGCGGGCTATTCAGGGTGATTTCCGTTGGTTTTCCCAATAGATTCCCGGATCCTCCGGTTTCAGATGGAACAGGTTACATGGGGTATTTCAATCACAATTTTCTCTCCCCCACCGTCCTACCGAGCATCCAGGTAACTTCCTACTATTGGGTTGAATGTTCACAGTGGCTCCCAATTATTAGATGTGATGGCTGTATTAGTTTCCCTTTTTAGGCTTGCTTTGTTCTATTTTCATCTGGTGATCCAGCCAGTGTCTGTCGTTTTTCAACAGAATAAGCTCCCCTGTAGGTAGAAATCCACAAAACACCTTTACTACCACTTGCCGATCGTGCTTTAGCCGAATGACAGCTACAGCGTGGCCGGTTAGTTCTCGGAGGGCGTCCAACAGAAACAAAGAAAAACTTTTTTTTTCTTCAAAATTTTCAGTCTATTTTTTATTTGTTTATCAAAAATAAAAACCGCCGAGGTGATCAAATACCACCAAAAGAAATTTGTGGGAACAAAATGATAAACATTTTGTTTGGGTACAGTGTAGCATGACCGCACAATTGTCATTTAAAAAGTGACAGCGCTGAAAGCTGGAAATTGGCTTGGGCAAGAAGGGGGGAAAGTGCCCTGTGTTGAAGTGGATAACTAATAATTTTTTTTTATAATTCTCCTTTAAGGAGGTGTGTCAGGGGGTGTGTCCTATGCCTACATACTTTTACTAATAGGTGTCCCTCATTCCCATCTCAAAAAGTTTGGAGGTATGCACATATAGTTTTAGTTAACCAGCTAATGTCACATTTGTGCTTAGCCTTGTAACCCTCGGGTCCCTCATAGCAAAAAGTGATCATCCAATGTTTCTGGGCTGGAACTTAAAGTGTTACTAAACCCACAACAGTAAAATCAGTCTGTATATGCATGTATGTATGTATGTATGTCTGTATGTGCATGCTTGTTATACTCACTGTGGAACCTAAGGGGTTAATCCTCTGCATTGTGTATAAGACTTTTTGATCCGGTTTTCTCTGATCCTCCCCTAATTCCACTGTCTCCAAAAAATAACCTGATCTTTACAGAGCCAGGGGACGGGCTGCACATGCTCACTTTGGTGTTTATTGCTAGAGAGTTTTTTTTTTCTTGGGAGGGTGCATGTGATCAGCTCAGGGCCAATCAGCACTGTCCAGACATGTCCAGACAGAGGATCAGGGGAGAATAAAAACTCCTCCTACAAGCTTTACTAGGAACTGATAGAAGTCACAAGGCTGCTATTTACTGCTGAGGAGAAAAGGTATTTAGCAGTTTATATTTACTAAAATAATTGCATTTCCATGTTCTGTGTACTTTGGGAGACCAGATATAGTGAATGCAGGTTCTGGGTTTAGTAACACTTTAAGCATGGAGCCGCAAAAGGGGACTGTATGGATGTTCCCCCACCGACGTCTCCTCAAGCACCATAACGTGGGCTTGCAGCACACATTGCACTGACAGAGACTGCAATTTTTTCGACACAACTTTTCCAATGCGAACATTTCACAGCAAACAATGAGGCCAACATTGTCACTATTTATAATAATCTATGTGAATGTATCAGAAATGTGCAGTACTTCTCAGATTAGAGAACAGCTGGCTTTGAGGCAGTAATGCCCCCACTGTACAATAAAAAGTGGATCTGTCCCATTAGGGGTGACAAGGAGACTTACAGCCCAACACTTCCCTTAGTTAAGTTGCGGGACAATACTGATACGATCCACTTTCAGTGGTATTGGATATGTGTTTACGCCTGGAGTACGGTTGTTCTTCTTTGCTTGTGATTGTCTTTTTTTTTTTTTTATTACTTTCGTTTCTTATTGTCTTTTTTTACATGACATTGTAAAATGTTAATGCTGCTTTGTACTTTCTGCTTAATATTCTTCAATAAAAAATACTTGGAAAAAAAAAAAAGTGGATTTGGATGGACTCTAGTGTTTGAACATATTACAGTGTAAACCTGGAAGCATTACAGGCTACGTACACACGATCGGAATTTGGGCCCGCAAAAGACCGATGAGATTTTTTTCGTCGGAAAATGCGACCGTGTGTATGCTCCATCAGGCTATTGCTGGCGGAATTCCAGCCAGCCAAAGATTGAGAGCATGCTCTCAATTTTTCGGTCAGGAAAAGTTGGTATCCGAAAATGCGATCGTCTGTGGCAATTCCGATGTGCAAAATCCCTACGCAAGCTCGGAAACAATTCGACGCATGCTCAGAAGCATTGAACTTCATTTTCTCGGCTCGTCGTAGTGTTGTATGTCACCGCGTTCTTGACAGTCGTAATTTCAGCGATTTTTTTGTGTGACCGCGTGTATGCAAGGCAAACTTGAGCGGAATCCCGTCGGAAAAGCCGTCTTTTTCCGACAAGAAATCCGATGGCGTGTACGCGGCATTACAGATGCTGCAGAGGCCAGCTTAGAAAAAGTCTGATTGATTAAAGTAACTCTAGGCTTTCTTTTTTCATGCATGTCAATCTTGCTTGATACAGCTATGCTTTATTTTTTTTACAGAAATCTGTTCTGCTCAAAAACCCCTACATAGTTTTACATGAAGGAATTGTTTATACATCTAAAAATATAATTCACTTTTTTCACAATTATTCAAGTTGGGGAAAAAAAGCTAACATGCAATTTAACTGATCTGCTAAACCAAACACCCAGAATAGTTTGATGTTTGCACTCCGCATACGTTAAGATTATAGGGTGTCAGTGGGATCCATGCTGCCATTGTGTTGGCTACCATCATTGATGGATTTCATTCATTTTTGTGAAGGAGGAATGGCCGCACAGCTTTCTAAAAAACTGTTTACATAGGCATTACTGTTAGAAGCTGACCCTATAAATGGTGTTTTTACAGAAATGTTCATAGGTTGGACTCGATGGACTTGTGTCTTTTTTCAACCTCACCTACTATGTAACTATGTTCGTAATTTTTTTTAGCCCTGGTTCACATCAGTGCGATTTGTAATGCGATTTGACAGTTCAAAATTGCATGACAAATCGAACCCCATTGCTGGGAGTGGAACCGTTCAAATTGGTAAATTAAGGTGCAAATTGGCACAAAATTGCATTGATCGGGTGGCTTTGAAGTCGTGCTGAAGTAGCACAATTGCAAAGATGCACTGGTATGAGCCAGGGCTTAAAATTAGTTATGTGCCTGGTTTAGATGCAAATAATACTCAGTACAGTACAGTACTTATTCATTGTGCTATCAAAGTCAAAGTTAGTCTGCTCTGATCTGTTGCACAGACTGTAACAGAGGAAACATCCTATATACTCAGACTATTCCGGAAAATACAACTCTATATTAGAGATAAGAGAAAAAACAACTTTTGGTAAACACAACAAGGAATTACAATGAATTTTTACCTTTGTGTCCATGAGTACACTTTATCATTAAAGTGATTGTAAAGGTTTTTTTTTTTTTATAAAAGCATGTCATACGTACCTGCTCTGGGCAATGGTTTGGCTCCTCCCCCTTTCTGAATGCCCCCATAGCAATCCCTGTGCTATGAGGGCACTTGTGCCGGCTCGATCCTGAGCTGGGTTCTGTGTGTTCGTTGACTCACACAGTGTGGCTCGGCCCTGTCCCCTCTCCCTCCTTATAGGATTTGATTGACAACAGCAGGAGACTATGGCAACCACTGCTGCCTCCATGTCCAGTGAGGAAAAACGCTGCTTTCGGGCACAGCACTGGAGCAAGATTTGGCTCAAGTAAGTATTTAGGGAGGACTGGGGGAGGAGTAGCTGAACACAGAAGGTAAAAACCTTCTGCTTTTAGAACCACTTTAATGTGATTGTTGTCAGGAACCATGAAACAGGTGGAGACAGAAAATGCAGTAAAAATCACACCTTTTAATAAAATGGTAAAAATGGTACAACTGGCAAACATAGTCAAAACATAGCCAAGGTTCGGTCGCCAAATCGGGTAGTCAAAACAAGCCAAGAAATCAGGAAGCCAGAGATCACTGTGGTCAGAAGCAGCAGACAGGATCAGGAAGCAGAAGGGACGTCAGCCAGGCAAGTCTTCAACAGGAACACAGCAGAGAGTCTCTAGATATGTTGACAAAGGCAAAGGCAATTGATGAAATGAACCAGGCAGTTTAAATAGCCAGAATGGGCTGGCAGTGGGCTTGACTGATGAGCAGGAGATGATCAACAGGTGAGCATCTGTGGAACGCTGAGTACTGGCAATTAACTGCCAGCTGAGCACAGAGAAGGAAGAGCTGAGAGCCTAGCCCTGACAATTGTAAAGACTATTTTTTCCCCAAAAATAAAAAAGGTTTACACTTACCTGCTCTATGCAAGAATATTGCACATAGTGGTTCAATACCTCCTCTTCTGGTTCCCCTGCTGGTGCTCTCTGCTCCACCTCTTCTGCATGTGCCACCATAGCAAAGGTTAATTTTTGTATGGATAATATATACTTCAACAATGTTTGTTTTTTTAATGAATGTACTTCTGTAATAAACGTTTAATTTCAAATTACTATTTTGTAGTCGTGCCTTAAAAATCCTGCCATAGGCATGGGTGTATACCCGTGGTAGTCTTTTTGATATGCCACCATAGCAAGTCGTTTGCTATGGAGGCACACATGTGGGAGCACTCCTGAGCTAGGCTGTATGTGTCCATAGACGCACACCATGACTCGGCCCTGCCCCCAGGTCCCTCCTCACAGGATTTGATTGACGGCAGCAAGAGCCAATGGTGACTGCTGCTCTCTGTCTGCCCTGTGAGACCAGGAGAGATCAGCATTGCTGCAGATGGACGACTCAGGTAAGTATTTAGGGAGGGGGGACAGCTATTGGAAGTTTTTCTTTCTTGCAGGTAATGCATTAGGGTAAAAGACCTTTGGACTTTAAAACCGCTTCAAAGTAAATCCATGACTGTAGAAATATGGAAGCTGCCATTTTAGCTCTATTTAGAAAAATATATGTATTTATAGATTCTAGAAGTGGAGGGCCACACTAAAATAAAAAAATGCATGAAAAAATATGAAAAATCGTAAAAAAAAAAAAAAAAAAAACATTTGAAAAAAAAAAAAAAGTTAAAACTTACCTGAACCCTTGTTGCTAGGCAGTCTTCCTAATCTGCCTCTTCCTATTCCGCGGCGTGTCCTGCTCCTCGGTGAGCGGCCCCGTTGCCTTCTGGAAACTGTGTTTGTTCCCAGAAAACAACGGGGCCATTCACAGAGCGCTGCTCGTGCGTGCGCAGTAGGAAACTGGCAGTGAAGCCGCAAGGCTCCACTGCCTGTTTCCCTTACTTAGGATGGCGGTGCCGGGACCGAGAGCCGAGGGACGGGTCGGCCTCGGGCGGCCGACTTCGCGGGCACCCAGGACAGGTAAGTCTACTCATTTAAAGTCAGCAGCTACAGTGTTTGTAGCTGCTGACTTTTAATAAAAAATTATCCTGGCCGGAATCCCGCTTTAAAGGTGCAAGCTCTGGGCAGTCATGGTGACCCTATCTTCACAACCTAATGTGTCACGGACCTGAAATCATTATGCAGCCAGTGTGGTCTGAACTCCATTACGAAATGCTTGTTTCTGGAAAGTGGTTCAGTAAGTAGTGAGGGAAATTCTGTGATCCATGAAATATGCTTATATCCTCTGCACACCCAGGATAGACCAGCTAACTCTTGTGACAGCATCTGTCATCATACTCGCACTCAGTGCCAGGACAAGCTCATCCAGCGCCTAGGGCAAAGATGCCAAATTGCGCCCCCCCACTTCCCTTAGGGTCAGGGTGCCCCATCCCTGAAATAAACCATTGCACCCAGGCAGGGCTTTTTTTCTTAGAGAATAGGTGCAGGAACTCCCCCCTTCTGAGTCCCCCCCTTGTCTCCGCCCCCCTACCCACCTCTGAGCACCTCACAGCACCGCCCCTTGATTCCACCCCCTACCCACCTCACAGTACTGCCCCAAGTATCATTTGCTAAATAATTTGTATAGAATTTGTTCTTGTCTAATAACAAGAAAAGCAGTAAAAATAGATGCACTGGAGCCAGCAACAATAGACCCCCACCCCAGTAATAATAGATCCTCCCAAGTAACAAAAGATTCCCCTCCCACCAATAATAGACCCCACCCCAACAACAATAGGTCCTCCCAAGCAACAAAAAATCCCCTCCCAGCAATAATAGACCCCACCCCAGCAACAATAGATCCCACCCTAAAACAATAGGTTCCCCTCCCAGCAACAATAGATCCCTCACCCAACAATAGACTCCCCTATCAACAATGGTCCCCAGCAACAACAGTTCTCCACGCAACAATAGACCCCCCACACAGAAACAATGGACCATCCACAACAAAATACCACCCTCAGCAACAAAAGATCCACCCCAGCAACATTAGACCCCCCTCCCCCAGCAGCATTAACAGATCCCCCAGCAATCAGAATTAATAGACCCTCCAGCAGCCAGCAACAATAGACCTCTCCCTCAACAGTAGATCCCTACAAGCACCATAAGACACCCCCCCTAACAACAACAGATCCCCTGCAAGCAATAATAGACCCTCACACAAAAACAGATCCCCACCAGTGACCATAAATCCCCCAGCAGACAGCATCAATAGACCCTCCAGCACATCCCTTGTTATTACATACATTTGGTGCTGGTGGTGCCGAAACTGCGTTCCCCCACGTTCCCGCTGAAAAAAAGCCCTGCACCCAGGGCAGCCATCCCTCCTGCCCACCCCTTGTCCTGGCGCCTGCTCGCACTCTACTGAGCACCAGGCAGGCAACGAGGGGATGGTAAACCTGGCCTGACTGTTAATTATAAATCAGACTGAGCCCCGGACACATTTACTTCAATGCGATCTTGGTGTACTATCTTCCATTCCCGTCTCTCTGAACCAATGTATTATGCAACAAACGGTTCTATGATACAGAAATTAATTGCAGCAATTTAACTAGAAAACTGGCAGAGACAAGTGCAACAAACCATCAGCTCCTACATTTCAGTGTCTAAGTACTGGAGAGAGTCATCACCTCTGAGCAGAACTGTGTTAAGCAAAATAAGAAGGCTGAAGCTGACATTCGCTAATAAATAATTAAACGTTTTTTATAAACTAGTAAGATAAGTTTTCTTCCTGAGCTATAATACTGGGGTGACGACATCTCAGCACTGCTTATTCTCAGCCAAAATGATCTTGTGATCTTAGATCTCACTTTCTCCTTTAGAGCTTGAAAGCTCCGTGTGGCTGAAAGCAGTATTTGCATTTATAGGATTCATATGAAAAAAAAAATCCTGAAATAGGTGAAAGTAAAAAATATATAGTTTACAGAAGCAAAAATGATAAAGGTTATTTTATGAATAATTGTCCCTTAGACTTTGAACAGTTTTTTCCTGCGTTCAATTTAACCACTTAAGGACCAGCCTCGTTTTGGATTTTAGGTGTTTACATGTTTAAAACAGGTTTTTGTGCTAGAAAATTACTTAGAACCCCCAAACATTATATATTGTTTTTTTTCTAACACCCTAAAGACAAAATGGCGGTCAATGCAATACTTTGTTTCGCACCGGTCTTCTAAGCGCACTTTTTTTGGTAAAAAAAAACATTTTTTTTAATAAAAAAATAAGACAACAGTAAAGTTAGCCCATTTTTTTTTTATATTGTGAAATATAATTTAATGCCAAGTAAATTTATACCCATCATGTCACGCTTCAAAATTGCGCCCTCTCGTGTAATGGCGTCAAACTTTTACCCTTAAAAAACTCCATAGGCGATGTTTAAAAAATTCTACAGGTTGCATGTTTGGGCTTGGGCTAGAATTATTGCTCTCGCTCTACCGGTCGCGGTGATACCTAACATGTGTGGTTTGACCACCGTTTTCATATGCGGGCGCTACTCACGTATGCGTTCGCTTCTGCGCGCAAACTCGTCGGGACAGGGCGCTTTAAAAATGAAAAATATTTTTTTTCTTATTTATTTAATTTATTTTTTCACTGTTTTAAAAAAAAAAAAATTTGGATCACATGTAAACATCCCTTGTAATAGAAAAAAGCATGACAGGTCCTTTTAAATATGAGATCTGGGGTCAAAAAGTCCTCAGATCTCATATTTTGAGTTAAATGCAAAAAAAAGACAACTAAAAAATATGCCTTTAAGGCAAATGGGCAGAGCTGACGTTATGACGTCGCTTCCGCCCTCCTATGGTATGGAGACGGGTGGGGGGCATCTTAGCCTCACTCGTCTCCATACCCAGGAAGTGACAGGTCCCGATCGCCTCCGCCACTACCGAAGGCCGATAACAGTGATCTTGCGGCAAACTCGTTGCAGAGACCACCATTATCGGAAACACGACCGGCTCCTCTAAAGGTGGATACCTCGGTTGTGGCAGAAGCTGCTGCCGTTACCGAGATATCCACCTTCAAAGTGCCGACGTATATGTACAGGAGTCGGTCGGTAAGTGGCTAAATGAGCAGGCCTGTGTGTTTTACCTAACAAGTCGTCTGATGTGTCCTTGTAGGTGCATGGATGGGCATTCACAATCACCCCTTCGCATACCTCCCAACTGTCCCTGATTTCGAGGGACTGTCCCCAATTTGGAGCAATGTCCCTCTGTCCCTCATTCCTCCTCATTTGTCCCTCATTTTGGTCTGATCTATATAGATGTATATAAAATGCACTTTTTATCTATCAAAAAGTTTTCCCAGTGCTAAACCTTTCATCCAATTTCTAAATTGCTGCATTTGTACATTCCAAAAGCCAATATAAAGGAATAGTAGTGGTAAAAAAAGCACTTGTGGGTTTAACCAATCTTGTTTTTTTTGTACAATTCTCCTTTAAGGAGGCGTGGCAAGGGGTGTGTCCTATGCCTGCATAGTTTTTGCTGATAGGTGTCCCTCATTCCCATCTCAAAAAGTTGGGAGGTATGTCCTTAGTAGTTTTCCATGGATCAGGTACTGTACTTAGTGTTGTATAGGCAGCTGCAATCATCTACAGGTTACAATATACACCAGGGATATGCAATTAGCGGACCTCCAGCTGTTGCAGAACTACAAGTCCCATGAGGCATTGCAAGATTCTGACAGCCACAAGCATGGCACCCAAAGGCAGAGACATGATGGGACTTGTAGTTATGCAACAGCTGGAGATCCGCTAATTGCATATCCCTGATATACACCATGCTTGCAATTTCTATGCCTTCATGTGACCACCAGCCATCCAGCCTATGACGATCTACACTCTTCTTTCAGTCAAGACCCACCACAAATCACATTTTACTCTATAGTTTGCCAGCTATAAATCGTTTGAAGGCCATGTGTGAGTGGTTGCCATGTGTATGTAGGCATCACTGATTTCTCACTTTTCCTCACTGTATTTGAGGAATGTCTACAAGGAGACAATTATAACCACTTCAATACAGGGCACTTATACACCTTCCTACCCAGATCAATTTTCAGCTTTCAGCGCTGTCGCACTTTGAATGACAATTGCGCGGTCATACTACACTGTACCCAAACTAAATTTTTATCATTTTGTTCCCACAAATAGAGCTTTCTTTTGGTGGTATTTGATCACCTCTGGGATTTTTATTATCTGCTAAACAAATAAAAAAAGACCGAAAATTTTGAAAAAAAATACTTTTTCTTTTTGTTTCTGTTACAAAACTTTGTAAATAATTAAGTTTTCTCCTTCACTGATGGGCACTGATGAGTCTGCACTGATGGGCCCTGATGAGGTGGCACTGATGATGGGCACTAATAGGCGACACTGAGAGGTGGAACTGATATGCGGCACTGAAAAGCGGCACTAATGGGCACTGAAAGGCGGCACTGATAGGCGGCACGGATGGGCACTGATAGATGGGCATGGATGGACACTGAAAAGTGGCACTGATGTACACTAATGGATGGTACCGATGGGCATCGCTGATTGGCAGGCATTATTGTTTGGCACTGATTGGCATCCATTGTGGGCACCGATTGGCATCCCTGGTGGCCATGGGTGGCATACCTGGGGGTGACTAGTGGTGGGCATCCCTGGTGGTCCTGGTGGCATCCCTGGCGGTCCTGGTGGCGTTCCTGGTGGTCCAGTGTGGGCATCCTCGGGAGGCTGCGCTGATAACCAATCAGCACAGACCCCCACTGTCAGAGGAGCAGCCGATTGGCTCTCCTCAACTTGCGTCTGACAGACGCGAGTGAGGAAAAGCCAATCAATGGCTCTTACTGTTTACACTGTGATCAGCAGTGATTGGACACGGCTGATCACGTGGTAAAGAGTCTCCGTCAGAGACTCTTTACCTAGATCGGAGTTGCGGTGTGTTAGACTGACACACCACAACAACGATCGCCGTGATGCGCCCCCCCCCCCCCCCCGTGGCTGCAGCGGCTTGATATCCTGGCAACGTCATATGACGTCCGGTCAGGATATCGCAACCACTTTGCCGATTTCATATTGCCATATGGCGGGCGGCAAGTGGTTTAGAAAATATATGATGGTTTGCCATGAGGAAATATTATTCATTATCCTCTGGCTGTCACAAATACATGCATATTAAAGTGGTGTTCCGGCCGAAATTGTACTTTTTAAATAAAAATACCCCTATAATACACAAGCTTAATGTATTCTAGTAAAGTTAGTCTGTAAACTAAGGTCTGTTTTGTTAGTTCATAGCAATAGTTTGTTATTTTATAAACTTACAGCAGGCCGTGGCCATCTTAAGTGTGGGCATCTGAAGCCAGACTGTATTTTTTCCTGCATCTCATCCTTGCAGATCTCACACATGCTCAGTGCAGCACAAGCAGTGTAATAGGTTTCAGGTCAGGTTTCCATAGCAACGGCAGTGTCAGAGGAAGTTGCCGCCCCTTCCCAGAAGGCATTGCAAACAGGAAATGATGCGATGGGCCACGGCCAGGGAGGGGGAAGTGAAAAATGAATACAGCAGATATACAGTAGGTGCTGAGAATTTTTTTTTTTTCTAAATATCCAATTCGTTTACAGTGCACAGTTTAGTGAGGGATGCTGAAGAGTTGTAAAAGTGGGTGGAACTCCACTTTAAGTATCTTTACATGCAGAGACAGCGACGTAGACCTGTCAATGTCAACAACATGTAGGTGTCACCAACTGGAGAATCATTAGCTAATCCATTAAAGCTTGTATCAGGACAAAATGAGAACTGTGCATTTGGCCAAAACTGTGCACCTGCATGTCACTTCACAAGGGACAATGTACCTGTAGGCAGTTAGTGGCAGATGGGGCCCTAACAGTACTGACCATGAAATTGGTGTTTCTTCTCTATATATACTGTATTGTAGTTTTTCAGTCCTTAGATGTGAAGACTGTATTCATTTTCTTTTTCTAAGCCTTTTTTTTTCCTTTATTTTCATCTGGTATCCCTGTGAATAACAAACTTCATGTGCCTTCATGGCTTTGCTCATTCTTCTGCTGAATCTATTGGGGTTCCATTAAAAAAATAGTACCGCTCTAATGCTCCAGAAGGGGAGTCCTGTGGCTGGGGCCTCTGTATGCTGGTGCTGGTCGGGATGTAAGGCTCTTCAGGCTCAGCTTAGACTACAGGAAAATGGCACCCAGCCATACACAAAATCTGTAGACTGTAAAGATTAGTTAGTAAAAAATGATGAGAATTGTCTTCAGCTCAATTTTCCACCCATGGAAGACCCCCCCCCAATGCATTTCACCTATGTGGGGCTTAATCATACAGGCAACTATGATTAAGCCCCCCATGGGCAAAATGCATTATGGGGGTTGTTGTATGGGTGGAGAGCCAAGCTGAAGCCGGTTCTCATGATCTTTTACTATCTCTTCGCATTACAGTCTGCTAATCCTGTGTGCGGCTGGGTGCCATTTTCCTATTGGGGTTCCATGAATGTCACACAGACTGGACAGACAAACACATCTGCCTTTATTCCTCTATCTCTATTACATACTGGATGGGGAGTTTAGTAGTTTACAGAGGGAAGGTAACATTCTTTCATACTCATGCGTTCAGATAACAGGAAGTGATAAGGACGCTGCATTTCTGGCAAGACTGATAGGTGTTTTCTATACGCGAAAATGTTTAAAAATGGTAGGGAGATTACTCTGCCATATATGGCCACATCCCGAAAGAATATAGAAAATGGGGTTCCCTCGTTGGAAAAAAGTATAGGACTTTTATTTATTTTTTATGGTTGAACTAGATGGACTTGTGTCTTTTTTTTCTACCGCACTAACTATGTAACGGCCTTAAAGAGTGAACATTTTCAAAATCAATCCATTGATTTTGAAAATCAAACTTTTTGTACTGTATAAAATTGTCTTTTGTTCATGAAAAAAAATTATAACCTTTTAATGCAACCACGTGTTCACTCTTTGAGCCTTTAAAGTCCCCCTTTTTTTTTCCCAACGAGGGAACCCCTTTTTCTCTATACTTGAAAATGTTCTCAGCCTGAAAAAAGAAAACAAATGCAGCCATCACAACTAAGGACTGGTAAGCTGCAATATAATACATTTTTGTTCTTGGGTTTAGTTAAACTTATAACTCATCTCTGGACAGGAATAGTGTGGGGAGGTAGGTAAGAAAACAATAGACTGTAAATGAAAAAAAATGGGGATTACAGTCTTTAACCACTTAAGGACCGGAAAATTTCCCCCTTAACTACTTCCATACAGGGCATTTTCACCCCCTTCCTGCCCAAACCAATTTTCAGCTTTCAGCGCTGTCGCACTTTGAATAACAATTGCACGGTCATACTACACTGTACCTATATGAAATTGTTATCATTTTTTTCCCACTAATAGAGCTTTCTTTTGGTGGTATTTGATCACCTCTGCGGTTTTTATTTCTTGCGCTATAAACAAAACAAGAGTGACAAGTTTGAAAAAACACAATATTTTTAACTTTTTGCTATAATAAGTATCCAAATTTTTTTTTTAAAACAAATTTTTTCCTCATTTTAGGCCGATACGTATTCTTCTACATATTTTTGGTAAAAAATATCGCAATAAGCGTATATTTATTGGTTTGCGCAAAAGTTATAGCGTCTACAAAATAAGGGGATAGATTTATAGCATTTTTATTATTATTTTTTTTTACTAGTAATGGCGGCGATCTGCGATTTTTATTGTGACTGCGATATTGCGGCAGACACATCGGACAATTTTGACACATTTTTGGGACTATTCACATTTATACAGCGATCCGTGCTATAAGAATGCATTGATTACTGTATAAATGTGACTGGCAATGAAGGGGTTAACCAGGAGGGGGCGCTGTAGGGGTTAATGTGTTGCTAGGGAGTGATTCTAACTGTGTGGGGAGGGGATTCAAAAGGGGAGGAGACCGATCGGTGTTCCTCTGTACAAGGAACATACCATCGGTCTCCTCCCATCTGACAGGACGTAGATCTGTGTGTTTACACACACAGATCCACGGTCCTGCTCGGTTACCGGTGCAATCGCGGGTGCCCGGCGGCCCAGGATAACAGCTGCACCGTCCCGCCGTCATATGACGGCGGGCGGGCAGCAAGCGGTTAATGACCAGGCCATTTTTTGCGATACGGCACTGCGTCGTTTTAACTGTCAATTGCGCAGTCGTGCGATGTTGTACCCAAACAAAATTAACGTCCTTTTTTCCCACAAATAGAGCTTTCTTTTGGTGGTATTCGATCACCTCTGTGGTTTTAATTTTTTGCACTATAAACAAAAAAAGACTGACAATTTTGAAAAAAAAACAACAATATTTTTTACTTTTTGCTATAATAAATATCCAAAAAAAAAAAAATGTCTTCATCAGTTTAAGCCAATATGTATGCTTCTACGTAAAAAGTGTTTATTCAATGTTTGTGCAAAAGTTATAGTGTCTACAAAATAGGGGATAGATTTATGGCACTTTTTATTATTTATTTATTTTTTTACTAGTAATGGCGGTGATCTGCGATTTTTAGCCAGACTGCGACATTGCAGTGGACAGATCGGACACTTTTGACACTTTTTTTGGCACCATTGACATTTCATAAGCGATCAGAGAAACAAATTGTTACCCCAGCTCCACTACCAAAAATAGAAGTCCACGAACTGCGATCTGGTGCTCTAGCCAGGACCTTCAGGCCCCACAGATACGATTCTTAAAACAGGAAGCCTGGCAACGGATGATCTTGAATAAAAGTACTTTATTGGTTACATGGGTACAGGCTATACGCTGACGCGTTTCGGCTAAGAAGCCTTCATAAAAGCATGTACCTGTACCTTTTGTATTGAACTGTACTGTAATTGTGTTGTCCCCCTCATACATTGTAAAGCGCTGAGTAAACTGTTGGCGCTATATAAATCTCGTTTAATAATAATAATATTAATAAAAGCAATAAGCTATAAAAATGCACTGATTACTGTATAAATGTCACTGGCAGGGAAGGGGTTAACACTAGGGGGCAATCAAGGAGTTACATGTGTTTCCTGGAAGGTGTTTCTAACTGTGTGTGGGGGGGGGGTGTATTGACTGGAAGAGGGGAGAGATCGCTGTTCCTGATCACTAGGAACAGATGATCCCTCTCTACTTCCCTGACAGAACAGGGATCTGTCTGTTTACATTGACAGATCCCCGTTCTGGCTCTAGGTGGCTGGCGGACGTCGCGGACACGCGCATCAGCCAACCCCCCCCCCCCCCGCCGGGAGCGCCTGCTATAGCTGTTTAAAGGGCCCGACGTACAGCTACTGCGATTTGCGGGGAACGAGCCGGCCTGCTGTAGCAGAATGACGGTGGCTGGTCGGCAAGTGGTTAAATATATATATATAAAAGAAGCTTAAGGGAATACATGGTTTCTTTTAAAGGCTAAAGTGCGATAGACTCTTTAAGCCCCTCTAAACAGACATTAGCAAGTTATCGTTGTTAATCCTACTCAATTTAAGATCTTAATCAATGAAATGAGGATAAGTGCAGATCTATGTATTGGTGACTTTAGAGTTTGGCAGCAGTTTTTATATGACCCAAAATCTTTCCAGTTAAAAGGAGGCTAATGAGTCTGAAAAGATTCCACAATGCTGTATATTATCTCTGAACAAAACAAGGATCTGCAGCAAAGGATGACGGGGTCGGGATGGATTAGGAAGCTGGAGAGGAGCCTGGTTTAGTTAGCTGAATGGATTAGAACAGTGCTACTGATGCTAAAACTGGCATAATGGGCACTGGGGAGTAACGCACTTGATTCAAGACAATGTTTACGATGCCAGTTTCTATGAGCGTACAGGAATGAATGAGGGAGGACACTGTGTTGGAATTTTCCTTTTAATACCATTGGCTGGTTTTATGAGGTCCTCACACACTGAGCATGTCAGTGATCCCTACTTGGAGACATCATACCTTTATAAACATCATTGCTTTTACTACATATGGTCATATGCTTCTGTTCCACCAGATTTAATGAGACAGACATTTTACTAGGCATTCTGGATGCCCACCAATATGCCCAAATGTCTCTGCTCCCCCTCCTCATATATAATCAACCACCTGCTTATGTTCAGAATTCCAAGTGACCCTGGTAGAGGCACGACTGTTCCTCAGTTGGGGCGCTGAGCGAAAAAAAAATAAAAAAATGAAAAGAACAGCTTTGATTTAACAGCTTTGCTCTGAGAGGTTAGCAAAACAATTCGTATAAAACACATACCCAGATGGTACGGAAGCATCTTCCTGATGTCCCGGCCGGCAGACTGCTCATCTCAGGATGGAAGCTACAGAAAAATCACAGGGTCCTGATTATCACATGTGTACTGGCTGGGAGATGCTTTGCGCTGTGCAAGCCAAACAAATATTCAAAATGTGATTACTCTTCTGGCAGAGCTAGAATTCCACTTGCGACCTGTTGAAAGACGCATACTTTTTTTTTTTTTTTTAACGATAAATTACACAGTATCTGCATAGAACACCAACAGATGACGCAGGACAAGCAAGACAGCAGCAAAACTTAATTCCTAAAATTAATCAAAAATCTGTCTAAACTGATTAACTACCTAAGGACCGTGTCTATTTTTTAAACTTGTTTACAAGTTAAAATCAGTTGTTTTTTTTGCTAGAAAATTACTTAGGGTCTGTTCACACTACAATGACTTGGGATCCGACTTGTCAGCCCTCAAGTCGCCCCAAGTCGCTTGACATTGGGAATTGCATTATAGTCAATGAGAGCCGTCTTAATGTACACTACTGAAGTCGCTCCGACTTCAGAAAAGGTTCCTGTACTACTTCAAGGCGACTTCTAGGCGACCTGTACCCATAGAATTCAATGAAGGTCGTCTCCAAGTCAGAACCTCATCTATAGTGAAGCGACTTTACAGGAAAAAGAAGATTATGAGGGGGAACTCCACGCCAAATTTTAAATAAAAAAATGGCATGGGTTCCCGGAGGCCCTTAGGTCTGGTATGGATTTTAAGGGGAACCCCCTACGCCGAAAAACGATGTGGGGGTCCCCCCCAAAATCCATACAAGACCCTTATCCGAGCACGCAGCCCGGCCGGTCAGGAAAGGGGGTGGGGACGAGCGAGCGCCTGCCCCCCTTCTGAACCGTACCAGGCCGCATGCCCTCAACATGGGGGGGTGAGTGCTCTGGGGAAGGGGGGTGCCCTGCGGCCCCCCCCACCCCAAAGCACCTTGTCCCCATGTTGATGAGGACAAGGGCCTCTTCCCGACAACCCTGGCCATTGGTTGTCAGGGTCTGTGGGTGGGGGGCTTATCGGAATCCGGGAGCCCCCTTTAATAAGGGGCCCCCTGGATCCCGGCCCCCCACCCTATGTCAAGGAGTATGGGGTACATCGTACCCCTACCCATTCACCTGGGGGAAAAAAGTGTCAATAAAAAAACACTACACAGGTTTTTAAAGTAATTTATTAGGCAGCTCCGGGGGTCTTCTTCCGACTTCAGGGGTCTTCTTCCGACTTGTCCGCTTTCTCCGACCTCTTCTCCCGCTCTCCGCCCTCTTCTCCCGGTGTCCGGTTCTTCTGCCAGGCTCCTATATTCTGCTCTTTTGCAGCTCTCTTGCTAGCGGTGGCCCGGTCTTCTCCATCATCTTCTTCCCTCTTCTTTTCTTCCGATGTTGACACAACGCTCTCTCCTGCTGTAATGCTGTGTACGCGGTGCGCATTGACTTATATAGGCATGGGGCGTGGTCACCGGGTGACCCTGCCTCTTATGACATCACAGTCCCATCATGCCCCGGGAGGGGGCACCTCTCCCGCCACCAATAAAAGTGATCTTGCAGCGAATCCGCCACAGAGACCACTTTTATCTGAAAGTGGACCACTCGCTGTTTAAAAAGAGACCGGGGTTATGGCAGCTATCTGCTTCCATAACCCCAGTATTCAACATCAAACAGCCTTCTAATGATGGTGGGCAGTTCGCAAGTAGCTAATATAATAAAGGAATCCTTCAAAGAAAAAGAAAATGTAATTTGCCATTTCTGTAGATGTAAACCCTCTCCTATACCCAGTAAAGTGAACAGCCTCAGATGATACACAGAGATGAAACTAATCTCCCTACATAAGATTTACATGTATATCTGCTGTCTTCAGCTTTTTGCATTTTTTAGAAAGTGCACATCGTGTTAGAAATTTTTCTTCTTGTTTCAGCAGTGGGAGGGGAGTCTGGGCATACATTGTGTGAGAGCTGATTGGAAGAAAGGCACACACCCCCAACTCCACAGAGGCAGAGAAACTAAGAAACTTGCAAAGCTGTGCTGTGAATAGACAAGCTCCCTGCTTATCTATCTCTAAGTTCCCTCCTCGACACAAATTTCTAGCTGGTTTCATATCCTGTGTTGGAGAACTTGTCAGAAGTTCTCATGCTGATAACAGAAGAACGGAGAAGCAGAAAGACACGGGACTTAGGGCCCTTTCACACTGGGGCGGGGGCGGTGTCTGTATTCGGCCGCTAGTGGGATCGGTTTTACCCCCCACTAGCGGCCGAGAAAGGCTTAAAAACCACAACAAAGCGCCTCTGCAGAGGCGCTATCCCATTGATTTCAGTGGGCAGGAGCGGGGATGGAGCGGTATACACATCGCTCCTTCCCTGCTCCAAAGATGCTGCTAGCAGGACTTTTTTTCCCATCCTGCTAGCGCACTGCTCCAGTGTGAAAGCCCTTGGGGCTTTCACATTGGAGATACAGCAGCGGCTGTTTCGGGTCGGTTTGCAGGCGCTATTATTAGCACAATAGCGCCTGCAAACCGCCCCAGTGTGAAAGGGCCCTTAGGGCTTTGGAGATAGGTAAACACTACAGATATTGTTGAAAGATTTGTAGTGTTTACCTATCTCTCTCCAAAGCCCTAAGCCCCGTGTCTTTTTGCTGCTCCGTTCTTCTGTGCCTAGGTCAAAATTTCAAAATTGGGGTTTACATCCACTTTAACTGTTTTTCAGCTGACCTCATAATTTTTAATACCTCTTGGGTCATTGGTTCCAGTGAAACAGTAAATTTTTTTTAGAAGGGTGTCAGCAATGTCAGACTACATTTTTTTCTCTTTGTACTGTTTTATTTTTTTAAAGAGTATAATCCAATCACTCCAAACAAAAAATCCTTGAAACGTGTCCCAGCCGCGGTTTCTTTTTTCATTCCAGGCATTACAACAGAGCGTCAGGACAGAAGCTCCACTGCTAAACATTTCCTTGATTTTGTTAATCTAGAGTTTTGTGAACATCAACTGATAAGTCATGCGACTACAAAAGAAAAATGGGGTTAAAATGACTTTTTAAAGGCTCTACCCTTAGTAATTAGTTAATCGTGGCCAGGGGCAGGAAGCTGAAATTAACAGCACCTGCTGATGGTTCACTAGATGCTCATACCGCAGAAGAAATACTCCGATTGGAGACTGGGGTGTGTTCCTCTGAATTACCGTAATCAAGCATAGATTAAAGAGGATTCCCAAAAGCAATTCAAAGCAAAGAGGAACAGGCAAATTTTGCAAAAATATAAATGATTTTATTGTACAAATTCACTTAACACTAATCAAAAATAGAAAATACCACCAACAATTCATTAAAATTAGACAACGTTGTCTACAGACTCAGATGGCCACCACACGCATACGTACACCCCCCAAGGATAACTTTGATAGTTGATAAACGTGATCTTCCTAGGAACAATATGTTGATATTGGATGAAAGTCAAACAGGAACAAAAGTCCTTCCATGAATTTGTATAGACACAATCAGGGGCGTTGCTAGGTCTACAAAAGATCTGGGGCTAGAGCCCATAGCAGCGTAGTAAAGAAAGTCATACGCTTGGGCGGGCATACACATGTATATACAGTAATATACGTGTGTGTGTATATATATCCCCAGAGAGCCCCCTTACATCAGGGTCCCCAGAGAGCCCCCCTTACATCAGGGTCCCCAGAGAGCCTCCTCCTTACATCAGAGTCCTCAGAGAGCCTCCCCCTTTCATCAGGGTACCCAGAGGGGCCCCCCATTTACATAAGGGTTCCCAGAGAGCCCCCCTTACATTAGGGTCCTCAGAGAGCCTCCCCCTTAAATCTGGGTCCTTAGAGAGCCTCTGCCTTAAAATCAGGGCCCCAGAGAGCCTCTCCCTTGCATCAGGGTCCCCAGAGAGCCCCCCACTTACATAAGGGTCCCCAGAGAGCCTCCCCTCCCCTTTGGGGACCCCTGCAGAGACTCGGGGCTATTGGCCCCAGATTCGGGGCTATAGCCCCAAAAGCCACCCCCTAGCGACACCCCTGGACACAATATTTAATAATTGTAAGTGCAGGTGACTGCAATAGGCAGATAGAGATTTTATGAACAATTTATGGTATGCTGACATAGGGGAGGACCGATCACTGAGAATTACAATGTAGAAAAGGTAGACAGGTAATATGGAATGAGAAGTTCCTTTGCTGAGGTGTAACTACACGGCAGCAGGTTCAAGCCATAGAACATCTATGCTGGCAGGTTGGTACAAGTCTAGGGCGAGTGTATGTGTGTATACTGTCCAGTGGATCTCACCGCTTTCCCGATAACCACCACAACCTCTGCGCCAATGGAAGGCTAACTCTGCGTATATATGAATATCTTCCCGCAATTCCTCCTGTTTTCCAAAGAGCAAGACCAAACTCTGCGTTTGCCGAGAGCTCAGAGAATATCTTTCTACAATTCCTCAATTCCTCCTGTTTTCCAAAGAGCAAGCAGTTGATACTAGGGTCCCTCGGGAAGTAGAGAGCCTACACGGCCGTCCAAGGGTTCCGCTGGCTCTGCCGAGTGTCACGGAAATGTCCAAAGGGGGTTCGTTAGCTCGTGGGTGGGGTTGAGTCCTCGCTACAGATCTTTTGATACAGAAACAAAATTTATGTCCCTTTTCCCCACAAGTAGAGCTTTCTTTTGGTGGTATTTGATCACCTATTTTTTGCGCTATAAACAAAAAAAGACCGACAATTTTAAAAAAGAAAAAAACAATATTTTTTACATTTTCCAATAATAAATATCCCCAAAACTATTTTTTTTTTAATTTCTTCATCAGTTTAGGCCAATATGTATTCCTCTACATATTTTTTGTAAAAAAAAAAAATAAAAATCGCAATAAGCATATATTGATTGGTTTGCCCCAAATTTATGGCGTCTACAACATAGGGGATATATATTAATGGCATTTTTTTTATTTTTTATTTTTTTTACTAGTAAGGGAGGTGATCAGCGATTTTTAGTGGGACTGTGACATTGCGGCAGACAGATCGGACACTCTTAACACTTTTTTGGGACCATTGACAATTATACAGCGATCAGTGCTATAAAAATGCATTGATTGCCGTTTAAATGTCACTGGTAGAGAAGTGGTTAACACTAGGGGGCGATCAAGAGGTTAAATGTGTTCCCTGGGAGATGTTTAACTGTGGGGGGAGGAGACAAACTGGAGGAGGAGAGCGATTGCTGTTCCTGATCACTAGGAACAGCAGATCTCTCTCTCCTCCCCTTTTAGAACAGGGATCTGTCTGTTTACATTGACAGATCTCCGTTTTGGCTCTCTGTGGAGCGATCGCGGGTGGCCACTGAACATCACGGCCGCCAGCCACGCACATCGGCTCCAGCGTCCGGCACCTCCCACAGCTCTTAAAGCGGCCAACATACACCTACGGCGGTTTGAGCAGCCGTGCCAACCGGCCGCCGTATAACGATGGCAGCTGGTCTGCAACAGGTTAAAAGAGAAGTGTGGGATTTCAAAATAATAAACATACATACTCACCTAGGTGGATGCAGCATCGGTCCGATGTTGCATCTGTCCCTTGCTACCCTTAAAGAGGAAGTAAACCCTGGTGGGTTTTACTTCCTCTTTGTTTCTCTGCAAAGGTAAAGCATAATGGGCTACTATGCATCGCATAGTAGCCCATTATGTGCCACTTACCTGACACAGAAGCCTGCGATGTCCCCAATGCCCCCGCTGGCTGGAAGCGTCCATCTTTGTCCCTCTTCCGGGGCCATGAACTCCGGCTCTGTGACTGGCCGGAGTCGCATGATGTCACCCCGTGCACGCGCGCGGGAGCCGCCAGTCATGGCATGACCCCAGCACAAAACGGCACAGCATGCCCTTTCTAAAGTGCGCATGCGCTGAATACATTGGCGCATGCGCAGAACAACTCATCGTACGGGGAATTGTAAATATCTCCTAAACCGTGTAGGTTTAGGAGATATTACCAGCACCGACAGGCAGAGGCGTCGCCAGGGGGTGGCTATCGGGGCTGGAGCCCCGAATGTGGAGCCCATAGCCCCGAGTCTCAGCGGCGGGTGTGGAGGAGAAACTAGCGGGCGGGTCGCGGCTGCGGCAGGCGGCATTGGAGGTGGAGGAGAGACGAGCAGGCACTGAGCCATCGGACCGCCACCTCCCTCACCTCTTTTCCCTGCTTAGTTTTGCAGCGGCTGCATACAGACATGTCTCAGCTATCCTGTGACCAGTGGAAGATCGAGAGCGGCGCATCCCGATTCCCGTGCCCACTGACATCTGTGTTACACTCACATACAAGGGCTGGGCAGCGGGAGCTCTGTGATTGGCTGTGCGGGTGGCGGACATGTCTGTGATTGGCCCGGTGGAGGTGGTAAATGGTTACATGTGGAGGCGGGGCTGGGCTGGACTGTGGATGATCTTGGCCGCCCGGAGTCCCGCCTCCCTGCCTGGCGCGCGATGTGTCTCCTCTTTACTGAGGTCTGTTATCTGCCCTTCCTCCAGTCTGTCAGCGTGCCTCTCTGTAAGCCACCCCCGTCTGTCATCCCGGCCCTTTCTGTCAGCCCACTCCTCTGTGTCAGCCCACCCCCCTCTCTGTCAGCACCCCCCCCTCTCTGTCAGCACCCCCCCTCTCTGTCAGCCCACCCCCTCTCTGTCAGCCCACACCCCTCTCTGTCAGCGCACCCCCCTCTCTGTCAGCCCACCCCCTCTCTGTCAGCCCCCCCCCTCTCTGTCAGCACCCCCCCTCTCTGTCAGCACCCCCCCTCTCTGTCAGCTCATACCCTCTCTGTCAGCCCACCCCCCCAGTCAGCGGCCCCCCTCTGTCAGCCCACCCCCTGTCAGCACCCCCTCTCTGTCAGCCCACCCCCTGTCAGCACACCCCCTGTCAGCACCCCCCTCTTTGTCAGCCCACCCCCTGTGTCAGCACCCCCCCCTGTCAGTACCCCCCTCTCTGTCAGCCCACCCCCTCTCTGTCAGCACCCCCCCTCTCTGTCAGCTCATACCCTCTCTGTCAGCACCCCCTCTCTGTCAGCACCCCCTCTCTGTCAGCACCCCCCTCTCTGTGAGCACCCCCCTCTCTGTCAGCACCCCCTCTGTCGGCCCACCCCCCTGTCAGCACCCCCCCTCTCTGTCAGCACCCCCCCTCTCTGTCAGCCCACCCCCCTCTCTGTCAGCTCATACCCTCTCTGTCAGCCCACCCCCCCCAGTCAGCAGCCCCCTCTCTGTCAGCCCACCCCCTGTCAGCACCCCCTCTCTGTCAGCCCACCCCCTGTCAGCACCCCCCTCTTTGTCAGCCCACCCCCCCTGTCAGCACCCCCTCTCTGTCAGCACCCCCCTCTCTGTCAGCCCACCCCCCTCTGTCAGCACCCCCTCTCTGTCAGCCCACCCCCTGTCAGCACCCCCCTCTTTGTCAGCCAACCCCCCCTGTCAGCACCCCCCTCTCTGTCAGCACCCCCCTCTCTGTCAGCCCACCCCCTCTCTGTCAGCACCCCCCCTCTCTGTCAGCTCATACCCTCTCTGTCAGCACCCCCCTCTCTGTCAGCACCCCCCTCTCTGTCAGCACCCCCCTCTGTCAGCCCACCCCCCTGTCAGCATCCCCCCTCTCTGTCAGCCTACCCCCCTCTCTGTCAGCCCACCCCCCTCTCTGTCAGCTCATACCCTCTCTGTCAGCCCACCCCCTCAGTCAGCAGCCCCCTCTCTGTCAGCCCACCCCCTGTCAGCACCCCCCTCTCTGTCAGCCCACCCCCTGTCAGCACCCCCCTCTTTGTCAGCCCACCCCCCCTGTCAGCACCCCCTCTCTGTCAGCACCCCCCTCTCTGTCAGCCCACCCTCTCTCTGTCAGCACCCCCCTCTCTGTCAGCTCATACCTTCTCAGTCAGCACCCCCTCTCTGTCAGCACCCCCCTCTCTGTCAGCACCCCCCTCTGTCAGCCCACCCCCCTGTCAGCACCCCCCTCTCTGTCAGCCCACCCCCTCTGTCAGCACCCCCTCTCTGTCAGCCCACCCTCGTCAGCACCCCCTCTCTGTCAGCACCCCCCCTCTCTGTCAGCCCATACCCTCTCTGTCAGTGCCCCCCTCTCTGTCAGCACCCCCCCTCTGTCAGCCCACCCCCCTGTCAGCACCCCCTCTCTGTCAGCCCACCCCCCTCTGTCAGCACCCCCTCTCTGTCAGCCCATCCCCCTGTCAGCACCCCCCTCTCTGTCAGCCCACCCCCCTCTCTGTCAGCACCCCCCCTCTCTGTCACCCATTAGATCAGCAGTCAGCACCCGCCATTAGATCAGTACCCCCCCCCCCCTCCCTAGAGACCTCTACTAAATAAGGGAAACTCTCCTTATATCAGCACCCACATTAGATCAGTTTGTCCTTATATTACCTACCCCACCCTCTCCTCAGAGAAACCCATTATATTACAGTCCCCTTATATCAGCACCCCCCTTAGAGACTGATGGTTTGTCTCTAAAGAGGATCAGATATAGGGGACTCTGATCTAAAAAAACAAATAAAAAACACCTAGAATAAAACTAAAATTCCTCGAAAAAACTATGCAAAAATAATACACTCCAATCTTATTTAAACATATACTGTGCAATCGCCAAACACATATAATAGTGTATGAATAGAGGTGTAAATCCATTCCAAAATGTGTTTTGCTAATATCCGAAAAAGTAAATTGGATATTAGCACATTTTGGAATGAATTGGAGGTTTACACCTCTATTCATACATTATTATATGTGTATGGAGATTGCACGGTATATGTTTAAATAAGATTGGAGTGTATTAGTACTTGGATCCTTGGGGGTTTCCACCATCATTTACAACTATTTTTTCATATATGAATATAATTATAGGGGGAGGTTGTGCTGCATTTTTTCCATTTTAATTTTTTTGGGTCTCTAAGAGGAGCACTGATATAAGAGGACTCTGATCTAATGGGGGTCCTCTATGGGGGGCCCCTAAATTATATTGGGGTAACACTGACCCCTGTATTATGGGGGGTAACACTCACCAAAAAAGCGTCCTGCATTATTGCTCTCCTTAGTGCACCCAAAGGTGTCCCAGGTCTTTACAATCCTATAGTGTATATTAATTTAAATGTGAAAAAAGAATTGTGAATGATGGTGGAAACCGCAAAGGATAAAGTATTATTACACTCCAATCTTATTTAAACATATACTGTGCAGTCGCCATACACATATAATAATGTATGAATAGAGGAGTAAATCCATTCCAAAATGTGTTGTGCTAATATTGGCTAATTTTAAATAAATAAACTTAGGCTTTAAGGGGGCAAGGGCAGGTAGGTCAGTGCATGTCAGGTAGGTCAGTGTGGGTCAGTGTATGTCAGATAGGTAGGTCAGTGTGTGTCAGTGTATGTCAGATAGGTAGGTCAGTGTGTGTCAGGTAGGTCAGATAGGTAGGCCAGTGTGTGTCAGGTAGGTCAGTGTGTGTCAGGTAGGTAGGTCAGTGTATGTCAGGTAGGTCAGTGTATCAAGTAGGTCAGTGTGTGTCAGATAGGTAGGTCAGTGTATGTCAGATAGGTAGGTCAGTGTGTGTCAGGTAGGTCAGTGTGTGTCAGGTAGGTCAGTGCGTGTCAGGTAGGTCAGTGCGTGTCAGGTAGGTCAGTGCGTGTCAGGTAGGTCAGTGCGTGTCAGGTAGGTCAGTGCGTATCAGGTAGATTAGTGTGTGTCAGGTAGATTAGTGTGTGTCAGGTATGTCCATGTATGTCAGCCAGGCAGGTCAGTGTGTGTCAGGTAGGTCAGTGTATGTCATGTAGGTCAGTGTGTGTCAACCAGGTAGGTCAGTGTATGTCAGATAGGTAGATCAGTGTGTGTCAAGTAGGTCGGTGTATGTCAGATAGGTAGGTCAGTGTATGTCAGGTAGGTCAGTGTATGTCAGCCAAGTAGGTCAGTGTGTGTCAGGTAGGTCAGTGTATGTCAGGTAGGTAACACCCCCCTCCATACAACCCCACCGTCTGCCGCACCATCACCCCCCCCCCCCCCCCCCGGTGCTGGGCTCTGACTTCGGGCTGAAGCCCCTGGTCTTTTTGCTACCTAGCAACGCCCCTGCCGACAGGTAAGCCTTAATCTAGGCTTACCTGTAGGTGGAAGTGGTTGTAAAGGGTTTACAACCACTTTAAGCCCGAGAACGGAGTGATCAAAGGCTGCTGATCGCTTAGTTCTCAGGTCTGCTCTGAGCTGAAAGTGGCAACTCTCCATCATCTGTCAGGAGTGGGTAGTGGGGGTCCCCCAGGGTTCTGTGCTGGGACCAAACCTGGAGGATGGGGTAAACATTTCAATCTCTGTATTTGCGGACGATACTAAGCTAAGCAGGGCAATAACTTCTCCGCAGGATGTGGAAACCTTGCAAGAAGATCTGAACAAATTAATGGGGTGGGCAACTACATGGCAAAAGAGGTTTAATGTAGAAAAATGTAAAATAATGCATTTGGGTGGCAAAAATATGAATGCAATCTATACACTGGGGGGAGAACCTCTGGGGGAATCTAGGATGGAAAAGGATCTGGGGGTCCTAGTAAATAATAGGCTCAGCAATGGCATGCCATGCCAAGCTACTGCTAACAAAGCAAACAGAATATTGGCATGAATTAAAAAGGGGATTAACTCCAGAGATAGAACGATAATTCTCCCGCTCTACAAGACTCTGGTCCGGCCGCACCTAGAGTATGCTGTCCAGTTCTGGGCACCAGTCCTCAGGAGGGATGTGCTGGAAATGGAGCGAGTACAAAGAAGGGCAACAAAGCTAATTAAGGGTCTGGAGGATGTTAGTTATGAGGAAAGGTTGTGAGCACTGAACTTATTCTCTCTGGAGAAGAGACGCTTGAGAGGGGATATGATTTCAATGTACAAATACCGTACTGATGACCCCACAATAGGAATAAAACTTTTTCGCGGAAGAGAGTTTAATAAGACTTGTGGCCACTCGTTAAAATTAGAAGAAAAGAGGTTTAACCTTAAACTACGTAGAGGGTTCTTTACTGTAAGAGCGGCAAGGATGTGGAATTCCCTTCCATAGGCGGTGGTCTCAGCGGGGGGCATCAATAGTTTCAAGAAGCTATTCGATAAGCACCTGAACGACCGCAACATACAGGGATATACAATGTAATACTGACATACAATCACACACATGGATGGACTTGATGGACTTGTGTCTTTTTTCAAACTCACCTACTATGTAACTAAGTTATGACCGCAACATTTGATGGCATGACAATATGGCTGGTTTTAGGAAACTGTTAAATCAATGGGTTTAGTTCCTCTTTAAATTTTGCTTAAAATGGCAGTTGACTTTTAACTCTTCTGTAATCTATTAAAACATAAAATTCCTTTTAAAAAAAAAGTGTCATTCTCATTTGATTTCTGCGTCCTCTATTTTGGCATGCCACATCAGCATATGCTAGAATACTTTACTTTGGCACTATTGCCAGCAGATAAAAAGGTTCCCAAGGACATTGTACAGCTGAGCAAGTAATCTGAAAATGACCCGTATGTCCATAACTATCCTCAGAACTTCACTCAAAGCAGAACTTTACTTTCTCAATCAACATGAACTATTGTTAATCTTTATGCTGCTAGCAGGGCTGTTGGTAGAAATCACAGGGCTCAGGTCAGCCTACCCTGATATTTTTGCTAAAAATGCATCGATATTCTTGGGCACACACACAACATGACAACATGACTTACACAATTCCAGCCAAACCTAAGAGAAAAAATTGTATTGAGTTAATAAAGCTCTTTGTGTGTGAATGAAGTTTTTGGGCCCAGGTCCCGTACAGGAGAACCCGCAGTACCCCCTTATCAGCAGCCCTGGCCACAAGCATTAATTAACCACTTAAGCCCAGGACCATTTGGCTGGCCAAAGACCAGAGCACTTTTTGCGATTCAGCACTGCGTCGATTTAACTGACAATTGTGCGGTCGTGCGACGTGGCTCCCAAACAGAATCGCCGTCCTTTTTTCCCCACAAATAGAGCTTTCTTTTGGTGGTATTTGATCACCTCTGCGGTTTTTATTTTTTGCGCTATAAACAAAAAAAAATGGCGACAATTTAAAAAAAAACACATTATTTTTTAACTTTTTGCTATAATAAATATCCCCAAAAAATATATAAAAAAAACATTTTTTTCCCTCAGTTTAGGCCGATACGTATTCTTCTACATATTTTTGGTTAAAAAAATTTGCAATAATCGTTTATTGATTGGTTTGCGCAAAAGTTATAGCGTCTACAAAATAGGGGATAGTTTTATGGCATTTTCATTATTGATTCTTTTTTTTTACTAGTCTTTATCGTGACTGCGACATTATGGCGGACAGATCGGACAGTTTTGTCGCGATTTTGGGACCATTCACATTTATACTGCGATCAGTGCAATTAAAAATGCATTGATTACTGTGTAAATGTGGCTGGCAGTGAAGCGGTTAACCACTAGGTGGCGCTGTAGGGGTTATGTGTGTCCTAGGGAGTGATTCTAACTGTCGGGGGGGGGGGGCGTGGCTATGTGTGACACGACACTGATCACTGCTTCCGATCAGTGTCCTGTCACTAGGCAGAACGGGGAAATGCTTGTTTACATCAGCATTTCCCCGTTCTTCTGCCCCGTACACACGGTCGGATTTTCCGACGGAAAATGTGTGATAGGACCTTGTTGTCGGAAATTCCGACCGTGTGTGGGCTCCATCACACATTTTCCATCGGATTTTCCGGCACACAAAGTTTGAGAGCAGGCTATAAAATTTTCCGACAACAAAATCCGTTGTCGGAAATTCCGATCGTGTGTACACAAATCCGACGGACAAAGTGCCACACATGCTCAGAATAAATAAAGAGATGAAAGCTATTGGTCACTGCCCCGTTTATAGTCCCGACGTACGTGTTTTACGTCACCGCGTTCAGAACGATCGGATTTTCCGACAACTTTGTGTGACCGTGTGTATGCAAGATAAGTTTGAGCCAACATCCGTCGGAAAAAATCCTAGGATTTTGTTGTCGGAATGTCCGATCAATGTCCGACCGTGTGTACGGGGCATTCCTCTCTGTGAGACTATCGCGGGTATCCCCGCAGACATCGAGTCCGCGGAACCGCGATCACACTCATGGAGGTCGCGGCGGGCGCAAACCGCTTCTTAAAGGGCAACGTACGGGTACGTTAATCTGCCTGCACGTGCCCTTCTGCTGACGTATATCGGCGTGAGCCGGTCGACAAGCGGTTAATAGACAAGAAAGTATATTATATTTACTTTGTTAAAACTTTTTTTTTTTTTTTTACATTTCTTTAGTTGCTTTCTGGTTTCTGGCCTTGGCCAAAATGATAATATACATTCAAGGAGTCTTCATGGGCATTTTTGTTCTTTCATCTGGAGGCGGGGTTTTCTCAGGACACCCTCCTTCCTGCATGACTGATCTAAGGGCAGATGGATTCTTGAGAATAAATGCTACATTAATCATCTGCCCTTTCTCAAGATGGGCACAGCTAGAAATGCTAGAGGGGTGGGGGGGGGGGGGAGGTATTTCTCAATGTGACTTCTCAACAAACTAGGGCATGGAGACTTGGATGGATGGGAGAGTTTGCTTTGATTATTAAAAATGATCTAAATAGCATTTTGTGTTTTGTGGTGCTCAGATACAGTTAGATTCTGTGCTTTAAAGGCTTGCTCCACTGAGAATAAATCATTTTCATTACGAATAGATTATTTATTAAATTGTCTTTTTCTCGATTATGAACATATGGATAACTAAAAGCTTCTAAGTGCATGCATCTCCAACTGTGTGTTTACATGTGTTTTCTATGCATTTCCTCTGTGGCTTTAGTCTCATGCATATGAAATCAGAGAACACAGTTTAGCTTTTAGCATACAATTTAATTTTCCACAATACATACAAACGAACGTTCACATTTTTTGGGTGATTTTACAGTTTTTTTTTCTTTTATAAAGTTTTATTAGATTTCAAGAAATGTTCTGATTTCAGTGAACTGGGACCTCTGGCAGGGAGATCTTGTAGGTTCAGTAATGGAGACATATTAGAAGGTTTACCAGATCCCCCCTGTATCTATGGCGGACTAGCAATTGTAATCTGGCAGTACTGTCATTATTGTCATTATTGTCATTTTTAAAAATCTTTTTAGTTAACCACTTGACCGCTGGAAGGTTTTACCCCCTTCATGACCAGAGCATTTTGCTATTCAGCACTGTACTATTTAACTGGCAATTGCTCAGTCATGCAACGATGTACCCAAATGACATGTACAGTGGAACCTCGGATTGCGAGTAACGCGGTTAACGAGCGTTTCGCAATACGCGCACTGTATTATTTAAAATCGTAACTCAGTTTGTTGTGTGTTGTCTTGCAAAACGAGCAGGATTCAGGCCAAAGCGGTGTGCAGTACTGCTTTTTGCCTGAGGTGGGGGGGGGGCGCGGGAGCCAAGTAGAGCCAAACGGCAAGTTCGGAAATGAACAGGAAAGGCCCGAGTACAGCACGGCTGACCTCGGCAAATCTCGGGTAAGAAGTCTTTCTGAGGTTTGCCAAGGTCAGCCGAAGTGTCCTCGGGCCTTTTCGGATGTTTCCGAGGCTCTCCGGCGCCCCCCCCCCCCCCCCCCGCCTCTGGCCGCATGCGGTCTTGCATCCCATTGAAGTCAATGCGGAACAAATTATTTTAGTTTCCATTGACTTCAATGGGAAAACTCGCTTTGATATGCGAGTACTTTGGATTACGAGCATTCTCCTGGAACGGATTATGCTCGTAATCCGAGGATCCACTGTATATAATTTTTTCACACAAAAGAACTTTCTTTTGGTGGTACCTCCGATTGCAAGTAACAAGGTTTACGAGCGTTTCGCAATGCAAGTCATTAAAAAAAAAATCTTGACTCGCTTTGCGAGCATTGTCTCAAAAGACGAGCAGGATTCAAGCCGCTGGGGTGCGCAGTATCGCATTTGGCCAGAGGTGCGGGGGCGCTGGTGACGCTCGGAGGCGCTCAGAAACACTCCATTCCCGAGTGGACTCTGAGCATCTCCAAGTGTCTCCGGCGCCCCCACACCTCTGGCCACATACGGTACTGCATAGACGAGCAGTGGCTGTGGAACGGATTATCTGAGTTTCCATTATTTCCTATGGGGAAACTCGCTTTGATATACGAGTGCTTTGGATTGCAAGCATTCTTCTGGAACAAATTATGCTCGTAATCCAAGGTATTACTGTATTTGATCATCACTGGGTTTCTTTTAATTAAATACATTATTTCATAAACTTAGGCCAAAAAACCAATGAATATTTTTTTTTTCCTGCAGTGACATCTTTCGCTTTTGGAGGATATGCGATTCCTGGTTTTCTGTGGCTTGTGTTGAATAAACATGGTTGATTTTACACTGCTGTTTGCAGCTGCCGCAGCTTTTCCTGTCTCTTCCACATTTCTCTATAGTAGCAATGCAAGGGGTCATAGAGGTTTGTGAGGCTATGAGCCTCCCTGATAAGTGCCTCACTGGCAAATAAGACTGAACTGCAGCCATCCTGCTAGACTTGTGGGTGAGCAGATCAGGTATCCAGGGCTTCCCAGCATCCGATTCACATGACAGGGGAGTGTGACCAGTTCTCAATGGAGCCGGTTCACACATCTCCTGTGTCCTGTGCGTCTTTGGCTCAGTTTCAGGTCCGAATTCAGCCTAAAAATGCAGACCTAATTCAGACATGAACGGGGGACGCACCGGACCCCCTGCTGCGAGCTGCGCCGCATGCAGTGTGAATCCAGCCTAAAGGGTCAGAGAATGCACATAAAACGGACATGTCTCATTCTTACGAATGCAACGCAGTGAGCGGGCTCAGTGGTTTCAATGTATTTTTATTACATATGTGCTTTTGTGCGTTCCAAAGTGCACCCAGAAATGTGAAGGTGTGAACAAGGTCTAAAGCATATAGCCAGTGAGGTTAGCAAAATGCATGTGTGACTTGTTCCAGGGCAGTGATTTGTTCGATAGAGAACGGATGACAGCATCGGGTACATTTACCATCAATGAAGGGAAGACACAGTGGTAATAAAATAGCCTTGTGGAAATAGCGCATACAAGGCTGTAAACCACTCCTATTTAACGGCTTCAATACCGGGCACTTTTACCCCCTTCCTGCCCAGGCCAATTTTCAGAGCTGTCACACTTTGAATGACAGTTGCATGATTTTTATTAAAAAATAAGTTTCTGTCAGTAAATGTAAACAAGTAATTTTTCTCCTTCGCTGATAGGCGCTGATGAGGCGGCACTTATGGGCACTGATTAGGTGGCACTGATGAGGAGACACTAATTCCCTTCTAGATTGTAAGCTCTAATGAGCAGGGCCCTCTGATCCCTGCTGTATTGATTTGTATTGTAAGTGTACTGTCTGCCCTCATGTTGTAAAGCACTGTGCAAACTGTTGGCGCTATATAAATCCTGTATAATAATAGTAATAATAATATGCCACACTGATGGGCACTAATAGGTGGCACTGATAGGTGGCACTTATGGACAATGATAAGCGGTATGGATAGGCAGCACTGATTGGTGTCACTGACGAATACTGATTGGTGTCACTGACAGGCACTGATTGGTGTCACTGACGGGCACTGATTGGTGTCACTGACGGGCACTGATTGGTGTCACAGACGGATACTGATTGGTGTCACAGACGGATACTGATTGGTGTCACAGACGGATACTGATTGGTGTCACTGACGGGCACTGATTGGTGTCACTGACGGGCACTGATTGGTGTCACTGACGGGCACTGATTGGTGTCACAGATGGATACTGATTGGTGTCACAGACGGATACTGATTGGTGTCACTGACGGGCACTGATTGGTGTCACTGACGGGCACTGATTGGTGTCACTGACGGGCACTGATTGGTGTCACTGACGGGCACTGATTGGTGTCACTGACGGGCACTGATTGGTGTCACTGACGGGCACTGATTAGTGTTACTGACGGATACTGATTGGTGTCACTGACAGATACTGATTGGTGTCACTGACGGGCACTGATTGGTGTCACTGACGGATACTGATTGGTGTCACTGACGGGCACTGATTGTGGTCACTGACGGATACGGATTGGTGTCACTGACGGGCACTGATTGGTGTCACTGACGGGCACTGATTGGTGTCACTGATGGATACTGATTAGAGAAATAAGACCCTTAACTTAGGGAACTTATATACCCCCAGTATAATGGGACTTTATAGGCGAACCATACGATTAAACTTAGATAAAAGGTATTTTATTTATTTGAAACAAGCATAAAAACAAGATACATTGGATATAAATCTTAGCAGTGTTTACTTATACAATAGAGTTTGCTTTCATATAACAATTTTGTATGCTTCCATCAATGATAAGATATTTTCTCTAAAGGCCTGACATGTTTCAGGACGATGTCCCTTCTTCAGAGGCGCATTGCAGAGAGAAAAATCGCATAGGTAGGAGATACATTCTGAAACAACAAATGAAAATAATTTGCAATCTGTACAGACAGAGATTTTGTAGCCCAGCATGCCACTGTGTCCACCATACATACCAGTGAGAAGTTGTTCAAAAATGAAAGATATATGCACAAGTATGCACAGGCATCCAGTTTTGGATGGAGCAACAGATTGTATCTTTTAAATTAAAAGACACTGGCTGTCGGCTGACCAGCCAGTGTGAGATAATGGTTATCCCACGGCTTCAGGAATGACCTCGCAAAGGCCCCCAAGTAGAAGGACAGCCCGGGAGGGTCCCAGATTTAACCCTTGAAAAGAAAGAAAAAAATACAAAGAGCCCTTAAATAATTTACTCAAAACTCATTGATATATACAGATATTACATTCCCCCCGAGGGGGTTTCCCCTTCATTTACTCTTGAACAAAGAGCAATGTATGTATGTGAAAACAAGTATCATATATAGTGCATGATCATATTGTCTTTGAAGAAAAATGTTCAGAAAAGGACTTTTGGACAAATCCCCCAAGTTTGGAAAATTAATAATGCTGCCAGCTGATATCGAAGAAAGGGAATTAAAGCAAGGAGACAGGGAGCCTCTCTGCCTGTGCACAGAAATGGAGCAGTTGTTAAACAGCTGATCCGTTTAGTCAAGTAAGTGTGAAAACAGAAATAATAAAGGAATAATAAGGGCGTTTGCCTATTTTGTCTCACATTGAGAGACCAAATAGAATGTATCTTACAGAAAGATATGTCACCCATAGAGTTAGGGTAAAGGATTTTAGAGTTACTTACTTTTTAGGAGCAAAGCATAAGCGGCTGAAGCACAGACGCTTTGTAGCCTGTATGATGGGATACCGCACTGAGCAGGGCGCCCAGACAGGGCTCAAATAGCCGCCGGCGCCTGCGCAGTGGAGTTCGTGTCAGGAGTGTCAGCAGAGGAAGAAAAGTCACTCTGCAGTGGCGCGCATGCGTCAGACGGAACGACGCGTCCGGGGGGGGGGGGGGGGGCGGACGCCAGGGATCCTGAATAGGAAACACCCGGAGTCACGCCGTCACCGAGACAGGCGTCATCACGCATGAGGCAGAGCGCAGCCCCGTATTGGCTGATGGCTTCTAATTACATAGAATCAAGCCCATGCGATATAAAGAAAAAAATGAATATATTATTGTTGCTGGTGGGGGGACAAGAGGAGAGAAGAAGGGGAGAGGAAAGGAATAAATGAGCAAAGGGAGAAAGATGGAAAAAGGAAAGCAGGAAGAAAGGAGAGAGAAGAACAATGAAAGAAATATAGCGACCATGTGAAGGAGAAAAATGCATGAAAAAAAAAAACAAAAAAAAAAACTTGTTTTGAAAAATATTAAAACAAAATAAAAAGGAGTAGGATGAAAAATCATCTACAAGGTTTCGCTTATTTTCTGTTTCAAAGAACAGAAAGAGGGAGGGACCACGGGTGTCCAAAGGATGGGACCCCAGGGGAGGATCTGCACGGCGCCCACCCAGAGCCGAAGTGCTGGGGGAGCGTCATGCAGGTCCACCCCACCGACGCGCGAGTACACCGTCATGACAGGCCCGTGATCGGACCAGTCTGCAGCGTAAAAAGGTGCCACGCCGTCATCAAAGATGGTTCGACGTGGCCCACGTGCGCCGGGCGAGGGCAGATCCAAAGCCGGGTAACCAGAAAAATTACTGAAAACTTAGTGTAGAGACTTCCTGCCGTTAAGCAGAGAGCCTCTTTGGAATTATTTCCAAATGGTCGTCAAAAATGCATCAATCTGGTACACAAAGCATGATGGACATAGCTGGATAGGCAAAGAAATAGATAAACTTATATGGCAGTTGATATAGTACATATATATGATATATTTTTGTTTTATACAACAAATCAAATGACAAAAGTTATGAGAGCTATATACATGTTGGATAACATATACATGCTAGACATTTTTAATCGGTCATTGTGAATGTACAGTTGTATTAGAGCAATGTTCTATAAAAACTAGTGATAGTATCAAAAGATATCCAAAAGGTGTTCATCATCAAGGACCTGATTAACTAATCATTATCCTTAGATGACTTAGAGATACCCTACAGAGCACACACTCTTGACATTTTATAAGATGTTAGACTTTCATTCTTTTTCGCACCCCCCTGAGACAAAGCCCTCCAGAAAGGGACGGAAGCTCATCTGGGTATTCAGACCTGGAAATTGTGTTGCATTAAGGCTTGCGATCCAACGGACCTCCCTCTGGAGCACCAGCATGAGGCAGGAGGACCCGGACCTTCCTCTGGGGCGACACGTGCGAGACCACCATATGGGAGAGTTTCCCCGCATCCATTTCACCATCCTTGACCGTGTCCATCCGAACACGAGGGGTGGTGATTGGAACAAGGTCTTGCTCCAGAGGGAGGTCCGTTGGATCGCAAGCCTTAATGCAACACAATTTCCAGGTCTGAATACCCAGATGAGCTTCCGTCCCTTTCTGGAGGGCTTTGTCTCAGGGGGGTGCAAAAAAGAATGAAAGTCTAACATCTTATACCCGGCAAAATGTCAAGAGTGTGTGCTCTGTAGGGTATCTCTAAGTCATCTAAGGATAATGATTAGTTAATCAGGTCCTTGATGATGAACTCCTTTTGGATATCTTTTGATACTATCACTAGTATTTATAGAACATTGCTGTAATACAACTGTACATTCACAATGACCGATTAAAAATGTCTAGCATGTATATGTTATCCAACATGTATATAGCTCTCATAACTTTTGTCATTTGATTTGTTGTATAAAACAAAAATATATCATATATATGTACTATATCAACTGCCATATAAGTTTATCTATTTCTTTGCCTATCCAGCTATGTCCATCATGCTTTGTGTACCAGATTGATGCATTTTTGACGACCATTTGGAAATAATTCCAAAGAGGCTCTCTGCTTAACGGCAGGAAGTCTCTACACCAAGTGACTTTTCTTTCTCTGCTGACACTCCTGACACGAACTCCACTGCGCAGGCGCCGGCGGCTATTTAAGCCCTGTCTGGGCGCCCTGCTCAGTGCGGTATCCCATCATACAGGCTACAAAGCGTCTGTGCTTCAGCCGCTTATGCTTTGCTCCTAAAAAGTAAGTAACTCTAAAATCCTTTACCCTAACTCTATGGGTGACATATCTTTCTGTAAGATACATTCTATTTGGTCTCTCAATGTGAGACAAAATAGGCAAACGCCCTTATTATTCCTTTATTATTTCTGTTTTCACACTTACTTGACTAAACGGATCAGCTGTTTAACAACTGCTCCATTTCTGTGCACAGGCAGAGAGGCTCCCTGTCTCCTTGCTTTAATTCCCTTTCTTCGATATCAGCTGGCAGCATTATTAATTTTCCAAACTTGGGGGATTTGTCCAAAAGTCCTTTTCTGAACATTTTTCTTCAAAGACAATATGATCATGCACTATATATGATACTTGTTTTCACATACATACATTGCTCTTTGTTCAAGAGTAATTGAAGGGGAAACCCCCTCGGGGGGAATGTAATATCTGTATATATCAATGAGTTTTGAGTAAATTATTTAAGGGCTCTTTGTATTTTTTTCTTTCTTTTCAAGGGTTAAATCTGGGACCCTCCCGGGCTGTCCTTCTACTTGGGGGCCTTTGCGAGGTCATTCCTGAAGCCGTGGGATAACCATTATCTCACACTGGCTGGTCAGCCGACAGCCAGTGTCTTTTAATTTAAAAGATACAATCTGTTGCTCCATCCAAAACTGGATGCCTGTGCATACTTGTGCATATATCTTTCATTTTTGAACAACTTCTCACTGGTATGTATGGTGGACACAGTGGCATGCTGGGCTACAAAATCTCTGTCTGTACAGATTGCAAATTATTTTCATTTGTTGTTTCAGAATGTATCTCCTACCTATGCGATTTTTCTCTCTGCAATGCGCCTCTGAAGAAGGGACATCGTCCTGAAACATGTCAGGCCTTTAGAGAAAATATCTTATCATTGATGGAAGCATACAAAATTGTTATATGAAAGCAAACTCTATTGTATAAGTAAACACTGCTAAGATTTATATCCAATGTATCTTGTTTTTATGCTTGTTTCAAATAAATAAAATACCTTTTTATCTAAGTATAGGCGAACCATACGATTAAAAAGTCCCATTATACTGGGGGTATATAAGTTCCCTAAGTTAAGGGTCTTATTTCTCTATACTAATCCGGGATGTTGGCAACCGTTTGAAGGCAACATTTTGAGCCTTCAGTGGTTCATCTCACTATAGACGGATACTGATTGGTCTCACTGACAGGCACTAATTGGTGTCACTGACGGGCACTGATTGGTGTCACTGACGGATACTGATTGGTCTCACTGACAGGCACTAATTGGTGTCACTGACGGGCACTAATTGGTGTCACTGACGGGCACTGATTGGTGTCACTGACGGATACTGATTGGTCTCACTGACAGGCACTAATTGGTGTCACTGACGGGCACTGATTGGTGTCACTGACGGATACTGATTGGTGTCACTGACGGGCAGTGATTGGTGTCACTGACGGATACTGATTGGTGTCACTGACCGATACTGATTGGTGTCACTGACGGGCACTGATTGGTGTCACTGACGGGCACTGATTGGTGTCACTGACGGGCACTGATTGGTGTCACTGACAGATACTAATTGGTGTTACTGACGGGCACTGATTGGTGTCACTGACGGATACTGATTGGTGTCACTGACGGATACTGATTGGTGTCACTGACTGGCACTGATTGGTGTCACTGACTGATACTGATTGGTGTCACTGACGGGCACTGATTGGTGTCACTGACAGATACTAATTGGTGTTACTGACGGGCACTGATTGGTGTCACTGACGGGGCTGCACTGATCATCAGTGCCCTGATTATCTGTACAGTCTCCCCTGCGAGGAGATGCCACTGATCAGCTCTCCTCGCCTCACACTCTGTCGGTACGGCACTTCTGTATTTACATGTTATTGGCTGTGATTGGACACAGCCGATCACATGGGTAAAGAGCCGTGTTGGCTCTTTACTGAGATCAGGGTCGCACCGTGTCCAATCAGTGCATGACAGTGGTGACACTGGGGCACCGTCATATGACGGCACCCCAAAACAAGAAAGGATCCCGCGGGAGGGAGGTAGTTAAAGAATTCCCCGAGCTAGAATAAACAGTGCTGTGGTTATTCCTTAAATAGGTATATAAACAAAGCTAGAAATTAATGACAGAGGAATGGCTACTGCAATTGTAGAACATCGAAGTCCAAAGCCATTACAGCCGGAATCCATACCAGGAAATTAGACACAGCTGTCAATGCCATTTCTTTGGCAAACCCTGACAGAAATGTGATGGCTCTGTACAGAACAATCCCTATCTCACAGTCCCTTTTCATTTCGTTAGTAGAAGCCTCGGCTTGTCTATGTATGTCAGTGTATTACCATGTGAATGAGATAAAAGAAACACAATATCAATCTTTCCGATCGTCTTCCTTTATTATTCAGGAATATTGTGAGGCTCTGAGCAACCATAAGCTGACTTTACTGACCTCTCCATCAACACCTGTGCATACAGATGGAGAAGGCTTTATTAGTCCAGGAGGTGCGATTGTGCCTTCCTTCCAGCCAGTTATTCCCCTCCCTAACTATATAAGAACCTCATGCATTGTTAATGTAAGCTGCACCCGCTTGTGCATTACCCGTATCATGTTTACACACGACAGCAGGTGTCAGTCACCGCATCGGGAAGAACCTGGGAGATAGAACACATCCAGCAGGATGAATGGATAGAAATCTTTAGATACGCGGCAAAGCCTACAAGTGATGTATATTTCAGTTACAGTATAATAAGGCACGGCAGCCACATAGGGCTGCAGAGAACATGAGAATATCAATATTATAGACACAGGGATCTTTTTACAGATGGTATGGGGCTGATCTATGTAAGGCGGTTTACCACTGTAGAAAAACGGTATTAACCCTCGAGAACAACATTTTCGAACTTAGGGCGGTGAAAACGCCTGACAGGCATGCATAGCTCCCAACTGTCCCTGATTTCGAGGGACTGTCCCTGATTTGGAGCAATGTCCCTCTGTCCCTCTTTCCCCCTCATTTGTCCCTCATTTTGGTCTGATCTATATAGTTGTATATAAAATGCACTTTTTATCTTTCAAAATGTCTTTATCAGTGCTAAACCTTTCATCCAAATTCTAAATTGGTGCCTTTGTAAATTTGAAAAGTCAATTTAAAGAAATAGTAGTGGTAAAAAAAAAGCACTTGTGGGTTTGATTAACCTTTTTTTTTTTTTGGTTATATCTCCTTTAAGGGGGTGTGGCAGGAGGCGTGTCCTATGCTTACATACATTTGGTAGTAGGTGTCCCTCATTCCCATCTCAAAATGTTGGGAGGTATGGGCATGCTACACCTACTGTATATGTTGCACTACCATCCTTGCTGACGTGAAACGCGTCAGAAAGCAGTGATCTCTCTGAGTTCCTCTGTGACCTCTGGAGAGCTCCGTTCATCCTAGACTGAATGCTGCTAGTCGTTAACTATTTATACTGCAAGATCTTCTATGTCTGTTTGTGAGTAGTTTCTTTTTATCGTTTTTTTAATAAATCCACATCCAAAGGATAATGCAGAGGGCTGGTGCGCCCTTTCTTTCTTTTTTATCGTTGACTACTAGGATTCCCCATCCTTGAGGGCAGCAAGGTCTGTGTGTTCTCATACTATTTATCTGGTCATCCACTTGTGCGCAGGAGCGTTTGTCTTTGCTATTCACCATCCTTGCTGCAGCTATTTACTCCCCTATCTGTGTCATCACTTGTTTACATCATAATATATGCTATTACGCACTCCAGGACACGTGTTCATGCGTGTTACCGCAATGCATGATACCTTACTGATAGATATGCATTGCCAATTAAAGTTAACTGCACCTCCATACACATTTGCAGCTGTGTTATAGTGCCTTGCAATACACAGATGCATAGGCTCTGTGTATTGTGTTGCCCTGTGCTAACAAAAACCATGCAGGGCCCACTTTTGTACGCTGATTGCCCATTCAAATACCTCAACGTGCAATGTGCACAATACAGAACCCAGCATTATGGTATGACTGAGCCCAAAAAGGAGACTCTGGCATATGTTTAGCAAATACACACTTTGAGCAATTAATGTAACCCTTAAGCCGTTGCCGCTGCCTGTATACATATATGTGGCCTCACCGATGTGGGTCTTCTTCTATGAGGTTGCTGTACAGTGCACTCCTAGCACAAGGACCAGGCTCCCACCAAGAGCCCGGGTCCTGTACTAATGTTTGTGGACCAAAAAGCCTGGTTCTTGATTACCGTGATAGCCTCTAATTGGCTATCACAGTGATCAATCACGGTAACGCCCGCTCCTGTGTACTTTTTGACACATGTCAAAGGTGCAAAATTGTGTTCAGGATTTAGGATTTGTTTTACCCTCTGTCATGAAGGAGTTAAAGCCCAGCTCTGGCCTAATTGAATTCTTTTGTTTTGGACACAGTGTCCCCACCCCATATTCAGCTCTGCTTGCCACACATGAAATGAGGAGATCTTACGAACCAGGATGCAGGAATAATGTGAAAGTGCTTGTCAACATTCCCCATTCTACCTAAAAAAAAAAAATATATCACTGTCTGTGCCCGGTTAGTTTAATTTTTGCTAAAGAAATAGCAGTAAAAACTTGACCGAGTTCTGACCCTTCCCCCCTCTGTCCAAATGTAAGGGAAAAGGTTTTGACTGGAGTTTACTCAAGTTTTTTCATCATGCCAGATAAAATATTTTATTGCCTTGTACTATATAATTGTCATTAGTAACAAATCTTTAGGCGTTAATACAGCTGGGTGGGAGAACTGCTATCCCAGGTGGACGCCGTATGAATGTAAAGATCTCTGTGATTGGTCACAGTGATCGCATGGTACAGGGCCTATCGCAATTGTACACAATGGCACATGAATGAATGCCATTCCCAGCTTCACAGTGTAAAAATTATTGCTTATACCATGCTTCATCATTTGTTTTGATTTATGTAGTAATTACTTGTCTATCTACAAAGCTCTAAGGCCCCATGCACACAGGACATTTAAAAAAAAAAAGAGCTGCAAATTCAGTACCGATGCCAGGAAAAAGCGGCTGTAAAAACGCGCTTTGAATAGCGTTTTGCATGTTAATGCGCGTTTAGCCCCATTAGCGTTTAGCAGCATTTCTTTGACCCTCTATTTTCCACTCCCATATCCAATTACTACAGCTTAAAAACGCCCGAAGCGGCTTAATGCTGGATACAGATTAACATGTGTTTGGCCGCGTCAGACGTTTTTACAGCTGTAACACTGCTGCACTAGAAGGCACTGGCACTGGGTTTTTTTTTTTGCAGCTTGAAAAAGCCTTTGTCACTTAAAGCTCCTAAAAGCCTCTGTGTGCATGGAGACATAGAATAACATGGAGAGGCGTTTTTAAGCTGTAAAATAAACGCCCAACGCTGCTAAAAGCGGCTGTAAAAACTCCCTGCGTGCATGAGACCTAAGTGTTGTTTCTCTCTGGTGCTTTGTTCCTCTGTTATCAGCATGAGTCACTTCTGAGAAGTTTTCCCGACACAAGATAAATTTGTGACGGGGGAGGAGAGCTCAGCCAGCACAACAGCTTGTACCCTTCCTTCGTTCCTGTGCCGTGCGAGGAGGGGGTGTGTCCCTTTCCTCCAATCAGCTCTCACACACTGTAACTGCAGCTCTCCGCCCTCTCCTCTGTGATACTGACAGATGACGAAGGATTGTATCACAATTCTGCACTTCTGACTGCAGATAAACAAGTATAACTTATGTAGGAGGATTTGTTTAATTTCGGTGTATCATCTGAGGCTATCCACTTCACTGGGTATATAAGAGGGTTTACAGGCACTTTAAAAGAGAAGTATGGAGTTGTTTTTTTTGTTTTTTTTTTGCAGATTCATACTTACCTAGGTGGATGCAGCATCGGTCCGATGCGCCAGCTGTCCCCCACCGGATCTAACACTGAGAACCGAGCGATCAAACACCGTCGATTGCTCAGTTCCCAGAGCTCCCTGAGCAGAGAGCTGGTGACTGTCACTGCTCTCTGCTCTGCCCCCCCCAGCTCACTGGAGCGCTGGGCTATGTAGGGAGCGGGAGTGACCGGCTCTGCCTCTCAGCGTCTCGCCGAGAGGCTGAGCCAAGTGCCAGTCCAGGAATGTGTGCGGATCTTGACTCCATTGTCACGATCTTGCCGGAGCTTGAACCGGCTCTGTATAATCAGCCGACAGTGGGCTAAAATCGGGTGACAGTAGTGTAGAATGAACTGCACTCCGGTGATCCACAGGGGAAGTACAGCCAAACGAGCTTTCCCCATACTCCTCCTTTAAGCAACATATTTTCCACCCAGCAGAAACAATGCAGCATACAAAAAAAACAACAGCCTTTGCAGCTGGAGGCTTTTAGATTTCAGGCCAGCTATACTGCACAAATAATCATTGGGTTTAGAATAATAGGAATGCAGCATAAAACAAATCTTTCTTTTGCTGCATGGAATAATACAAAGTGGTCTAATAATGAAATAAAACATTTTCACCAATGGCATAAGATTATCTGTTTGATGGTAAAGCCTGAAGTAATAGAGAATGCTTGCTGATACACCATAGAACACTATTTGCATATTTGTAGAAATGTATACATTTAATGGAAAATAAAAACTAAGCTTTTAGTAGCTATTCTTCAAAAAACAGTAGGGATTTCTCCTACAGATTTTTATGGTCTGAATGTTCTGGTTTCAGATTGTCAATAACCCTAAATAAACCTTCCTCTCAAGTTCCCAATGTGTAGACGTAGATATTTGTTGGCTGGAAAGCTTGACCTCAGAATGCTATGGATGCTCATGCATAGACCTGCTTTCTGAAAACTTTAAAGCCCAGCTCCAAGGGGGAAAAAAAATGGTCCTGTCTCACCCAATTGCAGCCATTTAATATTTAAGAGAGAGCAGTAATCAGAAGCTCCGGGCCAGTCAAACATTCTTGTTGTTGCCCTGCGTGTTGTGATGTCATGATATCTCTGAAAGGTTTTAGGACCCTTTGATGATGGGCAGTGTCCACATCATTCGAACCCTCTCACTACAGACCAGAAAAAAGATGAATTAGCTTATAGGTATGCATGTAGGCATTTTGTTTACTCTTGTTACAGTGATAGGATATACTATGTTAGAAGGCTGGCCATTTGTAGGAGGAGTCTGGGGGGTATATATCCCTCCTCCTCTGTCTATTCTGCGTCCGCTCATCTTCATGGTTCCCACCCACCTGTTTCCTCCAAACCTTCATATATACATATACGCTTCATTCATTTTTTTCATTTTCATACATTCAGGGTATGCCCTCTTTTAGGCGTACTGACCAGCTAGGCCAAGGCACACCTCAGGTCTTGGTAGTTTAGGGTTATCGCATTTCCAAGTGAAAAGTGAGCAATTTTCTATTGTTTAAGAGCACCGCAGTATGTTAATAATCCCTATTTATTATTATTATTATTATACACAATGTATATAGCGCCAACAGTTTACGCAGTGCTTTACAATGTAGAGGGAGGACAGCACAATTACAGTACAGTTCAATACAAAAGGTACAGGAGGGCCCTGCTCGTAGAGCTTACATTCTAAAGGGAGGGGGTGGTGGTACAAAAGGTAATAGATGTGGGCAATGATTTGATGGGGGTGGCTTGGGGACAGTTGTTAGGTGGGTGTGGGATAGGCTTCCCTGAATAAGTGAGTTTTCAGGATCTCCTAAAAGTTAGGGGCTGATCGGATATACCGGGGCAGGGAGTTCCAGAGGATGGGAGAGGCTCTGGAAAAGTCCTGAAGGTGAGCATGGGAGGAGGTAAAAAGGGAGCTACAGAGCAGGAGGTCCTGAGAGGAGCGGAGAGGACGATTTGAGCGATATCTGCAGATGAGGTTGGTGATGTAGCTGGGGGCGATTTTGTGGATGGCCTTGTATGTTATGGTTAGCATTTTGAATTTTATACGGTGGGGTAGGGGAAGCCAGTGAAGGGATTGGCATAGAGGGCAGCAGTCACGGATCGGTTAGTGAGGTGTATTAGTCTAGCAGCATTCATAATAGACTGAAGGAGGATAGCCTGCGTAAGGGTAGGTCATTAAGGAAAGAGTTGCAATAATCAAGGCGGGAAATAATCAAGGAGTGAATAAGTTGCTTTGTGTTGTCATTAGTCAGGAAGGGTCGAATTCTGGAGCTGTTGCGGAGGTTAAAGTGGCAGGATTTAGCCAGTGATTGGATGTGGGGGCTGAAGGAGAGGTCAGAGTCAAGGATTACACCCAGCACCCTGGCATGTGTGGAGGGACCAATGGTTGTGCTGTTGATCTTAATGGTAAAGTCATGGAGGGGGGGACTGGAAAGGAGGAAATATAACAAGCTCAGTTTTAGAAAGATTGAGTTTGAGAAAGTGATGTGACATCCATACCGATATGTCATTCAGTAAGTTTGAGATCTGAGAGAAGATCGAGGGGGCGAGTTGAGCAGTGGTTTGGATGAGAGGTTTGGATGAGAGGGTTTTGATGAAAGTGTTGTAGTAGGTTTGTTTAGCAGTGTGGAGGCAGGAGTTGTATTTGAGAAGGGCAGATTTGTAAAGGGTAAAGTCTTGCAGGAACTTAGATTTATGCCATGCTCGCTGAAGTGCACAGCTCAGTCTCTTGTGACTTCTGGTGTCGTCTGTTTGCCAAGGAGGATGACATTGTGGTGTTGTAGATGGAAGCAGGGCCGTCTTTAAGGCAGGCTAAAAGGGGCTGCTGCCCTGGGCCCTGTCATTGTTGTGGGGTCCAAAGCAGCTGACTCATACTTGCCAACTATCCCAGTTTAAATTCCCTTGTCCTTTGAAGTTTTAGTCCTGTGCTGTGTCCCAATATCTCAGTGTGAAGTGCTGGTACTAATGCTGCCCAGCTCTGCCTTATTGTTGTGTACAGATGACTTACCTGCAGACCTTGTGTTTACATGTAAATAACCGTCATTCATATGTAAATAGCTGCGGCCGGTGGTATTGATATGTAAATAAAGGCAGCATTCATATGTAGATCATGCCCCCCTCCAGTGAGGAGATGATGTGCTGTAACCTCTAGCAACCAATTAGTGAGCAGTAATACTATATAGATTTTAAGTCTAGCTGCTATTTATTGTATGTCTCAGAGCAGATGGAGAGTGAAATTGCATGGGGGGGGGCCCAAGCAAATTTTTGCCCAGGGTCCAATCAATATTAAAGACGGCCCTGGATGAAAGTGGTTAGGTCTGGGCAGGTCAGTCCACACAAGCACCAAATACTCATGTGAAATGTATTCCTCTTCCAGGGGGAAAAGTGGGAAAAATGCTGCAGCCTTTAGCAAAACAATTACTGTATTTATCGGCGTATAACACGCACTTTTTTCCCCTTAAAATCAGGGGAAAATCATGGGTGCGTGTAATACTGCGATCCCCGCTACTTGTGAGGTATCGGCGGCGATCGCCGCTGACATTCACATAGCGAGTAGTTTTAAATATGGCGCCGCGGAGTTCGGAGGGACTCGGCGGAGCTGAACGAGCGCCGCCGAAATCACAGAGCCGAGATACACATAGTCGAGTGTATTCAGCTCTTTCCGGCACCGCTCACAATCACGCCCAGTCCCGCCATTGGACCTGTGTTATGTCCATCATAGGGCGGGACTGTGAGCGGCGCCGGAAAGAGCCGAATACACTCGACTATGTGTATCTCGGCGGCGTTCGTTCAGTTCCGCCGGCGCCGAGTCCCTCCGAACTCCGCGGCGCCATATTTGAAAACGACATGCATGTGTATGTCGGCGGTGGCGGTGGCGGCAGGCATGGACACTGGGGGCAAGGCTGCACTGGGGCAAGGCTGCACTGGGGCAAGGCTGCACTGACAAGGCTGCACTGGGGCAAGGCTGCACTGACAAGACTGCACTGGGGCAAAGCTGCACTGACAAGACTGCACTGACAGGGCTGCACTGACAAGGCTGCACTGGGGCAAGGCTGCACTGACAAGACTGCACTGACAAGGCTGCACTGGGGCAAGGCTGCACTGACAAGACTGCACTGGGGCAAAGCTGCACTGACCAGACTGCACTGACAAGACTGCACTGACAAGGCTGCACTGGCAAGGCTGCACTGACAAGGCTGCACTGGCAAGGCTGCACTGACAAGGCTGCACTGACAAGGCTGCACTGGGGCAAGGCTGCACTGACAAGGCTGCACTGGGGCAAAGCTGCACTGACAAGGCTGCACTGGGTCAAGGCTGCACTGACACTGAAAAGGCTGCAATGACACTAACAAGGCTGCAGATGAACACTGATGAGGCTGCATTGATGGGCATTTTAATGTAAGTTTCTTTTCCTTAAACTTCCCTCCTAAACTTGGGGTGCGTGTTAAACGCCGGCGCGTGTTATACGCCTATAAATAAGGTAATCTACACAAAGTGTTTCCTTTGGGTGCTCATACAAGGTTCTGTAGCTTATAGAAAAAAAAATGCATTGAACATTGTTACAGAGCACTGTTATAATCCAGAAACGACTCTTGTCGGATCGCACCTGCAGGTATTGCAGAATGTGAAACATAAAAGCTGCAGTCGCTATGACTGAGGTGAGATGCAGTGGGCAAATTTGTGTGAGGTGCAGAATTATTTGAAAAAACGATAATGAGACTAAGTGAGAGCGAAAAAAAACCTGCAGGGACATAAAAACATGATGAATATGAAGATAGCCATATACATCAGAAGGCAGTCAGACATACTGTACAAGTATGACAAAACTACAGCAGATCTTTCCACAGATATGCATACTAGGGGATCCCCTGGGTGTGCATGGTTATGCTTGTGAAGAAGATTGGAAAAGCAGAAGATACAGAGGTAGCTTATTTGTGGTAAAAAAAAATAAAAATCACAATCAGCCAAAAAATACAACATGGTCATCTGCCTTTTCCCACAGAGATCAGCTGGCAGGCAGTGTTAAAGTGGTTGTATACTCTTTTTTTTTTTTTTTTTTTCTTTTTTTTTAACTACAGATAAGGCTTACCTGTAGGTAAAATGAATATCTCCTACACCTGTACGGTTTAGGGAATATTCACTTTGCATGCAGCCGCTGACATCGGCGGCGCATGCGCTGTGAATGCCTGGCTGAAGGTCCAGCAGACGCTGCCGAACCTTGCCGAGAAAAAGACATCATCGCGGCTCCGGCCACTCACAGCGCTGGAGCCGTGAACCCGGAATACATGCCGGGATTAGATACCGACGCCTCGTTCTAAGGTAAGCATTTCATAATAAGCTAGTATGCGGTGCATACTAGCTCATTATGACTTTGCCTTACAGTTTTTTTTTTTCCTGCGGGTATACAACCGCTTTAATTTTGGCAGCAAATTTCGATTTAGTTAGTAATCTTAGTCTTAGGACTAAAATGGCATTTTAGTTTTTTAGTCCCATTTTAGTCTTCTGCAAGTGTTTTTCGTTTTAGTCATAGTCTTTGACTAAAATGCCATTTTAGTTTTAGTCCCATTTTAGTTATCGTATTTTAGTCGGCTAAAACCTCCAGTATATTTTAGTCGAATAAAATAATTTTAGTCAACTGAAATCGAATGTGTTTAGTTAAATTGTAATGCATTTTTTAAGCATTTCTCTAGAATTTTCAAACTCATATACTCCTGGAGTAAAAAAATCTAATATTATGTTATTATTTATGGTATTAAGGTTTGAACAAACTCAAAGACCCAGATTTAGCCGCTCTGGACGGTCTGAGGTGGCCTGTAATGCTGTACAGTGCTGTGGATGGTGGTCTGAGGAGGCCAGTAATGCTGCACAGTGCTCTGGATGGTGGTCTGAGGAGGCCAGTAATGCTGCACAGTGCTCTGGATGGTGGTCTGAGGAGGCCTGTAATGCTGCATGGTGGTCTGAGGAGTCCTATAATGCTGCAGTGCTGCAGAGTGCTCTGGATGGTGGTCCGAGGAGGCCTGTAATGCTGCAGAGTGGTCTGAGGAGGCCAGTAATGCTGCACCGTGCTCTGGATGGTGGTCTGAGGAGGCCTGTAATTCTGCACCATGCTCTGGACGGTGGTCTGAGGAGGCCTGTAATGCTGCACCATGCTCTGGACGGTGGTCTGAGGAGGCCAGTAATGCTGCTGAATGCTGAATGGTTGTCTCAGGTCTGAGGGACGGCCTGTAATGCACAGTGCTCTGGATGCCACCATGCCGGTGGTCACTGGTCAGAGGAGGCCTGTAATGCTGCACAGTGCTGTATGGTGGTCTTAGGTCTGAGGTATGTCCTGTGATGCACAGTGCCCTGGATGTCAGTGGTCAGAGGAAGCCTGTAATAATGTACACAGAGTGCTCTGGATGGACGGTGGCCTGAGGGGAGGCCTCAGGCCTGCTGTACTTGTAATGTACATTAGTACTACACACTCACAGTCTGCTCTCTGCTCTGGACATAGGCGGTCTCATGACCGCCTACGTAAGATTGTGTGAGACATGGTGTCACCCTTATTCGGAAAGGGGTACCACTTGGTCGATCTCTATGGATTATTGTGGTAGTGAGGAAGTGAAATCACCATTTTACGCCCTTAGAAAGCCTGAAGGCGATGATTGGTTTTCGGGGTCCTGTACGCGGCTAAAAAAGTCTCACACGTGGTATCTCCATACTCAGGAGAAGCAGCAGAATGTATTTTGGGGTGTAATTCCACATATGCCCATGGCATGTTTGAGCAATATATCATTTAGTGACAACGTTGTGTAATTTTTTTTTTAATTTTCCAATTACTTGTGACAAAAAATAAAATATTCAATGGGTTCAACATGCCTCTCAGAAATTTCCTTGGAGTGCCTACTTTCCAAAATGGGGTCATTGTACTGCCCTGCCATTTTAGCACCCCAAGAAATGAGATCGGCAGTCATAAACTAAAAGCTACGTAAATTCTACAAAATGTACCCTAGTTTGTAGACGCTATAACTTTTGCGCAAACCAATAAATATACGCTTATTGACATTTTTTTTTACCAAAGACATGTGGCTGAATACATTTTGGCTTTAATGTATGACTAAAATTGAGTTTATTGGATTTTTTTTTATAACAAAAAGTAGAAAATATTTTTTTTCCAAAATTTTCTTTCTTTTTCCATTTATATTGCAAAAAATAAAAATCACAAAGGCAATCAAATACCATCAAAAGAAAGCTCTATATGTGGGAAATAAAGGATGCAAATTTTGCTTGGGTACAACATTGCATGACCGCGCAATTAGCAGTTAAAGCAGCGCAGTGCCAAATTGTAAAAAGTGCTCTGGTCATTGAGCAGTCAAATCTTCCGGGACTGAAGTGGTTAATGTGGAAAAAATTTAAAGTAATGCATTTGGGTGGCAAAAATAGGAATGCAATCACCGGGGGGAGAACCTCTGGGGGAATCTAGGATGGAAAAGGACCTGGGGGTCCTAGTAGATGATAGGCTCAGCAATGGCATGCAATGCCAAGCTGCTGCAAGCAAAGCAAACAGAATATTGGCATGCATTAAAAAGGGGATTAACTCCAGGGATAAAATGATAATTCTCCCGATCACAGGGGTAGTGAATTTAAATTTAAGGAGGTCCGGTCACTAAAAATTTTTTTCCAGCTGAGGTCCAAATCACAAGTCTGTGCCATGAAAGATTATACACGTCTTCTTCCCTTTTTTTGTGCAAGCCACACTCTCTGGTGCTTTTCTTACTGTTTCCTCCACACACTCTGGTAATACTCTGTATATGTCCCCAATAGTTGTCCCCCTTACATCAGGTGCCCCGACCAGAGTAATTCATTACATTGGGTGCTCCCATCAGACTACCCCCATAAATCAGTTGCCATCATTAAGGCACTTTCTTATATCAGGTGTCCCCTTACATTAGGTATTCCTGTCAAAGTGACCCCTTACATTAGGTTTCTTCATCAGAAGGCCTCCTTACATCTAGTGTCTCCCATCTGTGTGCCTCCTTACATCATTTGTCCTCATCAGTGTGCCCCCTTACATGAGGTGTCCCCATCAGAGTGCCCCCTTACATGAGGTGTCCCCATCAGAGTGCCCCCTTACATGAGGTGTCCCCATCAGAGTGCCCCCTTACATGAGGTGTCCCCATCAGAGTGCCCCCTTACATGAGGTGTCCCCATCAGAGTGCCCCCTTACATGAGGTGTCCCCATCAGAGTGCCCCCTTACATGAGGTGTCCCCATCAGAGTGCCCCCTTACATGAGGTGTCCCCATCAGAGTGCCCCCTTACATGAGGTGTCCCCATCAGAGTGCCCCCTTACATGAGGTGTCCCCATCAGAGTGCCCCCTTACATGAGGTGTCCCCATCAGAGTGCCCCCTTACATGAGGTGTCCCCATCAGAGTGCCCCCTTACATGAGGTGTCCCCATCAGAGTGCCCCCTTACATGAGGTGTCCCCATCACAGTGCCCCCTTACATGAGGTGTCCCCATCACAGTGCCCCCTTACATCAGGTGTCCCCATCACAGTGCCACCTTACATCAGGTGTCCACATCACATCAGGTGTCCCCATCACAGTGCCACCATACATTAGGTGTTCCCATCACATCCGGTATCCCCATCAAGTGTGTCCACCAGGGTGCTCCTTTACATCAGGTGTCCCCATCAAAGTGCCCCCTTAACATAATATGTGCCCATCAGCATGTCCCTTATTTTATGTTAAGGTTCACTCTGATGGTCACATTTTATGTTAAGGGCCACTCTGATGGGTATAACAAAATGTGCCCATCAGTGTGAACCTTTACATAAAATCTGCATTTTATGTAAAGGGGCACACTGATGGGCATATTTTGTTGTGCCCATCAGAGTGAACCTTTAACAAAATGTGCCCATCCACATGCCCCTTAAGAGAAAATGTGCCCATCATTGTGCCCCTGTAAGTATTACATCCCACATACCTGGAGGGCAGGCAGGGAGCGGAAGGCAGCAAGTTGCAGGGGGCAAGAGCTGCGCCAGGAGACTTGCTGAAGGGGGTGGGGTGAGCATCATACCCCGCGGCTGGCAAGGAGTGAGAGCCGGTATTCGATAGGACACCGTGAGATAACGAAACAGCAGGGGGCAGGCGCGCATGTGACGTCACACCTTACCTCACGGCCTGGGAGGGAGCCGCGAGATAGGCGGCTGCTGGGGTGGGGGCGCACATGCAAAATCATTGGCTGCAGGGACAACCACAGTCCCTGCAACCAATGGCAGCGCAATGGAGGCACTGGCCGCCTGGCTGTCCGAACAGAGGCATTGCTCAGTCCGTGTTTAGACCGCAGGCTGCCATTTAAAGATGGCTGGTCTATCTCATAAAATCCCAATAAAATACATTTATGTTTTTGGTTGTAACATGACAAAATGTGGAAAATTTCAAGGGGCATGAACACTTTTTCAAGGCACTGTAGTAGTTAAACATCACTGTGTGTTTAGTAATATTACTCAATCGTATTGATTGTTTGGCATAGCCTGTGTTCTTCAAAGGCATCCTTTGTGTACGTACACCTCCTGGTCATAAGCCCAAAGCATGCATTGAATTGCTAGATTGCACAGACATTAAATTCCATTATGAAAGTGGATCGCAGCCCAGTATTGTGGCTGACGGTAAACACCTTTTATTGATGAGCTCCAGAGTGTGGTGCTCATGTAGTTGTGTAAGAAACGGGTAAGGTGGATCTAAGATCACTGAAGAAGAGATCTTTATGACGTGGGGCCACTCACCCCCATACTTGTGATTAATGTTTCTATCAACTGCCAGAGAAAAATAGATGAGATTACAGAGGATACGATACTCTTTCCTCTACGTGGAATGACACTGTAACACTCTGTATCTCTGTATTGATATTCCACAGAATTAGCGCGCTGAACGTTTTTGCAGTCGAAAATGTCTCCGTTTATATGAGGAAATTATCTGCAATCTCAGTTAATTTATCTAAAAGCAATTTTGCATTAAATCATGTCTGTAATATCTCCTATTCAGAAAGCAGTGCAGACATCTACACCATCCAAATCAGAATTTAGTGTTCTGCTGTGGAAAGGTGGTTTTGGTTTCTGCAGCTTGTTACACTATGTACATTTCTACCTTCGGGAGTAGAAGCTGGGCATATACACTACCGTTCAAAAGTTTGGGGTCACCCAAACAATTTTGTGTTTTCCATGAAAAGTCACACTTATTCACCACCATACGTTGTGAAATGAATAGAAAATAGAGTCAAGACATTGACAAGGTTAGAAATAATGATTTGTATTTGAAATAACATTGTTTTTACATCAAACTTTGCTTTCATCAAAGAATCCTCCTTTTGCAGCAATTACAGCATTGCACACCTTTGGCATTCTAGCTGTTAATTTATTGAGGTAAGCTGGAGAAATTGCACCCCACGCTTCTAGAAGCAGCTCCCACAAGTTGGATTGGTTGGATGGGCACTTCTGGCGTACCATACGGTCAAGCTGCTCCCACAACAGCTCAATGGGGTTCAGATCTGGTGACTGTGCTGGCCACTCCATTACCGATAGAATACCAGCTGCCTGCTTCTGCTGTAAATAGTTCTTGCACAATTTGGAGGTGTGTTTAGGGTCATTGTCCTGTTGTAGGATGAAATTGGCTCCAATCAAGCGCTGTCCACTGGGTATGGCATGGCGTTGCAAAATGGAGTGATAGCCTTCCTTATTCAGAATCCCTTTTACCCTGTACAAAGCTCCCACCTTACCAGCACCAAAGCAACCCCAGACCATCACATTACCTCCACCATGCTTAACAGATGGCGTCAGGCATTCTTCCAGCATCTTTTCATTTGTTCTGCGTCTCACAAACGTTCTTCTTTGTGATCCAAACACCTCAAACTTGGATTCATCCGTCCACAACACTTTTTTCCAGTCTTCCTCTGTCCAATGTCTGTGTTCTTTTGCCCATCTTAATCTTTTTCTTTTATTGGCCAGTCTCAGATATGGCTTTTTCTTTGCCACTCTGCCCTGAAGCCCAAAATCCCGCAGCCGCCTCTTCACTGTAGATGTTGACACTGGTGTTTTGCGGGTACTATTTAATGAAGATGCCAGTTGGGGACCTGTGAGACGTCTGTTTCTCAAACTAGAGACTCTAATGTGCTTATCTTCTTGCTTAGTTGTGCAACGCGGCCTCCCACTTCTTTTTCTACTCTGGTTAGAGCCTGTTTGTGCTGTCCTCTGAAGGGAGTAGTACACACCGTTGTAGGAAATCTTCAATTTCTTTGCAATTTCTCGCATGGAATAGCCTTCATTTCTAAGAACAAGAATAGACTGTCGAGTTTCAGATGAAAGTTCTCTTTTTCTGGCCATTTTGAGCGTTTAATTGACCCCACAAATGTGATGCTCCAGAAACTCAATCTGCTCACAGGAAGGTCAGTTTTGTAGCTTCTGGAAGGAGCTAGACTGTTTTTAGATGTGTGAACATGATTGCACAAGGGTTTTCTAATCATCAATTAGCCTTCTGAGCCAATGAGCAAACACATTGTACCATTAGAACACTGGAGTGATAGTTGCTGGAAATGGGCCTCTATACACCTATGTAGATATTGCACCAAAAACTAGACATTTGCAGTTAGAATAGTCATTTACCACATTAGCAATGTATAGAGTATATTTGTTTAAAGTTAGGACTAGTTTAAAGTTAGCTTCATTTAAAAGTACAGTGCTTTTCCTTCAAAAATAAGGACATTTCAATGTGACCCCAAACTTTTGAACGGTAGTGTATATAATAACACTTTTCTTTCTTTTTCTTAGGGCCCATTTACACTATTGTGCCGCATTCGTGTATAAACATTATCCTGCATTGTGTTAAAGCAGCCAATTTACTGAGTAAGCTGCTTAACATAAAAAAACAGGTGCATGTAGTATTTTGGGCAGCACACAGCAAAGCACCTTTTATAGGTAGGAGTGCCATAGCGTACATTCAAATGTATTGCAACAATGGGCATTATCACGGCACTGTATGGTTGCCACCTGTCCGGGATTTGAATCATGTGGGAACGGAAAGGGATCACCGCTCCAGGTGGAAATGTGGATATAGAACTCTCCTCGGAACTGGAACACCAGGTGCCGGCTAAGCATATAGCAACATGAGGCAAAAAGGAAGTTCTGGACAGCCGCACTCCGGAATATAGCCTTTATTAGTAAAAAGTCCAAGAGATACAAGCCACAGCAAAAAATGGGACAAACGAGCTGACGCGTTTCACACTTAACAGTGCTTAGTCATAGCTTCATAGCTATACTAAGCTATACATATTTATAGCTATGACTAAGCACTGTTAAGTGTGAAACGCGTCAGCTCGTTTGTCCCATTTTTTTGCTGTGGCTTGTATCTGTTGGACTTTTTACTAATAAAGGCTATATTCCAGAGAGCAGCTGTCCAGAACTTCCTTTTTGCTTCATTTTGAATCATTTGTCCAGGTTTCAGACTGTCTGAAACCCGGACACATTATTCAGACGGGACTACAACCCCCCAACTTAGGCGTGCCAGGGCACACCCTATTCACCCAGTGCGATTCCCCCTTTCGCCCGGGTTGCACACACCTATGCTCCCCATTTATCAAAGTACCCACCCAGTGCATAGACCCCCTCCCTTCTCTGTCCTGCCCCTGAGCAAGTGAGTACACTAAGGTAAGGAGGACTCAGATGTAAGAGGTACTCTGTGGACTCTGATGTAAGGGGGGCTTTGGGAACTCTGATTTAATGGGGAATGCTGGGAATTCTGATGTTAGTGGGGGCTTTGGTAAGCAGAAACTCCCTTACATCAGAGTTCCACTTCATACCACAGTGCACAGTGTTCCCCCGTAAAAAAAAACAAAAAATTGATGTGTGCAGCTAAAGTGTTCGGGTTTGGCTTGAAGAAAAGGTGGCAACCCTACAGCGCTGTAGTGTAAATGGGCCTTTACATTAAGTAACTTTTATTAAGCAGAGATGCTACATAGCAGCTAACAGAAGTTTTATACGTATGTAATTTTCCTTTCCTGGCTTCTGCTTGTGTCAGCCTACTGTGGGTCAGCTCCAACTGGGAAAACCAAGGCCTTCTCAGCCAATATAAAAGAAACAAGGGGGGGGGGTTGAGACGCCTCTCTAAGTGTAGTATTAAAACAGTATCATTTATTGCACAAGATTAAAAACACTTATAGGGCGTACACACGGTCGGACTTTGTTCGGACATTCCGACAACAAAATCCATGGATTTTTTCCAACGGATGTTGGCTCAAACTTGTCTTGCATACACACGGTCACACATTCCGTACGTCGGGACTATAAACGGGTCAGTGGCCAATAGCTTTCATCTCTTTATTTATTCTGAGCATGCGTGGCACTTTGTCCGTCGGATTTGTGTACACACGATCGGAATTTCCGACAACGGATTTTGTTGTCGGAAAATTTTATCTCCTGCTCTCCAACTTTGTGTGTCGGAAAATCCAATGGGAAATGTCCGATGGAGCCCACACACGGTCGGAATTTCCGACAACACGCTCCGATCGGACATTTTCCATCGGAAAATCCGACCGTGTGTACGGGGCATTACAAGATAAAAGTGGGAGTCATGCTCATCATAAGTATGTAGTCCTGGCAGTTCTACTGCATCCCACAGGCTCCTGTCACGATCCGGGTAGCTGGGAAAGGTTCTGGTGTGATGTTGTGCTGAATAGCTGTACATTCGGGAAAACCAGGTAGTAGTCAGCTCCATGCTGACCAGCTTCAACCGGAAGTGGAAATAATGTCACCAGCAGGGGGCAGGAGGAAGGGGTCAGGACTGTCTCTGTAGAATGAAAGGCTATGCACTCAGAGCTCACAGCTCCTTCTACTGGCCAGTAAGTGTTGTAAGTGTTTTTAATATTGTGCAATAAATTATACTGTTTTAATACTACACTTAGAGAGCACCCCCCCCCCCCCCCCCGTTTCTTTTTACCTAAAGAATGACTAATCAAATGTATATTATTACAAACTAAGGGCATTGCCTCCTGGAGCGCCAGATACCCAATTTACCTTCTCAGCCAATATGGTAAGATTGTGATTGCACAGACCCCCTCTTGCTGAATGATTAACGGAACTCCGAGAATGAGGCAAATTAGAGGGGAACAGAGACCATCTGGAAGTTCCATTTCTGAAAAAGAGCATGTATCTTGAGCCAGAGCCTTCGGCTCAGAGTAAAATGGAAAGAACTTGGTATTGAAGGTTGCTACCATCATGTCCATCTCCTGCACCCCCATTTCCTAAATATTGGTTCTAGATACAGATGATTCAGGGGGTTGCGTTATATTTAACAATGCTCATTTAGAACACGCCCACTTTTTAGCATGGTGTAGCTATGCACACTTTGGTGCACCCTTGGGAGTTATGGCCTGTGTTATTACACCCTGATTGCTTACTATGTAACATTACAATTTTCTGTATTTTTTTTTATACCCCCAACACAGCACCAGCAAAAAAAATAAAAATAAATGTCTGCTGGAGCAACCCCTGCTAGTCAAAGATTTGCCTGTTATGTGCAGCCATATCTGAACTATGTGCATGTTTCAAAATGTATGTGTGTTTGCAAATAATTGGGATGTGTTACTAATTCAATTTTATGGGACAGATACAAATGATTTTAGCCTAATGTCTGGAGTGGAAATTCAGTTTGTAAAATTTTTGGACATATTTCTCAAAGTATTCATAGAATTATGACCATAGATAAATATATAGTCCAAAAAGATCACTAACTTGCCCTGATAGGGACAGTATTTCAAAGTGCTCAATGATGCCAAAATGAGTAAAAAATGCATTTGCTATCTGTGTATTGCTGTCACTTTATTTCAAATTAATATTTATGAACTTTATTAGCGAAGAACATCTACGACATTCAATTAGAAATCTGTATTGTCAACCATTACGGTTGCACAAGACCATCCAGTTATCATTGTGAGCCATTCTATAAAAAGTAATAAAGTCAGAAAAAAAACCTGAATGTGTAGTAGAACAAATGCTGCAAAGCAAATATTTATGCCACATACTCTAAGTGTTGTAAAAAAAAAAACAACCTTACATGCTGTATATGTATTTTTCTGTCTTTGGCACAAAGCATCATTTCCCAACATGAATAACGTGTTCTGTTAAATGGTAGCATGGTGTGTTTTAAAGCAGACTCTTCCACACATCTTTACTGTGACCTGCACCCTGTGGCTTCACACCGTGATCTTTTACCTGCAGCTTTTGTTTTTTCCACTTTTTGATATATGCCCCTTGAATGTAGAATGTGTACAGCTTTCCTTTATCTATGGCCAAGCAGCTGATCTCTAGTGTATAAAGCATAGTGGAGTAGAGTCCCTAGCGGTCTTATCATCTGTCTCAGCAAACTGAAAGAAGACTGCAGGAGTCAAACATTCATGTACTCTGCACCACCTCTCTTTCTCCACTAGCTTTTCCATTATCTTGGATATTATTTCTCACCAATTCCCTATAGAAGCCGATTATTGTTAGAGAAATTTCATTTTAGACAGATAATTTGTGCTGCCACTAACTGCTAAGGCTAAGTGCTATCTGCTTGGCTATCAGGCAGGATGGAAGATGCAGTCATACAAGGATTTCCCTGGCACACGTGTGGCTCTTGTACAGTCAGTTCTGATGTCCCCCCCCCCCCCCCCCCCCACAGAGTACTGCCAAATGCTCATAAATTTTCAGATGTCAAATTTTGCCATCTATGTAAAGTTTTGATTGTGATCCTTTTATGGTACCCATCAATGGCGGAACTACCAGGGTTGCAAAGTCGCACTTGCAACTGGTCCCTGGCATTCCGCCACTATGGGGGGAGCCCAGGGCCGGCGCTAGCATAAAGCACTCTGTGCTGAATGCTGGAGCAAGTTCTGGCACTAAGCTCAAGTTACTTGCCTAAGAGGGTGCGCTAGCATGGGCACTCTGTTTACCTGCACCCCCCATCCCTTATGGGGTGCCCGGGGTCCCACACTGGCAATCGCCCCCTCTCTCCCTGCCAACTGCCTACACACAGACCTCATTGAAGCCTCTTCCTCCTCCTCCAATGTTCTCCTGTACTCAGACAAGAGAAGTAGCCACGGAGGAGGGACTTTAGATACATATACAGAACAGCGCTGATACATATACAGAGGAGAGGGGGACAGTAACTGGGAAGAGAGGGCAAGGTGATAAGCATATACACCTGGAGGAAAGAGGGGAGGGTAAGAGGATATGTGCTGTACACACTAGCGGGGGGAGGGGCAGATAATAAGAATATACACCTGGTGGAGTGATGGGAGGGTAAGAGGATATGTGCTGGGGGGTGCTTTGGGAGGGAAGAGGACTTGGGCTGGGGGGGGTGGATTGGAAATCCCCCACAACACCTTCTAGCACAAGTCCTCTCCCCTCCTAAAGCACCCCCAGCACATATCCTCTTACCACTGCCTCCTCCCCCAAATCATAGGGATTCTGCCTGCCACAGAGGGGGAAATTGCAGTGTATACAGTGCCTTGAAAAAGTATTCATACCCCATTGAGATTTTCCACATTTTTCACATGTTACAACCAAAAACGTAAATGTATTTTATTGGGATTTTATGTGATAGACCAACAAAAAGTGGTACATAATTGTGAACTGGAAGTAAAATAATAAATGTTTTTGAAAATATTTTACGTATAAATAGCTGAAAAGTGTGGCGTGCATTTGTATTCAGCCCCCCTGAGTTAATACTTTGTAGAACCAATTACAGCTGCAACTCTTTTTGGGGATGTCTCTAACAGCTTTGTACATCTAGAGAGTGACATTTTTTCCCATTTGCAAAATAGCTCAAGCTTTGTCAGATTGGATGGAGAGCGTCTTTGAACAGCAATTTTCAAGTCTTGCCACAGATTCTCAATTGGATTTAGGTCCGGACTTTGACTGGTCCATTCTACCACATGATTATGCTTTGATCTAAACCATTTCATTGTAGTTCTAACTGTATGTTTAGGGTCTCTTTTAGGCCAAAAAGTTAAATTTTGGTCTCATCTGACCAGAGCACCTTCTTCCACATGTTTTCTGTGTCCCCCTCATGGCTTCTCGCAATTTGCAAATGGGACTTCTTATGGATTTCTTTCAACAATGGCTTTCTTCTTGCCACTCTTCCATAAATGCCAGATTTGTGGCCTGTGTGTTCTAATGTGTGTTCAAAACACATTTGTGTGTTCTAATTAGGTACCTAGATTACGTATTAATTAATTAGTGTTCTAATTAAATACAGAACAGCTGTATTTATACTGGATTAAATTACATACAGGTGGTCTCCATTTACCAATTAAGTGACTTCTGAAGGCAATTGGTTGCACTAGATTTTGGTTAGGGGTATCAGAGTAAGGGGGGCTGAATACAAATGCATGCCACACTTTTCAGATATTTATTTGTAAAACATTTTGAAAAGCATTTATCATTATACTTCCACTTCACAATTATGTGCCACTTTGTGTTGGTCCATCACATAAAATCCAAATAAAAATACATTTACATTTTTGGTTGTAACAATGACAACATGTGTAAAATGTCAATGGGGTATGAATACTTTTTCAAGTATGAATTAGGCTTTATAGCCTTACATTTTTGCAATATGTGTCAATGTGCTCATCTTATTGTATATGATTTAGTAACATCTTAATTAAAAAATAAATTATTTACAGTTTTTATTGATACTGGGACACCTTATGCCCTGCTTTGAACTATAAGGATATTAGGATTCGCCAAAGAGTTTAGTGGCCATATATATGTATAACTGGCCAAATGTCTCAAGAAAAGGCAAAGGTCATTGAGGTAAATTTGTATGCCCATAAAATATTAGTTATGGAGTAAAACCCTTCTTCTGGTCAATTTAATAAAGAATTGCATTTTCAGAGCTTCCAAGGTTTATTGAAACTGGAAGATCTTATTAACAGAAGCCCCAACACAGCTTGATTCACAAAAGGAATGCTCAGGATTACGATCCTTATTTTGTTTACAGCAGAGTCCACTGAAGTTTGAAAATTACAGTCACATGGTTAAAATAAAGATTTCTTTCCTTGTGTTAAAGCTTTGTGAACTGAGCCTTTTATATTTCCAAAATCCACTGCTTTTGAGCTCACACTGAATTTAAATAGTCAACATAGTAAATGTTCCTCTAGTCCTAATCAAAAATTTTATTTATGCTACTTATGCATTAGTTCTGCAATGACAAAACTGTAAAAACAGTTAGCACACTACTGCATCAAAAGCATATTTGAATATATGGCCATGGTTTCACTGATTTTATATGAGAAAGCACATTTAAAATGTTGTGCTCATGGTACAAGCATCATCTCAATTACATAGGAAACAAAGTTACAGAAATACTATGCTTTAGAGTCCAACACATGGCCCATGGGGAGTGGGGACACCGGTTAGATGTGGCTGTGATGATAAAGTGTCCTAGGACCTCTTTCTTGGCAGATTTATCAGTCCCTGGTATCAGGGAGAAAAGCATTATCTTTGGGGATATTGGAATCTGAGTCACCATGATCTTGCAGTATATGTTGAAGATTTTTATCCACAATGCCTGGATTTTATTTTTATTTTTTTGGGGGGGGGGGGGGGGGAGCAGTCACACCAAATGTGAAGCTTAGTCCCTTTAAATATATGGCACCTCCAAAAAGTATAAAGAAGTGCTGGGTTAAACTAGTGAAGTATGGTGGGACATCTGTACCATCCCATGACCTTTAGGGCCAATTCACACTGACTTGCAGTAAAATGCATGGACATTTCCATCCATTTTAGTCACGTTTTAAGGCACGCTGACCTCCGTTGACATACATTTTGACATCCATTGACATACATTGTGCTCTTTAACACAACCCAACGTTATGGTGTGAATAGGACACATTGTAAATTGTTTGTGCTTCCATTGATCAGGGTTTTAAAGCTGCACTAAAATGTACTGATGTGAATTGGCCCTTAAACCTTTTTTTCCTGTTTTTTTGCCCCAGTGACACACTTTAAGGCAATTGCTTTCCCCCACTTGAGGCAGCCTGAAAGCTAGCAATGCATGGCAACAGCAAGGTCGATTCTGCAGTGCCCATGTGAGTGGTAACAGGTAGAACATGCCACAAATGTCTGATGTGAGGGTATGTCTCACTTTGGAATTTCAGGTGGAGTTACTTTTAAAGGTTTAATCCAGAGAGACATATAACTTTGCATTTAAACCTATGGGACACCATCTTAAGCACTCTTCTAATATTTATCTTGACAATCTTCTTCTGTACTTATCAGGTGCTGGTACTGATTTTTCCCTGAATCAGCCTGTGAAGTGGCAGGCCAGGATCTTTATTGATTCATGAACTCCCCTCTCAGAGAACTCACTGAAAATATGCCAACATACAGACTGAATCATGCCAGGTTTTAATATTGAAAGAAGAATGTACCAAATAATTCTGCGCTGCCCTAAAAACAAAAATAAGCAGCTAACACGGCCAACAGGATATATGCCAATAGAAAGGTTTCCAGGTTTTATTATTATTATTATACAGGATTTTTATAGCGCCAACAGTTTATGCAGCGCTTTACAATGTAGAGGGGGTTTTACAGTACAGAATTATGTCACAAGGTGTGGACTTTCCAATAACAAAAATTTGAAAAGCCCCATTTACACTTACAAATTATAAGGGATTACATAAAATTTATATTAAAAGAAACATGTCCAGATAAAAATATAGGAGCTGCCATTGTTGGCTTGGTTTCTAAAAGTGCAAGCTCGAGGACTGTCATCATTTTCCTTGCATTCAATATATGGTGGGCCACCTGAACCAGAGAAAATATTTTATATGTGGTCGTTTACTGTTCCAGAATAGATAACATCTAATGTATCAAGAAACAAGTCCTACAGTGGATATAAAAATTCTACACAACCCTGTTAAAATGTCAGGTTTTTTGTGATGTAAAAAAATGAGACAAAGATAAATCATTTCAGATTTATTTCCACCTTTTAAATGTCACCTATAAACTGTACAACTTAGTTGAACAACAAACTGAAATCTTTTAGGTGGAGGGAAGTAGAAATAAAAAAATAAAATAATATGGTTGCATAAGTGTGCACACTCTTACACTAATACTTTGTTGAAGCACCTTTTGATTTTATTACAGCACTCAGTATTTTGGGGTATAAGTCTATCAGCATGGCACATCTTGACTTGGCAATATTTGCCCAAAAACATTTCAAATCTGTCAGATTGTGAGGACATCTCCTGTGCACAGCCCTCTGCAGATCACCCCACAGATTTTCAATCAGATTTCAGGTCTGGGCTCTGGCTGGGCCATTCCAAAACTTTAATCTTCTTCTGGTGAAGCAATTCCTTTGTTGATTTGGATGTATGCTTTGGGTCGTTGTCATGCTGAAAGTTGAAGTTCTTCTTCATGTTCAGCTTTCTAGCAGAAGCCTGAAGGTTTTTCGCTAATATTGACTGGTATTTATAACTGTTCAGAATTCCCTCTACCTTGACTAAGGCCTCTGTTCCAGCTGAAGAAAAACAGCCCCAAAGCATGATTCTGCCACCACCATGCTTCACTGTGGGTATGGTGATCTTTTGGTGATGGGCAGTGTTGTTTTTGCTCCAAACCTATCTTTTGGAATTATGGCCAAAAAGTTCGACCTTGGTTTCATCAGACCATAACATATTTTCCCACATGCTTTTGGGAGACTTCAGATGTGTTTTTGCAAAATTTAGCTGGGCTTGGATGTTTTTGTTAGTAATAAAAGACTTCCGTCTTGCCACTCTACCCCATAGCCCAGACATATGAAGAATATGGGAGATTGTTGTCACATGTACCACCCAGCCAGTACTTGCCAGATATTCCTGCAGCTCCTTTAATGTTGCTGTAGGCCTCTTGGCAGCCTGCCTGACCAGTTTTCTTCTCATCTTCTCATCAATTTTGGAGGGACGTCCAGTTCTTGGTAATGTCTCTGTTGTGCCATATTTTCTCCACTTGATGATGACTGTCTTCACTGCCTTCCATGGTATATCTAATGCCTTGGAAATTCTTTTGTACCCTTCTCCTGACTGATACCTTTTAACAATGAGATCCTTCTGATGCTTTGGAAGCTCTCTGCGGACCATGGCTTTTGCTGTAGGATGTGACTAAGAGAATCTCAGGAAATGCCTACTAGAACAGCTGAACTTTATTTGGGGTTGATCAGTGACACTATAAATAATGGGAGATGTGTACTGACTCCTATTTAACATGAGTTTGAATGTGATTGCTTAATTTTGAACACAGCTACATCCCCAGTTATAAGAGGGTGTGCACACTTATGCAACCACATTATTTTAGTTTTTTATATTTACTTCTCCTCCCTAAAAGATTTAAAGCGGGGTTCCACCTATCTATCGTTTTTTTTTTTTTTAGTTCATTCACAAACTTTTCTTCTCAGCATTACATACTCACATATTGTGTGTAATATGTCCGCCTGTGTCAGATTTCGTCGGAAAGAATAACTTCTATTATTCACTGCAGGCGGTTTCCATCTTCATTGTGGGCATTTGAAGCCCACAAGCATTTATTTCCTGGATGCGGTGAATGCTGTGCTCCCAGCATTCACCGCTCGTTCCCGCACATGCTCAGTGGCATCCTGGGAAGCCTGAGACTAGCTCCCATGAGTCTGGGAGAGGCTAGAAACACGCCTACTCCCACGGGAGGAGAACCAGGAAGTGCAAAGAAAAATAGAAAAATAAAAGGTAATTACGGCGATTTAAATTTTTTTAAACGGCATGTCAGCATCTAGGCAAGGAAGAGAATACATACAGATATTGTTCAAAATGTGGGTGGAACCCCGCTTTAAGTTTGTTTTTCAATTGAGTTGTACAGTTTGTAAGTCACATGACTGTTGTATAACAGATGTGATTCTCATTACCTAAACACCCCAACCTCTTAACCTTATTCTAAACAATCAAGACCAGACCAGAGGGTTGGAGTTATAAAAGGCCGTAGCAGCCTACTTTATTAAACAATCAATACCATAACAAAACACATCTGTTATTCAAAGATTCCTCATCTATCTAGCGTTGGTCTTTGCAGGAGATTCGTAAAACATCAGTAACATAACCATATTGCACTGCGGCCCTTCTCTTAATGAAATAATAGGCCTCAAGCCGACAAGCTGGCTCAGAGACAACCAATGACCGCAGTGCCCCCATTAACACTTTCCGTCTAACCTCCGTTATCCGGAAACCACCATCAGTACCATCAGGACCATAGCAACGCTAGTTCCCGAAATTCACATTGTGCCATATCTTCTTTTCCTTGCAAAGACCAAAACGCCCGCCACAGCACCCAAAGGTAACAACCTTACCTTTTGGTGCACCTCCACACCCGAATAGCTCTCTGGATACCGTCCTGCAGTCCCAATACCCACAGATCAATACCCACATCATTTTAAATGAACGCCATCTCTCCTCAAGTACCTCCTAGTTTCAAACTCTAATTCCAAATGCCTAATAGCCAATCCCCCATTCTTCACTATGAACTTACTCACCTCCCTGTTAATCCTCCTCCGTGCCCTATTAACACCCTCAACCGACCTGGCAATCCTCCATGTTGTCCGAGCCACCATGTCCGACCAAACTATAACCATCTTTGGAAACTCCTGCATCCAAAGCCAGACATCAAATTTGATGTCCCGCGATATATCCACCATAGATCTCACCCCCAAATCATTTCCCCCTAAATGCAAAACTAAAACATCTGGTGCCCTGTCCCCAAGCGCATAACGCTGCACCTCAGAAATCAATCTTCCCCACAACATACCCGGGAATCAAAAAACCACTTAATGCAGGCTTCCTGCCTATGAAAACCCATCTGTCTACCTTCACATCTCACATCTCCCCTCCTGGCCCCGCAGCTCACAAAGGAATGGCCCAATATCCAAACCAGGCCTGCCGCTGAACCTGTAAAGAAAATAACACAAAAACAATACCCATGATCACCAGTATTCTGCAAACCTAACCCCCAATATGAACAGGATTCTTCCCAATTAACATTTTACAGCCCCACCACCAGATAAGGCCTAACATGTATCTGGAACCTCCGCGATTCCCACCGCCCTATGCGTTTTACAGCCTCTGTATCCATCCCCTTTCTAGCCGCCTCTGTCGCAGCCCCAATCCGAAAGGAATGAGACGAAAATTCCTTCTCATTCAAACCCAAAGCCCTCAAACATTTCCTAAATACGGCCACAAATTGATAACGTGATAACGGAACCCCATCGAAATGCACCAACAAGGGACCCCCCCTTTGGGCGGATACCCATAAATCCCTTAACCGCTTCCACTGGGCACAATGCCGAACCCGGCACTGGGAAACCTGCACCAACCTCCCTTTACCCATTTGATCCGTCTTTGACCTACGAAAATATAACCACAAAACATCCTCTTCGCATGTCACCTCCTGTATCCCAATTCCCCCTTGTACCTTCTTTGACGGACTAACCAATTCCCCAATACGAAATGCCCCGAAGAAAGCCAGCAAAAATACCGCCGTAAACATGGTGCACTCGTAGGCAGAGGAACAAACCCTCACCAACTGTGCTACCATACCTGTTAAAATCTGAAAGGTTATCGGTCTCCCGGAGTCCGTACGAACCACCGATCGCCAATAGCCTTTCATCGCCTGCCTCACCCAGAAATCCTTTGTAAAGTCAGGCTGGCCTTGTAATTTGAACAAAAACGCTAAACCCGCTAACTGCTTATGCAGTGCCGATGCAGGCACTCCCTCCTCCATCATTCTCGCAACGTAATACAACACCAGGAGCCCCACTGCACCATCCACCGACTCATCACCCACCTCTTGCACGAAACGCCTGCCCCTCATGCCATACTTTCGAGTATGCTGACCAGGTCACCTCACTCACCGACTTCCTGATCCATCCGGCGACGAAGCCAATGCTATCCCCCACAACCATTCGGGACAAGGCACCCCGTGCCGCTCCGCCTCCGCCGCGGAACCTGTCCCACTGGAAGCGAGACAGCGCATCAGCGATAACATTCTCCACACCCGGGAGGTGTACTGCATGAATGAAAGCATTCAACTGCAAACATCTAAAACCAAGTGTTGTAACAACCTAATCACTGGCGGGGATGATGCAGTAATCCTGTTAATCACTTGCACCACACCTAAATTGTCCCCATGAAAACCGCACTTTTCGATCCTTAAAGGCCCCACCCCACAATACAACTGCTAACACCACCGAAAACAGTTCCAGCAGCACTAGGTTTTTTGTACAACCCGCTTCAATCCATTCCCGCGGCCATGGACCCGCACTCCACTGCCCGTGCAAGAACGCCCCATAACCTGTGGAACCGGCCGCATCCGTGAAACAGTTCGAGGTCAAAGTTGCTGACTGGCTCCGACCTCCATAGCGCCCGTCCATTAAAGGATTCCAAAAGGTATGCCATACCCTCAAGTCCTCCCTGTGTTCTTTTCTCAATCTCACATAGTGCCTTGGGGACTGAATACCAGCTGTGCTAGCCACTAGCCTGCGGCAAAAAACCCTCCCCATTGGCAAAATGCAGCACGCAAAATTAAGCTTACCTAATAGCGATTGCAAATCTCGAAGCTGAACTTTGCGCAACCCAATCATACCTGCGATTTCCCTTTTTAGGTCCGCCAACTTATCTTCTGGTAACCTACATTCCATTGCCACCGAGTCCAGGACAATGCCCAGAAAAATGATGACCGTACTAGGTCCTTCCGTCTTCTCGGGTGCCAATGGAATGCCAAACCTATCCGCTATGTGCTCCAGCGATGCCAGGAGCACCGCGCAGATTCTGGAAGCAGCTGGTCCTATGCAAAAGAAATCGTCCACATAGTGGATAACCAAATTCATGCCTGACACATCCCGTACTACCCATTCTACAAAAGAACCGAACTGTTCAAATAATGCGCACGACACAGAGCAACCCATCGGCAAGCATTGGTCCACGTAAAATTGGTTATTCCAATGGCATCCCAGCAACCGGAAACTATCCGGGTGAACCGGAAGAAGCCGAAAGGCTGACTCCACATCTGCCTTAGCCATTAACGCTCCCTTGCCGTAACGCCGTACCCACCCCACCGCAGCATCAAATGATGTATAAGACACTGAACAATCTGCCTTATCAATTGCATCATTCACCGATCCCCCTTTCAGTAAGGAAAAGTGATGAATGAGCCTAAACTTATTCCGTTCTTTCTTTGGCACCACCCCCAACGGGGATACTACCAAATCGGCAAAAGGCGGTAATGGGAAAGGACCCCCCATTCTCCCCAAAGCAACCTCCTTATTTAGTTTCACCGAAACCACGTCCGGATGTCGCATTGCTGACCTCAAATTGTGCGGAACGGGGGGAACAACCTCTAAATTACACGGAATCCTAAAACCTACTGTAAAACCTGACTCAACAACCTCGCCGCCTCCCTGTCCGGATACCTACTTAGGAACGGCCGCATTCTGCCCACCTTCACCGGAGTCCTCCCTCTAGTTTCCAGCCTCTCCAGCGCGGCCTTTTCCCTGTTTAAAGCATCTGTACACCGGATGAGTTCCTCCGCACCCAGAACATTCATGCTTGTACTAACATGCACCTCCAAACTTACAGGTCCCTGAATTATATTGCCAACATACCCCTTTTTTGTTTTCGGCCGATTGTCCATGGGCCGAAGGTCCACCGGCCCCTCCTGGAAAAAACTGGCTGGGAGCCCTCGGTGACGTCATCAGGCGCATCCACAAGCTGATGTCCTTGTGATCCCATCTCAATTCTGGCCTTACCGCTCTGCGTTGACGAAATCATACCGCAGCCATCCTGTACCGCCATAAACCCTGTAGGCCTCCCCTATAGCATCCTGGTAGCAGAAGATCCCCGAACAATGTTCGGGATTCTTCTCCCCTATGACACTTGCCATTATCGTGAACGCATGTAACCAGTTCCTCGTCCTTCTTGGATCATCCGGTTTTACCCTGTCCAGGTTACATTTTTCTAAAGGCAGCAGGGAAAATATCTCAACGTACTCACCTTTCCACAGTTTTTCCCGCACCTCCTGTTTCAGATGAGCTCCCAGTGGTCCCTCAAAGCAGACATATACTTCACATTTTGCTGCATCTCCCAAACTGGCGATGTCCTGCCTCCCCTCTGCCTTTGACGTCCCCTGCGGGGAAACTACCCACCGTTGACACCACAGCAGGAGCAGGGATTTCAGGCGCAACAACTGGCACCACCGAGCTCCCTCCAGCCGCACCGGCATCCCCGGCACTCCCAACTTGCGAGACCCATGCCGATGCTGGCCCAGCTGCGACTCTTTCCGCACTCTCAACTTTCTGTACCAGTTCCTTTCTTCCGGCCAAAAAAACCCCAATAACCCCAGCAGCCCCCCCGGACGGTCCCGAAACCCCCGCACCCGGAGCGGACCCAGCTAAGCCACTACTAACCCCAACAGTATCAGACATTCCCACAACATGCATAGAAGAAGGTAACTTACCCGGCTGCACAGGCGTGGACCCATCAGCCGATCGTCCGTGTTCCTCCGACCGCACGCTCCCGGTTAATGGCCCCGCCTCCTCATCAGCTCCAGACTGTTTTCTTAGGGACCTCAGCTCCAATCCTTCTTCCTCCTCAGATGATGGCCCACCAGGCGATGCAGCCCTGGTTGCCGCTAGAACTGCTGACCTCCGACCCTGCCTCCGCTCAGCATAGCCCTCTGATAATTTTGGACAGCCTTGCCAGGACCAGTGCATTGAACCTCAGTCCTGCCAGCCTCCGCTCTCCCATGCACCATCCTGATCTCCTCCCACGATCGTTCTCTGTTCGGTCCCCTGCTGCAGTGTTAGAAAGCCCAGGGACTGCCACCATAGCCCTCTGCTCCATGTGTCCTGTCCCCTGTGATGCCATCCTCCTCTGCCAGCGTGTCCGGTCTCCTGATGGTGGGGGAGGGGCCCGCACTCGCACTGTCCCTGCGCCTTGTAGGCCGCATGTTCCCCCCAGGGGCCTGCAGTGAGCTGCTCGATCCCCCCTGCTGTCCTAGAACACTAACCGGGCTCCCCCTGTCCACTAACGCTGCCCGCTTCGCCGCCGGACCCGACAGGGTCCCAACAGAATCACCACCCCCTACCCTCCGCTGCGGTCCCGCATTGCGGTCTGGACCTCCGTCCCCTCGTACCTGGCAAAGGCTCAGAGCCATGTCCCCAGAGTGTCCTGTAGCCATGAAGCCCCCTGCACAGCTGCCTCCTCCCTAAGCTGGAACAAGATCTTCTCCACATCAGCCATGCTGTCTGCTTCCTGGAACTTTCCCCCACGCTTGTGATGACTCATCAGGGCGGGGACAGAATTTAACACCTTCCCTGGCCCCTCCCCCTCAGCACCAAACATTTTCCCTTTCTCATGATACCATCTCCCTGTTAACCCTGTCATGTCCGCCCTTCGCCTATGTATTTCTTACTTTGCTCCGGGCTTCTCTTTAAAGGTGGAAAAAGTTCTGAAATGATTTATCTTTGCCTCGTTTTTTTTACATCACAGAAACCTGAGATTTTAACAGGGGTGTGTAGACTTTTTATATCCACTGTATATACAAAATCACAAGGAAATGAAACTGACATTTAGCACATGATTTGCTGAATGATGAGTACATGTTGAGAGACCAATGGGCCAGTATAAATTTGTGTAGCAGGCAATCCAAGAACCCTGAGAACTGTGCAACACCTCCTATGAAAGTCACTATATATATTAGTCTTGTTAAGCTCCAGCAAATGATAGATCACTGCTTACTATCATCCCGAGATACAAACAGCTGGGCTGCAATTTCAGCAGAAAACAAAATCTCATTTACCATTCGGACTAATTTATCTGCACATTTCCATGTTAAATACATAATTCCACAGGGTGTTTTATTGTGTAATAAATGACTACTCTGGTTCAGTACTTGCATGCATGCAGTGATGCAACAGAACTTCACTCAGACACATGAAGAACCACCCGTTATTCAGAATCATTAGTCATTTAGTAAATGAAGTGAAAACAATCAGCTGGTATGTAGCACAAGTCCTGGAACAGCTGCTTCCATCAGATTCTCCGCACACAGGCATTGTATTCAGACAGAGCAACAGCAGGCGACATCAAAGTGTACTGTATTGTCAGCCCAAACATTTCTTTTTAGATTGGTCAGAGTAGGGAAGGAATAGAAGTCCCGTCAGGTTTACCATGCTTTCTGGGCTCTATTCAAGAGATGTCCTACTTACTGTCCCAAGGACAATGGGTTTACCAAGCGGGAAGTGAAAGAAAATCTTTAATAGCATCACAGACAGAAACAAAAAGCCTTGAACCCTTGTTTGTTATTGCTGTTTGTGTTACTGCATAACATTGCTTCTCTCAATGGAAATGAGAAATTAAAACTTTTGTCCCACTTTAAGGGTCATGCAAAAGGATGAGAAAATTAGCATTTACAGGCATTTATCCTGGCAGGGGAGCCATCTGCACAAGCTTTATGCTGGGCCGAAAATTAGAGGCACGCAGCAGGTCGGCCATGTCTACTAAGTCAGTTTAGATGCAAAATTTCTGTCTGATTGGATTGAACCATTTAATGGCACACACATTTACTAGGTCACTACACATTCTTTTATCACTCTCAGCTATACATATACAAATGTTGGGACTTAGACATTGTGTGTTATACAAAGACTTGTTCATGTAACATGCTCTGCTGATTTGATCTACAATATCTGCCCAGAGAATTTTATTCTGAAGAAGGTAGATCTCCATGCAGGCATCCTTCTTATAACACTGTCAATTAGCACACCATGTGTGCATCGAAGGGGGCATTGTTATCTCAATGGTCTTTAATGGTACAAAAACATTGTGTAAGGAATGTATACAGCACATACAAAGGAATCGAGAGAGCTTTGCTAATGGAACAACAATACAATAGAATACTGAAACTATCTGACAAAGAGCATTAAAGCATATAACCAGAGTTCCGTCTGGGTAAAAAAAAAAAAAAGTCAGCAGCTACAAATGTTGCAGCTGCTGACTTTTAATATATGGACACTTACCTGTCCAGGGCGCTTGCGATGTCGGCACCCGAACCGACCCATCCCTCGGCTCCGGGTGCAGGCGCCGGAATCCTTACTAAGTGAAAGTCGCGCTGCGCTTTCTGAATGGTCCCTGCTGTCTTCTGGGACCTGTGTGTTTCCCAGAAGGCAGCAGCAGTCCAGGGCGCCCGCGATGTCGGCACCCGAAGCCGACCCATCTCTCGGCTCTGGGTGCAGGCGCCGGAATCCTTACTAAGGGAAAGTCAGGCTGTGCTTTCTGAATGACCCCTGCTGCCTTCTGGGACCTGTGTGTCTTCCGGAAGGCAGCAGGGGGGAAGGAGGAGGTGCCGGATATTGCGTAGGTCGCCGCACAAGATCTTTTCCCAGAAGTGGGAGCAGATACCTGGATTTGACAGGTTTCCGCCCCCCCCTGAAAAGTGTCAAATGTGGCCCTGGAAAGTGTGTGGGGGGGGGATCCGATCTGCGGAAGTTCCATTTTTGGGTAAAACTCCACTTTAACAAAAATACCAGTTACATAACAACCTGCTACATGCATATATATATTATTTTTATTTGTTTTAACAATGAAAGCAGTTACAAGGCACAATGATGGTACATACAGACCCGGGTAGATTAGAGGATGCAAACTAGGGTTGTCCCGATACCACTTTTTTAGGACCGAGTACAAGTACCGATACTTTTTTTTCAAGTACTCGCCGATACCGATTACCGATACTTTTTTTTTAATGTCACGTGACAGTGGTTTTTTTTTCATTTTTTTTTTTTTTTTTTTTTTTAACAGTGCTTGCTTTTTTTTTTGGGGGGGGGGGGGGGAGGGGGTGAACGTTGTATGTGTGTGTTATTTTTTTTTTTTTTACAATTTTTATTTTTTACAATAATATTTCTTTTATTCTTTATTGTTTTTTTTTTTTTTTTTAATCAGCCCTTTTGGGGGGCTTTGGTGAGATATCAGGGGTCTTAACAGACCTCTGATATCTCCCCCTTGAGACAGAGAAAGAGACAGAGGATAGAGAATCCCCAGTCCCTTTCTCTGCAGCGTCAGCTGCACTGACAATGAATGGAGAGAAGACCGCAGCTTCTCTCCATTCATAAACTGACACATCGTAATCACAGAAGATTACAATGTTTCAGTTATGTGAATGGACAGAGTCAGCTGACTCTCTCCATACACAAAGGAAGGAGGAGGGGGAGGACGGAGGAACTGAGGGGGAGAACGGAGGGGACAGATAAGAGCAGAACGGAGGGGACAGATAAGAGCAGAACGAGGGGACAGCTGAGAGGGACAGATAAGAGCAGAACGGAGGGGACAGCTGAGAGGGACAGAGGAAAGGAGGGAGCATGGAGGAGGATGCAGTGACAGTCAGCTGTGAGCGATCACCGCTGTATGTCACTAAAGCAGCTGAAAGCCGGCGGGGGGGAGAATCTTGTAACTCCCCCACGCGCCGATCACAGCTGACAGTCAAGGTATCGGGGGAGGCATCGGGAGCATTTGCCCGAGTACAAGTACTTGGGCAAATGCTCAGTATCGGTGCCGATACCGATACTAGTATCGGTATCGGGACAACCCTAATGCAAACCCAACATTCGGGGGGTCTCATCTGACCCTTTTTGTCCAAGTGGCTCTGTTTCCCTAGCCTGGTGCCACTTTTGTAAGCCTGGAGGACTCCAGCAGCCAGGCTCTGTGATGTTATGTAAGAGCGAATGCTTTAGGCCAGCACTTTTTCTTTTTTTTTAGGATTGTCGCTTTCTCCCTGCACTCTAAGGGCTCATTTACACATGTGAATGAAGCAATGCTCATGTTCATGTTCATTAACACACCTATAGCATTTATGAAACGTTTAAAAGGCTTAAATAATGCCCATGAAAGTATTGATTTTCTAGTGGGAAGTGCTTAAAGGGGAATTGATCTACTTTGAGGTGTAGTTAGGTTGGGGTGCAAGAGCAGGCATTTTTGTGAATTCTCTGCAAGATGGATTGATATACAGTACTTTGATCTCTCTGATACTTGGCTTGGTCCAGCTCAACTTTTCTGAAACAAAACGCTTTGCCACTGGCAGTAATGCTCAATGCCTTTGCTCCTGCTTGGCGCTGTCAGTATTGCTGGTTGGCTTAATGCTTTTTCCTGCACATAGAAGTGAATGGTGTTACCACACAGCTGCTCTGTTAAAACAGGAAATGACTGGAGCTGCTCTGTCCTAGAACTCTATTTCTCCGTGCATTCTGGCATACAGGAACCCCCACTGACTCTCCCGTCATATCCAGCTAACACTTTATAAATGCTTCACCAACACGACAATAAATGCTATAGGTGCTGTTAAAGAGCATTACCTTTAAAAGCAATGGAAGCGGCTTGCAAGCATCAATGTCTCATGAAGGAAACATATTGCTTAATTTTTAACACAACGTTCCTGCTCCTGAGTAGGGATGAGCCGAACACCCCCCTGTTCAGTTCGCACCAGAACATGCGAACAGGCAAAAAATTTGTTCGAACACGCGAACATCGTTAAAGTCTATGGGACACGAACATGAATAATCAAAAGTGCTAATTTTAAAGGCTTATATGCAAGTTATTGTCATAAAAAGTGTTTGGGGACCTGGGTCCTGCCCCAGGGGACATGGATCAATGCAAAAAAAGTTTTAAAAACTGCCGTTTTTTCGAGAGCAGTGATTTTAATAATACTTAAAGTGAAACAATAAAAGTGTAATATTCCTTTAAATTTCATACCTGGGGGGTGTCTATAGTATGCCTGTAAAGGGGCACATGTTTCTAGTGTTTAGAACAGTCTGACAGCAAAATGACATTTCAAAAGGAAAAAAAGTCATTTAAAACTACTTGTGGCTATTAATAAATTCCCCCACGTCATTTTTTTTTAAATTTTGGTTCCGGGTTCCCCTGTGGGGAATTCCCATGCCGTTTTTATCAATGAACTTTTATGTGTATTGTCGGACCGGCAATTCATTAATAGCCGCGAGGAGTTTTAAATGACTTTTTTTCCTTTGAAATGTCATTTTGATGTCAGACTGTTCGCCACACGGGAAACATACGCCCCTTTACAGGCATACTATAGACACCCCCCAGGTACGAAATTTAAAGGAATATTACACTTTTATTGTTTCACTTTAAGCATTATTAAAATCACTGCTCCCGAAAAAATGGCCGTTTTTAAAACTTTTTTTGCATTGATCCATGTCCCCTGGGGCAGGACCCAGGTCCCCAAACACTTTTTATGACAATACCATGCATATAAGCCTTTAAAATTAGCACTTTTGATTTCTCCATATGACTTTTAAAGGATGTTCCTCGGTTTTCGAATTTGCCGCGAACACCCCAAATTGCTCGCTGTTCGGCAAACTGGTGAACAGCCGATGTTCGAGTCGAACATGAGTTCGACTCGAACTCGAAGCTCATCCCTACTCCTGAGTGTACAGCACTGTGTGGTAATATTCATGGTAGCTGTTGAAGGGCAGTTATGAGGCTTTAAAACTCAGAATAAATGCTGCCTAAACACATGGTATTAATGCATGTAAGAACACGCCCTTAGGGGTATGCACATAGGCAGCTAGTATATATTGATATACATACTCCCTATTACAATACACTGTTAAATGGATTGAATGCACAGTGGGCTTCTTATTAGTGCTAAAACATTCATTGGGCATGGCTCTATTATACAGCATGAGACCATAAATTTATTCTAACATATTAAATCTTTTCTCCGTATTTCACTACTTGAATTTTTGGAGTGTACAGGTGCTGTTGAATTGCAGTTTCATGCTGTACAAGTCAGTGGCACATGTCCTACTTCTGCTTACAGGCTTTGGGACTTTGCCCTCTGTTAGGACATCATTAGGTTTGGTCATGAGGGCTGCACACCACTCATTCATATCTTCAGCTTTGTCTGCAGTGGTTTAAACATACTTCAAAGCCACAGCAGGTTTTCCAAACACTTAATAGCCACTGCAAACCAAACACAGCTACTGCCCGCATCTCTGCATCTCTACTGAACCCCAAACTTTTAACACAAAAATCTGAGGGAAAATCTGAGAATCCATCACCCCAAGCCTTGTTCAAAGGAGAAGCATACCTAGCAAGCTCCCTTGCAACAGACATGCATTGACTGTCTCAGGCCCATGTAGAGAAGTTGCGCACCTCCTTCTGGACACCAGAAACCTCTGCAGCCTTGCTCTTCCTGAACAGTGTATGCAGCATTTTTTCCTATGAAAAGCAACAGAAAACAGGTCTGCTTCAGTTGAAGTTTAGCGAGTATAAATCCCGGACGAGCCCCCAAAAGTTTTTCATCTTTTAAAGGTTCTTTGCGATATAAGCAAGGAAGCAATTAAACCTCTGTAGTGTATTAATGTGCTTTTACCAAACAAAATGCTGTACATACAAACTATTACAATTATAGAAACACAATAAAAGACTGACAGATTTAGGCTCCTTTCACACTTATACGACTTCAAAGTCGCACGATTTTACCGCGATTTCGCGGCCGCGATTTTAACGCGATTTGCCGCGATTTTACCGCGATTTGGGAGCAGTACTACTTTGCCATGTTTTTGGCATTAACAAATGAAAACATACAGTAGTTGGTATGAATCATAAGGGGGAACTCCACGCCAAGTTTTAAATAAAAAAACTGGCGTGGGTTCCCCCCAGGGGCATACCAGGCCCTTAGTTCTGGTATGGATTGTAAGGGGAACCCCCTACGCCGAAAAATCGACGTGGGGGTCCCCCCAAAATCCATACCAGACCCTTATCCGAGCACGCAGCCCGGCCGGCCAGGAATGGGGGTGGGGACGAGCTAGCACCCCCCCCTCCTGGACCGTGCCAGGCCGCATGCCCTCAACATGGGGGGGTAGGTGCTTTAGGGCATGGGGGGCACCCTGCCGGCCCCCCCACCCCAAAGCACCTTGTCCCCATGTTGATGAGGACAAGGGCCTCTTCCCGACAACCCTGGCCGTTGGTTGTCGGGGTCTGCGGGCAGGGGGCTTATCGGAATCTGGGAGCCCCTTTAATAAGGGGGCCCCCAGATCCTGGCCCCCCACCCTATGTGAATAAATATGGGGTACATGGTACCCCTACCCATTCACCTAGGGAAAAAAGCGTCAATAAAAAACACAGTACACAGGTTTTTAAAATAATTTATTAGGCAGCTCCGGAATCTTCTTCCGACTTCGGGGGTCCTCTTCCGACTTCGGGGGTCTCTCCGGCGTCTTCACCCGGTGTCCGCATCTTCTGCCGGCTCCACCGCTATCTTCTGGCGCTCTTTTGCCAGCGGTGGTCCGGACTTCTGGATCGTCTTCTTCCCTCTTCTCTTCCAGAGATGTTGACACGACGCTCTCCAGACAGAATGGTCTCTGTGCGCTCCGCAACGGACTTATATAGGCGGTGACCCCGCCCCCTTATGCCGTCACAGTCCCATGGCATGCTGGGACTGTGACGTTTTAGGAGGCGTGGTCACCGGGTGATGACCACGCCCCCTTATGACGGCACAGTCCCAGCATGCCCCGGGACAGTGACCTCATAGGGGGGCGGAGTCACCGCCTATAAAAGTCTGTTGCGGAGCGTTCAGAGACCATTCCAGCTGTAGAGAGCGTCGTGTCAACATCTCTGGAAGAAAAGAAGAAGGCAGAAGTCCGGACCACCGCTAGCAATTGAGCTGCAGAAGATAGCGGAGGAGCCGGCAGAAGATGCGGACACCGGGAGGAGACGGCGGAGAGACCCCCGAAGTCGGAAGAGGACCCCCGAAGTCGGAAGAAGATCCCGGAGCTGCCTAATAAATTATTTTAAAAACCTGTGTACTGTGTTTTTTATTGTCTTTTTTCTCTAGGTGAATGGGTAAGGGTACCATGTACCCCATACTCATTCACATTGGGTGGGGGGCCGGGATCTGGGGGCTCCCTTATTAAAGGGGGCTCCCAGATTCCGATAAGCCCCCCGCCCGCAGACCCCGACAACCAACGGCCAGGGTTGTCGGGAAGAGGCCCTTGTCCTCATCAACATGGGGACAAGGTGCTTTGGGGTGGGGGGGCCGGCAGGGTGCCCCCCATGCCCTAAAGCACCCACCCCCCCATGTTGAGGGCATGCGGCCTGGTACGGTCCAGGAGGGGGGGGCGCTCGCTCGTCCCCACCCCCATTCCTGACCGGCCGGGCTGCATGCTCGGATAAGGGTCTGGTATGGATTTTGGGGGGGACCCCACGCCGATTTTTCGGCGTAGGGGGTTCCTCTTAGATCCATACCAGACCTAAGGGCCTGGTATGCCCCTGGGGGGGAACCCACGCCGTTTTTTTTTCATTTAAAACTTGGCGTGGAGTTCCCCCTCTGGATTCATACCAGAGAGCTGTCAGCACTGCCTGTCGCTCATCGGGAATGGAAAAAAAAGTTTTCCTTTCCCGATCAGGGAGCCAGGCTTGTGCTTACAAAGTCGTGCTGAAGTCGTGTCTATATATTTTTCAGGCACGACTTGCATGCTACTTCAGGGTTTAACATTGAGGTCTATGGAGTACAACTCGCATAGAAGTTGGACCAAAGTAGTGCAGGGACTACTTTCAAGTCGGCACGACTTAAAGTCGTGCCAATATGAATGGTAGTCATTGAAAATCATGGAGAATGACTTGTCATACGATTTTGCAGTACAAAATCGTGGGACAAGTCGTATAAGTGTGAAAGGGGCCTTACATAAAACACATACCCCCGCTACCTAAACTGCCTAGTGAATTATCATGAACAGTAGTCTGTGTACAATAGGAATACGCTAAAGTTACTTAGTACAGGTTATAGTGGCTTTGTGATCTCCATATGCATAAAGGACCCCAGGCTCTACTCTATGAGCGATTGCAGGAAATCAGGCGATAGCGTCATCCTCAGGTCAAATTTCATTTGGCATAGGCAACCCTAGTTGTTATGCTGTTAGAGACTCCTCCAGCACCAGTTCCTTTTGTCTTCTCAGCACATAGCTGTGTCCAAGTCCTCTTTCCCTTCCCCCCTACCTCCTGTAGTATCTTAGCTTTCAAACAATACATGGTTTTAGAATGTTATTCCACATATCTATGCTATAAAAATCACCAAAGTTTTCGTTTTGGATAGAATGTGGATATTTTAAAACGTCTGCCAGGATTTTATTGCTGTCTTCCTGCCCACTAGAGAGATTAAGCCTCTATTGGCTCTGGTGACCACGGTCTCCAACACAAATAAAGATCTAGAGTTGTCATAGTAAAAGTTCTGGTGACAACTGTTTAAGAGGTGACTGCTGGTAATTGTGGAGAGATCTCCTCTTACTACTATGTTTCTGGGGCAGAAGTTAGGTGAAAATCTCCATGGTGGACACATACAGAGGGAAAAAAAAACCTGACAGGAGTCTTAACTATATATATTATATATTAAACGTTGTGCTAAGTTGTGGCTATTTAGGATTACTGTAACTTAATCCTAAATACTGGACCCAAGAAAACACTAAAAATAAAAAGTGTGCTGCCCCTTTAAGTGAAAATCAATTGACAAACCAGTGCATATAATTAAAGCATAACGCATCAGTGATTAAAAAAAATAAAGATTCCATGAAAACTTAATTAATTAATGAATTCATCTAGATCACTAGTATATATGTAAAAAATGCATTCACAAATCACATATTCAAAAAGTCCATATCCTAAAGATTCATAATTCAGCATAAAGTGTCCATGTGCCTTCAAGGTGCTCAAAAAATGTAAAAGTGCTCCAGTGCAGAGAAGGTGCTCCTCAAAAAAAATAAAAATAAATATGGCCTTTTACCTGACAGGGGAGATCTCAAAATATAGAGAACAAATGCACTAAATCTCTCAAGGATGGGCGATGCTCTCACCATCAAGCATCCGGGTAGCTCAGTGACCCTGTCAGTAAGACAAAACCATGGTGTCTCCACAATAAGAATACATGCCTCGATCCTTACCCCGCACCCAAGTCTCCAGTAACCATATGAGCTAGGCAGAGAAAAGGAGTAGCCACATAGCGGAATTTTGCAAAAGGAATTATCGTTTAATATAACACAAATTACATGTAACAGGAAAAAACACATGAAGTACGACTGTGGGACTATCCAGCATGCTCATGCGTGATGACCTCACACTCTAGCTCCCTCAATTCACTAGTTGGGGGATGGGGAGGAGGTTCTGATTCAAATGCGTTTCCTGACTGGACAGGAGGAGTTTGATTATATATGCTTTTTCTAGATTGATAATGAAAGTAAATATTTTTTGTTAATTCCAAGGTTATATGTATTATTTTTGGCATATAGGTTAGATTCAACAAAACTGGTCCAAAAAAGATCCATACACCCACTCTTCAAGTACCACCACTGCGCCAAAAGTAACCTAATGCCCCGTACACACGGTCGGACATTGTTCGGACATTCCGACAACAAAATCATAGGATTTTTTCCGACGGATGTTGGCTCAAACTTGTCTTGCCTACACACGGTCACACAAAGTTGTCGGAAAATCCGATCGTTCTAAACGCGGTGATGTAAAACACGTACGTCGGGACTATAAACGGGGCAGTGGCCAATAGCTTTCATCTCTTTATTTATTCTGAGCATGCGTGGCACTTTGTCCGTCGGATTTGTGTACACACGATCGGAATTTCCGACAACGGATTTTGTTGTCGGAAAATTTTATAGCCTGCTCTCAAACTTTGTGTGTCGGAAAATCCGATGGAAAATGTCGGATTGAGCCCACACACGGTCAGAATTTCCGACAACACGCTCCGATCGGACATTTTCCAACGGAAAATCCGACCGTGTGTACGGGGCATAAGTGTGCAACTGCTGCTACTTTAAATGAAATAAATATAAATAAGCATTTACAGTGTAAACTAAAGTAAATTGTAGCGCTAAACAGTATAACTAAATAAACCCAGTGACAGGTGATAGTGTTCAACACTAATACATAAATGAACCAGTACTTGCTGCTGCAAGTGGATGCCTCTGGGCTTCATTGATTTGAGCTTATGTGAGTGCAATGTTTGAAGCTTTTTTAATGGAATAAACTTTTTACAATGATACTGCACTATTGGAGCACTTTGTTTCATTATATATATGGATAGTACGATGTATCGGGTGTCACGTCTGGATTTTGCTGGATATATAACCCTATAAGGGTTGATGCTGTTTTGCTGAGCATGAGAGTGCAAGGCATCGTCATTTGGTGAGTTTTTAACCAAATGGGAGTGGAAACACTGAGTGCACGCGGTGTGGTGAAAGAATTGAAGATCCCTCATCAGCATATATTCAGCTTTCCTTGATTGAGACAATCCAGTCTCATTTATGGACTATTTTTGCACAAACTTTATTATTAGTTGTTTATTTATGTATTATTAGTGTTGATCACCATCACCTCTTACTGGGCTTATTTATACTGTTTAGCCCTACAATTTAGTTTACACTGTAAATGCTTATTTATATAGGTTAAATTGTTATACATCTTGTGACAAATTGATTTATGAATTTTACAATGTTGTTCATATCTATGTATTATTTATATGTCACATTTTGGATAGACCAGACTGTGCCAACACGAACAAGTAGTAATTTTATTTAGAGATCTAACCTATGTACATTGATGTGATCTATACTCTGAACTTTGTTTTAGTCGCAGTGTTGGTATATTTACTGTTAAGACAAAACAAATCCCGAAATATAACCCTCAATTTCCAGTATTAGGAAATGTATAATGCATATCTACAAATCCCAGCAGTTCATTGCACTTTTCGATTTACTTCTTCTGCACAAAATCTGATTTTTATTCTACAATTTTTTTGTTAACTACTTGATATCAATACTTTGCATTAGTTCCTGATGAAACCAGCATGTTGGCTAGTTCAATAATAAACTGTAAATGCCTTATTAGACTGATTATAGAATTTGGAAACCATATTGTCAAAACTTGTAAATATGCAAAGCTTGAGCTGGCATAGCCACTAGATGCAGACATATGAGTTATTTTCGCTGTCAGTTGGGTGCAAAAATGTCATATTAATGTAGCGTTAAATTAGTTAATCTCAGTAAATGTAAAAATCAGAAAAATACATCTCACATTGATGTACCGGGATCTGCGCAGTGTTTCTGGCTAGTTTATGCTGCATTAACACTTTGATTTCTTACTGAATCAGACAAATAGTGCGATCATTAATTTGGGCAGCGCAACAAAGAGAAAGCTATAATCTTGTGCCCTTAAGTAAAATTTACACCTATTATAGTAGGCTGGAGTGTGAAAATGTACAAGCTGTCTCATTCCAAATCACACAGCACAGAAAGACTAAAGGACATATGTTGGTACTAATGATCTATTGTTCATATAATGACACACAATTGTACGCTCTTTAGAGTGATAAAGAACATTAAAGTTCAATATGTCGGAAAAAAAATGACAAGCCTTCTATTTTCAATGTTATGTAAGCGTGACACACTTTGATGATTGTATTTACTGTACTCCACACAGGCTTGACTTTACCAACAGTGGCACAGTACTGAGTGCATAGCAGATCCTTTGCCTGTGGCCTATCTTTTTTCATATGCCTTTAATCTTTCTTCCCACACAGTAAGTGTGTCACTGAGCTCTGCTTCCTCTGATCACCTGTAAAACCGCTACAGAATGCACTTCTTTCAGACTATAAACCCTGCAATCCACTAGCTTGTCATTCAATTTGTTTCTATCATTTTCCCCAAACTCTTGCCACATTGATCATTCTTTATACACCACTACACTATATGTTTTGCACAAGTATGTTTATTATCCTTATTTGTTGTCTGATGTCCCAGTTTTGATTACACACATTACGCATCAGAATGAAAGACATCAAAAACATAACCCACCAAATTCCTTAATCATTTAGCATGCTCTGTACCTCTTAATCCATATTCTTTCATTAGGTTGTTGGATTCTGTGCTTTAACTCAAAGCTTTCAAAGGATCAATAGTTTACAAAAGACTTTATTCCTACTTGCATTCCAAGCAAACATGGAAGCTGAAGGAAATGTCCTTAATGTTGTAAATCTTTTATATATTGTCACCTCTGTAAAGTAAAGTAGTCTGTGCTATGTATAAAATGTGTATCATGTACTTGGCGCTGGAGGCCAATAGAAAGAGGGCTTCCTTTGCGGCTAAGTTCCAGACTCCCCTGGAGGTGAGACAGGTGGAGTCGGGCACAAAGTAGCACAGGTCGCCTGCAGAGTTGCTTGCAGAAGTATTCAGGGATACTGCACATGTATTGAGCAGAGGCTGCAGGCAGATGGCGCCTGTGAGGTGTGGCAGGTCTGCAGAATCAGTGTGTCAGAAGGATAGTCGGTACAAGCCAGGATCAGGAGCCAGGTGGATAACAGAGAAGACAAAGTTAGGTGGAAAGCCGAGGTCAATCACAGAAGCAGGCATAGGGTATCCGTAAGACAAGCAGGGGTTGAAGACTGGAGCAAGCAGGAGACAGGCCAGGAACAAGCCGGGTCAGTAACTAAGGATCACAGGAGCAAGGGAACACGGGTAACAAGCTGATGATCAAACAGCACTTCAGCCAGGGGGTGGCTTCCTTATAAAGGCCCATGTGATGTGCTGGTGGTGACGCTGGGTCCTGGAGCCCCTCTCCTGCCCTGACAAACGCTGGGTTCTAGAGTCCTCCTCCTGCCCTGACAATGTGTGTACATTGTGGTATTGAACAATAACCTGTATTAGACTGATGCCTTTCTAAGAACGGCCGGTTGAACGTCTCCATGCTATTGAACAGCTTGTGAGACAAGACCCACCAACATCTACCTTTAGCTGATGGGTGTTAATATAGTATCTAGAGTATGCAAAAGCTCTATTCTCATCTGTTCTATAGAAAAGGTTATTGACTACCAGAAAGAAAATCCAGCATGTTAACTTATCGTCATAAGTGATGCTTGAATCTGGCATACTTGCCGCCATTGGTTTTGTATGTGGTCAGAACCAAGTTCACTATAAGGAAAGGTTGAGATGGGATCACTGAGCTCTCAGAGTTTACGGGTTTGGAGATTTATTGAAAAAAGAGAAAAGAGAACACAACATTGCCATGAACAGCTATTTTCAAACTGGGAAGGCACAGTCCTACCAAACCTTTCTCAACTGTAAATGGGAAGTGGTTTCTACTCTCTGCAGGACACTACAGTCCTATGTGGACTCAGAAGGATGAGGTATTTGTGTCACGCCTCCCACTTTATATATTTTCACCTGCCTCATCTGCCAGGAACACAATTAATATTTTGCCACAGAGACTTGATTAGCTCCTGGATTTTAGTGTCTCCTTCTCCAAACACACAAACTACATCCATTCTGCACTCCTGAACCCCACTGGGGATCACCTGATTAATTGGGGATCAATTGGGAATTACAGGCGCAAGAGAGCTGGGACAAAGCCTAATAGCATGCATTCTGCAGACAACCTAAAGGAAACAGAACATTCCTCAGTATCAGGTGCTGTTAGTCAAAGACTAGTGGGCGCCACATCAATTTGTGCTTCCACGGTGGAAATCATTTGGTACAAAGCTATAGCTTGTACCTCAAATTTTAGGTAATAGCTGTTCCCTTGTCCCAGAACAAAGCCCTATATTGACAGGGCTCCCCTCAGCTGACTCTGGCTCTCTACCAGGCACGCACCTTTTGGCCTGTCTGGCAAAGTTTTCTCTGCCACTATATGTGAATTCTTTGGAAAACTTTTAGCGTTTCTAGAGGTATCCAAAGGCCGAAAACGCTACACATCCTCTTTTCCCCCTGACCTGTAAAGGAAGCAGAAATGTACACTCCTTTACTTGAAAGGTATTCAGGATTGTTGTGGAGGATTTTCTCTCCCATGATGTTTAAGAGGTACAAACTATGGCCTTGCAGCAAATGCTTTCCGCTTTGGACACCATAATTGCTGTGGTGCACACTAGTCTTTGTCTAATGGCATAGCCAAAATAGAGTCCTGTGGGCACTAAAAGACTAAGTCAAAAAATACTTTTTACATACATGTACAGTTGTGCTCAAAAGTTTTCATACCCTGGCAGAAATTGTGAAATTTTGGCATTATATTGAAAATATGCCTAATCATGGCCAAAAACTGTCTTTTATTCAAGAGTAGTGATCACATGAAGCCATTATCACATATTAAAAGGAGCCAAAAAACGAATGATAAGAGAAACCATCCAAATGGCCCTGATCAAATGTTTACATACCCTGGAATGTTTGGCCTTGGTACAGACACAGAAGGTTGCACACACAGGTTAAAATGGCAATTAAAGAGTAATTTCCCACATGTGTGGCTTTTTAAATCACAATTAGTGTTTGTGTATAAATAGTCAATGAGTTTGTTAGCTCTCACTTGAATGCTCTAAGCAGGCTAGACACTGAGCCATAAGAAGGTAGAAAAGAACAGTCAAAAGACCTGCATAACAAAGTAATGGAACTTTATAAAGATGGAAAAGGATATAAAAAGATACCCAAAGCCTTGAATATGTACTGTCAGTACTGTTGAATCCCTTATTAAGAAGTGGAAAATTTGGGGCTCTTTTGATACCAAGCCAAGATCAGGTAGACCAAGAAAGATTGCAGCCAAAACTGGTGGAAGAATTGCTCAGGATACAAAGAAAAACCCACAGGTATCCGCAGAAGAAATACAGGCTGCTCTCCAAAAAGACGGTGTGGTTGTTTTTAAGGAGCACAATTCAACTATACTTGAACAAAAAAGAGCTGCATGGTTGAGCTGCCAGGAGGAAGCCTTTACTGTGCCAATGCCACAAAAAAGCCCAATGAGGTATGTCAAGGTGTTGTTGGGCATATTGTACCCAGGCTTTTTTGTGGAACTTGTGCAGTAAAGGCTTATTTCTGGCAACTTGACCATGAAGCTCTCTTTTGTTCAAGTGTCATCGTATTGTGCTCCTTAAAACCTTGGCTTGGCATCAAGAGATCTCCAAAATTTCCACTTCTTATTAAATGATTAAACAGTACTGACTGGCATATTCAAGGCTTTGGATATCTTTTTATATCCTTTTCCATCTTTGTAAAGTTTTCATTACCTTGTTACGCAGGTCTTTTGACTGTTCTTTTCTGCTCCCCATGCCTTAGTATCTAGCCTGCTCAGGGCATCCATGTGAGAGCTAACAAACTCATTGACTATTTATACACAGACACTAATTGCGATTTAAAAGCCACAAATGTAGGAAATTAAAGGGGTTGTAAAGGTAATTTTTTTATTTTTTAAAAATAACAAACATGTTATACTTACCTTCACTGTGCAGCTCGTTCTGCACAGAGTGGCCCCAAACCTGCTTTTCTGGGGTCCCTCGGCGGCTGTTTCAGCTCCTCCCCGCAAGAACTAACCACCTCAATGCGAGCTCCCTCGCATGGTGGTTAGTTATTGCGGGCGCGCTCCCGTGATACAGCGAGCGGCTATTGCCGCTCGCTGTATCACTCGGCCCCGCCCCCCAGCGCGCCGCGTCATTGGATGTGATTGACAGCAGCGCGAGCCAATGGCTGCGCTGCTTCCAATCCATCCACTGTAGCCAATCAGCGGCCAGGCTGAGCAGCGGAATGGAGGTCGGGAACGAGCAGCCGAATTTCGAGGGGTCAGGTAAGTAAAACGGGGGGGCTGGGGACGGCGGTATTGTTAGTAGTTTTTTCACCTTAATGCATAGAATGCATTAAGGTGAAATTTTTTTTACCTTTACAACCCCTTTAACCTTAATAGACATTTTAACCTGCGTGTGCCACATTCTGTGTCTGTACCAAGGCCAAACATGCCAGGGTATGTAAACTTTTGATCAGGACCATTTGCGTGATTTCTGTTATCATTATGATTTTAAAAGGAGCCAAAAAAACTATGTGATAATAAATGGCGTTGTGTGATTACTATCCTTGAATAAAAGACAGTTTTTTTGGCAAGTTTGGGTATGCAAACTTTTGAGCACAACTCTACTTTATGAGGATTACCCTGCAAAGGTTTATACTACTCCTAAGCTTTGTGCTGATATTTTTCCTATGGTAAAGGCTTTTTAAAAATGAATGGTATATAACAGTAATGGATCCTACCATTTTAGTTATCAGTTCCTACTGGGGTTGCTCCCACCTTTAGGCCAAATTCACAGAGTGTGCTTTGACAGATATTTTATTGCATTGTAAAATGTCTGTCAATGCAAGGACACACAGGAAACAATTGTGTCCTATGTGTCCCATTCATGCTGCAATGCAGCCCAGGGCTGTGCTGCAGTGTGCTGTGATAAAATGCAGACATGCTGCATTTTATTGCAGAGTACTGTACAGAATTGCATCGCAGCACAACACACTACTGTACAGTGCCATGAATGAAGTATACATTCTGTACACTTCAAATAAAGTTTGTACAAAACAAAAAAACAGGAGCCATGTAATGCATTGAATCGCACACCACACTGCCCCCTACCATAGCCGAGAACAGACAGCAGTCAGATCGGTAAAGCGCTCCGATAGCTGCACGTTCCAGTGTGAACTCAGCCTTAAGGATTCTGTTCATAGGTATTTTGAAACCCTCTTAAAGGTCTTATTTGCTCTTTCAGGTTCAGCCCTGCCGTCAGCTTTTGTCATAAAGTCTTTCATGGCAGGATCATCAGGTATAATTTTGTTGAATGCTATAGATTGAAAACAGTTGAAATTTACTTTTGAAGTTACATTAACATGTTAAATATGGGAGATTTTAATTGTGGTGTATACATATACATCACAATTAAGAGGACTGCTTGCTTTATACTTTCAAAGCAGAAAAAAACTGTAATGCCGCGTACACACGGGCGGACTTTTCGACCGGACTGGTCCGACAAACTTTCCAGCGGACTTTCGATGGACTTTTGACGGACTTTCTAACGAACGGACTTGCCTACACACGATCACACCAAAGTCCGACGGATTTGTACGTGATGACGTACACCGGACTAAAATAAGGAAGTTGATAGCCAGTAGCCAATAGCTGCCCTAGCGTGGGTTTTTGTCCGTCGGACTAGCATACAGACAAGCGGATTTCTGGGTCCGGCGGAGTTACGCAAGTTCCAAATGTAAAGTCCGTCAGATTTGCGACTGGAAAAGTCAGCTGAAGGTCCGATGGAGCCCACACACGATCGGATTGTCCGCCGGATTTGGTCCGTCGGCGTCGGACCAGTCCGGTCGAAAAGTCCGACCGTGTCTACGCGGCATTGGGCACAGATCTGTATACCAAAGTGTTTATCTTACTTGAAAATTAGGATTAAGGCTGTGGGCCCATATGGTTTGACTTCATTAGTAATCCCTACGTACCTGAGCTGCCACTTGGAAGGAACACTCACACTGGAAACATCCCAGGGAATTAACTAAGCTTCCTGTGCCAGAAAACCGGTGCAGGAAAGCGTCTGGAGTGGCGTGCACCACATTAAATTTGAATTCCAGTCAAAACCTAACTAACTCTAGACCTACTCTCAGCCACATTCGAAGCCTGATCTATCTAGCCCTGTAAAGCAAAAATTGCTGCGCTTACCTGTTCTGCAGCTGCTCAGGTCCAGTCCAACGTTGAGCTGTCAATGACCACTCCAGTGTGTAGGCGTGAGCAGGAGAGGCAGCCGACAATGGAAGACCCATAGTAACTCTATGGGTGGTGTCACTTCCCAGGCATTTCACATCCATTTTCGGCTTTCTCCTGCATAGATCATCCGCCGCTAGAGACCGGACGCAGAATAGGTAAATAGCAGAATTTTTGCTTTACAGGGTTAGATAGATTAGGCTTAGAATGTGACAGAGAATAGGTTTAGTGTTAGGTCTTGACTGGAGTTCCACTTTATATAAGCAGATAGACCTGTTTTTAGGTCTATCTGCACCACTCACGCCAGTTTCTATTTCATAGTGAAGAAATTAGTTCTGCGACTACGGTAATTAACAAAGATTGCAGCCATGTGCAGTATATAAAACTCCTGCAGATCTCAGTCATCTCTGGAGCTGTTTTACTGTATGTGAGCTTTCAGCAGGCAGCTCACACTCCTCTCTCTACTTGTATAAGTAGAGCCTGCACAGTCTTCCTCCTCCCTCCTGCTCTCAGCGGAGTAGGGGAGCAGGCACCATCAGCGGAGTAGGGGAGCAGGCACCATCAGCGGAGTAGGGGAGCAGGCACCATCAGCGGAGTAGGGGAGCAGGCACCATCAGCGGAGTAGGGGAGTAGGCACCATCAGCGGAGTAGGGGAGCAGGCACCATCAGCGGAGTAGGGGAGCAGGCACCATCAGCGGAGTAGGGGAGCAGGCACCATCAGCGGAGTAGGGGAGCAGGCACCAACAGAGGAATCTGGAGCATGTAACTCCAACTACTGTTCTGTGCTGTTACACACCCAGCATAAAACATGGAGATCAGTCTTACTTAACAAAGAGGCTTTTAAGCCTGGTAAACACTATTCGTCTTTTTTTTTTTTTTTCGTTCAACCAAGCAAGGTTAGTTCAGCTATCTCCTCCTAAACCAGGGGTAGGCAACCTCGGCCCTCCAGCTGTGGTCATGTCCCATGAGACATTGCAAGAACCTGACAATCACAGGCATAACTCTTATGCCTCGTACACACGATCAGACTTTCCGACAACAAAACCGTGGATTTTTGTTCGAAGGTTGTTGGCTTAAACTTGTCTTGCATACACACGGTCACACAAATGTTGGCCAACAATTACGAATGCAGTGACGTACAAGACGTACGGCGAGCCGATAAAAAGGAAGCTCAATAGTCATGCACCACCCTTTGGGCTCCTTCTGCTAATGTTGTGTTTGGTGAGCATTGATTCCGAACATGTGTGGACTTTTGTGCGATGGACTTGTGTACACACGATCAGAAAGTTCGACAGCAAAATTTGTTGGCGTTAAAATTTGAGAACCTGCTAGCTAACATTTGTTGGCGGAAAGTCCGCCAACAAATGTTTGATGGAGCATACACACGGTCGGACTTTCCACCAACAAGATCACATCCAACATTTGTTGTTGGAAAATCTGATCGTGTGTACGGGGCATAAGAGGCAGAGGCATGATGGGATTTGTAGTTTCACCACAGCTGGAGTGCCAAAGTTGCCAACTCCTGGCCTAAGCTATTGTGTTCCGCCAGAACACTCCTATCAGCGCTCTCTGCCATTGGCTGAAAGCACTGATCGGGAGTCGGTCGGCTGACAGAAGCCAGCCAAACGGCTACTGTCGGACAGACCGACATACACACGGACCGAATGTCTGACTTTTTTTTTTTAACCGCCCATTGTCTCCTGACATTTGGCCTGTGTGTACTCAGCTTTAGGGGCAGCATCTGCTCCATTTTATAAGTTTGGACGAGTGGTGCAAGCTTCAGCTTGCACAACTCTTTGCATACATCCCAACTGTCCCTGATTTCGAGGGACTCTTTCTGATTTGGAGCAATGTCCCTCTTTCCCTCTTTCCTCCTCATTTGTTCCTCATTTTGGTCTGATCTATATAAATGTATATAAAATGCCCTTTTAACTATCAAAAAGTGTTTCCCCAGTGCTAAACCTTTCATCTGATTTCTAAATTGCTGCATTTGTAAATTCCAAAAGCCAATATAAAGGAATAGTTGTGGTAAAAAAAGCACTTGTTGGTTTAACCAATCTTGTTTTTATGTACAAGTCTCCTTTAAGGGGGCGTGGCAAGGGGTATGTCCTATGCCTGCATACTTTTGCTGATAGGTGTTCCCATCTCAAAAAGTTGGGAGGTAGACTTGTGCACAACAAAAAATTTTGTTTAGTTTCGGTTCGTTGTCATTCGTAAAATACATAATTTCGTTCTGTTATATTCGTTATGTTACGTTAATACTTTTTCGGATAATTCGTTATTATTCCTAGAGTGTCAATATTTGTTATACTGAATCTCGAATCATGTCGAATTCATTCGTTATATGCGCTATAATTTCCTTCGTATTTGCTGAAATTCGTTATTTATGTATGTATATATATTCGTGATAATGATTCGTAGTTTGGAAAGTCGTTTGTTTATTGAATCTTTTAACACACACAATGACAATATCTCTTCTCCTCTGCTCAAATAAAATACAACACCCTTCTCACTCAGTTCCCAGGAATGCACTTTGCCAGTAATCCAACCTCCAGCACAAAATTAATCAGCTGATTGAACTGTAAGATTTACTTTGAGTTGACCTTTTGTTTCATTAGATCTTTAACGAATTACCGAATCATGACGAATTCATTCGTTATATCCGCTATAACTTCTTTCGTATTAGTTGAAATTCGTTTTTTTTACTCGGACATTCGGATGCATCCGAATGTCCGAAAGATGCAAAATTCGGCCGAATTTCGATTCGTTACAAAACAAGTTACACAAGCCTATTGGGAGGTATGTTCTTTGTTAATTCCTCCTATTATTGCAAACTTGAACCCTGTGTGTGGCCCCTTATTTTTATACATTTACATGCATGGCATATTTTTTGAGTCAAGAAGAGGTTTATTTTTGTCAACATATTCTCACAACGAGGACAAACGTGGTTTATTTTATAGCTTAGCATCCTTTCAAAATGGAACCTTACTATGTAAGGTGCAGAAGGTAAACACCTACTTATAGTTTAAGCCGGTTATTTATATTAATTATTTATACAAAGGGAACAAGTATAAGCTCCTTAAAATGCAAAATAATGTCACCTTCCCCCTGTGATAATTTGAATAGTTCTTCTCAGGCGTTCTCCCATTCCTTTAATGTGCACATAATCTTGTTACTTAGGCTGAGTCATCACTCTGTTAATTGAATTGTTTCTTAATTAAGCTTGTCCATTTTGATTATATGTACTGAACCTCTGGGTGATGCATACAATCCATCTGTACATCTCAGGCCCTGAAAACCCAAAGCTGTCCCAGTGTGTTATCTTATTTTTGTATAGTGTGTGTTGCCTGGTAGCACTGTGACAATATTAATAACTGCTTTGATTCTAAACATAATAAAAGGGTAAAAGCACAGTGTACACGCGTGATTCAGGATATAACAGACATACTAGGGTGTGTGTGTGCAAATAACACGCTAATACAGCTGAAAGTAGATGGAAATTCTACATGCTTATGGGATAATTTGTAAAACTGGAACAACCAGCTTCTGTATTTAATTTCTCATTTAAAGTTGGAACTTGTTCGGTGATTATGGGCAGCTGCTCCACCTTTCCAGCTTCTTTTTTTTTTTTTTTTTAAATCAGAATTTTTTTTATTTAAGACATAGTTTGACAATCCAGGACAAGGTGGTACACAACAACTTTCACACAAAAAAAGTACATTCGTACAGATAGTAGAATATAGATATGATAAGTGCCTTCTAACCCATCTCCAGCATACCATCTACACAATGAAGCAGTAATGTTACCCACTCAGCAAAAGGTATTATTAGAGGTCTATCGTAATTGAATATGAGTCACACTCCTATGGCCTACCTGGGCACACAAAGAGCCTCTGGTATACAAGCTCCCTTAGGCTAAGTCCAGGGTCCCCACAGCTTTACGAATTTACCGGGGCAGCCCCTGCATTGGTATATATGCAGTGGCGGGGCCCGTCCATTTGGGGCGCAGCCCCCTATCCATGCATCCGTCCGCCTAATCTACATTCAGGGCGCTGGATGCATAGATTCCAATGGAGGGGGTGTTTTTTGGGGTTTTTATTTAAGCACGTCATTAGAGCCAGAGGCTCTAATAGGCTTCCAACAAGGGTAGGCACAGGGCGCAGAGCACTGCACTCTGAGCCCACCCAGTTGTGTGATAATAGCGAATGAATATTCGCTGTTGTCACACTGAATCTCTTCCCTGCCAAATCAGGAAGCGGGTCCTGAGACCTGTTTCCGGATTGGCCAAAACGACAAGCGATCCTATTGCACCAGGACGAGGAGAGAGGAGGAGGGAGGAGACGTGGAGGTCGGAGGAGGAGACACAGGGGACGAAGCCACTGCCCAGGGGGAAGCACTGCCTGCGGGTAAGTGCGGGGCTCATTGACCGACCGATGGTTGTGTGTGGACCCGACCCAACCAGTGGGGGGGGGTGCAGGTAACCCGATTGACTGGGGGGGTGGGTGGCTGCATTGTTTTGCCCCCCTCCCCCCGAAATATACCAACAGCCGCCACTGTAAATGTGGCTTTCTAAAAGTAATGTCTAATTACTACTAATACTAATTCTAAAAGCAAATTGTCTACAGAGGTTATCCAGGATTTATGCAGGATTCCCAAAGTTGTAAGATTAGCTTTCAGGCAAGAGCACATCCTATGGCTATCCTGGGGCACTCCTCCTGTACAACCTCCTCGAGGACACCTAAAAGACAGCATTTAAGATCCAACAGGATATTTACCCTGAATACCACATTCAGGGTATCCAGTACCTTTCTCCAATAGTGATGTAGCTTGGGGCAATGCCAATATAGTATATGGCCCGGAGCGGAAGTGAAACTGGGAGGAGGGCCATCATGACGGGGTGGGCAGTGAGGCGGAGTGAATAAGGGGTGTTATTTGAAAAAGGGGGATATTCACTTACTTGATTGGGTCCTGAAGGGATGGGGGGGTGTCCCGCAGGGTGTGGAGGGAGGAGGTGTACAGTTGGAGAGTTGTCGGAGCTTCTCACAGGGTAAGGAATGGTTCTTGCTCATAAAGTAGTGCTTTTACGAGACATTTAATGACTGATGTTTTTCAAAAGGGAATCATTCTTCCAAAATGGAGTGTGTATCAGCACATGAAAAACGTGATATAACACATTTGTTAATGCACACCTGTGAGAATGTGCTATAAATAAAATGACAGGGCTACTACCAATAACTACTGCATGTAAAAGAATAATAAAATATATTTTGGATAGAGATAAACCTTTAATATTTATTCCTATTAATCTAGTTGTGCTTACTGATTAAGACACACACAGCAGGCAATAATATGTGTTTAGCCCACTGTGTAAAGAACAACTCCAGGCAAATATCTCTTAATTCATTTATGTATTCCTTCAGAAGTTATGAAACCATTTTCAGCATTGCCAATGTATTTAGATAGAATATATCTTGTTACTGAATAACCATCTGGCAGTAGGAATGCCTGCTCTGTTAATGTAGCCAAACCATAACGCAGCAGTGTGAAACCGGCCTTATTTTGGGTTGTTCTTTGGTGGTAGATGACCCGACTTTTTTCCAGCTTGTCTACATAGAAACATCAGCCGGAAGAGCTTCTTGTCCTTTCCTGCTGGTCACATGCTCAAAATAAAAAAAAAATAGAAAAAAAAAGAATAAAAAAGAAAAGCATTTGAAATGCAAAGGAAAAATATATGATTAATATCAAATACATTTTTTAAAGTATCATACAAATATGTATTTGAACTCCATTAATATTTTTGTGAAGAAACATAGTGTGGGCTATCTAGGGGAAGGTTCTTCCAATTACAGACTGTTTCATGGCTCTCCAGCCTGCGTATATTGATTGTTGGCGCTTAAAATTACAAAGGGGTGAAGCCTCCATCAATCAACATGTATTATCCCGCTCCCATAGTGTAGAGCTGTTTAGTGGTCATGATGAAAGTGGAGGGAGGGAGTGGGCTGTCATTTATCTTGAGTGTATATGTCAACATGCGTGACTTTATAGTCATATGGGCTGCACAGACAAGAAAAAGAATTAAATGAACAGATCAGAAGGGAACTGAAACTGGAGCATGCTCAGTATATGTGGCAATGGTCACATATGATCAGTCACGGTCAACAGCATGATCAATCAGGGTTTTTGCAGAAGACATAGTGACTCAATGAGTATAAACAGCATGTAATACAGCATGTAATACAGCATGTACTTACAGGTTTTAATAGTCTAAATAGTTTAATGATACTTTAAAATGTCAGCGTGACTTTATTTTGGGTCAACAGCTACAAATAATATCACTGGTGACTTTTAAAATCCAAGTACTTACCAGTGCCTGGGTCCAGTGCTATTTTCCAGCAGCTGGTTCATCTTACTGCTGCGGGTGGCCAGTGCCTCCATCTTTAATACATAGGTTGGCTGTGGCTTCTTGAGAAACCATAGACGGCTTTCCATTGCGCATGTGCGAGCCTGCATGGCGCTTATTGAATGATCCCTGCCTCCTGGGACTTGTCCCAGGAGGGGGCGCAACAAGGAACACCATACAAGCATAGCCGAGGACTATAGAAGTGCGATTGGGTCCCCATTCCCACCGCCCCCCAAAAAAACAACCTGTAATCTATTTACCGGCTGGGGGGGAGGATCGCAAATGCAGGACTATACTTTTGAATGAAGTTCCACTTTAAGATTTGTTTGGACATTCATCATTAACTGCTTGCCGACCAGCCCCCCTCATTATACTGCGGCAGATTGGCACAGCTGCACGAATCGCCGTAGGTGTACTTTGGCTGCTTTAAGAGCTATAGGGGGCGTCCGCACCACGATGTCCGCCGGTGACCCACCATCGCTCCTCAGAGAGCCAGAACAGGGATCTGTCAATGTAAACAAACAGATTCCCGTTCTGTCAGGGGAGAAGAGAGAGCTAGTCGGTTCCTAGTGATCAGGAACAGCGATCTCTCTCTACTCCTAGGTAAGGATGAGCTCCGGCGTGTTCGCACACTCCATGTGCAGAGCCCTCCAGGAAGTCGGCATGGCGCTGCGCTAATCACAGGCAGTGAAACATTTTCCCGATGTGCGGCTGCAGAGATCCGGAAATGTCTCACTGCCAGTGATTAGTGCCGTGCCGAATTCCTGGTGGGCTCTACACGTGGAGTGTGCGCACACGCCGGAGCTCATCCTTACTCCCAGGCAGTACTGTTCCCCCCCAGTTAGAAGCACCTCCCTAGAACACACTTAACCCCTTGATCGCCCCCTAGTGTTAACCCCTTCCCTGCCAGTGACATTTATACAGTAATCAGTGGCTATTTTTAGCTTTGATCGCTGTATAAATGTCAATGGTCCGTTAAAAGTGTCTGATTTGTCTGCCGCAATGTCACAGTCCCGCTAAAAATCGCTGATCACTGCCATTGCTAGTAACAAAAAAAATGAATAATAAAAATGTCATAAATATAACCCCTATTTTGTAGACGCTATAACTTTTGCACAAACCAATCAATATATGCTTATTGCGATTTTTTTTTTTTTTTTACCAAAAATATGTAGAAGAATACATATTGGCCATAACTGATGAAGAGTTTTTTTTTCAAAATTGGATCTCTTTTTTTGCTTATAGCACAAAAAAACCAAACAAAAAAAAAAACCACAGAGGTGATCAAATACCACCAAAAGAAAGCTCTATTTGTGGGAAAAAAGGTTAATTTTCTTGGGTACAACATTGCATGACCGTGCAATTGTCAGCTAAAGCGACGCAGTGCCGTATCGCAAAAAATGGCCTGATCATTAAGGGGGAAAATCTTTCCAGAGATGAAGTGGTTAAAGGATAAGTTTACTTTTTATAATAAATGCACCAGGTAAAATCAGGTAAAAAAAAATGTGCATTTCCAATTTTTTTTTTGTTTTAGGAGCCTTTAAAGCATTGCAACAGCAATCAGCAGATCATTGGTGCCATGCGGGTCTCCTGCAGACTGTCAGTGTGAGCTGTCTGCCCGTACATCATACAGAGAGGTAGTTTCACACTGACAGGAACAATCGATGAACTATCACAGTCTCCAACAGCACAGTGGTAGTTCATTCAGAACTACAAGCTGACAGCCGCAAAGGCTGTTTGGAATTGTTGTTTTCCCATTCACAGAACACTGTGAATGGATGACATGGCCAGGCGGGGGGTGGAGCCCCTGCACAACCACATTTTTCTTTTAGCTAGTGGTAGCGAGCTAGGAGAGAGGATCCCCTGCTTGCTGTCAAAACTGGAGATCAGGGGGTGCAAGGGCCAATACATTTATAACATGTTACACCCTGAATATGGATGTAACATGTTACAAAAGGTGAACTTATCCTTTAAGGATGTAATGTGGGAAAATCGCAATTGATTCACATAGTAACTGTATTCCATTTGACTTTCCAGCATTGCTTTACATCATTGCGTTGTTAATTGGAGAATATGAATGAAAAATTTGTGTAAACAATCCTTCATCACAAACTGTGCGTAGGCAATATATTTTCCCATTTTTACTTAGTGTGGGTAATTTATAAAGCTGAATATGAAGTTATAATCTAATTTATGAGGAAATTATGATAACAGCAATTGTAATGTAGCAGATTGTGTATTTTAATTAATTTCATGTTCTTGTTTTTTGCCTTTATATCCTGTGACATTTTCGAATTCTTTAAAACAAATGTAACATTGTCAGTCTTCTTTAAAGAATGAACTGTTTTATTGCCTCAAACATCCAGTTGTTTTTCTATTGCTTTTATTCTCCCAGCACAGAATGATTTATATGGGCATCAAGAATGGTGCTTCATTCTAAACAATTGGTAAAGGTAACCCTTTGTTCACTCAAAACTCAGTGCTTTTGAAGCAGAGTGTTGATAGGCAAGAATTTTCTTTATGGATAAAATTTGTTAATTTTTTTGGATGACTGAAAGGGTTAAATCAGCTTAGACCTAGACAATCAGTAGAATTCTTTCAGAGCTCCAGAAGCATCCAATGCACAAGACAAGAGAGTTGTTCAATGAATGCTTAGTTTTAATGGTAAGAAGACCATTATACAAATTAAGGACAAAGAATATTGCATAACTTAAAGAGAAAGGAGGGAGGGAGGGAGGACAGAGTTCATCACATGACACATAATTCCTATACAAACATATAGCATTTTAGACAGTCTAAACTAGTATTTTAGCTGACGGTTGATATTATCTAAAAGCATAATTTAAACTAACGCTGACTTTCTGACTTTGTCTGAAGACATCATTTCAAAACCAGTTCTTACTCCTCCTTCAATAATGAGGTAATCAGATCAGTCAACAGCACCCTGTATGAGCTCCTTAAAGTGGAATTAAACCTACAAAATAAAAAAAAATTGCAACAAGTAGATTTTAATGACAGAAGAGACCCTGCTGGTCCCTGCCTTGTCAGTATTTGTGTACACAGAGCCATGCATGGACAACTCTGTGTTGTGATGATGTCACTCCTGTGCGCATGTGAGAGTGACATAATCCCAGCCCAACCAATCAAGTGTCCGATAAGTCAGAATCTGGAAGCAAGACCATGAGAAGGTGGAGGTGCCCTGCGACAAATGGGAGCGGTGACGCTGCAGCACTGGGGAGGGGGGGGGGGGGGGTGGTTGGGGCTGGGGTTACTTGCCAGGTATGCCTGTCAATAATGTACTAATAATCAGGCATTGTAGTAGTTCTTTATGGCATAAAGCTCATGGGGCCCATTATATTTTTATTGCGTAGGTTTAATTTCACTTCAAAAGGCACAGCATTCATTGTTATGGGTAAACTGTTTTCAGGACTGCTAGAGGCCACCATGAGATTGATTACCTGTGGGAATGCTTTTTTTTTTTTTTTTTTTAAGGGCTGCCCAAGGAATGCATTTTTTTGTTACACCACCTTGTTTAAATCTTATGAGATTTCAATAATTGGGTTTACATACACCTTATTTTTAGAAATGCAGTTTACATTTTTATGCTGTAGGACAGTGGCGGCGGGTGTTCTTTTTTTTTTGGGGTGGGGGGCGGCAAACAAGCACCCCCCCGCGCGCTGTTTGCCGGTCGGTCCGGCACTTACCCCATTGTGGCGGCTGGCTGGTGGCAGGCAGCGTGGTACACATGACTCCGTTCTGAGTCCTCTCCTCCATGGCGGCTTCCAGCTCCTCCCCCCCTCAGTGTCCAATAGGATCACCTGTCCTTTCAGCTAATCAGGTGCCTGGTGTCAAAACTCGCATCCTGAATGGCCGGGAGGAGGATCAGTGTTACAACAGCGATTCATTCGCTGTTGTAACACACCTGGGTGGGCTCAGAGTGCACTCTCTGCGAACCGAGCCCACCCTATATTGAAGCCTATTAGAGCCTCTGGCTCTAATCAGTGTTTCAAAAAAGCAGCCCCTCCGCATTGGAATCCATGCGCCATTGTCCTGAAAGGGGCCAGACGCATGGATAGGGGAGGCGGCGATGGGCAGGGGGGGCAGCGCCCGTGTGCCCTTAATGGACGGGCTACTCCTGCACTAGGAGTCTAGGTCATCTCTGTCCATCTCTGCAATATCATCAGAGAAAACCAAAATATTGGAGAAAACTTAATCCCTTGCCTGATTACTAGCAATACTGGGCTCTCTCGAATCATACACCGGGAAACTATTTCACAAAACACATTGGGGTTGATTTACTAGAGAGTGCAAAATCTGGTGCTGCTGTGCATGGTAGCCAATCAGCTTCTAACTTCAGCTTGTTCAATCACGCTTAACCTCCCTGGCGGTATGATTATTTCTGATTTTAGGTGCTGAAAGCGGTACAATTATTTTGCACAGAAATTTGGCGTTTTATATTGTAGGCCTGTAATTCTTAGGAATAGTTCACTTAAATCTGTCCAAACAAGAGTCTAGTAGACATCCCGGGTATGATAAAGTTTGAAAAACGAAATAAAAAATTATAATATAATAAATAACTATAAATAATTATAACAAATAATAATATAATAATAATAAAAATTATATAATAATGTAATCAAATCAAAAACACTGAAATTTGCTCAGTTGCAGAATTTTAGCTTTTGTTACTTTTAGTGTTTGATGACGGATCTCCCCACAAAGGCAGAAAGAACAGTTTTATATATATAAAACTGCATGCAGGACACTGGACAAACCACTAGGGACAAAGGGGATGTTTAATTATTTGATACAGTACTGTAATCTGTAAGATTACAGTATGCTGTATCTATACTGTGTGTTTTACTTTTGAATTTACCGCCGAACTCCGTCCCCGTGCGTCGCACCGCTCGCAGGGAACGGAGCTCGGCACTGTGAATCGAGCGAGACACGGCGGCTCGCCGATCACAGCAGGGAGACTTCGCAGGAACCAGGGGACAAGGTAAGTAAACTCTTCCTGGATCCTGCGATGCGATCCCGAGTCTGGCTTGGGGATACCGCTTTTGGTATGAAAATCCATCCCGAGCAAGACTCGGGAATACCGCCAGGGGGGTTAAGAAAGAAAAGAGGTTTACAATAAAACCTGAAAGCCCATTGGTTTCTATGCAGAGCTGCACCAGATTGTGTACTCTCAAGGTTTAGTAAATCAACTCCAACTATCTTTTTTTTTTTTTTTTTTGTATTTTAACTGTTATTGGTTGTGTGTTGCTGGGACCAATCCTATTTATTTTGTTCATAAATGACCTGGAGGATGGGGTAAACAGTCCAATCTCTGTATTTGCGGACAATACTAAGCTAAGCAGAGAAATAACTTCTCCGCAGGATGTGGAAACCTTGCAAAAAGATCTGAACAAATTAATGGGGTGGGCAACTACATGGCAAATGAGGTTCAATGTAGAAAAATGTAAAATAATGCATTTGGGTGGCAAAAATATGAATGCAATCTATACACTGTGGGGAGAACCTCTGGGGGAATCCAGGATGGAAAAGGACCTGGGGGTCCTAGTAGATGATAGGCTCAGCAATGGCATGCAATGCCAAGCTACTGCTAACAAAGCAAACAGAATATTGGCATGCATTAAAAAAGGGGATTAATTCCAGAGATAATTCTCCCGCTCTACAAGACTCTGGTCCAGCCGCACCTGGAGTATGCTGTCCAGTTCTGGGCACCAGTCCTCAGGAAGGATGTACTGGAAATGGAGCGAGTACAAAGAAGGGCAACAAAGCTAATAAAGGGTCTGGAGGATATTAGTTATGAGAAAAGGTTACGAGTAGGGATGAGCCGAACACCCCCCGGTTCGGTTCGCACCAGAACCCGCGAACGGACCGCAAGTTCGCACGAACGTTAGAACCCCATTGACGTCTATGGGACTCGAACGTTCGAAATCAAAAGTGCTCATTTTAAAGGCTAATTTGCATGGTATTGTCCTAAAAAGGGTGTGGGGACCCGGGTCCTACCCCAGGGGACATGTATCAATGCAAAAAAAACTTTTAAAAACGGCCGTTTTTTCGGGAGCAGTGATTTTAATGATGCTTAAAGTAAAAAAAAAAAAGTGAAATATTCCTTTAAATATCGTACCTGGGGGGTGTCTATAGTATGCCTGTAAAGTGACGCGTGTTTCCCATGTTTAGAACAGTCCCTGCACCAAATGTCATTTTTAAAGGAAAAAATCTCATTTAAAACTGCTTGCGGGTTTAATGTCATGTCGGGTCCTGGCAATATGGATGAAAATCAGTGAGACAAACGGCATGGGTACCCCCCAGTCCATTACCAGGCCCTTTGGGTCTTGTATGGATATTAAGGGGAACCCCGCACCCAAATTAAAATAAGGAAAGGTCCCTATATACTCTGAACAGCAGTATACAGGCGGTGCAAACAAGACAGGGACTGTAGGTTTGTTGTTAAGTAGAATCTGTTTGTAATTTTGAACATTTTTAACGTGTTTAGCTCCAGCCAAAAAATCTTTTCTAAGCTTTTTGGAAAACATAGGGAAGGGTTATCACCCCTGTGACATTTGTTTTGCGTCTTTCCTCCTCTTCAGAAGATTTCACCTCACTTTTTTGTCCCAATGAAAAATGTTTTTTGAAAATTTGGGTTTTTTTGTGGAACAAGGATTGGAAAGCATCAGTGGAAAGGAGAAATTGTTTTCCCATATTAACTCTTACATGAGAGAATTTCCCTTCCTAGGGGTAGATTTCATCTCACTTCCTGTTGTCTCCTTCCGTTTGCAAGTAGGAGTCGTTTGTAAGTTAGATGTTTGAAAGTAGGGTCCTGCCCTATATACTCAGCAGAAATTTGGGCCTTAGGTGTTGCTGTGGCCAAAACACTGTAAGCCCTCACAGGGCCCTGCTGTGAAATATTAGATCAAGAATTGTAATTACATGCCCCTGTTGAACAGGAGCTGAAAAATTGGGCCTTAGGCACTGGTGCTGGTGCCACAACACTGCAACCCCTCACAGACACTCTAGTTGGAACGCAGGAACGAACCCTGCTGCAAAGTATTGCATCAAAAATTGTAATTACACGCCCCTGTTAGACAGGGGCAGAAAAATTGGGCCTTAGGCACTGGTGCTGGTGCCACAACACTGCAACCCCTCACAGACACTCTAGTTGGAACGCAGGAACGAGCCCTGCTGCAAAGTATTGCATCAAAAATTGTAATTACACGCCCCTGTTAGACAGGGGCAGAAAAATTGGGCCTTAGGCACTGGTGCTGGTGCCACAACACTGCAACCCCTCACAGACACTCTAGTTGGAATGCAGGAACGAGCCCTGCTGCAAAGTATTACATCAAAAATTGTAATTACACGCCCCTGTTATACAGGGGCTGAAAAATTGTGCCTTAGGCACTGGTGGTGGCGCCCAGAACCAAAAATGTTCTTACAAGCTATCAGCGTGATGATTGAGGAGGAAGAGGATAATTACTCAGGGATAGTCACTCAGCATCAGCATAGGCAGTCTTTGAAGGGATCTGAAAAAAATTATTCAGTTACATCAGCATCAGGTGCTTGGTAGCTGGTGGTGATCCAAGACTGATTCATTTTTATGAAGGTCAGCCGATCGACCGAGTCAGTGGACAGACGCACCCTGTGATCGGTTACCACGCCTCCAGCAGCACTGAATGTGCGTTCCGAAAGAACGCTGGATGCAGGACAGGCCAGTAGCTCAATTGCATACTGTGCAAGCTCTGGCCAGTGATCCATCCTCAAGACCCAGTAACCCAGAGGATTTTCGGTGGGAAAGGTGTCCAAGTCTGATCTTGCCCCTAGGTATTCCTGCACCATGTAAAACAGACGCTGGCGATGGTTGCTGGAACCGATCATACCTTGGGGCTGCGGACCAAAAAATTGTCTGAACGCATCGGTCAGACGGCCACCTTCTCCACCGCTCCTTCTTTGACTGACCGAAGCCTCAGCAACACGTTGTCCAGAAACAGGAGTTTGTAACCTCCCAGTCTCTGGGAACGCGTTGCACAGACCTTTCTGCAAGGCCTCCCGAAGATGTTTCATCCTCTGCTCCCTCTGCGATGGCAAGATAAGGTCCGCAACCTTACCCTTGTAACGTGGATCAAGGAGGGTTGCCAGCCAGTATTGGTCCTTCTCCTTGATACCACGAATACGAGGATCCTTACGCAGGCTTTGCAGGATCAGGGAGGCCATGCAGCGTAGGTTTGCTGAGGCATTCGGTCCGGAGTCCTCTGGGTCACTAAGGACAACAACGTCCGCAGCCACCTCCTCCCAGCCACGTACAAGTCCATGTGTTCCTTGGGACTGATCCCTTAAAGACTGCTGATGCTGAGTGCCAGGCTCCACCTCCATACTGACACAATCTTCCTCCTCCTCCTCCTCCTCCTCCTCGTCCTCTTCCTGTGTGATCGGCGGGCACGCAGGAACACTGTCTGGATAAAGGGGGCCTTGAGAGCTAAGGAAGTCCTCCTCTTCCTGCCTCTGTTCTGCCTCAAGTGCCCTGTCCATTATTCCACGCAGCGTGTGCTCCAACAGGTGGACAAGGGGGACAGTGTCACTGATGCATGCACTGTCAGTGCTCACCATCCTCGTGGCCTCCTCGAATGGTGACAGGACAGTGCATGCATCCCTGATCATGGCCCACTGGCGTGGGGAAAAAAAACCAAGGTCCCCTGACCCTGTCCTGGTGCCATAGTCGCACAGGTACTCATTTATGGCCCTCTGCTGCGTGTGCAGCCGCTGCAGCATGGCCAATGTCGAGTTCCACCTGGTGGGCATGTCACAGATTAGGCGGTTCTTGGGCAGGTTAAACTCCTTTTGGAGGTCCGTCAGCCGAGCACTGGCATTATATGACCGGCGGAAATGCACACAGACTTTCCTGGCCTGCCTCAGGACATCCTGTAAGCCCGGGTACCTGCCCAAGAACCGCTGCACCACCAAGTTAAGGACGTGAGCCAAACAGGGCACATGGGTCAGTTGTCCCTGTCGGAGGGCAGAGAGGAGGTTGGTGCCATTGTCTCAAACCACCATTCCTGCCTTAAGTTGGCATGGCGTCAACCACCTCTGAACCTGCCCCTGCAGAGCTGACAGAACCTCTGCCCCAGTGTGGCTCCTGTCCCCCAAGCACACCAGCTCAAGCACCGCATGGCATCTTTTGGCCTTCGTACTTGCGTAGCCCCTTGAACGCCTACGGAGCACCGCTGGTTCCGAGGAAGAGGCCATGGAGGAAGAAGAAGAGGAGGGGGTGGAGGAGAGAGGTGTGTCACAATCAGCATTTTGGAGGCGTGGTGGCGGAACAACCTCCAACACTACTACACCTTGTCCTGCATCCTTCCCAGCTGCCAGCAGAGTCACCCAATGCGCCGTGAAACTTAAGTAACGTCCCTGTCCATGCCTGCTGGACCATGAGTCAGCGGTAATATGCACCTTACCGCTGACCGCCCTGTCCAGCGAGGCATGGACATTGCCTTCCACATGCCGGTAGAGAGCTGGAATCGCCTTCCATGAGAAAAAGTGGCGTTTGGGTACCTGCCACTGAGGAACCGCACATTCCACAAACTCACGGAAGGGGGCAGAGTCTACCAACTGAAAAGGCAGCAGTTGAAGTGCTAGCAATTTTGCCAAGCTAGCATTCAACCGCTGGGCATGTGGATGGCTGGGAGCAAACTTCTTTCGGCGGTGCAGCAGCTGGGGCAGGGAAATTTGCCTGGTACAATCTGGCGTCGGTGTACCAAAAGCAGATTGCCCACAAGTACTTGGCTGTGACACACCTAATTCTACACCTTCATTCCTCTCACTGCAGGTCTCAGAGAGGACTGAAGGTCTAGTGGGGTTGGAAATCTCAGCTGATGAGGAGCAAGGAGAGATCCTCTTTGTTCTTTGGTGTGGGTCTTTTAGATATGCTTGCCAACGAACTGCATGGCAGGTCAACATATGTCTGGTCAAGCATGTGGTACCCAAGCGGGAGATGTTTTGGCCACGCGAGATACGCTTGAGACATATGTTGCAAATAGCAGCGGTGCGATCTGATGCACTCGTCTCAAAAAAGGCCCACACCAAAGAACTTTTTGAATAACGCGCAGAGACTGCAGCGCCCTGCACATGTGGAGCTTTGGGGTGTGATGCAGTCAATGTGCTGCCCTTAGGCTGGCCCCTGGAGGGCATCCTGCCTCGTTGGTGATGTGCCGCCTCCTCCTCCTCCTCCTCCTCCTCTCTCCTATCAGGCACCCACGTTGAGTCAGTGACCTCATCATCCCCTCCCTCCTCATCACTGGAGCAAACCTGGCAGTATGCTGCAGCAGGGGGAGCATGACTGCCAGATTGCTGTCCTTCTTGGGCACCCCCTCTGTCCGTGCTCATGTTACTGCCTTCATCGAGCTCAGTATCATCATCAGAGCCTTCCAAACGCTGGGCATCCTCCTGGAGCATGTACCCAACACTGTGGTCAAACAGTTCGAGGGAATCCTCATGAGGACATGGTGGAGCTAGGGAAGGAGTCACTGATGACATTGAGCTGAGGGAAGAGGCCGCTGCTTTGCCAGACAAAGCACCCTGGGCATGGGTGAGAGAGGATGAGGAGGATGAGGACGGCTTGGTCATCCACTCGACCAAGTTTTCTGCATGTTGCGGCTCAACACGGCCAGCTGCCGAAAAAAAGGCCAAGCGTGTCCCATGGCCACGTGCTGATGAGGATGCACCGTCTCCACGACCAGCACTAGACACAGAGCCTGCTTGCCCTCTCTTATTGGCTTGTGACTGTCTGCCTCTCCTTCTTGGCCTTCCAGACATACTAATGGCCTGTAGCTGCACTAAGCTGGGATAGAACACCTGTAATTTTCTTCAGGTAGCTTTATATACTGTAACCAGACAAGCCTGCCTGTCAGTAGGAAGATAACAGGAACGGATCTAGCTGAACACTGTGAGCAGGACGCACTGCACTAAATGTAAATAGCAGGAACGGATCTAGCTGAACACTGTGAGCAGGACGCACTGACTGCACTAAATGTAAATAGCAGGAACGGATCTAGCTGAACACTGTGAGCAGGACGCACTGCACTAAATGTAAATAGCAGGAACAGATCTAGCTGAACACTGTGAGCAGGACGCACTGCACTAAATGTAAATAGCAGGAACGGATCTAGCTGAACACTGTGAGCAGGACGCACTGACTGCACTAAATGTAAATAGCAGGAACAGATCTAGCTGAACACTGTGAGCAGGACGCACTGCACTAAATGTAAATAGCAGGAACGGATCTAGCTGAACACTGTGAGCAGGACGCACTGACTGCACTAAATGTAAATAGCAGGAACAGATCTAGCTGAACACTGTGAGCAGGACGCACTGCACTAAATGTAAATAGCAGGAACAGATCTAGCTGAACACTGTGAGCAGGACGCACTGCAGTAAATGTAAATAGCAGGAACGGATCTAGCTGAACACTGTGAGCAGGACGCACTGACTGCACTAAATGTAAATAGCAGTAACAGATCTAGCTGAACACTGTGAGCAGGACGCACTGCACTAAATGTAAATAGCAGGAACAGATCTAGCTGAACACTGTGAGCAGGACGCACTGCACTAAATGTAAATAGCAGGAACGGATCTAGCTGAACACTGTGAGCAGGACGCACTGCACTAAATGTAAATAGCAGGAACGGATCTAGCTGAACACTGTGAGCAGGATGCACTGCACTAAATGTAAATAGCAGGAACGGATCTAGCTGAACACTGTGAGCAGGACGCACTGCACTAAATGTAAATAGCAGGAACGGATCTAGCTGAACACTGTGAGCAGGACGCACTGACTGCACTAAATGTAAATAGCAGGAACGGATCTAGCTGAACACTGTGAGCAGGACGCACTGCACTAAATGTAAATAGCAGGAACGGATCTAGCTGAACACTGTGAGCAGGACGCACTGCACTAAATGTAAATAGCAGGAACGGATCTAGCTGAACACTGTGAGCAGGACGCACTGACTGCACTAAATGTAAATAGCAGGAACGGATCTAGCTGAACACTGTGAGCAGGACGCACTGCACTAAATGTAAATAGCAGGAACAGATCTAGCTGAACACTGTGAGCAGGACGCACTGCACTAAATGTAAATAGCAGGAACGGATCTAGCTGAACACTGTGAGCAGGACGCACTGCACTAAATGTAAATAGCAGGAACGGATCTAGCTGAACACTGTGAGCAGGACGCACTGACTGCACTAAATGTAAATAGCAGGAACGGATCTAGCTGAACACTGTGAGCAGGACGCACTGCACTAAATGTAAATAGCAGGAACGGATCTAGCTGAACACTGTGAGCAGGACGCACTGCACTAAATGTAAATAGCAGGAACGGATCTAGCTGAACACTGTGAGCAGGACGCACTGCACTAAATGTAAATAGCAGGAACGGATCTAGCTGAACACTGTGAGCAGGACGCACTGCACTAAATGTAAATAGCAGGAACGGATCTAGCTGAACACTGTGAGCAGGACGCACTGCACTAAATGTAAATAGCAGGAACGGATCTAGCTGAACACTGTGAGCAGGACGCACTGACTGCACTAAATGTAAATAGCAGGAACGGATCTAGCTGAACACTGTGAGCAGGACGCACTGACTGCACTAAATGTAAATAGCAGGAACGGATCTAGCTGAACACTGTGAGCAGGACGCACTGACTGCACTAAATGTAAATAGCAGGAACGGATCTAGCTGAACACTGTGAGCAGGACGCACTGCACTAAATGTAAATAGCAGGAACAGATCTAGCTGAACACTGTGAGCAGGACGCACTGCACTAAATGTAAATAGCAGGAACGGATCTAGCTGAACACTGTGAGCAGGACGCACTGACTGCACTAAATGTAAATAGCAGGAACGGATCTAGCTGAACACTGTGAGCAGGACGCACTGACTGCACTAAATGTAAATAGCAGGAACGGATCTAGCTGAACACTGTGAGCAGGACGCACTGACTGCACTAAATGTAAATAGCAGGAACGGATCTAGCTGAACACTGTGAGCAGGACGCACTGACTGCACTAAATGTAAATAGCAGGAACAGATCTAGCTGAACACTGTGAGCAGGACGCACTGCACTAAATGTAAATAGCAGGAACGGATCTAGCTGAACACTGTGAGCAGGACGCACTGCACTAAATGTAAAGAGCAGGAACAGATCTAGCTGAACACTGTGAGCAGGACGCACTGCACTAAATGTAAAGAGCAGGAACAGATCTAGCCTAATCTAGCTCTCAAATCAAATGACACTGTCTGTCTCTCTCTCTATCAGCACACCGGAACACACTACACAGGGCCGCCGTGCAGGCGGCCTTATATAGTGTGGGGCGTGTACTAAATCCCCTGAGCCATAATTGGCCAAAGCCACCCTGGCTTTGGCCAATTACAGCTCTCTCTACTGACGGCGTTGTGATTGGCCAAGCATGCGGGTCATAGTGCATGCTTGGCCAATCATCAGCCAGCAATGCACTGCGATGCCGCAGTGAATTATGGGCCGTGACGCGCCACACGAATTTGGCGCGAACGGCCCATAACGTTCGCAATTCGACGGACGGTCGAACAGCCGATGTTCGAGTCGAACATGGGTTCGACTCGAACACGAAGCTCATCCCTAGTTACGAGCACTGAACTTATTCTCTCTGGAGAAGGATATGATTGAGGGGATATGATTTTAATATACAAATACCGTACTGGGGACCCCACAATAGGGATAAAACTTTTTTGCAGAAGAGAGTTTAACAAGACTCGTGGCCATTCATTACAATTAGAAGAAAAGAGGTTTAACCATAAACTACGTAGAGGGTTCTTTACTGTAAGAGCGGCAAAGATGTGGAATTCCCTTCCACAGGCGGTGGTCTCAGCGGGGGGCATAGATAGTTTCAAAAAACTATTAGATAAGCACCTGAGCGACCGCAACTTATAGAATGTAGTACTGACATAATCACACACATAGGTTGGACTTGATGGACTTGTGTCTTTTTTCAACCTCACCTACTATGTAACTTCAGTACAACCAACCTGCCCCATAGATGGATCAAAATTCAGCTGGTTCCTGCTGAACCGCTGCTGAATATCAATCAATGGGATAGTTGCCAACATTGCAAAAAAATTTTTTAGAGACACATTTTTGTCTGTAGGTGGAGTCTTGCTATAATTAGGGGGCGTGGCATTAGTTTGAAGGCGGGATTGTATCAAGGAAAGAAAAATGCGGCGTGCGAAGCATTGGCGAGGGTTAACCGGAAAATGGGCGCGGCTTAAAGGGGACGTGGATTGTATCAAGGAAAGAAAAATGCGGCGTGCGAAGCATTGGCGAGGGTTAACCGGATAATGTGCGTGGCTTAAAGGGGGCGTGGCTCAAACGGTGTGGTTAGAGTCTAAGCTGAACAAGGGATGGAGAGAAGTAAGGGAGAGAGAAAGAAAGAAAGAAATAGGGAGGAAAGGAGAGAGAAAGAAGGACTCAGTCATGCAACAAACGCTGTGCCCATATGAAATTGTTATCATTTTTTTGAGACAGACAGAGATTTTTTTTTTTGGTGGTATTCAATCACCACTGGGTTTTTTATTTTTTGCTAAACGAACGAAAAAAGAGTGAAAATTTTGAAAAAAAAATAGTTTTTTCTTGGTTTCTGCTATAAAATTTTGCAAATAATTAATTTGTCTTCTTCTCTGATGTGCACTGATGAGGCGGCACTGATTGGCACTGATAGGTAGCATGATCACTGCCCTGATTATTAATGTAAACGATGTTCTGACAGGCTTGATGGTTAAGAGAGAAGTAAAGGAATTATTTTTTTCTGAAAAAATAGCCTCTGCACTGAGAACTGAGCGATCGGACACCGCCGATCACTCTGTTTTCACAGCTCCCCGCGCAGAGAGCTGTAGACTGTCAGTCACAGCTCTCTGCTATTTCCCCTCCTCGCTCATTGAAGAGCTGAGCTGCGGAGGGGCGGAGCGGGCCGTCTCAGGCTGTCAGCGGCTAGCAGAGCCGATCCTGGCCGGGGTGCATGGGGTGCAGTGCACCCGGGCGCCACAGAGGTGGGGGCGCTGAAGTGCCAGAGTGCTCCCCTCCCTCCTCCTCCTCTCCTTGTCCGTAGGCGGCTCTTTGCGCTGGTCACCGCCGCTGCCCCTGTGTTTCTTGCCGAAGCCCACCCCCCTCCTCCTGTCAGAGGAGGAGAGTGGAAACAGCTGGAGATCGGAGCGGCTGTGTCTCTGTGTGCAGAGAGACCAGCCGTGCTGTGATGACACTGGAGGGGGGGTCTGTGCCCGATGTGTTCCAGTTCTCCTCCTGTGTGTAACGCCTGCCTGCTGCCCGAGCCTGACACGCTCTGTTCTTTACCCGGGTGGAGCGGCTGCACACTGTCCTCTTCTCTCCAGCTGCCGCCCGGGTGTTTTTTAATTAGCTTAATGGATGGGTGGGGGTGGTTTGTCGGAGGTCTATACTAATGGAGGGGGGGGTTTGTACTAATGGAGGGGGGTTTGTTCTGGGGGGTCTATACTAATGGAGGGGGGGTGGTTCTGTACTAATGTAGGGGGGTGGTTTGTTCTGGGGGGGTCTGTACTAATGGAGGGGGGTGGTTCTGTACTAATGGAGGGGGGGTTGGTTTGTCCTGAGGGGGGTCTATACTGATAGAGGGGGTGTTTTGTCCTGGGGGGTCTATACTGATGGGGGGTCTGTACTGAGGGAAGGGTTTATACTTAGTGGGGGGTCTGCACTGACAGAGGGGGGTCTATACTTAGTGGAGGGAGATCTGTACTGAGGGGCGACTATAGTTGGTGGAGGGGGGTGATGCCATGTTTTACCACACCGGGTGACACCCCTCTCCCTCTCTTCTTCGCGCGCGCTGTTGTACTAGTGAGAGGCGCACTATGTTTCTTCTCCCGCCTTCATATCGGCCAGGGAAGAAAAAAAAAGGAACAAAGAAGTGGGACATGTAGTCCCGAGGACTGGCAGCCCCACTGTAACACCAAAACTGCAGCCCACACAGCATTCCCAGCTGAATGTGAGAGAGAGAGAGCCAGGAGCCTGGGAAAGCTTTCAGGGAAGTACACCCAGGACTCCAGAGGGAGAGGACAGTGCTGAGGGAACACCATCAGAGAGAGAACCCCGCTGACCTGCACCACTAGAGGTTAAGCCACACAGCCTAGCGCCATCCCTGGCGGAGAAAGGAATGGAGTCATTGCCAGAATACAGATCTGGGTGCTACCCAGCGGAGTCGCCACAGGCAATTCAGAGTGAGCTGACTCCTGATCAGAGGAACCGTTGCTGTATTGCTGGGTCAGGTGAGAGGGCCGATCGGCCATTATCTACCAACGTCCATAGGAACTGCAGTCTCTGACCATCTCTTGTAACATGTCTGCAGTCTCTGACCATCTCCTGTTTTATGTCTGCCGTCTCTGACCATCTCTTGTATCATGTCTGCAGTCTCTGACCGTATCCTGTACTAAGTCTGCAGTCTCTGACCATCTCCTGTACTATGTCTGCAGTCTCTGACCATCTACTGTATTTTATCTCCAGTCTCTGACCATCTCCTGTAGTATGTCTGCAATCTCTGACCATCTCCTCTAATATGTCCACATTCTCTGACCATCTCCTTTACTAAGTCTGCAGTCTCTGACCGTCTCCTGTACTAAGTCTGCAGTCTCTGACCATCTCCTGTATTATATCTCCAGTCTCTGACCATCTCCTGTAGTATGTCTGCAATCTCTGATCATCTCCTGCAATATGTCTGCAGTCTCTGACCATCTCCTGTACTATGTCTGCAGTCTCTGACCATCTCTGGTAACATGTCTGCAGTCTCTGACCATCTCTTGTAACATGTCTGCAGTCTCTGACCATCTCTTGTAACATGTCTGCAGTCTCTGACCATCTCTTGTATTATGTCTGCCTTCTCTGATCATCTCCTGTATTATGTCTGCAGTCTCTGACCATCTCCTGTAATATGTCCGCATTCTCTGACCATCTTCTGTATCATGTGTGCAGTCTCTGACCATCTCTTGCATCATGTCTGCAGTCTCTGACCATCTCTTGTATTATGTCTGCAGTCTCTGACCATCTCCTGTACCATGATTGCAGTCTCTGACCGTCTCTTATATCATGTCTACAGTCTCTGACCATCTCCTGTACTATGTCTGAGGGATCTTTCTAACAGACTCTCTAACAGAAGCCCTCTCTGTGTGCATCAGAGAGACCCCCTCCAGGTCTCAATAGTGTACTCTCTTCCTGTATTGTCTTTATTGTTAAAAGATCACGGGAGGATCCCAGGGTAATGAAGACTTCTTAGGGGAGCATCTCTGTGTTTGAGTCGTTGCCATAGTAACATTTGTAAAGGGGAGGAGTTGGTACGGCACGTACCCACGTGGGGGCGCTAGAAATATTTCTGCACCCAGGCGTTGGTGACCCTAGGATCGGCCCTGCTGAGCCGGGTATCCATCCAGGCACCTGGTGGATCCAGACTTCATTGTCGGGATGACAGGGTGACTGGACTGATATCTGTAATGTCAGCAGAGAGCGAACTTCAGCCCACTCCCTGCTGAAAACTGTTTACAGGAGTGCAACTAACTGCACTCCTGTAAACCATAGGAGAAGTCCAGCCAAACAAGCTTTGGCTGGACTTCTCCTTTAACGGCTCTCCTTTCCTCCTACAGACACTGCGTGTGATAGGGGCGGCCTGTCCATTAAGGGTGTACGGGCTCCGCCCCCTCTCTCCAGGCCACTCCCTTTATGATTAATAGATAGATTCACGCATAGCATTAATATATCCACCGCCGCTGCCACCACCCCCACCCCCATGTGTCCGGCCCCTTCCAGGACGCCGGGTACATGGATTACAGCGGCGGGGTTTTTTTTTTTTGAAGTGCCTGATTAGAGCCATAGGCTGTAATAGGCTTCAAAATATGGTGCACTCGTGGCACAGAGTATTGCGCTCGGAGCCCACCCAGGTGTGTTAGAAAAGCAAATGAATATTCGCTTTTCTAATACTAAAACGCCTCTCTGCCAATCAGGAAGCGCGGGTCTGATACCCGTTTCACGATTGGTTGAAAGGTCAGACGATCCTATTGGACGCCTTGGAGGAGGAGGGGGATCCACACCACAGAAGGAGGAAGAAAGCTGCCGGACATGCTGCCCACCCGCCCGCTTCCTAGATGGGGTAAGTGCAGGGCTTTGATGTCCCCACTGTCCTCCAGAAAGGGGGGGTTGCCGCCGGCCAACCGAATGACCGGGGCGGATGGTCTCTGTTTAGCAGCCATGGCGTGGGATGAAAGGAAAGCCAATAAGCGCCAAGTCTGTTTACATGTCATCAGCTGTGATAGGACCTGATCACATGGTAAAGGGCCGCTGTGATTGGATACAGCGGTCACAGAGAACACCTGATGTGTGCCGCAGGAGGCGGGATTCTGGTAGGACATCTATTGACGTCCTCCCAGAACTGGACAACTGTGCTGAGGCCATCTTTCGGTTATAGTGTGGTTAGCAAGTGGTTAATATTACACTTATGATTTTTATTTTTTTTTACCAAAGTCATGTAGGCCAAAATTTATGAAGAAATTAAGATTTTTTTTCATTGGATATATTTTATAATAGAAAGTAGAAAATAGATTTTTTTTAAAAAATTTTCAGTCTTGTATCGTTTATATCACAAAAAATAAAAAGCCCAGCGGTGATCAAATACCATCCAAAGAAAGCTCTATTTGTGTGAAAAAAATAGAAAAATTATAATTTAATTTGCATACATTTCTCTTTTGCATACAGATTCTCTTGTGATTATTGCTAGCAGCTGCTATAGCCGCTAGCAATAATCATTGTCTTCTCCCGGCAATGACAGCTTCCCCCTACCCCCCAAAGAAGACAATTGCTGATTTCCATGACAGCACTGTCTGTGTTGATGGGGGAACTGTGCAAATTTCTTTCCTGCAACCTTCGGTTGCAGGAAAGAAATTAGCACCGTGTATGGCCGGCCTTAAAGTAGCGCAGTGCTGAATAGCAAAAAAATGCCCTGGTCATGAAGGGGGTAAAACTTCCCCAGCTCAAGTGATTAAAATATTGGGGAATATCTGTTTAAGTATCTATCAGTGGCGGCTGGTGGGGAAACAACCCCCCCCCCCGGTCCACCAGTGGAGCGGCACTAGCACAACTTCCCCTACCCCCACCGATGCGTGGCACAAAACCCCCCCCCACCCCCTGTCTGCCGGTCAGTCCTTACCCTGGATGGGGGCGGTGAGAGCAGCAGTCGGGTCTTTATGGAGTGCAGAGCTGATGCGGCCATCTTCCAGCGCGGTCGCCCCTGTCCTTAAGTGTGGTGAGCTCGGGGGAAAGCTGCCCCGGTGTCCTCTGCTGGAGCAGCTTCCGCAGTGTGTCTCCTCTCTGCTCCTCCCGGCACTAGGCGTCCCAATAGGATCACCTGACATTTTGGCCAATCGGGAAACGGGTTTCATACCCGCTTCCAGATTGGCCGGGAGGAGGATCAGTGTTGCAAAAGCAAATGTTCATTTGCTGTTGCAACACACCTGGGTGGGATTGGAGTGCATTCTCTGTGACCCAAGCCCACCCAATTTGGAAGCCTATTTGAGCCTTTAGCTCTAATCAGGTGCTTAAAAAAAAAAAAAACACCTCTGTAATTCATGCGCCCGGTGCCCTGAAAGGGGCTGGACACATGAATAGCGGGTGGCTGTGAATAGGTTCACGCTATGCATGAATCTATCCATTAACCGTATAGGGGGTGGCGTGGAGAGAGTGGGCAGCGCCCCGGCGCCCCTAATGGACGGGCCACCACACGTATCTATGTAACGTACTTTTAGTGAAGACATTTTATGTAATAAAGCAATAAGAAGCCGGAGACAGGTCCTCCTATAATACCGATTTATTTCAGAAAACTCGTTTCTGGTAGCTTGATGAGACTAGACATTTACAATGTAGGTCAACAAGTTAATGTTTTTATTTTCAACGCTTTCCATTTTCTGCTGTGTGTTAATATTGTCCATCCAGTTTAATAGGTTTTCAAAAAAGGTAGAAGAAAGGCACTACTCAGAATATAGGACTTGACACTGAATATATAAGGAAGATGAATGTTCATATTTGTAATGCTCAAGGTTTGCAAACATTTCTGAACATGGTTAATGACAGTGCCTTCGAAAAAATGTATCTAGATCAGGTCGGGTGCTTCTCATGCATGTTATACAGTAAATCTAGTGCCAAGAATCAAATGACCTCTGTAAAGCAGCTACAGGAAACCAGTCCTGTTCTAATTTATCTTCCCCCCAGAAAGGCAGCGGAGAATGACTAGTGTGGGCAGGAGGAGGAGACTGGAGCACTCCAATTATAGGGAGAATGTTAGGGAAGTCACTTAGGAGCACGCAGCTGAGGATACATCTCTTGACGCTGATAAGTGTAATTTGGGGTTGATGTCATTTCGTGGAAGGACAGAGACTATAATGAGGGTGTCATGCTGAGCCTGGCCTCTGCTCGCAGCTTGTTTATGGATCAGTTCTATTTCTGTGGGTGGGACGCATGTCTGTCAACATGTGCTAGTCATTATGTTGGCTGTTTACCTGTGCCTTGAAGGAACACGATAAATCTACATCTGCGAGATGCTTCATATTCACAGGGAAACACGGGACTGCCTACATCGTACCTATTTATGTTCATGACGGCATCTTATAAAACAAGGGCATCATGCATCCCTTTGACCCAGATATCAAATGATAAGCAGAGTTTATAATTTGGCAGGCTTTGTGGGAAACATTATTCCGCACAGTCAACACAATTTTTGGGAATGACGCTGCTGTAGAACGTCTTATCTGAATCAGTCTTGGCACTGGGGTGCACACAGCAATTGTTATGCCCCGTACACACGGTCGGATTTTCCGACGGAAAATGTGTGATAGGACCTTGTTGTCGGAAATTCCGACCGTGTGTGGACTCCATCACACATTTTCCATCGGATTTTCCGACACACAAAGTTTGAGAGCTTGCTATAAAATTTTCCGACAACAAAATCCGTTGTCGGAAATTCCAATCGTGTGTACACAAATCCGACGCACAAAGTGCCACGCATGTTCAGAATTAGGGATGAGCTTCGAGTTCGAGTCGAACTCATGTTCGACTCGAACATTGGCTGTTCGCAAGTTCGCCGAACACCGAACAATTTGGGGTGTTCGCGGCAAATTCGAATGCCGCGGAACACCCTTTAAAAGTCTATGGGAGGAATCAAAAGTGCTAATTTTAAAGGCTTATATGCAAGTTATTGTCATAAAAAGTGTTTGGGGACCTGGGTCCTGCCCCAGAGGACATGGATCAATGCAAAAAAAAGTTTTAAAAACGGCCGTTTTTTCAGGAGCAGTGATTTTAATAATGCTTAAAATCAAACAATAAAAGTGTAATATCCCTTTAAATTTCGTACCTGGGGGGTGTCTATAGTATGCCTGTAAAGGGGCGCATGTTTCCCGTGTTTAGAACAGCCTGACAGCAAAATGACATTTGGAAGGAAAAAACTCATTTAAAACTACCCGCGGCTATTGCATTGCCGTCAATACACATAGAAGTTCATTGATAAAAACGGCATGGGAATTCCCCACAGGGAAACCCCGAACCAAAATTAAAAAAAAAAAAAAATGAAGTGGGAGTCCCCCTAAATTCCATACCAGGCCCTTCAGGTCTGGTATGGATATTAAGGGGAACCCCGGCCAAAATTAAAAAAAAAAAATGACGTGGGGTTCCCCCTAAATTCCATACCAGACCCTTCAGGTCTGGTATGGATTTTAAGGGGAACCCCGCGCCAAAAAAAAAAAAAAAAACGGCGTGGGGTTCCCACAAAAATCCATACCAGACCCTTATCCGAGCACGCAACCTGGCAGGCCGCAGGAAAAGAGGGGGGGACGAGAGTGCGGCCCCCCCCCCCTCCTGAACCGTACCAGGCCACATGCCCTCAACATTGGGAGGGTGCTTTGGGGTAGCCCCCCAAAACACCTTGTCCCCATGTTGATGAGGACAAGGGCCTCATCCCCACAACCGTGGCCGGTGGTTGTGGGGGTCTGCGGGCGGGGGGCTTATCGGAATCTGGAAGCCCCCTTTAACAAGGGGACCCCCAGATCCCGGCCCCCCCCCCTGTGTGAAATGGTAAGGGGGTACTTACCCCTACCATTTCACTAAAAAAGTGTCAAAATAGTTAAAAATGACAAGAGACAGTTTTTGACAATTCCTTTATTTAAATGCTTCTTCTTTCTTCCTTCATCTTCTTCTGGTTCTTCTGGCTCTTCTGGTTCTTCCTCCGGCGTTCTCGTCCAACATCTCCTCCGCGGCGTCTTCTATCTTCTTCTCCTCGGGCCGCTCCGCACCCATGGCATTGGGGGGGAGGCTCCCGCTCTTCTCTTCATCCTCTTCTCTTCTTCCTTCTTCTCTTCTTCCTTCTTCTCTTCTTCTGCGGGCCGCTCCGCATCCATGCATGGAGGGATGCTCCCGCTGTGTGAGGGCGTCTCCTCATCTGACGGTTCTTAAATAACGGGGGGCGGGGGCACCCGGTGACCCCGCCCCCCTCTGACGCACGGTGACTTGACGGGACTTCCCTGTGACGTCACGGGGAATGCCACAGGGAAGTCCCGTCATGTCCCGTGCGTCAGAGGGGGCGGGGTCACCGGGTGGCCCCGCCCCCCGTTATTTAAGAACCGTCAGATGAGGAGACGCCGTCACACAGCGGGAGCCTCCCTCCATGCATGGATGCGGAGTGGCCCGCAGAAGAAGAGAAGAAGAGAAGAAGGAAGAAGAGAAGAAGGAAGAAGAGAAGAGGATGAAGAGAAGAGCGGGAGCCTCCCCCCCAATGCCATGGGTGCGGAGCGGCCCGAGGAGAAGAAGATAGAAGACGCCGCGGAGGAGATGCTGGACGAGAACGCCGGATGAAGAACCAGAAGAGCCAGAAGAACCAGAAGAAGAAGAAGATGAAGGAAGAAAGAAGAAGCATTTAAATAAAGGAATTGTCAAAAACTGTCTCTTGTCATTTTTAACTATTTTGACACTTTTTTAGTGAAATGGTAGGGGTAAGTACCCCCTTACCATTTCACACAGGGGGGGGGGCCGGGATCTGGGGGTCCCCTTGTTAAAGGGGGCTTCCAGATTCCGATAAGCCCCCCGCCCGCAGACCCCCACAACCACCGGCCACGGTTGTGGGGATGAGGCCCTTGTCCTCATCAACATGGGGACAAGGTGTTTTGGGGGGCTACCCCAAAGCACCCTCCCAATGTTGAGGGCATGTGGCCTGGTACGGTTCAGGAGGGGGGGGCCGCACTCTCGTCCCCCCTCTTTTCCTGCGGCCTGCCAGGTTGCGTGCTCGGATAAGGGTCTGGTATGGATTTTTGGGGGAACCCCACGCCGTTTTTTTTTTTTTTTTTTTGGCGCGGGGTTCCCCTTAAAATCCATACCAGACCTGAAGGGCCTGGTATGGAATTTAGGGGGACTCCCACTTCATTTTTTTTTTTTTAATTTTGGTTTGGGGTTTCCCTGTGGGGAATTCCCATGCCGTTTTTATCAATGAACTTCTATGTGTATTGACGGCAATGCAATAGCCGCGGGTAGTTTTAAATGAGTTTTTTCCTTCCAAATGTCATTTTGCTGTCAGGCTGTTCTAAACACGGGAAACATGCGCCCCTTTACAGGCATACTATAGACACCCCCCAGGTACGAAATTTAAAGGGATATTACACTTTTATTGTTTGATTTTAAGCATTATTAAAATCACTGCTCCTGAAAAAACGGCCGTTTTAAAAACTTTTTTTTGCATTGATCCATGTCCCCTGGGGCAGGACCCAGGTCCCCAAACACTTTTTATGACAATAACTTGCATATAAGCCTTTAAAATTAGCACTTTTGATTATTCATGTTCGTGTCCCATAGACTTTAACGGTGTTCGCATGTTCGAGCGAACTTTTTTCCTGTTCGCATGTTCTGGTGCGAACCGAACAGGGGGGTGTTCGGCTCATCCCTATTCAGAATAAATAAAGAGATGAAAGCTATTGGCTACTGCCCCGTTTATAGTCCCGATGTACGTGTTTTACGTCACCGCGTTCAGAATGATCGGATTTTCCGACAACTTTCTGTGACCGTGTGTATGCAAGATAAGTTTGAGCCAACATCTGTCGGAAAAAATCCTAGGATTTTGTTGTCGGAATGTCCGATCAATGTCCGACCGTGTGTACAGGGCATTACACAAAAAGATAGTTAGAATTTGTCATTGCTGTCACTAAACTACTAAAAGCTGACAGCTGTTTATAAACCAGCATGGCAGGAGAGCAGTATTACATCAGGGGCACACACACACACAATCCAACAGCCCAACAATCAAGACGGTGTGTACAAGGCCTTAGGGACCTTAGATCGTAAGCTTCTGAGGGCAGGGACTGATGTGAATGCATAATATATACAGTATCTCACAAAAGTAATATATACATGCCTGGGGTATTGCCCAAATATCGGCTGTATGCCATTTCCCACATACCCAAATAACACCTTACCTTATCCCAATAATTAAGCCAGACAAACTTGCTTTGGGTTAAAATGGCCATAGTAGCCTTTTTATTACACAAAACCAAGCATAACAAAAAACACTTTAAACATAATAAGAAATGGTAATACACAGCCAAAAAATAACCTATCTGACTGAAATGAAACTGCATAGGATTCTTGAAGACACCCTTGACTGATCAAATATCTGTATCTGGCACCACCTTGCCCTTCCACGGACCCCAGCCGTGACTTACACCAGCTCTGGGACAATTTTTGGCAAATTCACCAGCCGATACAGCCAACTATTACTTCCACCCAGGGGCGGACTGACCATTCGGGCACTCAGGCACTGCCCGAGGGCCCCATGCCCTAATGGGCCCCATCAGGTTTGCCAGCCTCAATAAAACCAGGGACAGTATGTAAAAAAACAGTGTTTTTTTAAAAAATCCCAAGATTATAGCTGTCCCGCCTCTCCAGTATCTTTTCAGTATGTGTATTCTGTGTGTCTGTGTGTGTATACTCTATGTGTGTGTGTATACTGTGTGGTCCCATAATCTATTGCCTGGGGGCCCCATAATCTCCTATTGCCTGGGGGCCCAATAATCTCCTATTGCCCTGGGGCCCCATAATCTTCTCCTATTGCCCGGGGGCCCCATAATCTCCTATTGCCCGGGGGGCCCCATGAGTTGTCAGTCCACCCTTGCTTCCACCCTTATTAGGGCAGGTACACCCATACCAGAGATGGGCCCAACCCATCGTTCTCCAAAGAACTTAACCACCCCCCGCCTTCAAAAACCCTACGACCTCTGCCAGCTGCTAATCCCGGCTAAAATGACATTAACACAACTGAACTAAATAACATCCAATGCCTAATACTTTACAAAAAAGAGGGAGGGAGGGTGGGAGAATCTTGTCCGTTGCTGTCCCAAAGTCCAAGTAATGCTAGAAGAACGACACCCACCTAGCAACCCCTTAGGACCACCCAGTCACACCCTGCCCCACCCTAATATCCTCCAATGGGGTAATGCTAATCTTATCCCTCCTAATTATAATCCCTCCTATTAGCTGTACTTATTGTTAACCAACCCCCACCTTGCTGTAGCCTTTTAGGGAAAACCCCATCATGTAGGCCCTACACTTAAGCTGCACTTCAGCTCCTGGCCTATTCTGTATCTCACAAAAGTGAGTACACCCCTCACATTTTTGTAACTATTTTATTCTATCTTTTCATGTGACAACACTGAAGAAATGACACTTTGCTACAATGTAAAGTAGTGAGTGTACAGCTTGTATAACAGTGTAAATTTGCTGTCCCCTCAAAATAACTCAACACACAGCCATTAATGTCTAAACCGCTGGCAACAAAAGTGAGTACACCCCTAAGTGAAAATGTCCAAATTGGGCCCAGAGTGTCAATATTTTGTGTGGCCACCATTATTTTCCAGCATTGCCTTAACCCACTTGGGTATGGAGTTCACCAGAGCTTCACAGGTTGCCACTGGAGTCCTCTTCCACTCCTCCATGATGACATCACAGAGCTAGTGGATGTTAGAGACCTTGCGCTCCTCCACCTTCCATCTTGAGGATGCCCCACAGATGCTCAATAGGGTTTAGGTCTGGAGACATGCTTGGCCAGTCCATCACCTTTACACTCAGCTTCTTTAGCAAGGCAGTGGTCGTCTTGGAGGTGTGTTTGAGTTGACCCACCCTTTGCATAACAGCATCAATTCTTCTGGGAAGGCTGTCCACAAGGTGTAAAGGGGTTGTAAAGGTTCACGTTTTTTCACCTTAATGCATCCTATGCATTAAGGTGAAAAAACATCCGACAATGCCGGCCCCCCCAGCCCCCCCGTTTTACTTACCTGACCCCTCGAAAGTCCCGCGCTCGCTCCCGACATCCTCTTCGCCGCTCAGCATGGCCGTTGATTGGCTAGAGTGGATGGATTGAAAGCAGTGCAGCCATTGGCTCGTGCTGCTGTCAATCACATCCAATGACGCGGAGCGCCGGGGGCGGGGCCGAGTGATACAGTCAGCGGCTATAACCCCCGGGTGTATCACGGGAGCGCACCCGCAAGAACTAAACACCATGCGAGAGAGCTTGCATGAAGGTGTTTAGTTCTTGCGGGGAGGAGCTGAGACAGCCACCGAGGGACACCAGAAGACCAGGTTCGGGGGCCACTCTGTTCAAAACGAGCTGCACAGTGGAAGTAAGTATAACATGTTTGTTATTTAAAAAAAAATACCTTTACAACCCCTTTAAGAGTGTGTCTTCCAGAACATGCATTTGTGAGGTCAGACATTGATGTGTACAAGAAGGCCTGGCTCGCAGTCTCCACTCTAATTCATCCCAAAGGTGTTCTATCGGGTTGAGGTCAGGACTCTGTGCAGACCAGTCAAGTTACTCCACCCCAAACTCACTCATCCATGTCTTTATGGACCTTGCTTTGTGCACTGGTCTAAATCATTTGGTAAAGGAGGGATTGTGGTGTGGGGGAACTCTAATGCCGCGTACACACGACCGGTTTTGCCGTCAGAATAAACTCTGAAGGTTTCTCCGACGGAATTCTGCTCAAGCGGTCTTGCATACATACGGTCACACCAAAGTCTGACCGTCCAGAACGAGGTGACGTACAACACATACGACGGGACTAGAAAACCGAAGTTCAATAGCCAGTAGCCAATAGCTTCCGTCTTGTACTTGCTTCAGAGCATGCGTCATTTTTGGTCCGTCGGAACAGCATACAGACGAGCGGGTTTCCCAATAGGAATTGGTTCCGTCAGAAATATTTAGAACATGTTCCATTTCTAGGTTCGTCAGAATTTTTGAAAGAAAAAGTCCGATGAGGCATACACAGAATCGGAATAGACGATGAAAAGATTCCGTCTGACTTTTTCTGTCGGACATTCCCCTCGTGTGTACACGGCTTTAAGGTGTCAGCATACTAAAACATTTTGGACAATTTCACACTCCCAACTTTGTGGGAACAATTTGGGGATGGTCCCTTCCTGTTCTAACATAACTGCGCACCAGTGCACAAACAATGTCCATAAAGGCATGAATGAGCGAGTTTGGGGCTGGCCTGCACAGAGTCCTAGCCTCAACCCAATAGAACACCTTTGGGCTAATTTAGAGCGGAAACTAAGACGGGCCTTCTCGTCCAACATCAGTGCCTGACCTCACAAATGTGCTTCTGGAAGAATGGAAGAAACCTTCCCATAGACACACTCCTAAACATTGTGGACATCCTTCCCAGAAGAGTTGAAGCTCTTATAACTGCAAAGGGAGGGTGGGCCAACTCAATATTAAACCCTACGGACTAAGACTGGGATGCCAATTAATGTTCATGTGCCTGTAAAGGCAGGTGTCCCAATACTTTTGGTAACACAGTGTACAGCGGAGAAAATAATTATTTGAGCCCCTGCAGGTTTTGTAAGTTTGCCCACTTAAAAAGAAATGAAAGGTCTATAATTTTTATCATAGGTGTATTTTAAATGATAGAGACAGAATATTAACCAAAAATCTAGAAAAAAAACACAGGATACAAATGTTATAAATTGAGTTGCAGTTAAGTGAGTAAAATAAGTATTTGATTCCCAAGCAAAACATGACTTAGTACTTGGTGGAGAAACCCTTGTTGGCAAGCAGAGGTAAAACATTTCCAGGTTTGCATCTCAGGAGGGATTTTGGTCCACTCTTCTTTACAGATCTTCTCTAAATCCTTAAGGTTTCTTGGCTGTCACTCGGCAACTCGAAGTTTCAGCTCCCTCCATACATTTTCTATAGGATTATGGGCTTTAGACTAGCTAGGCCACTCATGACCTTAATGTGCTTCTTCTTAAGTCATTCCTTTGTTGCCTTGGCGGTATGTTTTGGGTCATTGTCATGCTGAAAGACCCATCAATGACCCATCTTCAGTGTTCTGGCTGAGGAAAGGTTGGTATTCTTAGGGTCATAGTCAGCATTTTTCTTCCTCCAAACACGGAGAGTCCCCCTTCTCAAGAAGGCACATATACAGTCATGCCAATGAACATCGAGATGATTCAGAGAAGGATTGGAAGAAAGTGTTGTGGTCAGATGCGACCAAAATTGAGCTCTTTGACATAAACTCGACTCGCCGTGTTTGGAGGAAGAAAATTGCTGACTATGGCCCCAAGAACACCATCCCTACAGTTAAGCACGGAGGTGGAAACATTATATTATGGGGCTGTTTCTCTGGTACAGGCTGACTTTGTCGCTTTGATCGGTCAATGGGCAGGGCCATGTATTGTAAAATCTTGGATGTGGACCTTCTTCCCTCAGCCAGATCACTGAATATGGGTCGTGGATGGGTCTTTCAGCATGACAATGACCCAAAACATACCGCCAAGGCAACAAAGGAGTGGCTCAGGAAGAAGCACATTAATGTCATGAAGTGGCCTAGTCAGTCTCCAGACCTTAATCCTATAGAAAATTTATGGAGGGAGCTGAAACAGCTTGGCTGAGACAGCCAAGAAACCTTAAAGATTTAGAGAAGATCTGTAAAGAAGAGTGGACCAAAATTCCTCCTGAGATGTGTACAAACCTGGTCACCAACTACAAGAAACGTCTCACCTCTGAGCTTGCCAACAAGGGTTTCTCCGCCAAGTAATAACTCGGTTTTGCTTGGGGATCAAATACTTATTTTACTCACTGAACTGCAACCTAATTTATAACATTTGTGCAATGTTATTTTCTTGATTTTTGGTTGATATTCTGTCTCTATTAATTAAAATACACCTATGATAAAAATTATAGACCCTTCATTTCTTTGTAAGTGGGCAAACTTACAAAATCTGCAGGGGATCAAATAATTATTTTCCCCCCATGTATATACAATTCCATGGATCCAATTGAGAAGCCTCAATTGCTTTTTATGACCCTTTGAAACTTTTGGATGACTACCTTCTGCTTTTGGCACCCTGATTCACTAAGTTAGTGGTGTATATGCTCCCTGACCGGATCTAGTTGATAGTCTTCTTTATACTTAGGTGCTCTGACCCTGATCTCTTTGGCAAATTTTTTATATATATGTGCTATAGTCTGAATCTTCTGTGTGGTGTTATGGGTGTCCAAACCCTTTGTCCAGCCTCACTAGGTTTCAATACCCACTCATTTCGTTTGGGTAGGTATGATGTTGTCCTCAGGTTTCCTCCATCTGGTTGTGGAGTATTGATTTACATTATGTACTGTATGTGGCTGTATTCCGATCTATTGTCTTTGTCTTATGTGGGGTGCTATTCCCCTCTTTTACACTTGTTTATTTGTAGCACATGTAGAGTGTTGTCTTGTATAGTATTTTTGTGGTTATTTGGTTATTTTTCATGTGTTGCTTTGTTGTCCTAGCATATCACTCCTTTTGTTATTATTACATGTTATTAATTATGGGTGGTCCATGTCTGCCCAGTGTTTGCCATGTGCCATCTTGTGATTCTTTATAATCTGCTTTGTTTTGAACTTTTTTTCTTTCTTCTTTGCTGTATGTGTTTTTATATTGCCTTTATTGAATGGGATCCATCTCTGGTTTTCATTTGGTTCTGTACTATGGTAATTGTCCCGTCAAACTGGAACATGTTTTGTATTTCATGTTGCTATGTTGTACTGTATACTTGCCTCCTTATTGGTTGCCTATGGCTGCACTCTGTACCATGGTGTATTTCTACTTTTATATTGTTATCTGGAAGTATTGGATGCCACCTTTTTGATAAATAAAGAATTTGTAAAAAAAATAAATATGCTTTGTTTTTTCTACTTTTTCTACATTTTGCCATTTGCAGGAGCTATTTCTGGAAAGCTTTATTTAAGCTAGGATTTTGTATATATTTGGACTATTGTGGTGTGCTCTTTTTGTGATTTTGTTTTTTAACTTCTACCCTGTATGTGTCTTTTTACCCTTGTTCTGTATGCGGTCATTACTAGGGGGTAAGAGAATATGAAAACACTGCGCTCTAATAGCAAAAATAAAATATATGTGAGCCAGCAGCTGCATACATTGTGACAAACAATAACTGGTAACTGGGAAAATTACTAGGGGGTGTTGTTGGTGGATGGGACTTTGGGTCTATTGGTCTGTTCACTTCCATGTGATAGTGTCCTGAGAAAGATAGGCTGAGCTTCATCGAAACGTTGAAAATAAAAAAACACGGCTCTTTTGATCGACCTCCTCTGCAAGACCCATGAGCGAGATATATATATAGATACACATATATATATATATATATATATATATATATATATATATATATATATATATATATATATACTGTATTTATTGGCGTATAACACTCACTTTATCACCATGAAAATCGGGTGCAAATAGCGTGTGTGTGTTATACGCCAATACTTCAATTTTAGCTGCCTCTGAGGGGACAGGGAGGGGGGTGGGATGAGTGCCGTCAGATTAAATACATTGAGAATCTCCTGTTTACTTGGCGGCCTCTGTAATAGAAAGTCCCGTCTCCTGGGCCGCCATTGGACCACTGTTCTGTCTATCATAGGAGATTCTCACTGTATGTAATCTGTCGGCGCTTGTCTCGCCCCCCTCCCTGTCTCCTCTAGGCTGCAGATGGGCATTGATCAGGCTGCATTGATGGCAGTGGTGAGGCTGCTGCATTGATGGAAATGGCAAGGCTGCTACATTGATGGCAATGGTGAGGCTGCATTGATGTAGACTAATGAGGCTGCATTGATGGCACTTGTGAGGCTGCAGATGGGCATTGATTAGGCTGCATTGATGGCAATAATGAGGCTGCAGATGGGCACTGACCCTTATTTTGCTTCAAGTTCCTTATTAAAAATTTAGGTTTTTTTCCTGAAACTTCCCTCTTAAAATGAATGTGCGTGAATGTGCGTGTTATACGCCTGTGCGTGTTATACGCCTGTGCGTGTTATACGCCGATAAATACGGTATATCTATCTCTCTATCTCTCTCTCTCTATCTCTCTCTCTCTCTCTATCTAGATATAGATATGTATATCTATATCTATCTATATATATATAGAAAGGTGTGACAGACCAACTAAGGAAAAAAAAAAAAAATATATATATATATATATATATATATATATATCTAGATATATATCTAGATATATCTAGATATATCTAGATATATATCTAGATATATATATATATATATATATATATCTAGATATATATATAGGTATATCTATATATCTTTATCTATATGTAGATATATCTATATCTATAACATTTTCGAATAATTGGAGTATCCATTCAAGGTGCTTTAACCTTACTGCAATAATTATAGCATTTTTCCTTTTGCAAATAGTATTTGATGGAAACAATCCAACAACGTAATTTCTGCACCAACAAATCCTGTCCTGTCTCTGTCATAAAGTAATATGAATAAGTGCACATCAGATTACCAGACTAACGGGAGGAAAGCCTTTGTTAAAGTAAATAAGGAAATACATATAAACCCATTGTATTGTTATTTGTATAACAGAATTACAAATTACGAATTATGGAACACTTTCCAAAAACATGGCAGTAGCGAAGCCTTTCCATACTGCAGCTGAAGTCTTCTGCTGGCACAGACCATAATGGTCTGATTTATCTAGCAAAGTAAGTGATTCGGATATTGCTGGTGAGAGGGCACTGCAGGAATTATGAGACGAGCAGTACAAGGTGTATGATGATAATAAGTGAAATTCTATGCCATTAGCTGCAGACATCTTCAAATCTCTTGTAAAAGGTCCGCAATTGCTTGGAAAAAACACTGCAACATTAACTGTCCTTGACCAAGGAATGGCCATAGTTACAGATGAGTGAATCAATAAGCTGTCATCTAATTTGCTTGTGGATAGGACAATCTTAACTGTGTGCAGGCAAATATTCTCCTGCCGCTGTCCTAGAATATGTACATTCTATTTGCATGAACCAGAGCATACCAATGTATTGTATTCTCTGATCTTTTAAAAACATGAATCTATTTCTCTTTAACATTGATTTGGCTGTATCCTAAATACATCTCTGTATTTCAGCAGAGGGATAAAGGAGGTGCAAATGGCTGTACTATAGACCCCAATAAAATGGTACTCAGCAATTGATCTAATAGGATTGCTATAAGGCTGTTTTCCGCTCTTATTCTAGTCATGTCAATCATTATGTGCAATATTTTCTATTTTGTTTTTTGCTTATAGTTTATCTCGGTGTATTGTATGTATACCTCGTTGTTTTATTGAATGTATTCTGATTTTGCAATATTCATTAATAAAATGTTTCTGTTAAAGATTGCTATAAGGCTAGGTTCACACTTGTGTGGGTGGTTGCCACTGGCGGACCGCACCTGTTTCCGCAACCACCCACAGAGAAAAACGTGCTGCCACTCAGGAGATGCATAGGGATACCATTAATCCTAATGGCACCTCCACGCACTGGAAACTGCACCGTGGTTTCCCACACTGGGAACTGCTCTGCACTTTGCCGTTTCCCTGTGGTCGCATTTTCATAAAAGGTGCAGGGACCTTTTCCCTGCATTTTCAGTGGATACATCAGCCCATTCAAATGCACGAATGAACACAGTGGCGAGGAAACTGCATATATGTGAGCCAAGCCTAAAGAAAGGTCTCTGTGATGGCTAGCATTATTTCTTAGATTATACTTTTAAGAATCTAATTGCTTGCTATAGGAAATTGACACTTTCAGATTACTTTGATTTATGAAATTAAACTGTGATACTATAAAATGTTTCAATACACAGAAGAAAACATAATTCTCTTCTAGTCTTATGTCTAATGGTAGATAGATAAGATAGATAAGATAGATAGATTAGATAGATTAGATAGATAAGATAGATAGATAGATAGATAGATAGATAGATAGATATAGATCTATAGATAGATAGATATAGATCTATAGATAGATAGATATAGATCTATAGATAGATAGATATAGATCTATAGATAGATAGATAGATAGATATATATCTATAGATAGATAGATATATATCTATAGATAGATAGATATAGATCTATAGATAGATAGATAGATATAGATCTATAGATAGATAGATAGATATAGATCTATAGATAGATAGATAGATATATATCTATAGATAGATAGATATAGATCTATAGATAGATAGATAGATAGATAGATAGATAGATAGATATAGATCTATAGATATATAGATATATCTATCTATCTATCTATCTATCTATCTATCTATAGATCTATATCTATCTATCTATCAGATAGATAGATAGATAGATAGATATAGATCTATAGATAGATAGATAGATAGATAGATATAGATCTATAGATAGATAGATAGATAGATAGATATAGATCTATAGATATATCTATCTATCTATCTATCTATCTATTCATTCTATCTATTCTATCTATTCATTCTATCTATTCTATCTATTCATTCTATCTATTCTATCTATGTAATCTATCTAATCTATCTACTCTATCTAATCTATCTATCTATCTATATATATCTCGCTCATGGGTCTTGCAGAGTAGGTCGATCAAAAGAGCAGTGTTTTTTTCTTATTTTCAACGTTTCGATGAAGCTCAGCCTATCTTTCTCAGGAAACTATCACATGGAAGTGAACAGACCAATAGACCCAAAGTCTCCACTGAATCATGTACTTGCATAGTTGTACAAATATCATAATAAAATATTTTATACTAATTTTATACTCCAGAAAATTAAAGCAAACATGTAGTGTTTTTAGTCAAATGGTTAAATTCCAGATAGACTTTCTAGGTGTTCTTGAGCCATTCGCCCAGAAGATAAAATAATAATATCCTTTTCCATTGTAATAAATATTAATAAACATGGACAAAATGTACCATATAACCATCATCAAACACTAACTGCTTCATCAGAATGCTCTGACAGGCATAATAACTTAAGATGTCAAAGGATGTGATGTTCCAGGTTCTCCACACTCCAAAGCCATTCATAAATAAGCTGGTTAGAACATAAACGTACAGCATGATGCTAACAGCTGCTAAAGCCAGTACATTCTATGATGAGCGCTCCCCCACCAATTAACCTTTCTTTAACTGAGGTCTGGTATGGAGTTTAAGCCGAAAGTTTATAGACAAGACAGCTCCAAGAAGCTCCTACTCAAGCTACATATACTGTACACATTGTAGAATCTTAAAGACAAGTAGAGCAGGCAATATTTAGGCCCCTCACTCATTGTCGTTTTTGGATCAGATACGCCTGTCAGTTTTTGAGGTTGATCTGAACAAAACTAGTCTATAACTAGGTGGATGTAAAGACCTTTTGCTTTTTCTAATCTAACTTAGATTAGAGGTAAAAAGATGCAAACACTTTTTTCTATCCGCCTGCCTATAGACCTAACATGGGTATGTTAAAGTGGTGTTCCGGCCGAAATTATACTTTTTAAATAAAAATACCCCTCTAATACACAAGCTTAATGTATTCTAGTAAAGCCAGTCTGTAAACTAAGATCTGTTTTGTTAGTTTATAGAAGTAGTTTGTTATTTTATAAACTTACAGCAGGCCGTGGCCATCTTAAGTGTGGGCATCTGAAGCCAGGCTGTATTTCTTCCTGGATCTCATCCTTGCAGATCTTGCACATGCTCAGTGCAGCACAAGCAGTGTAATAGGTTTCAGGTCAGGTTTCCATAGCAACGGCAGTTTCAGAGGAAGTTGCCGCCCCTTCCCAGAAGGCATTGCAAACAGGAAATGATGCGATGGGCCACGGCCAGGGAGGAGGAAGTGAAAAATGAATACAGCAGATATACAGTAGGTGCTGAGAAAAAAAAATAAAAAATATCCAATTTGTTTACAGTGCACAGTTTCGTGAGGGATGCTGAAGAGTTGTAAAAGTGGGTGGAACTCCACTTTAAGTTCTGCATCTTGTAATGGAGGAGAAAAATGAACAGATATGGAGGTCACAAAAGTGACTTCTATGCTGCTCTGCTCCGATTTAGTAGGGGATCTGTAGACAGATCGCCTGATGATCAGAACAGACGCCGCAATAATGAAAGGACTTATCTTCAGGGACACATTTCATTATTTCATTATGGAATAGGTGGAAAATGGCAACCTAAGATTTAATACCCTATTTATTATTTACATTTTTGTCAGATGAGTTAGAAATGTGAAAATTCATCTGCGGTAATTGGTGTCACTTCAGCAGTGTCTGTACACAAGTGACAGTGTATGCTCTATGCACATAACTAAGATCACAAAAGGACAATGCAGTAGGCATTCTCTTCCTCGGAGGCTCATTACATTTTTAGATTCTGTAAAATTGTTTGGGATATCATAAGCCAGACCAGGAGAGGGGTGACGAATTAACCAGAAATTATGTGATTGCCAAGCACTGCACAAGCAAACTTGTGACACTTATGCCGTGTACACACGGGTGGACTTTTCGGCATCAAAGGTCCGACAGACTTTCAACAGACTTTTGACTGACTTTTGAACGAACAGACTTGCCTACACACGATCACACCAACGTCCGACGGATTCGTACGTGATGACGTACGACTGGACTAAAATAAGGAAGTTGATAGCCAGTAGCCAATAGCTGCCCTAGCGTCGGTTTTCGTCCGTCGGACTAACATACAGACGAACTGATTTTTCGACCGAACTCAAATCCGTCGGAAATATTTGAAACATGTTTTAAGTCTAAAGTCCGTCTGATTTTCGACCTGAAAAAGTCCTCTGCAGATCCGATGAAGCCCACACACGGTCTGATTGTCCGGATTCGTTCCGTCGGACCAGTCTGGTCGAAAAGTCCGCCCGTGTGTACACGGCATAAGACAAAAACATGACACAAGGAGAACATTGCCCTGCCTCATACAAAGTTTCTTTTTAGAAGGCGGAAAAACTCTAGGTACAATGCATAGGTTAAATATAAGAAACTGTAGATGCCGGGAAATTAATAGTTAGAATTGAAAGGAAGATAGATAGATGAACTAGATCCTGAGGGGGTGTTTAAAGATGGAGACTATTCTGATGGGACTAGAAAGATAATTCCAAAGAATACATTTGGCTGTAGGAAATCTTGGAGTTGTAAGATGGTCGAGGTCACGAGTGAAGATGTTAGCAGGTTGGCAGAGGAGGAGAGGGATCAGTTTGGGAAGCATTTGTGTCTGAGGTCAGACATACAAGTGGGGAATAGGTTGTAAAGAGTCTTGGAGGCAAATCCATAGTAATATGAATTTTATTCTCAGGTTGAATTAAAGCCACTGAAGATATTTGAAAAGACCATCGGAAGAAGTGGTTTATGGATATATAAAGTTTGCAGCAGCATTTGTGATGGATTATAAAATGATCCTCGTAAACATTAGGCAGCAGCATATATTGCAGAGGCCAAGACGAGCAATTACCATAGATGGCCCCCCAATGGTTGGTGTCTCGTTAGGTTAGGATGGGTTTTTTTTTTTGGAGATGTAAGGAAGGGACGATGATTTTTTTTTTTTTTTTTTTTTTTAAGTGAAAGGTAAACGCGTCAGCCAAGTAGAATGTACCATTTACAGATACAAAGATGAATGCGTAACTAACGCCTGCCAGTACTGGACAAAGTATTTTTTTTCCTGGTTACCATAAAATGCATTAGTCTGGTACACAAGTACAAATGAAGCTGTTGGGCGAGACAATGGTCCCTACATCTCAAAGGATCTGACAGATCAGTGGTTCTTTCTTGTATTTATAAACTGAAAATATTTCAGCATACAACGCTTAACCAAAACTTTCATTTAGTCCATTCAGATACAGTATGTTGCAAATGGGAACCAGCACTTAGCACAGGCATCTGTAATATATGTTCAGCTTTTAAAAGGGTATTTGAAAAGGATTCCGGATGGGCCATGAACTGTGTGCTACATACTTTACTGCATTTTCAATACAGCTCCATTAACATCAGGTGTATTTTCTTCTGCTATTCTAAATCATTTCCACAGCCTGGGCTCAAACCTGTCATCAGGCCTTCTCACTGTTTATTCTTTGTGGAACTCCTGTCAGAATAACAGCCTGTGATGGAACACTAATTATTCTGCAGTAGCTATAATGGATCCACTCTCAGACTAGAGCAAATTTTGTTTCCAGCAAATTTCTATGCAGTTAAACGATTATTATGCTCACTAAAACAGTTTATACTTTTACCAAAAAAATATATCAAATGCTGGTGGCTAGATAGTAGTAATAAAACTGAAAATAAAAAACACAAATTTGATATGCTGTATAAATTATATTGTCTTTCCTAAAGCCACAAATCCTCCCAATAAGACTGTTTGAGTGCCATCACATTTCTTCAAAGGTTCACCCCACTAAGAAACATGACCTTTTTTACACACAACCCACAGTGCATGTTATAGGTAGTTTTCATGCTTGCATACTAAAGCCGCGTACACACAAGTGGAATGTCAGACAAAAAAAGTCCTGACGGACCTAGAAATGGAACATGTACTAAATATTTCCGAGGGAACCAATTCCTATCGGGAAAACCGATCTTCTGTATGCTGTTCCGACGGGCCAAAAACGACGCATGCTCTGAAGCAAGTACGAGACGGAAGCTATTGGCTACTGGCTATTGAACTTCCGTTTTCTAGTCCCGTTGTAAGTGTTGTACGTCACCGCGTTCTGGACGGTCGGACTTTGGTTTGACCGTGTGTAGGCAAGACCGATTGGATGGAATTCCATCGGAGTTCCGTCGGAGAAACCTTCAGAGTTTATTCCGACGGCAAAACCGGTCCTGTGTACGCGGCATAAGGGTTTACCAAAATTTACAATGACTGCAAATTCAATTTTATAGTTAACTTGAAGGGCCCAATCACAGCAACACACATTGTAACTTACATGCATCAATGTGAACGGCCCCTCATAGTTTCTCTTTAAAAACACACTAAACTGCAGCATGTAGATGCAAACTCGCTGCTTCTACTATAAAGCAGAACTAAAACCTCCGCTCCTTTTTAGCCAAGGAAGCTTCCATCTTATAGGGCGTACACACGGTCGGACTTTGTTCGGACATTCCGACAACAAAATCCTAGGATTTTTTCCGACGGATGTTGGCTCAAACTTGTCTTGCATACACACGGTCACACAAAGTTGTCGGAAAATCCGATCGTTCTGAACGCGGTGACGTAAAACACGTACGTTGGGACTCTAAACGGGGCAGTGGCCAATAGCTTTCATCTCTTTATTTTTTCTGAGCATGCGTGGCACTTTGTCCGTCGGATTTGTGTACACACGATCGGAATTTCCGACAACGGATTTTGTTGTCTGAAAATTTTATCTCCTGCTCTCCAACTTTGTGTGTCGGAAAATCCGATGGAAAATGTCCGATGGAGCCCACACACGGTCGGAATTTCCGACAACACGCTCCGATCGGTCATTTTCCATCGGAAAATCCGTCCGTGTGTACGGGGCATTAGCCTCTGTTTGATTTGCAACTGCTATGATGCTGGCTGCATATGTGATCAGGTTTGACATCAGCCATTTGATGGTTTGACAGTAAGGATCAGCTGAGGTGCTTTCGCAACTCCACGTGCCCGCGCTCGCCAGGAAGCTGACACTATGCAGCACTGATCACAGGTAGGGAGACATTTCCTGATCTGTGCAGCCACAGATCGGGAAATGTCTCACTACCTGTGATTAGCGCTGCGTAGTGTCAGCTTCCTGGTGGGCACGGGCACATGGATTTGCGAGCACGCCTGTGCTCATCCTTATTGGACAGCTTAGTTGAGAGCACTGGGAAATTGGACAGATAGTTCCATTCCTGGCATTCAAGGAATGCTGTTATTTTTTTAACTGTTAAACTGATGGGCTTAGTTCCAATTTAAATTTGTGTCCATTTAGTAAAATGTAATTATTCCTTGATATTACTGCAGGCAAGGGTGGCTGAAGAAGCAGAGCAGAAGATGGGTGCATCCAAAAAAAGAATGTAACCTTGGCTGAATTTCACCATGACAGTCTATACTACTGAATGTTAACTTTGTGGCAGTTAAGAATTATGTTTATCTAGTTCAGTTTAGGGCAATAACTGGTTAGAAAGCAAACATAATATGTGCTGACGGTGATATCCACCATGTGGTTTCTGACTAATTCTCTCTTTTCTTATTTTTCATTGTCTCCCTTTTTCCTGTCATCATCTCATCTACTACCTTACCTCCCATACTCTTTTCTTCGATCGCTGCCTCTCCCTCCTCTTAGCTTGCATATCTCCCCTCACCTTGGGGCAATTGCCGCTTCTCCGACCTGGGCTCGGACTTTTTCCCAGTATACAGTATCTCAGCTTGTAGGATCGACTGTGAAACCAGATACATTGTAGAGAACTGCAACTGCAAAATGGTGCACATGCCAGGTGAGGCATTACTAAACCTCTGCACCTTATTCCAGTACAGAGACAATGTCTGCCTTTCAGTTATTAAAGGAAGAGCTCTATTACCTGTTTATGGCATTATTTTGTGTTCTGTTACTTTTTCTCTGAAGAGAACCTTTACTTTATATTGATTGATTGGTCGTGCAAGTTGAAAAATCATTTTCTCTAACATTAGATGCCATAATTACAGAAATTGATGTACATTATTCAAAGACATCTACAAGAAACAGATCACTCTATAGCTGTTGTCGGCCACATACAAGTGCAGACTCAGACAGCAAAAATGTGACTTATTGCAGTAATTGCTCCTTACTCTGATTGCGAAGAAGCTGTGCCTCTAAAAAAAAAAATCGAATTTTGCCAATTGAATCTGCTATCTGGAAATATAGGTTGTTCTTCCTTTTGAACTGTACTTTTTACTGATATTGTATTTGGTTTGCAATCCTTGTAAGCTCCCTGCTGCACAAAACATAAGCATTAACCCTTTACTAGCTGACCCCGTGCTATATACACTGTTAACGCCTGCCTTATATTCAGCCCCACAAAAGCTGAAGAATCTTTAATTGATAAAAAAAAAAAAATGATGTAAACAGATGCAGAGACATTGTATTACCGTATATACTCGAGTATAAGCCGAGTTTTTCAGCACATTTTTTTGTGCTGAAAATGCCCCCCTCGGATTATCCTCGAGTCAAGCACTTTTCTGCAGCAGAGAATAACATTTTCAGAGCCAAATTTGGGGCCCCGTATCTTTGGGCCACTTGGTGCTGGGAACCCCAAATTGATTGTGCAAACCCAGTGGAACAACCACTACAACATATCCAAAGCTGGGGTTCCTAGCACCAAGTGGCCCCAAGATACGGGGCTCCAAACTCAGTTTGAAAAATGTCATTCTCTGCTGCAGAAAAGTGCTTGACATTTTCTGAACTGACTTTGGGGCCCCAAATCTCGGAGCCACTTGGTGCTAGGAACCCCAGCTTTTGATATGTTGTAGTGCTAGTTCCACTGGGTTTGCACACCACAATTGGGGTTCCTAGCACCAAGTGGCCCTGAGATACAGGGCCCCAAAGTCAGTCAACTGTGTCCAGCTGCAGCAGTGTCATTTCGGGACTCTTTGGGTCCAGAGACCCCAAATTTTGGCTGCAGCTAGGGGGCATCTAGGAACCCTTAATTACTGAGTTTGAAGTTCAGGGGACCTATAGCTGCAAATGGGCACAGTGAGGCATGCAAATGGGCATTGTTGATCCTCTTTTCCACTTACAGTAGCTGCGCATTTCTCACCCTAGGCTTATACTCGAGTCAAAAAGTTTTCCCAGTTTTTTGTGGTAAAATTAGGTGCCTCGGTTTATATTCGGGTCGGCTTATACTCGAGTATATACGGTAATACAATTTAAATGTTGCATTATGCAATGGATGCATGCCTGATTTCATCAATAGGAAATGTAATGCATCCATAAAGAATTTCCTATTAAAAGTCTTAAAATTTCCCACCTATAGTAACCCTGGAACGTTATAGTCACATTACTCCGATTTCTAGGCTGTGTGTTTGTGTGTTTGGTTGGATGTGTTACAACAAAACATGTATAACAATGCTGACAAAAGGTGTGTTACTGTTATGTAATACTACAGGAAAGGCTAGTGGTAGAGGTTGGAAAGGAGACACAAGTTTGGTGTAACGGACAGCTACTGTAGGTACTTTTTTCTAAGGGACAAACTTAATATTTTTTTTCTTGTTTACTAATAAACTGAACCAGGATGGGTATTGTTCCAAATATTCTCACTAAAAAACATGCGGTATAAGTGGACTATCTTTTATATTTGTAGGATTTAACAAGAGGGAGTTATAAGTGGCAAGGCAATAAATCAAAAATTGTGTAAAATATGCTCAGAGCTGAACAGTAGTGCACAACAGTATTCATACAGGTAAGTATGTAGTACTCATCCCCATATATCTACCCTTAAAGCGGGGTTCCACTCTCTCCGATCAATTTTTTTTTTTTGGCCAAATGACAATGATTACGATATAGCAATAGGGAACTCACTTGTTCCGTTTTTCAGTGACATTGCTGTCTGTTTTCGCCTAATAAATGAACTTAGATAATTAAATCTACATGGTTGTCATCTTGCCTGTGGGCATGTGAAGCCCACAGACATCCTCTTCCGGGATACGGCGCTGCTGATCGACCAGCATGCACCGCCCATTCTTTTCCTGATCTCGCGCATGCGCATTACACAGAAATCGGAGCGCCGTCAACAGCTCCGGTTGCCATCACAACGAGCAGCGTCGTAAGAGGTCCCGCCCTGTTGTGATGGCAACGGAGCTGTTGACGTCACTCCCACTATGGAAATCTCGAGATGACTCTTGTAACAGGCCGCCGCACTGACTCCTGGGAACAATGACACAAGCTCCCAGGAGCCAGTGCGGCTAAGAGGAAGTGACTAATTAGCCGCTCTAAACACGCCCCTAACCGCAGCCTATGCTTCCTGCAAAAAAGAAAGAGATCTTCTACAAGAAAGGTACAGCCAGAAAAAAAAAAAAAAGTGCCATTTTGTCATTAGGACATTGCGGTAATCAGCTGCAGCTAGTGTAGAAAATTCGGGTGGAGCTCCGCTTTAACCGTCCACTGGTGCAGTAAAAATATTCTTATAATGCCGAACAGAACGTTCTGTACGTTCAACTATAGCTGAAAAACTCAGTGAGATGGGGAGAGCAATTAAAATGTTTCTCAAATTCCAATCTGTATCATCAGGAAATATGTGAAAACATGCCAAATGATGCAGTAAAATTAGAAAAGATAGTTGACAATTTGAATATATTCATATTTCAACAAGCAATACCAATAAGACATGCAGTGCCTTGAAAAAGTATTCATACCCCTTGATTTTTTCCACATGTTACAACCAAAAACATAAATGTATTTTATTGGAATTTTTGTGATAGACCAACACAATGGTGGCACATAAAAGAAGTGGGAGGAAAACGATAAATAGTTTTTAAATTTTTTTACAAATAAATATGTGAAAAGTGTGGGGTACATTTGTATCCAGCCCCCCTGAGTCAATACTTTGTAGAACCTCCTTTCACTGCAATTACAGCTGCAAGTCTTTTTGGGGATGTCTCTACCAGCTTTGCACATTTAGAGTGACATTTTTGCCTACTCTTCTTTGCAAAATAGCTTAAGTTCTGTCAGATTGGATGGAGAGCGTCTGTTAACAGCAATTTTCAAGTCTTGCCACAGATTCTCAATTAGATTTAGGTCTGGACTTTGACTAGGCCATTCTAACACATGAATATGCTTTGATCTAAACCATTCCATTGTAGCTCTAGCTGTATGTTTAGGGTCATTGTCCAGCTGGAAGGTGAACCTCCGCCCCAGTCTCAAGTCTTTTGCAGACTTGAACAGGTTTTCTAAGATTGCCCTATATTTGGCTCCATCCATCTTCCCATTACCCCTGACCAGCTTCCCTGCTGAAGAAAAGCATCCCCACAACATGATGCTGCCACCACCATGTTTCACAGTGGGGATGGTGTGTTCAGGATGATAAGCAGTGTTAGTTTTCCGCCACACATAGCGTTTTGCTTTTAGGCCAAAAAAGTTCAATTTTGGTCTCATCTGACCAAAGCACCTTCTTCAACATGTTTGCTGTGACCCCACATGGCTTCTCGCAAACTGCAAACAGGACTTCTTATGGCTTTCTTTCAACAATGGCTTTCTTCTTGCCACTTTTCCATAAAGGCCAGATTTGTGGAGTGCATGACTAATAGTTGTCCTGTGGACAGATTCTCCCACCTGAGCTGTGGATCTCTACAGCTCCTCCAGAGTTACCATGGGCCTCTTGGCTGCTTCTCTGATTAATACTCTCCTTCCCCAGCCTGTCAGTTTAGGTAGACAGCCATGTCTTGGCAGGTTTGCAAATGTGCCATACTCTTTCCATTTTCCATTTTCGAATGATGGATTGAACAGTGCTCCATGAGATGTTCAAAGCTTGGGATATTTTTTTATAACCTAACCCTGCTTTAAACTTCTCCTCAACTTTATCTCTGACCTGTCTGTTGTGTTCCTTGGCCTTCATGATGCTGTTCGTTCACTAAGGTTCTCTACTCTCTGACTGCTTCACAGAACAGCTGTTTTTATACCGAGATTAATTTACATACAGATGAAATCTATTTACTAATTAGGTGACTTCTGAAGGCAATTGATTCCACTAGGTTTTAGTTAGGCGTATCAGAGTAAAGGGGGCTGAATACAAATGCACACCGCACTTTTCAGATATTTATTTGTAAAAATTTTGAAAATCATTTATCATTTTCCTTCCATTTCACAATTATGTGCCACTTTGTGTTAGTCTATCACATAAAATCCCAATAAAATACATTTACATTTTTGGTTGTAACACGACAAAATGTGGAAAATGTCAAGAGGTATGAATACTTTTTCAAAGCACTAAAGTTCTTATTTGTCCAATAAGACTTATGTATTATCTCAGGATAAAAAAAAGTGGGTCCAAGAGTCATCAAACCCCAAGTACAGTCCTCCAGGTGTCTGAAAAATGTATATACCCTGTTTCCCCGAAAATAAGACCTAGCGTGACTGTCGGTGATAGGCCCTACCCTACAAATAAGCCCTACCCTGTTTCCCCGAAAATAAGCCCTACCCTGAAAATAAGACCTACAAGGACTTTAACTACAGCTTTTTTGGGGGGGGGTAGGGTTTATATTGCAGCCATCACCGACAATCACGCTAGGTCTTATTTTCGGGGAAACAGGGTACTTATCTACGCACCACTATTAGGATTTAAGTACCTAATAACCTGTTATCCGTATGATTAGGTGCCAAAAATTCTAATCATTGTTGGGATATACCAGCCCTCCAAAGAAATTAATGTGAAATTTCCAACAAACAGAATAACACCTTGGTCAAGTAATAGTAAGATGCTTATATATTCAAACTGTAAAAAACTAGTGTCAATGTTACTGCATTTGAGAAGTTCTCCCATATGTCCTGATGAAGCAGATTAGAATCTGAGAAATACGTTGATTGCTATGCCTATCTTACTGTGTTTATTAGCTATGATTGAATATACAGAGCATTCTGTTCAGCATTATAAGTATATTTTTTCTGCATCAGTGGATGGTTAAATGCAGATATGGGAATGTACTGTATAGGTTTACCTGTATGAACATTATCTTGTGCTACTGTTCATCTCTAAGCACTTTCTGTAGTTTTAATACAATATATAATTGTATACATTTTGATGAACTTGGCACCTATAAAGTCCCCTGGTTATATATTTTGGGAAGGTGGTTCACTTGCTCCCAGGTGTGTGTTGAGTAGATCCTTCAGAGGAGGGGAGTCCCAGGTGCTGGCTAAATGCAAATTGAAGCAAGGTTTGGAACAAGAGAATCTGAATGCCGCACACTGGATGAAGTTGAAAATTCTTCTTTATTGTAAAAATGGGATCATCAAAAATACAGGACAATCAGGCAGATGGTACAGACACAGCTGACGCGTTTCGCACTCTAGTTTAAGTGCTTACTCATAGCTGGTAAGCTAGTAAGCACTCAAACTAGAGTGTGAAACACGTCAGCTGTGTCTGTACCATCTGCCTGATTGTCCTGTATTTTTTAAAGATCCCATTTTTACAATAAAGAAGAATTTTCAACTTCATCCAGTGTGCGGCATCCAGATTCTCTTGTTCCAAACCTTGGTTATATATGTTCTCTGGAATTGATTACTCAAATCTAGAATGTGGTGTCTGAACCTCTCACAAGTCCAGTACAGCTCTGATTAGGCTCTGAGGGCTCTAGCCCTCGAAACTTTGTGATCTGCAAGAAACACCAACTGTGCTAGCTACAGCACTAATAATATAACGTAGCATGTTGATTATTAGATCCACACTTACACAAATCTGTGGTGGAAGAGAGGATATAAAAATGATTTTAGCTATTTGTACTTGGTTAGAAGGGCTGCTAAAATAACTCTAGTCGGTTGGCACGAAAGTATCTTTACTCTGTGGGGTGGTAGATATCACTGCACTAAACCAACCACATCATCAAATCAGACATTTAGTTTACTTTATAGATTCTACAAGACAGATAAAAGCTGGCAGGATGCTATAGATTAGCGCAGAACCTTAAAAACGACTATATTGAACAATAATTTCTCAGTGATAACACAGCACAGTTATGTTTCTGTATTTATTACGCTTTTTCTGATATATGATCTTTGCTTTCAGGTGATGCTCCGTTCTGTACCCCCGAGCAGTATAAAGAATGTGCAGAACCAGCGCTAAGTGAGTTTACCACCTTAATTATTGTTTGGAGACAAACCAGCAAATCCTTCGCAATATCTGCAGTGAATGCCACATTCCCTGTTAAAGACACATCCAGCTCTGCCAAACAAAATGTGGTTCTTTTACTAAAGGCAAATAGGCTGTTCACTTTGCAAAAGAATTTCCCCCAGAGTTAGTGAATGAGGTTGAACTTCTTCTGACTTCCATCATTCAATCATGTGCAAGCAAAAATGTTGCTTTTCATTTTCTTCACACGTGATTGGATATTATTTCAAAGTGAAACTTCATCACATTCACTAAGCTCTGGGGAAAATTCTCTTGCAAAGTGCAACTTCCCCCGTACAATGAACAGCTTATTTGCCTTTAGTAAATCAACCCTCAATGTATTTGTTAACTCTGGAATATGCTAACTTTAAGAGTAGCCCCTGCTGTATTTACATTCTGACATACATGTAGGTAAACTACAGCATGTGTACAGTAATAGTATTGCTTTTTTAATGGAACCTATTGTTGTCATGAATATAAAACATGACTTATCCAGAAAGCAGTGATGTCTGCCTTTTACAATAAAGGATTTGATCCAGTGATGTGTGACACAGGTACTTCTTATGGATTTAGACGTTTCAATTCATCAGATCAGTTTAGTGTTTTACAGAATAACTTTTAATGCACAGCAGAACCGCGTGTTTTTATTACGATTTCAAGTAAAACTTTATGATTTATTTGATTTTATTTTGGATAGAGCAAGGGAGAGTTATATCCCCCATCAGATATTTTTTGGCCATCTGTGTCTCATTAAGAAAATGTCCCTTTACTTCCTGTCCCATAGCCAAACAGGACGTGAGGAAATCCAAGAAAATTAGGGGAATTCATTGGGGACCCCCAGGTTACCAGGACTAGTATCCCTATTGGAACTACTTTGCTTTTCTGGGGACAGCCCAAAATTTGGGATTCTCTTTTACTTTAAATAATAATGGTAAACATAACAAATAGGGTGAATCTCCCTAACGGGGGCACAGACAGCAATAGAATCTAACAAGCATTCTAATCCCTCTCCACTCTATCTAAAACTGAAAAAAAAAGTTGTTTGCCTTTAGTTATACTTCCATGCTAGTTGCCTGTCTCTGAGGCCAATTTAATGACTTCAGTGCCGTGTCACTGACCTGGAACAGGTATGCAGACCAGGAGTGCTCATGTCACTTTTTGCACACTTTTCTGAGTAAGTGTATGAAAGTACTAAATCATCATGAGAGCTGGGCGACTTACATTTTTTGAAGGCAAGGTCCCTTTTTATCTCTCGCCTTGACTATTGCAACTCTCTTCCCATTGGCCTGCCTCTCCATAGGCTATCCCCTCTTCAGTCTATCATGAATGGCTGCCAACCCTCTCCTCCAATCCCTACACTGGCTCCCAATCTCCCAGCGAATTAAACTCAAAATACTAACCACAACATATATAGCCATTCACAACTCCGCCCCGAGCTACATCACCAACCTTGTCTCCAAATATCACCCAAACTGTCCTCTCCGCTCCTCAAGACCTCCTACTCTCAAGCTCCCTCATCTCCTCCTCCCATGCTCTTCTCCAGGATTTCTCCAGAGCCTCTCCCATCCTCTGGAACTCGCTACCTCAACCTGTCCGGCTATCCCCTACTCTTGCTACCTTTAGGCGATCCCTGAAAACGCATCTCTTCAGGGAAGCCTATCATGCCTCCAACTAATCTTTTACCACTTCCATCAGCTCATTTCCTACAGCTACAACCTTTTATACCACCTGCCCCACCCTATTAGATTGTAAGCTCTTCTGAGCAGGGCCCTCTTAATCCTCTTGTATTTTATTGTAATATAACTGTAATGTCTCCCTTTTATATTGTAAAGTGCTGAGTAAACTGTTGGCACTATATAAATCCTGTATAATAATAAAAACAGGGTTCCCGATGGAAACATGTTTAAGCATTTTTTTAGCAAGGAAACTAGTAATAAACATGCATGTGTTAGGGGAGCCTTCATATAAAAAGTAGACATGTGCGCCGTCAATAAATTAGTTTCTTTCCGTTCCGTATTAGAATTAATTCGTATTTCGTAATTCGTGTCCGAAATTCAATTTAAATTCGTATGAAATATGAATTTTCGTTAGGTTCTTTAACTTTTCGCAACAATTAAAAATGTTCGTTATGATGAATTTATCATTATGAGGGGCTCCCACCATCCCTGTGCTGTGCTGACTTCCTGGGTTTTTAACTTTTAGGTTCGTTAACTTTTCATAACAATTACGAATGTTCGTTAGGAATTTGGATCCGAAATTCGTAAACGAAATTTCGTATTTCGTACAAAATTTGGAAGCATAGCAATTCGTATTTCGGATCCTCCCGAATGTACGAATTTACGGAAATTCGTACGAGTTTTCGATTTGTACGAAACTAATCGCACATGTCTAATAAAAAGGGCATCTAGCTGCAGGAAGTGAAAAGCAATTGGAATTGTATATGTGTAGCCCTCTTTTGGTAGGTGGGGGGTGTATGAGAAATTCCCCCCCCAAACAGAATATGGCACTAAACCTGTAGGTGAGCAAGAACCTTGCTAAGTGGAAGAGTTTGATTTGATAATAAAGTTGGCAGTGCCTCCACCTGGGACTGGGCCTCTGTGATCAGAGGGGATTCCCTTCCTGAGAAATTAATTAGTAATCAAAGTATTTGGGAATAGAACTACTGCAACCAGAATATACCAATAACTGTAATTATACAGATACACACCAGAATGGAAATACAAGCTTTATATAAAAAAAAAAGATTAATAACAGTACATACATCCAATGTATAAACAAATTATCATCAACAAAGGGCCCCTTAGGTGTCCTGGTGGAATTGTGTACATATACATGGGGATTTATAGTTATTAGAGACACCATACCTCCAGATGAATGTTGCAGCAAAGCTCAGTTACCCCGTAGGATGATCATGATGCGCCATCCGTCTTAGTGTCGAAGACCTGAAGACATGACCAGTAATGGTGGGGATCCTCCAACCAGCTTGGAACATATATGCTCTCTAGTTGCATGGTGTGATATTGGAACTCAGAATCAGCCTATCTGTTCTGTACTTTGGTCCCTGGTATTTTTCTAATCTGTCATGCAACCAGATCTCTAACTATCAGAAGTGGCCCTCAGTGCCTAACCTGGCTATAGCCTATGCTGGTTATCAAGCCCTAAGCTAAAACTAGCTATAGAATCCCAGACCAGAAGGGACAGGGTTAACTAAAATGACAGGAGCTGCATATAAACTATTATTATTTATTGCAATAAACAGGTTCACCTACTAGTATACTGGAAAGTGATCACTACACACACACAGTAACACAGACCTATGCGTGTGAGATGACCTCAATAAGAGAGAAATGCTTCTGTCATCAGTCTTTGGGTATATACAGCCAGAAGCTATAGGCAATAATAATAAACTATTAAATCTAGGAGCACTTGCCTAGTAATCCCTGCATTCTGTTTTGTGTTTAGCCACAACTCTCTTATGGACAAAACATGTGTCTCAGACTTTCTCAGTCTCTCTCCACTTTCTCCTTCTGGGTTTTTTACCCAACAACTCAGAGACAGAAGTGCATACATAGTATACAGTACTTTCAGGCAAGACAGTAGAGGGCAGCCGGTCCCTACAAACTCTTGCCAGATGGTTGGCATATCACACGGGTAAAGTAGAATTTTCAAAGGGGACATTAGCAATGGCAGCCTCCATGGTTCTCCTGTGACAGATTTCTTTTAGATTAAATAGATCTAAAATTTGAGCTTATATTGGCTTTTACGTATAAAGATTGATTATTTTTACGCAAGCCTCTTAATTAGCATTAATAGGACCAGCCTCGTTTTGGATTTTAGGTGTTTACATGTTTAAAACAGGTTTTTGTGCTAGAAAATGACTTAGAACCCCCAAACATTATATATGGTTTTTTTTCTAACACCCTAGAGAATAAAATGGCGGTCATTGCAATACTTTTTTTTGCACCGTATTTGCGCAGCAGTCTTCTAAGCGCACTTTTTTTGGAAAAAATTCACTTTTTTCAATAAAAAAATAAGACAACAGTAAAGTTAGCCCAATTTTTTTTAATATTGTGAAATATAATGTTACGCCAAGTAAATTGATACCCAACATGTCACGCTTCAAAATTGCGCCCGCTCGTGGAATAGCGTCAAACTTTTACCCTTAAAAATCTCCATAGGCGACGTTTAAAAAATTCTACAGGTTGCATGTTTTGTGTTACAGAGGAGGTCTAGGACTAGAATTATTGCACTCGCTCTACCGGTCGCGGAGATACCTCACATGTGTGGTTTGACCACCGTTTTCATATGCGGGCGCTACTCACGTATGCGTTCGCTTCTGCGCGCGAGCTCGTCGGGACAGGGCGCTTTAAACATTTTTTTTTTTCATTATTTATTTTACTTTATTTTATTTATTTTTTCACTGTTTTAAAAAAAAAAAATTTGGATCACTTTTATTCCTATTACAAGGAATGTAAACATCCCTTGTAATAGAAAAAAACATGACAGGTCCTCTTAAATATGAGATCTGGGGTCAAAAAGTCCTCAGATCTCATATTTACACTAAGATGCAAAAAAAAAAAAAAAAAAAAAAGTTGTTTAAAAAAATGACACAAAAAATTGTGCCTTTAAGAGAAGTGGGCGGAGCCGTCATAATGACGTCGCTCCGGCCGTCACATGGTATAGAGACGGATGGGGGCCATCTTGGCCTCACTCGTCTCAGTACCTCAGCAGTGACAGGTCCCGATCTCCTCCGCCGCTGCCGACGGCTCCGGTAAGCGGCGGAGGGCGCGGGAGAGCGGCGGGAGGGGGGTGGCACCTCTCCCGCCGCCGATAACGGTGATCTCGCAGCGAACCCGCCGCAGAGACCACCATTATCGTGTACAGAACTGCTCACTTTAAAGATGGATACCTCGGTTGTGGCTGCAGCTGCTGCCGTTACCGAGATATCCATCTTCAAAAAAATGACGTACATATACAGTGAGCGGTCGTCAAGTGGTTAAAGCAAAAGCAGTACCAAAGAGGGGGGAAATCCAAACATTTCTCTGCGGACATCTTTGCTTTGGTTACTCTGAATGTAGGCTAGGGTTGCAAATCTGTGATTCTCTCAGATGAGAGAATCTTCTCCCCAAAATATCTCTGCACATCTTGCAGGATGAGAGTGTTTTCTATTGGTTTCCATTGCGCTTTGATATCATGGCTTCAGCAGTGGCGGCCAGTGGTCATTTCTTTTTTGGGGGGGAGGGGCGGCGAACAGCATCAGTGACGGTCGGCGGGTCTCGTGTGCTTACCCCATCTATGCAGCACTTCATCGGCAGCATCCCTTGCTTGGCGGTGGCAACAGCTTTCCCTTCCTCTGCTCTCCACGGGCATCGGTGGCATCTGTTTCGTCCCACCTCGGTGGCCAATCAGGAGTCTTCTCTTTTTGGCCAATCGGAAAACGGGTCTCAGATCTGCTTCTGATTGGCCAGATTGAGGATCAGTGTTACAACAGCTAATATTCATTCACTGTTGTAACACCTGGGAGGGCTCGTGGCGCAATGCTCTGCGCTCTGAGCCCACCCAATTTCAAAGCCTATTAGAGCATATGGCTCTAATCAAGTTCTTTAAAAAAACACCCCCACTGCTGTAATTCAGGCGCCTAGCATCCTGAAGGGGGCCCGACGCATGGATAGGGGGTAGCCGCAGCGGCCATGGATAAATGCATGAATCTATCAATTATTCATATAGGGGGTATCGTGAATAGAGGGGGCGGAGCCTGGCGCCCCTAATGGATGGGCCACCACTAACCTTCAGTGAGAACCACCCTGATATAACCAGTCTCTCCCATATAGGCAACTTATAGACAAATGTAGGTATACAGGAGGAGGCCTGTTATATCACTAGAGAAACAGACAGGATTTGTGAAGTTTTGTCTATGTTACATTGTTTTACATGGCGAATGGAAGATTATTATATGGAGAATTGTTGATCTAAGCTAATAAAAACAGATGAAAACAATACCCACATCTCGTCTAAAAACAGACATTTGATTAAATCAGTGTTCCATGCTGACTAAGAACAGCAAATCTCTTAGCATTGTTAATATCCAGAACTCACAAGAAACCTGATTACGTGCGCCTACTCATTAACACATCTTGCCATCATTCATTTCAGCCTGTTATGCAAATTGGACCAAATTTTTTTGATGTTTATTATTTTGAAACATCTTTTTAATAGGGTGTAATTGTTTTTGTCTCAAATCAGCATTTTTTCCTCATTTAACCGTTTTAATTATTTGCTTGTTTCTTCCTCGCTGCATCTGAGAGTCTAATTATAGCAGATCATTCAATAAATAGTGAGATATCCATCCTTTATTATCTCCCAATCTACAGATTCTTTGGTCTTGGCTGGAAAATGAAACATAATTTACACATCCTATCATCATTGTACATTTTACTAATATTTTAGAAATTCATTTAATGACAGAGAAAATGCTGTTTACTTAATTAACCTGTCATCACCATATAAAAGTAATTACTTCCATTTAAAATATGTGTAAAAACTGGAGAATTCTAAAGAATTTCTTCACAAAAGAGGAAAAATCTTAAGATGCTGATCAAGTGAGCCTGAAAAAATAAAACAGCGATCACTGCGGTTAAGTTCTCCACACTGAGAGGACCCTCTCTTTTCTTCTGTTTAAAAAAAAAAAATCTTTTGTTTCATAGTCCCAGAACAACAGCGGCAGGTGAGGCCTAAATGGAGTTTCCGATCAATATGACTGCAAACCCTGCAGGACAAAGGCATATTGAGCTAGTGTGCATCGCATCCTAGTTCATTATGAAATACTTACCTCAAAACGATGCCCTGAATTGTCGTCGGCACTCCGAGTACGCGGCCGACATCTTCTACCGGAGTTACTTCCGGGTTCGCGGCTCAGGCGCTCTGATTGGCCGGAGCCGCGATGATGTCACGAGTCCTGAAGAAACGGCACCAGCTGCCCTTATTATAGGCTTACCTGTAGGTAAAAGTTGTGTAACAACGTTTACAACCACTTTAAGAGTTCCAGACTATGCCCTCCATTTTGACCCAGCTCCATCATTCATAGAACCTGGAACTTTTATGAATTAAACATGATATACAAATGGAGAGGGCAGACCTTTCAGCCATCTGCCTGTCCATTCATAAATTCTGTTTCATTTAGAGAAGCTGTAGAAATGGCTTCTATGAATGGTTGAGCTGGGAGGAAAGGTATGGCATAGTCAGGCACTCTTGATGAGTGCAGATGAAAGCGCCATCAGTTCTATCAACCCTTGCTGCACCAGGGAATTATGGCAACGCAGGTGGGATCGATGGAGGAAAATTTTCATAAATCAGGAGCCAGCAGCACAAGGGACACAGCGCATTAATAGCAAGACATGTCTCTTCTGCTAATTTTTGTTTTATATTTTAACTACATTTAGGCTTTATTATTATAAAAGCTAAGCTGTAGTTTGTTTTGACAGTACACATTCCTGTTCAGGATAGAGCTTAAAGTGTTACTAAATCCAGTAATATGAAAATAGTTCATCTGCCCACCCCACAGTGCTCACAGCTTATAAATCTTCTTTTTACAATAAATTATTATTATTATTATTTCTCCAGTGCTGAGAGTTCAGGTAGGAGGAGATTTCCACTTCAGCCTCTATACACGCCCACATGAGTGATGCAACATCATGTGACCTGGCTAGCTCTGAGAACAAGTAAATGTTCTCTCCAGCATAAAAGACATAACTGAGCATGTGCAGGTTGGCTACTGCCTGTGTGTTAGATGGCTTTCCCAAGATAGACAGTGCAAGAAGGGAAGGATCTGTGCTTACAGGATGAAACAGTCTTTTTACACAATGCAGCTGATTAACCCCTTAGGTTCCACAGTGAGTATAACAAGCATGCTATGCTGCATATACAGACTGATTTTCCTGTTGTGGGTTTAGTAACACTTTAACTCAGTGTTTTGCTTTGTCACTGGGGAATTCTGCCTCCAGTAGTGGTTTCTCTAGCCCCTTGCTCTTTCACCTTTTCTTCTCCTCTATTACCCAATCCTGCCCTCCCTGGTTTATCAACATCGATGTAACACCGCTCTTCCTGCAGCTCTGCATCCCTCCCCAACATAGGAGGTCCCCAAAGACACCTTACCTCCTATCCAAATCACATCCTCCTAAGACTTTAGCCTTCACCTAAAACAAGAAAGTGAATGCCTAGGTATGACCTGGTCAGTCTATGCTCCTCGAGAGCACTCCTGAGCTTTTATGTTTTTCCAGTTTAAAAGCTGGACTTCAGGCTGGTTAAATAAAATAACTTAGTTATATATGTATTAAAAATAAATAATTGTATTCCCAATACAATTAACACAAGTACCAGAATGTGTCTTTTTGAGAGAAGGCATTTTTCAAGGATGATAACTGTGCTGCTTTAAAACATTGCTTCTGTGGGCTTACTTTACATTTTACGCAACTCAAGATTTATACTCTGTAGCTAAGAATGATAAACATTTTCTTTTGCTATGCATAATTTAAAATATGACATACTTTCCTATATGTGGTATGAAGAATATCAATATGTACGCAACACATCTTTGAGGGACATTTCCACCAATATATTCCTTGCTTTAAGGTATCTACATGTCACTAGATAAGCCTATATACAAATTGAGCGTAAAAGTCTGTTGTAATCTCTGTTGTCCTGTCCTTTGCAGGTTTACTGACAGAGAAGGATGGAGGGTTTTGCATGTGTTCAATGCCCTGTAATCTTACTAGATACAACAAGGAGCTGTCCATGGTGAAAATCCCCAGCAAGACATCTGCCAAGTATTTAGAAAAGAAATTCAACAAGTCGGAGAAGTACATTACGTATGTACAAGAGCAAGTTAATGCTGTGTCTCAATAAATGTAAATGAGGATTGCATGGCTGCTGTCCCCCGGAATACTCAGGGAATGCTGAGTATTGTGCTTCTATAACATCTGCTAGGGTCACAGTTACTGAGCACTGTTTTAATCTAATTAAGAAGGAAGACAGTGGGTTGACCAGGACAAATAAACACAACCGGTGACTACACAACTCCTTATTTATTACAGAAGATATTTGTTTGCTTTAGGCAGGCCATAGAGTATGCAATTTTCTTTTTTTTCTATTACGGATGAAAGGAAAGAATAGTGCTCAATTCCCCCATCAACATAGTCAGTGTTGATGGGGGACTCCTCCCCCCCCCCCGATATTGTGTCCTGCTGGTAAGGAGCCTTCCATGCCGGCAAAACATAATAAATTAAAAGAGAAGTATGGTGTTTTTTTTTCCCCCCATCATAATTACCTAGATGGATGCAGCATTTGTCCCCTGGCGCCTCTGCACTGATAACCGAGCGATCAAACATCGCCGATGGCTCAGTTCTCTCAGCTCCCCAAGCAGAGAGCGGATGACTGTCAATCAGCAGATCTCCTCTCTGCTCCTCAATGCTCACTGGAGGACTGAGCTGTGGAGGGGCGGGTAGCGGCCATCTCAGGCTCTCAGCGGCTCGCTGAGAGGCTGAGACGGGCATCAGCCCAAGCACCTGGCGGATCCAGACTTTGTCGCAATGACACAGTGCCTGAACTGATTCCAGTGAAGTCAGCAGAGAATGTACTTCAGTCCACTCTCTGGTGATAACGGGTCACAGGAGTGCAAAACAAATTGCACTCCTGTGACCCAAAGGAGAAGCCCAGCCAAAAGAGCTCAGGCTGGACTTCCCCTTTAATGTTGCCGGTTATAGCTGGGGGCACTAATCGTTCTGGAAAAACTGACAGGCTGTTTGTACACACATCAATCGGTAGATCGACTTGTGTACAACCAGGGTGCCCATACATGGATCCAAATTTGTCCGGGCTCTGCTGAACCAGCCGAATTTCGATCTATGTATGCCTGGCTTTATGCCTCTAACACATTTTCATATATCAGTCTTGTCATTTTCATTCAAGCTAGAAAATCTACTGTACCATTGGTGAGGTACATTTTAGGAGTAAATTACTATAGCTATAATAGTTCATGTTCAGCTACATCGAGTTAAACTTCGATTGAAAAGTCAAAGTAGCCGAGCAGAAAAAATTTGGTCTAACAGTGACTGCAGCCAATTAACTGCAGTCATTGTTTCTATATTCTGACAGTCGAAGGGTGCCAGCTGTCAGAATACAATAGCCACCATCCAGGGATTCATCCATCCACACTGTTTAGCTCGCTGGGCTGAACGAGAGAAGTCTTTATGTGTATTGTAGGGATGAGCTCGATGTTTGGGTCAAACATACGTTCAACTCGAACATCGGGTTCAAGGTCTGATCAGATCAAGCAACCATTGCTAGCGTCTGCATTACATGGTGCAGGAATATCTAGGGGCAAGAGCAGACTTGGAGACCTTTCCAACAGAGCATCCACTGGGTTTATTGGGTCTTGAGGATGGACCACTGGCCAGAACTTGCTCAATATGAAATTGAGCTACTGGCCTGTCCTGCATCCAGCGTTCTTTCTGAATGCACATTCAGTGCTTCTAGAGGGTTTGTAATGGATCATAGAGTGCACCTGTCGACAGACTCTGTTGATAGGCTTACATTCATAAAAATGAATCAGTCATGGATCAACAGCTATCAAGCACCTGATGCTGATGTAACTGATTGAATTTTCTATGTATGTGGGATCCCTTGACGACTGCCTATGCTTAGTGACTATCCTTATTCCTCCTCAATCTTGATGATGCTAGCTTCCAATAATATTTTTGGTTTAGGGCACCACCACCACCCAAGGCCAAATTTTTCTGCCCCTGTTTAACAGGGACATGTAATTACAATTTTTGACATAAGATTTCAAGGCAGGGCCGGTTCCTGCGCTCATCAAGAGTAACTGTGAGGGCCTACAGTGTTCTGGTACCACCAACACGTAAGGCCCAATTTTCTGCAGAGTATATAAAGCAGGCCGTATAGTATGTATATTGCTGTACAGAGTATATAGTGCCTGGGGGACACCCACGCCATTTTTTTAAAAAATTTGGGTGCAGGGTTCCCCTTAATATCCATACCAGACCAAAAGGGACTGGTAATGGACCGGGGGGGGAGCCATGCCGTTTTTTTCAATGATTTTCATCTATATTGCCGGGACCGACAATACATTACAGCCGCGAGCAGTTCTAAATTACTTTTTTTCCTTTAGAAATGTCATTTTGCTGTGGTATTGTTCTAAACATGGGAAAACTGCGCCACTTTACAGGCATACTATAGACACCCCCCAGGCACTATATTTAAAGAAATATTTCATTTTTATTGTTTCACTTTAAGCATTATTAAAATCACTGCTCCCGAAAAAACAGCTGTTTTTAAAACTTTTTTTTGCACTGATACATGTCCCCTGGGGCAGGACCCGTGTCCCCAAACACTTTTTATGGCTTTTTTATGACTTTTTAAGCATTTAAAATTACCCTTTCTGATTTTTCATGTTCGTGTCCCATAGACTTTAACAGCGTTCGCGTGTTCGAACAAATTTTTTGCCTGTTCTGCTGCGAACCGAATCAGGGGTTGTTAGGCTCATCCCTAGTGTATTAACAATACAAAAAATAGTGCAGCGCTAAAATCACAATCTATATTAAAATGTCCGTAAATAAACAATAAGTATCAACGATGGTGCAGAGTGCTTGATGCAAATCCACAGTGCTCTTAAATCCGTGCTCCCCCTCTTATCAGTCAAACCGCTCACCTTGTTAAAGGGACCCCTGAACTAACAGGAAGGTCTCATAAGCGTTCACCACTCAATTGGTGGTCAGGGTAATATCTTGGCTGAAAAGCAGGAACCTCTTCCTTAATAGGGATCAACACTTTTCTTCTCAGTATGCATGGAATAAACAAAGAAAATACATAGTGCTCTCTGTATAACTTTTAAAACCGATTCCTTTATTAAAAGACAGGTACTCACATAATTAGCACTATGACCAGTGCTAGGCTTAAGAGCACTGAGGAAGTCCTATCGGACGATACGCGTGCGGATTGGTTTTATCCTGGTTTAGACGCCGCTGCAGCCATCTTATACTGTCATCTGTAAACTAATATGCGCTCTTAAGCCTAGCACTGGTCATAGTGCTAATTATGTGAGTACCTGTCTTTTAATAAAGGAATCGGTTTTAAAAGTTATACAGAGAGCACTATGTATTTTCTTTGTTTATTCCATGCATACTGAGAAGAAAAGTGTTGATCCCTATTAAGGAAGAGGTTCCTGCTTTTCAGCCAAGATATTACCCTGACCACCAATTGAGTGGTGAACGCTTATGAGACCTTCCTGTTAGTTCAGGGGTCCCTTTAACAAGGTGAGCGGTTTGACTGATAAGAGGGGGAGCACGGATTTAAGAGCACTGTGGATTTGCATGAAGCACTCTGCACCATCGTTGATACTTATTGTTTATTTACGGACATTTTAATATAGATTGAGATTTTAGCGCTGCACTATTTTTTGTATTGTACCACGTGAAAGGATTTATATATTTGCCTTTAGTGTTCAGCAGCTTTGCTTTGTTTGAGGGTTTTTGCGCTGACTGTTCGTTTCTTTGAATATCCCTAGTGTATTGCCAGCTTTAAACTATTTACTCATCTCACATGAATTTTGCACTCTTGAAGTGAAGTTCCAGTTTCCCTTTTGGATTTTATTTTTTAGTATGGAGAATGAAATAGGACATGTGGGAACCGTCCAAGCTGGGCTGGAGCAGATTTTGCAGATGAGTCCTCAGTATATACAGGAATTATTTTTGGGTGGGTAGACCCTTTAGGGCTCATTCACAGGAGTGTAATGCCGTGTACACATGAGCGGACTTTACGGCAGACTTTGGCCGGTGGACGGGATTTCGTCGGACAATTCGATCGTGTGTGGGCTCCAGCGGACTTTGTTTTCTCAAAAGTTGGACGGACTTAGATTTGAAACATGTTTTAAATCTATCTGACGGACTGAGTCCGGTCGAAAAGTCTGCTCGTCTGTATGCTAGTTCGATGGACAAAAAGCCACACTAGGGCAGCTATTGGCTACTGGCTATGAACTTCCTTATTTTAGTCCGGTCATACGTCATCACGTACGAATTCCACAGACTTTGGTTAATTGTGTGTAGGCAAGACCGTTCATTCAGAAAGTCCGTCGTAAAGTCCGTCGAAAAGTCCGCCGGGCAAAGTCTGCTGTAAAGTCCGCTCGTGTGTACGCGGCATTATATGTACAGATGCATACAGTGTGTAGCAGTATAGGGACATTCACACGGTTGCATCCAGGGCCATAATTTGCATGGTTTTTGCACTGGTATGCATGGTAGCATTTGTGCCAATGTTCACATGCATACATGGACCATATTGTCTGCTGCTATTGCTCAGATTTGACATAGAAGTATCAACAATGTGTAGCCAGCGGTTACACACTACTGACACTTACACGTCGGACCTGAATGAGCCATTTATGTGGCATGGCATAAATGACTCCTTCAGTGCCGATTAAAGATCAACAGTATGTGATCAGTGGAGGCAGCGCTACCGATTACATATCGGCCATGACCAGATATGCTGTATGTATGTAAACGTTACATGCATAAACAGTAAGGAAAGCATTTAATGCAGGATCTTTCTGCCGGCAAGATCTTGCGTAATTTTCATACAGTTGTGCAAATAAGCCTTTACAGACGTATTCTTCTTTATTTGTTTCTCCACTAAACAGGGAGAATATTCTTGTCCTGGATGTTTTCTTTGAAGCTTTGAATTATGAAACAATCGAGCAGAAAAAAGCTTATGAAGTGGCTGGGTTGCTTGGTGAGTATGCGCTTCCTCACTTAAAATGATAAGCTGGTAATCAATGTGACTTTTTTTTTTTAAGCATTTGCTTTGTGACCATGTAATATAATGACTACATACAGTATATGTGGCCACTTTCATGTAATTACTTAGAGAGCTCTAGCGTAGGTCAGTATGAAAGATCACGGCAGGCACTGCCTTCCTGAAATGCGGCCCTGCTCTGTATAATAGAAACTGAAGGGCCTGCTGAGAGCAGGAAATGGGGTTTAGATGCTCTAATGTCTTGAACTATCTGGCTAGATTTATTTGTTAGGACATTATGTTGTTTCATCTTAAATATATTCTCTTCCAGCACAGAACGTTATTATCGCAGCTTGACATGCCTTTCATCTATATTACTCTAGAATAAGGCGAAGTAGGGCTCCATAAAGATTTTATTTAACCAACTATTAACAAACCAATAGAGTCCTCAGGGAAGAAGGAAACAATGAAAACAATTGAGTGAGTTAAAAAGTATGCATTAGGTGACACCACTAATGGAGGAAAAATATTTTTCCTGCATCAAATTGATCCTCTTTTTTTTTTCTGCCACCCCCAACCCGTGATATATTTGCAGCAAGAAACAAAGTGTATATGTACTTAATAAAGAAAGTGCAGCACTAAGTCATGAAAAATTGCATATATCAAAACAATCAATGTAGATCAAAACACATGCATGATAAATATCCATGTAATATAGTGCAAAAAAGTCCATATATTAAAACAAATGAATGTCCCACAAGTGAATGTTAATCGATGAAAAACTTGCTAATAAATGTCCAAACCACCAGCGAATCACCTAACCAATGGGTAAAGGCTCACCTCTAGGAATGCGACCCTCCAGCTAAGCAGGGTCAATCAGCGCTTGTAAGCCCCAACCCAGTAGTCAGCAACAAAATATATGCAGAAAGAAAGACACTAATAGTGCTTGAATTGTTTTAAACACTATCAGTGCTAGTTCACACCAGATGCAGTTCAGTACGCTTTTTTTCTGCGCTAAGGCCCCTTTCACACTGGGGCAGGAGGTGCGTCGGCAGTAAAGCGCCGCTATTATTAGTGGCGCTTTCACGCCGTTTCAGCGGCAGTATTCAGCCGCTAGCGGGGGCAGTTTACCCCCCGCTAGCGGTCGAGAAAGGGTTAAAAACCACTGCAAAGCCGGCGGTATAGCCACACTGCCCCATTGATTTCAATGGGCAGGAGCGGTGAAGGAGCAGGGTATACCCCACTCCTTCACTGCTCTGAAGATGCTGCTAGCAGGACTTTTTTTCCGTCCTTCTAGCGCACCGCTCCAGTGTGAAAGCCCTCGGGGGTGCGCTGGAAGCCCTATACATTGTATAGGTGCTTCCAGCGCACCACACTAGGAGAGCATTGGTTTAAAAGTGTAACACAGAGCAGCACATCCATATCCTCGGTCAGCTCCTAAAATCACTGTGGAGCCTGAATGCCTTCACCGTCCTAGCCACTCCCCCCTATGCGTGTCGACGTAGGGTCATATGTCTTCCTCAGGGGGATCTGGACTTTTTTGCACTATATTACATGGACATTTATCATGCATCTTGCATGTGTTTTGATCTACATTGATTGTTTTGATATATGCAATTTTTTATGACTTATCACTGCACTTTCTTAAGTATTTCTTGAGCACATGAATATGGGGATGTGATCAGTGTTAGCCGCTAGGTCCTCTGATTACCTTTCACATACACATTGTGTCTGTAGCACACACAGTATTAGTTTCAAAGCATTTTGTTTTGTAAAGGTAGCTCGCAACACTTTATTCATTTAAAGAGTATATGTAGTGCAATGACATTACCCATCTCTATTAGTGCTCAATTCACCCCTCAATTGCAGAGCTATTGTGACTTAGCACTATGATGGTGTATACTTGTATCAATATAGGCAAATTCCTTCTACTAAGAAGTGATATCAGAGAAGATAAGATCTGCCAGTAGTGTTAAAGCATGTCTAGGCATGACAGGTAGATGTCTTCCTGAGAACAGGCAGGCAGACATATGTTTATTGGCTGTAGGGTAAGGGGCCTTCTGAGGTTAATAGAATTATTTGCCCGATGAACTGAAGCGGCATACACACAGTTAACTCCCTTTACTCTTCTTATTTTAAATAGGGATGGATCACAGGGTGACCTATAAACAATAAGAAGCACTAGTGACATCTGAGCTGCACAATATCGCCTTTTAATGGCTCAGTCGTCACCTTAGTGCCGCACTGATGGTGAATTGACAGTTCAGCTCTCGTAAGAGCAGTGCAATGGACATTTTAAGCTGCTTTAATAGGAACTTGACCCTAATAGTCAATTTTATAATAAAGGCACCTTTAGGCCAGCTGTAGAATGCTACATTTACTTCAACTTTTGATTCTTTAATTACAGCCATTTCTTTCTCCATCCCATCCTATGTTTTTTTATCACTCACTGATCTTCTACCGGTGGCCATTTGTATTAAGGGCAGCTGAAGCCAACTCCCTTTACTTCACTTCCTTTGATCTTCTCTTCCAATCAACAGAAGGGAAGTTTTTACTTGTGACACTGAGCATTTAAGAGCTTTTTGACCTTAGTAGTGTCCTTTACCTCTGGTGAGTGTATATCTATGAGCACAGGTGTAGGGCAGAGCACTGCTTTTTGGAGTGCAAAGCTAGGGGCAGGAAAAAAAATGGCAGAACCTCTGGCAAAAAGAAAAGCTCATATTGGCTCGTATTGCACAAAAGTTTGAGAGTTTATGGGCATTTGCTTTTTTCTTTAAAAAAACCTTCCCCTCTGCTCATTTTTCAATGTACACTTTAAACCGCTAAACGCTGCTAAACTCTGTGTTGAGCACTTAACACCCTGTAGTGAGCTGACCATGCTGCCTCTGAAATCTCCAAGCAGTGTTGGTAAATCCACCCAATTCTGCAGGACTATTTCAGTGCACAATAAGTTGGGAGCTGAATGGGATTACTGGTAGGATCACTAGGTATTTTTCTATACAGCCGTTTTAAAGTGATTAAACATAAGGAGATGCGCATGTGTTGCAGAGGTGTACTAAAAATGTTTATTTTATTGTGCCCAGACATATACTTTAAACATGCGCAGAAATTAACAAATTACACCCTTATATGTTCATAAACATACACTAAATTGCAGATGTGCCTCTTAGATGATTCACCATCAATTTTGGCCATATACACAACATGATGTTCCAATCTGCAAAACCAACCAAGCTGATCATTGCACCCTATCACAAACTTGAAGAGATCCTAATGCCGCGTACACATGAGTGGATTTTCCATCGGAAAAAACTTAGATGGGTCTTCCGACGGGATTCCGCTCAAGCTTGGCTTGCATACACACGGTCACACAAAAGTTCTCTGAACTTTCGACCGTCAAGAACGCGGTGACGTACAACACTACGACGAGCCGAGAAAATGAAGTTCAATGCTTCCGAGCATGCGTCAAATTGTTTCCGAGCATGCGTAGGAATTTTGTGCGTCGGAATTTGTACAGACGATCGCATTTTCGGATAGGAATTTTTTCCGACCGAAAAATTGAGAACCTGCTCTCATTCTTTTGCTGGTGGGAATTCCGCCAGCAAAAGTTCGATGTAGCATACACACGGTCGCATTTTCCGACCAAAAGCTCTCATCAGTCTTTTTGCTGGTCGAATTTCCGATCGTGTATACGCGGCATAACTGTTGAAGGTAGATTGCCTTGATCAGTCAGGTTTGGGATTGGAATTGATTGGAATTTGTCTAAGATATCACATGTGAGTCAGAATAGCACACTGCTGGGCTATCAACAAAAGTTAATAGAATCCTAGACAAAATTTGCTGAGCATGCTAAGTCCTTTGAAGATAGCTAAAATTGTGATGTCACTCCCAAAAAATTGTTAGAGTGTTGGTCAGTTCTGTCAAAAAAAATGTGTCATGTGATAGTCTGATCCAATGTATGACCACCTTTAACATCCTGTGTACTTTTCATATACTGGTGTGAGGATTAGCTGCAGTGTGTGACATGTTTATCAAGCACTATCGGTGACACTGTGCCACCTCTTCCCACAGGTGACATTGGGGGTCAAATGGGACTTTTCATAGGAGCCAGTATCCTGACTATCTTGGAGCTATTTGACTACATATATGAGGTGAGTTAGAAAAACACAAAGCCTTAGGGATGCTTTAAAAAAAGAAGCACGTGCACTGCCAAAGCAACCTGGGAACACCCAAAACCGAAAAGGAACAATGCACAAGTCACACTGCCTCGTCATACTTGTTACAGTGTTATATACTAGTCCAACTGACATATACGGTAAAGGTCTTTATTAGGACAGCATCACTATACAATAACTCATATCAAATGTTTGGCACTTATATTTCTCTTAGGCCCCTTTCACACTTGTGCAACCTGAAAGTCGTGTGATTTTGCCGCACTTTTGACACGACTTGAAGCAACAGCTTTGTAATCTTGAGGTCCATTAATCTTAAGCCGCATCAAAGTCGGAACCAAAGTAGTGCAGGGACTACTTTGAAGTTGCTGCGACTTGAAGTTGCACAGATATGAATAGTACTCATTGGCAATCGTGGGGTAGGACTCGTCATGAGACTTTGCAGTACTAAGTGGTAGGACAAGTCGCACAAGTGTGAAAGGGGCCTTATCCAGAGATTCTCATACCTACATAAATCTTAGATATCCAAGATTTACCAAGTATTTACCTTGTGAGGGCCACTTTCTTGCAAGCTACCCTAAAGCACACCTATTTACTGTCTGTGATACCTATGTGTGGCAGAGCTTGATTTATGTTTATATTGAAAAACCCTCCTATTAAATATGATAAAATGTAAGCTTAATATAAGTTAAAAAAACAAACAAATGTAATCTTGTGTGACTTGAACACACAGACATTACAGTGACCTTGGCTGGAGGGAAGGGAGATTGCTGACATCTCACATTGCATGCCAAACACACCGCTAAATCTGGTTGCTGGCAAAGGTTATCATCTGGTATGTTTTTACGTTCTTCTTTTTAATAAAGCCATACGGAGAGCATTAGATTGGGTCTGTTATATTGAGGTAAAAGGTGTTTCTCCTTGAGAAAACCCAGGTATTAGGTGCAATCTATTCTGGATAATTGGAGGAGCAGAGAATCATTATTGGCCAGTATATGACAGTATGTGATCTCCTATAACGTAGATCTGGGTGAGCATAATAATTGCACACAGTGTGGAAGAGGAGGTGTGGGATCTTGAGCATCCGGATTTCAGCACTGAAGAAAATGTGTGGTTATTAATTTACATTTGTAAGAATTTATTTTGGACTTTTTACACAGACACTTTATTATTTGTATTTGTTTTGATTTTGTAACCGACCTTTGGTAAGGTGGGGTACACGCTTTATTTAGATTTGTTGACACAATGTATACGATTATAGAGTGCTGCACTGTTTTATTATTTGCTTATTTTATGTAAGTGGAACACATCATTAGCACTATCTAGCTCTATATTTAGGTAGGGATTGCTGCACGGGGACACTTTTATATTATATTGTGTTCACAATTAATGTACATTTTACTTATTGTACATAACAAAAATTGGTTAATTCTTAGACCACTGGGTTAAGCTCCACTTCCAGGTGATTGGATTTCATCTTTACTATTATCCAGTGTAATAGTAAAGCTGAAATCCAGTTCCAAATAACCCCTTCCACTTCCAGTATGACCGCTCTCTTTTTGATTAGTTACTGTTGAATAGTTACTCTTTTTTTCCTTTTTGTGATCCTCTAACAAGGCTTGTGTACTGGCCTTGAGGCTAGTAGTATCAACTTCTATCCAGATTGGTCGCCTGATTGCACTTGGTACTGTGACTTTCCTCCACCACCACTCCTGGAGCTAGAGGAAATAGCTGAAGAAGCGCAGTCCAGAAAGGTCCTGTCATCTGCCCCAAACAAGTTCTCACTAAAAGTGGCTCATACTTCTGGCATCTTCCAGGCCCATAAGACTACAGTTGGAATCCTCACCATGGGGGTTTGCAAAAAACGTAATTGTTGCAGTCAGAATTACCTGGGCCTAAGGTGACTGGTTTAGGGTCTTGGAAGGCTCCAGAACCAGCTAAGTCATACTGAGGAAGTACAGTAAGAGGACTGGGCACGCCTGGACAAGGCTTTTGCATCTCCTAAGCAGTTTGTGCAACATTACCCAATAGAGGAGAGCTTTAGCAAGAAAATCCAAGTCTCTGCAGTGGAACTCACTCTGTCTAATCCGAATAAAGGCCCTTGTGGTTCTAATGGACAATTTTCTGGTGTTTAAAGGACCCTGCAGTTAAGTTTAAATCTCTCTTCAAGGTGTCCTTTTTCATGGTAGGGTGGCCAGGCAGCCCACAACTACTACCATGGGGGTTTGCCAGGTTGTATTAATCTAAGCTAAGCTCATGAATAAAAAGGGTGCTTATAAATAAATGGTGTCCATTAGGGAGGTTCTTCTGTGTGGTAGCACTTGGATGGCTTTCCGGAGGAGTTACTTTTATGTGTGGGTGGATTAGGAGATTCTCTTAAGCAGCTTTCCTGCCTGGGCCTCATGTTGGTCCACATGATATGCATTTTATGGCTTGGTCAGTGAATTTCCCCCTGCAAGAAACACCTGGAATGAATGTCCTTTGAGGTTGAATGCCTGTTTGGCAATTGGATACATTTATCCACAAAAATGCTGAAGGAAAAGGAATCTCTTGCCACTAAAGAAAAGGCAAAAACCAATGGGGACCTAAATCCTCTTTGGCTACGGGTAGGAAGGGTCCATTTTCATCCCTTCCATATCTCAAGGACCAAACAGAAACCTGGTGACCCCCACCATAAGAGAAATTGGATTACCAAGCCCTCCAAGGCAGGCGATGAGCCTTCATCCTAGCAAAGATGTACTTCATTTTTTCAAGTGGGGGGAGAATGTTGGCCTTCGTGTCCATTTGTGTTGGACCCAAGATGTTCCAGACATCTGGGTTCAAAACATTATGGCCAGAGGCTACAGGATGGTGTTTTGTGCCTTGCCGCCTCCATGCTTCATGCCTATAACACTTGACAAAAGAGTGGCCTTTTTTGCTGCACTGGACCTGTTAAGTTTGCAACAGGCCCACTGCCTGTTTCAGAACAAGAAAAGTTTCACAGATATTCTAACTTTTTAAATGTGCCAAAACATAAATGGCGGTGTGCATCCCATTCTAGGGCACAAATGTCAACTTGTTCAGAAGTTTCAAATGTAATCCATCAAGTTAATGATTTCCTTTCTTCATCAGGAGGATTTACAGGTCTTGGTGGGCATCAAGGATGTCTACTTGCACATTTCCATTTTTATCTGGGTATTGCTGTAGGGGAACAACATTTTCAGTTTGTTTCTCTGTCCTTTGGCCTTGCCACAGCACAAAAGATTTTCACCAAAAACTGGCCACTTTGCTGGCTTCCTGTTCTCAAAGATGCAAGCTCATTGTACCTTGGACAGAACTTCACGTTTCAGCCTTGCACAGCACTGTCATAGAAAATGGGCAGGTGTACTTCTTAAGCCACCAATGTCCACATCCTGGAAAGTGGTCCCTCCACCCGAAAGGGTTTCAAACTCTCTGTCTTCAGGGGGATATGCCCCCCCCTTTCTTCGATTTGTCAGTCTGACTTTGTGAGAACACTTGTGCCTTTTTTTTTTTACCTATTTACCTTCTATTACTTACCCACTGCATGTCTGCGTGCAAGCAGAGCGGCATGGGAACGGGTCTTAGAGCCACCTAGTGGACAAAGGAGATTATAGCAGCCAGCATGTTTACATAGGGAAAGGACGAAAAAGAAATGGTAAAATATATATATATATGTCCTTACTAAGGGAAACGGGCAGTGAAGCCTTGCGGCTTCACTGCCTGTTTCCTACTGCGCGTGCACGAGTCGCACGGCGCTTTCTGAATGGTCCCAGAAGGCGATGGGGGGGGGGGGGAGGAGGGCACAAAAAAAAATGGCGAAGTGATGTACGCCGCCGTGGGACAGAAGTCCTGAAGAAAATATACAAAAAAGGTATGCAAAAAAATCCAAAAACGAAGGGGGTGGGGAGTGCTTCTGTTTTCGGAATTCATTCATTCTTGCCTGGAACTCCACTTTAAATAACAAACGTGTGTGTGTGTGTGTGTGTGTGTGTGTGTGTGTGTGTGTGTGTGTGTGTGTGTGTGTGTGTGTGTATATATATATATATATATATATATATATATATATATATATATATATATATATATATATATATATATATATATATATATATATATATATATATATATATATATATATATATATATATATTTATTTATTTTTTTGTCATCACCTATTGGTATTAAATAACAAATAGTACATGCATACAAAATAATTTAGATAGACAAAAGAGTTTTTGTTTCGTATTGCTAGCAAATATTTATGTCAGGTTTTAAATTATCCCAAAACAAACAAGACAACCGTAATTTGTGTAAATGACATATTTAGTCAGGTGTGAAACTCATATGCTCATTTACAATCAAGCAACAGTCATTAATGCTTTCACACGTGGCCCTGCCAGGTAGGCATAATATCCTCCTGCATAATTGGCACAGTATGGTGCTTGTGTGTACCTGTTTTGTATCTTATCATCATGTTATTATACTGCCTTTGTGGTAGAAATGAATATATAACAAACAATACACAAATGCCGTATATAATAGAGACCCGGACTGCATGCTAAAGTGGATGGTGCCAGCTCTGAAATGAGTAGAGCATGTTTGTCATACAATTTAAAAATGATCTAAAACACACTGACAAGGTTTACTGCGGTATAATAGTTTGTTGTGTGAAGGTCGGTAATGTATCTTTCAGCTGTTTTCTGCATATAGATAATGGGAATTGGAAATTATCAGAGTCATTTGCAAGGCACAATGGGCATCATTTGTGTGCACTCTGCCTTTCCTCGCTAAACAAATAGTTATTATTTTGTGTGCTAGCCTACAAACAGTGAACCCAATTTACATGAAAGCACAGCAAAGAACACTCAGACTAAGAAATAATATTTTGGTCACTGCCACCCCACACTTTTATTAACTAAAGAAAGCAACAGGGGAGCTAGAAAAGGTCTGGTAGTTGACAGTCCCACCCCCCCCCCCCCAACACACACATCCTGCGATTTATTTATTTTTTATGAAATCATTAAAACCCTAAAAACGGATTTCAGATATTGACCTTTTTGTGAAAAATACGTAGCAAGACTCTGTTATACATAAACATAAAAAAAAATCTAAATACTGAAAGTAAATGAATAATGCTGTTTACAGAATACATTTTATCCTACAAGTATAGGAGCTCTACTAGACGCAAGCACAGGGGTTATATAAAGAGTGGTCTTTTTATTTTTTATCCGTTGAATATTATTAATCCACAGTGTCCATAAACCTCAAGCTCTAAGCAATGTACACAGTCTGCCTTCACTGCATGCTCAGAATTGCATAGTATATATAGATTTTATTTCTAGCAGCTTAGCTTATCCTTTGACTTGAGATTTCATCAACTCTTAGTTAGAGCCATAACTGAGCAACATATAGGACTCCTAAACCTATATAATGCTGCATACACACGAGCAGACTGTCAGACAGAAAAAGTCCAACGGAAGCTTTTCATCGTATATACCGATCGTGTGTAGGCCTCATCGGACTTTTTTTTTCGAAAAATCTGACAGACCTAGAAATAGAACATATTCTAAATCTTTCCGACGGACCGCTCGTCTGTATGCTGGTCCGACGGACCAAAAACAACGCATGCTCTGAAACAAGTACGAGACGGAAGCTATTGGCTACTGGCTACTGGCTATTGAACTTCCTTTTTCTTGTCCCGTCGTAAGTGTAGTACTTCACCACGTTCTGGACGGTCGGACTTTGGTCGGACTTTGGGTTGACCGTGTGTAGGCAAGAACGCTTGAATGGAATTCCATTGGAGAAACCGTTGGAGTTCATTACGACGGCTAAACCGGTCGTGTGTACGCGGCATAAGAACTATTGGGGCTGCCAACATTGATCTTCTTCTGGTTTGTTTGAGTCGCTGACCCATAGCAAACATGCACATCAGGAAGTCAGAAGTTTTGTAGTACTTGTGCGTTCCAGGTCAGTGACTCAAAAAAGCCGAATGATCAGCAACTAGGATTTCTTTTAATTTCAAATTTGCCTTTAAAAATAATACATAAAACCTTGCCCACTCCCCCTAGACTCCTAACCCGGTCCAAGCTAGGATTTCCCACCCGGATGGTTACTTCTACTTCTTCTCTGGCTTTCTCCAGTGTTTACAGCCAGTAATGCATGCAAGGGTTTGATGCTGGTCTTTGGCTAGTGATTATTATCTCTCGTCACTAAAGGATTTTATTTTTTGCTGGCAGTCACCTGAATAAGCTAAAACTATATACAGGAGAGTTTTAGTAGCTCAATCCTGCTAAAGTTGCTAGCATAGGCGTGCGCAAGGGGTGTGCCAGGTGTGCCTGGGCACACCCTAATCACCCTATGCAGCGCAGATTCCCCCTGCTGATATTTCCCAAAGACGCCACAATGGGGCTCCTAAAAAAAACTGTAAAAAATAATACGAAATAAATTAATAAAAATAAAAAACTTCTGACACGTCCACTGGCCTACTAACACCGTCTATGTTTTAATACATTTTAAAATGTTTTTTACATTAATTTATAAGAGTGTGTATATATTACGCATACATGCATACATACACACACACACATGTTTGAGCTTTGTGGTGCACACCCTAATGCAATAGGCTGTGCACACCTATGGTTGCTAGTGATTTAAAACCTCAATTTCATAAAAGGTTGGCACACAGTATAAAATTTACATGAAAAACAGAATGCAATGATTTGTAAACCACACAAACTCACAGTGCGTTATCGCAAAAAAGGGCTTGGTCAGGAAGGGTGTAAATCCTTCCAGGGCTGAAGTGGTTAAAGGGGTTGTAAAGGTTTTTTTTTTTTTTTTTTAAATAACAAACATATTATACTTACCTCCACTGTGCAGCTCGTTCTGCACAGAGTGGCCCTGAACCTGGTCTTCTGGGGTCCCTCGGTGGCTGTTTCAGCTCCTCCCCGCAAGGACTCAACACCTTAATGCGAGCTCCCTCGCATGGTGGTTAGTTCTTGCGGGCGCGCTCCCGTGATACAGCCGGCGGCTATAGCCGCTCGCTGTATCACTCGGCCCTGCCCCCCAATGCGCCGCGTTATTGGATGTGATTGACAGCAGCGCGAGCCAATGGCTGCGCTGCTTTCAATCCATCCACTGTAGCCAATCAGCGGCCAGGCTGAGCGGCGAAGAGGATGTCGGGAGCGAGCGCGGGACTTTTGAGGGGTCAAGTAAGTAAAACGGGGGGCTGGGGGCGGCGGTATTGTCAGAAGTTTTTTCACATTAATCCATAGAATGCATTAAGGTGAAAAAACGTTTACCTTTACAACCCCTTTAACTACTTGCTGCCAAATCACGTACTTGTAAGTCATTGGCTTCAAGTGGTTGTACCCTGGTACCGTTTGTTTAGGGCAGACAGTCGGCTCTCTAGTAATAACAACCGATGTGGCTAAGCAGCCGCTCTGCAGTTATTACAAGCAGCGGGAGGAGATGCGCCCCCTTCCACCGCTCGCCTGGGCTCTCCTGTCCCACCGGGAGAATCCGGAGCGACCTGCCGGCACATCCCCTGGCTAGCCGGAGACCCAAACAAAGCCAGAATCGGCTTTGATTGGGTGTCGGATGTAGTAACCGAGAAGCAACGTTTACTCGGGAACCAACGGCGCCAGTTTTCACATATTTAAAGTATTCAAAAATGCTGATCTTGGCATTTTGAATACTTTCAAGTGCAAAGGAGGGGTTTGGGGTCTTATAAACCCCCGATCCCTCCATAAAGAGGACCTGTCACTGCCTATTACTGTCACAAGGGATGTTTACATTTTTATTTAAAGTGCCCCATCCTTCCGTGCTCGTGCGCCAAAGGGAATGCATACCTAAGTCATGCCTGCAAATGTAAACAGTGTTCAAACCACACATGTGAGGTATCGGTGCTATCATTCCAGCGAGAGCAATAATTATAGCGCAAGACCTCCTAAACGGGTAACTGTTGCCTGTGGAGATTTTTAAGTACTGTGGTGTGCACAACTTTAAAGCAGGACATGTTGGGCATCTATTGACTCGGCGTAACATCATCTTTCACATTATACAAAAAAACTGGGCTAACTTTACTGTTTTATTTTTTAAATTAAATGAAGTGTATTTTTTTCCCCAAAAAAATTGCATTTGAAAGATCGTTGCGCAAATACAGTGTGATATAAAATATCGCAAAGACCGCCACTTTATTCTCTAGGGTCTCTGCTAAAAAAAAAATATAAATAATGTTTGGGGGTTATAGGTAATTTTCTAGCAAAAAATACAGATTTTAATTTGTAAGCAGTTGTCAGAAAAAGGCTTTGTCTTCAAGTGGTTAATAAATGGCATGTAGTAGAAATTATAATTTTTTTATAATTGCACAATACTCAATTCATAAGGCACAAGGCCTCTTTCACATGGGTAGCAGGCTTTTACCACCTTCTGAAAAACAATCTGCAGTAGATCACTTTTCTGCTCGCAGTTGACAGCCAATCCAGGAGATTACATTTTTCAATTTGCAGGAGGGTGTTCTGTATCCCAAAAGGAGATTTTACATTGAAGTACCACCATGCAACTGTGATAGCCACATTTGAGACGTGGTTCTAGCCACGTTCAATAGACTTCAGTCATGACATGACACATTAAAATAGCTGCACCATAAGGTGATGGACCGTGGGTGTGGCAATGTGTGTGTGGGGGTAGGTAAAATGCATTATCATCCACCTGTTTACTGCCCTTTGTTGAACTAAGGCTAATGTCTGTGTAGCATGCCATAGGGAACCATTTGCCGAATATTAGTAGTAGAGTTGGGCCTCTAAAAATCTTGTGTGTGTAGGGGCACCTACCATCTCGAAAAAAAGGGATTTAATTTTTTTTAGGAAAATCTTCTTTAACATTTTATCGTATATGAATGGGTAGTAGTTAGGACAGAAATTAGAGAAGATTTGAAGCGGTTTTAACATTTAAATATTAACGTTCCTCATCCTGTTAAATTTCACAATCACTTTTTATTTTTTTAGCTGATCAAGGAAAAGCTGTTGGATCTCTTGGGCAAGGATCATGAGGAAGGAGGACATACCGAGGATCTGGTGAGATAAATGCTGGAAAATGGATACAGTTACATGAATGAATGTTGTAAGAAAATATACAGAACAAGTCAGGAATATACTGTATAAACACGGCAAAAAGGATTGCTCAAAAAGGGAACATAAAATCCCCTTTTTCTTAAGTGCTGTAGTACCTGAGATATTCAGTATGTAAACCTACCTAACCTTTTCTTGACTGTCAAAACAGATTCATTTTTTTCTTTTGTAGTCCAGCCTAAGGTCTGCTTTCAGACATTTCCAAAATAATCTACACTGAAAGTTTATTCAAGGGCATTAAACCTTTTTTTACAGTCACGTTATAAAGCAACAATTTACAGTGCCTTGCAAAAGTATTCACGCCCCTTGGCTTTTTACCTATTTTGTTACATTACAGCCTTTAGTTCAATGTTTTTTTTAATCTGAATTTTATGTGATGGATCAGAACACAATAGTCTAAATTGGTGAAGTAAAATTAGAAAAATATATACATAAAACTATTTTTCAGAAATAAAAAAAATGATAATTGGCATATGCGTATGTATTCACCCCCTTTGTTATGAAGCCCATAAAAAGCTCAGGTGCAACCAATTACCTTCAGAAGTCACATAATTAGTAAAATAATGTCCACCTGTGTGCAATCTAAGTGTCACATGATCTGTCATTACATATACACACCTTTTTGAAAGGCCCCAGAGGCTGCAACACCTAAGAAAGAGGCACCACTAACCAAACACTGCCATGAAGACCAAGAAACTCTCCAAGCAAGTAAGGGATAATGTTGTTGAGAAGTACAAGTCAGGGTTAGGATTATAAAAAAATATACAAATCTTTGATGATCCCTAGGAGCACCATCAAATCTTTCATAACCAAATGGAAAGAACATGGCACAACAGCAAACCTGCCAAGAGACGGTCGCACACCAAAACTCACGGACCGGGCAAGGAGGGCATTAATCAGAGAGGAGCACAGAGACCTAAGGTAACCTAAGGTAACCCTGGAGGAGCTGCAGAGTTCCACAGCAGAGACTGGAGTATCTGTACATAGGACGACAATAAGCTGTACGCTCCATAGAGTTGGGCTTTATGGCAGAGTGGCCAGAAGAAAGCCATTACTTTCAGCAAAAAACAAAATGGCACGTTTTAAGTTTGCGAAAAGGCATGTGGTAGACTCCCAAAATGTATGGAGGAAGGTGCTCTGGTCTGATGATATTAAAATGGAACTTTTTGGCTATCAAAGAAAACGCTATGTCTGGCGCAAACCCAACACATCACATCACCCAAAGAACACCATCCCCACAGTGAAACATGGTGGTGGCAGATTCATGCTGTGGGGATGTTTTTCAGCAGTCGGGACTGGGAAACTGGTCAGAGTTGAGGGAAAGATGGATGGTGCTAAATACAGGGATATTCTTGAGCAAAACTTGTACCACTGTGTGTGATTTGAGGCTAGGACGGAGGTTCACCTTCCAACAGGACAATGACCCCAAACACACTGCTAAAGCAACACTTGAGTGGTTTAAGGTGAAACATGTAAATGTGTTGGAATGCCTAGTCAAAGCCCAGACCTCAATCCAATAGAAAATCTGTGGTCAGACTTAAAGATTCACAAGTGCAAACCATCCAACTTGAAGGAGCTGGAGCAGTTTTGCAAGGAGGAATGTGCAAAAATCCCAGTGATAAGATGTGGCAAGCTCATAGAGACTTATCCAAAGCGACTTGGAGCTGTGATAGCTGCCAAAGGTGGCTCTACAAAGTATTGACTTTAGGGGGGTGAATAGTTATGCACATTGACTTTTTCTGTTATTTTGTCCTATTTGTTGTTTGCTTCACAATAAAAAAAAAAAAATCTTCAAAGTTGTGGGCATGTTCTGTAAATTAAATTCCTCAATCAATCCATGTTAATTCCAGGTTGTGAGGCAACAAAACACGAAAAATGCCAAGGGGGTGAATACTTTTGCAAGGCACTGTAGATGAAAGGATAAGTTCACCTTTAGTAATGTTACATACATATTCAGGATGTAACATGTTACTAAAGCACCTGCCCGCACTATCGTGGGGGATCCTCTCCCCGCACCTGCTGTCACAATTCAAAAACAGTATGGCCGTGCAAGGCTCCGCCCACACAGCTGTGTCATTCATTCACAGAGGTCTGTAAATAAACTGTGGCAGACAGCTTGTAGCTTTCAATGAACTGTGAGGGCGCTGGTGAGCACTCTCTTAGTTCATTGATCTTTCTGGACGTCAGTAACTGTACTGCCAGTCTGCAGGAGCCTGGCATTGCACCTGTGATATGTTAATTGTGGGTGAAATGCTTTATAGGCTCCTAAGAGAAAAAAAAAAAATATGCATATTTTTTTTTTACCTGCAAAAAACTGTGCATTTATTTTTTTAAGTATTTGTTAATTACTCCGCAACATCTCCAAAATATGCCCCTTTCTAACAAATGACACCACAAAGCTCCTAGTTCACTCCCTGGTCATCTCCCTCCTTGACTAGCCTAGTCTCAAAATACCAACCTAATCATTCTCTTCGGTCCTCCCATGACCTCCTGCTCTCTACCTCCCTCGTCACCTCCTCCCATGCTCGCCTCCAGGACTTTTCCAGAGCCTCTCCAATCCCCAATCTGCCCGATTATCTCCTACCCCCTTTGACGATCACTGAAAACCCTTCTCTTCAGAGAAGCTTATCCTGCCCACACCTAACAATTGTACTTTGATTTTCGCCATCAGATCATCCCCCACAGTTATTACCTTTTGTATAACTTAATCCTCCCTCCTAGATTGTAAGCTCTAACGAGCAAGGCTCTCTGATTCCTCCTGTATTGTGACTGTACTGTTTGCCCTCATGTTGTAAAGCGTTGCGCAAACTGTTGGTGTTATATAAATCCTGTATAATAATAATAATAATGTATATTCAACCTTCACGGATCAGCAGAATCAGGTTCTATGGAGACTTTCTTGGATAAAAATTAAGTCTACACGCAATCACCTTCATGTCGGGTATACTCTGTGTTCTTATAATTGTACAGTATGTAATGGTACGGAATGTGTACTGGTTCTTTATTTATCTGTATACACCCTGTCCAAAATAAAGAATTAAAAAAAAAAGTGAATTTATAACCAAGACGGAAGGTTTAAACCCTTCTCAATGCTATGAACGCTATTATAACTTTTTTGACTGTATAAAACTCAATGTTTTGATCCACTGTAAGAAATCAGGGATAGTAATTAGGGTTTGAAAGCTGATACCTGAGTGGCATAAGCAGGGAAGGTCATATGACCTAAACCCACCACTAGCTCCAATCAGGGCCGTCTTTATTATTGACTGGACCCTGGGCAAACATTTTCTTGGGCCCCCCCTTTCATGCAATTTCGCTCCCCACATGCTTTGAGACATACAATAAATAGAAGCTAGACTCAAAATCAGTTTACTGAATCAGATCAGGAAGCGATTGGTTGCCAGACGTTACAGTGTATCATGACCGCTCACTGACTGGCTGCTAGAGGTTACAGCACACATTATGGCTCACTGTTATTTTCTAGAGGTTACAGCACATGACTTCTGCTTGTTGATTGGTTGCTAGAGATTACTGTACATCAATACTGCTCGCTGATTGATTGCTAGAGGTTACTGAACATATATACCACTCACTAATTGGTTGTTAGAGGTAACCGCACATTATTACTGCACACTGATTGTTTGCTAGAGGTTACAGCACATCATCTCCTCTCTGCCTGCCTGCATATTCACATGCACTAAAATTCAGGGTGCTGCGGCACCATATTATTTTGAACACGGGTTCCACCTCTAATTTGCTTACTTTTGCAGCACAGGCTGATGTTAGGCTTAATGACCACAGTTATAGGCAGGACTTTCAAGCATGATGCTTTACCTCCCCAGTGGGCAGAATTCAGCAGAAGTAATGGTGGATGTGACCTCAGGAGGGACATGATATACATATCAATGCCGCGGTCCAAGACTATTTACATATTATTGCCACCACTATTTATATATCAATGCAGGTTGTTTACATGTAAACACAGGGTCTGGAGGTGAGTCATCTGAACATGGCGATAGGGCAGAGCTGGGCAGCAGCAAAATAACTTTACACTGAGATATCAGGACACAGCACGGGACTAAAACTTCAAAGGATAAGGGGATTTAAATTGGGATAGTTGGCAAGTATGAGTCAGCTGCTTTAGGGCCCCACTACAGTGATGGGGCCCAGGGCAGCTGACCCTTTTGCCCTGCCTTAAAAATGGTCCTGGCTCCAATGGATGCAGCTCTGCATTGTGGGTTCTGATGTCAACAGTCTACACTCAATCAAGCAGAATTCTATTACTGCCCCATATACCAGAGACCCACACAAAATTCATCTGGTGAAGGCACAGTCCATCCAGAGCACAACATATTTGTAAAAGGCAGGGGTTTCTATCTGTAAAACGTTTTTTTTTTTTTTAAGTGACTATTGTTGTTACTGTCACCTTATGCTATGCTGTCATCTTTTAACCTCTTACAATTCTGTTGAAAGGAAAAAAATAATGAAGAAAAGACGGAGATGAGAGAAAATGCATTCCATGGTGTGTTTTGTGAGTGGAGGGAAGAGTTCTGATGCTTCATAGAGTTATACGCACTGTGCGCTGTCTTACTGATCCTTTTTTCTTACACTATAGCAGAGAATTATATCCTTTAAATGTACATCAGACTCACTTCTAACAGAGCTGTAACGTTGTTCATGCCCAAAAAAAAATGTAAACATACTAAGACAATTTGATATAATGCATAATTTTAAGCTATTGCATCATTTTCCACATGTAAATTGGAGCAGAAAATATTTTTCCACACTAAACATAAAACATATACAGTATCTCACAAAAGTGAGTACACCCTTCACATTTTTGTAAATTATTTATTATATCTTTTAATGTGACAACACTGAAGAAATTACACTTTGCTACAATGTAAAGTAGTGAGTGTACAGCTTGTATAACAGTGTAAATTTGCTGTCCCCTCAAAATAACTCAACACACAGCCATTAATGTCTAAACCACTGGCAACAAAAGTGAATACACCTCTAAGTGAAAATGTCCAAATTGGGCCCAAAGTGTCAATATTTTGAGTGGCCACCATTATTTTCCAGCACTGCCTTAACCCTCTTGGGCATGGAGTTCACCAGAGCTTCACAGGTTGCCACTGGAGTTCTCTTCCACTCCTCCATTATGACGTCACGGAGCTGGTGGATGTTAGAGACCTTGTGCTCCTCCACCTTCCGCTTGAGTATGCCCCACAGGGTTTAGGTCTGGAGACATGCTTGGCGAGTCCATCACCTTTATCCTCAGCTTCTTTAGCAAGACAGTGGTTGTATTGGAGGTGTGTTTGGGGTCGTTATCATGTTGGAATACTGCCCTGCGGCCATCTCCGAAGGGAGGGGATCCTGCTCTTCTTCAGTATGTCACAGTACATTTTGATAGTCATGGTTCCCTTAATGAACTGTAGCTCCCCAGCCGGCAGCACTCATGCAGCCCAAGACCATGACACTCCCACCACCATGCTTGACTGTAGGCCAGACACACTTGTCTTTGTACGCCTCACCTGGTTGCCGCCACACACGCTTGACACCATCTGAACCAAATAGGTTTATCTTGGTCTCATCAGACCACAGGACATGGTTCCAGTAATCCATGTCCTTAGTCTGCTTGTCTTCAGCAAACTGTTTGCGGGCTTTCTTGTGCATCATCTTTAAAGAGGCTGCCATCTGGGACGACAGCCATGCAGACCAATTTGATGCAGTTTGCAGCGTATGGTCTGAGCACTGACAGGCTGACCCCCCCACCCCCACCCCTTCAACCTCTGCAGCAATGCTGGCAGCACTCATACGTCTATTTCCCAAAGACAACAGCACGTGGACTCAACTTCTTTGGTCGACCATGGCGAGGCCTGTTCTGAGTGGAAGCTGTCCTGTTAAACCACTGTATGGTTTTGGCCACCATCCTGCAGCTCAGTTACAATGTCTTGGTAATCTTCTTATAGCCTAGGCCATCTTTATGTAGAGCAAAGATTCTTTTTTTCAGATCCTTAGAGCCTTTCACACTGGGGCGGTGCCAGCACTGGCGGTAAAACGGTGCTATTTTTATCGCCACTTTACCATCATTTTAGCGGCGGTATTCGGGCGCTAGCTGCCGAGAAAGGGTTAAAACCACTGCAAAGCGCTGCTGCAGCAGCGCTATGCCGGCGGTATAGCCACACTGCCCCATTGATTTCAATGGGCAGGAGCGCTGAAGGAGTAGTGTATACACCGCTCCAAAGATGCTGCTAGCAGGACTTTTTTTCACATCGGACACACAGCAGCCACTCTTTCAGAGCGCTTTTCAGGCGCTATTTTTAGCGCTGTAGCGCCTGCAAAGCGCCCCAGTGTGAAAGGGGTTTTAGAGAGTTCTTTGCCCTGAGGTGCCATGTTGAGTAAGAGCGATAACACCAAATTTAACACACCTGCTCCCCATTCACACCTGAGGCCTTGTAACACTAATAAGTCACATGACACCGGGGAGGGAAAACAGCTAATTGGGCCCAATTTGGACATTTTCACTTAGTGGTGTACTCACTTTTGTTGCCAGCGGTTTAGACATTATTGGCGGTGTGTTGATTTCTTTTGAGGGGACAGCAAATTTACACTGTTATACAAGCTGTACACTCACTACTTTACATTCTAGCAAAGTATCATTTCTTCAGTGTTGTCACATGAAAAGATATAATAAAAATTTTCAAAAATGTGACGGGGGTACTCACTTTTGTGAGATACTGTATGTACATTTCTCATAAATTAGCCTACCCTCTAAAGTTCACTCGCAAGCTCCTGAAGAATAATCATCGTAACCATTTGTGTTTCTTTCCCTTCTAGAGTACCTGTGACAACATGCCAAACCATTCAGAAACCATTAGCCACACTGTGACGGTGCCACTGCAGGGCACACTGGGGACACTGGAAGAAATTGCCTGCTGACGTTTTGAAAGCACTCTTTATTTTGTGCCAAAAAGTGTAGCGGACACAGCATGGTGATCAGAGAGGGACGCCCCGGCACACCCTGGTAAAGGGACTAGGGGACGATGAAAAGAGATCTGTATACTGCCAACTGTACACAGCCCTGCATGCCTGCAGTGTATACAGCACTGATCCTCATATGATGTGTGAGGAGACCCCCCACACAGACACACAATGCACACCTATTGCTCTCCGTACAGCTCTGTGTGCTACGCGAGTTCAACAAGTGGTTTTTATATTAAAAAAAAAAAAAAATTAAAATAAAAATTCATACAATGGCAAAATGTATCTTGTAATTTGTCTATGGTGAAACAACTGAAAAAAAAATATGTATGCTTGACCCAAGCAAAAACATGGCACTTCTTCTCTTCATCTTCTTCCAGTAGTCCAAATACTGTGGAAATAATGTCTTAGAAGGTGAAAGTGCTTTTTGAGAAAAAGCATTATCATTAGTTCACTATAAGCTTATAATACTGTTTAATGTAGAAAATGGAAAGCAGTCCTTCAAGCCAATAAAAGGTACATCTCAAAGAAACAATAAGTGAATAAAACAAATATGTCAACAGAAACCATGGCTCTTTGCAAAGGAACACATATTGGTAACCAATCAGAGCCCATAGCCCTACATTGGACGTGAGGCTGCAAAAGAACAGTCCACTTTGAAAACCGAAAGGAGTGCTGTTTGCCAGGGGAGTGGAGGATAAGTAAAAGGGTTTTTCCATTCCCCTAGGTTAAACGAGCCGATAACCCTTACAGTACAGGCATTTTAGATTTCCAGGATTTAGCTGTATGGTTCTTTGCCTTTATTTCTACCTGATGATTCTGCCAGTAGGACACTTCCTGTCCTAAGGTGACAAAGCATACTCACTGTGCACTGTATCCATAGTTAAGCAGCATTGAGGGCAGGATTATTGTTGCTCACCTTAGGACTGCACTATAGGTACCCAAGGTCAATATGCAGCACCAGGGAAGTCAATGCTGAAAAGTGAAATCACCCACAATGGTTCTATACAGAATGGTGTTTGGTCATTGGGATACTGGTGGTCACCAGTATTGCAAAGAGATTTGTCCTCCCTGTGGAATTCTTTATTTTACATAAAAGAGAATGCAGAATGAGTGAAACTCCATGGTTGGCTTGACTGCTGAGGTGCAATAAACCCAGGTCCATACCATGATCCATCCAACTTAGACCTTACCCCTTCTTCCCATCAATAACGACCACTTACCACCATTCATGTTGGAAAGGGCAAGGCCACAGCTTTTATTAAATTCAACTCTTAACAACTTAAACATACATTTAACATTCCACAGTGCCAGTCACAGTAGCACTGTGAGCACTCAGTTCCGACTGGTGGAAAGGGAGATAACTGAGGGGCCTGTCCTTACCATAAGTGCCGGACTGCCGTCTATCTCCCAATTAGCTTGAAGGGCGTACCTCTTACCGCCGAGTTTTGCTGGCAAGGTCACCAAAAACCGCAGCAAGCTGTGACGTACCAACCATATAAAGGGCGGGAGGGTGGGCAGCTCTTACCGATCTTCTTCACCAAAAAGGCCCAGAATCCCCTGGGGCAACCACCTAAGTGAGCTCAGGCCCAACCCCACTCCGTCCCCCCACCAATCCACCGTGACCCCTAGTCACCATCTCCGCCCTGGTTATGCCCCCAACAGTCAGGGCTCTCTTTCCCAATGGGTTCAAGAAGCCTGCATGACTGCTGAGGTGCAATAAACCCAGGTCCATACCATGACCCATCCAACTTAGACCTTACCCCTTCTTCCCATCAATAACGACCACTTACCACCATTCATGTTGGAAAGGGCAAGGCCACAGCTTTTATTAAATTCAACTCTTAACAACTTAAACATACATTTAACATTCCACAGTGCCAGTCACAGTAGCACTGTGAGCACTCAGTTCCGACTGGTGGAAAGGGAGATAACTGAGGGGCCTGTCCTTACCATAAGTGCCGGACTGCCGTCTATCTCCCAATTAGCTTGAAGGGCGTACCTCTTACCGCTGTGTTTTGCTGGCAAGGTCACCAAATACCGCCACCAGCCTGTCAGTAAGCTACTGACTGGCGCCCCACCGCAGCCAGCGCCTGTTCCACGCCCCTCTGGAGACCCAGGTTAAAAATATCCAGCCCGATGTCATTCAGATGAACTCCATCCCTCCGCAACAAATCGCGATTATCACCCTCCAGGTCCCTGTGGCGTACCACTAAACCCCCTATCTGGCGCACAAACTTAGCCACTTGGGCATTGACCTTCCTACGAAAACGTTCTAGAAGGGGGCCAGGTACATCACGCGCCCATACCGAGCGGGGCACGATTTCTGACCAAACAACGGTCAGGTTAGTAAAGAAAGAACAACATTGGGCAATGTCACTTTTTACCGCAGATATGATGTCCACGGATCGCATATATCCAACGTCATTCCCACCCGCATGTATGACCAGGATGATGGGACCAGAAACGTGGGCACGAAGTTGCTGACATTCCTGAAGAACCTGCGTCCAACGTAACCCACGCAACCCGATCCATCGTATCCTTGCCACATCGTATGAAAATCCCAAGTTCCTGCCGTAAGTTCTGATCTCTGCCCGGCGAGCGGCCCAGTATACGAAAGAATCCCCGAGGATCCAAATCTGTGCCGGAAAAGAACCTGTAAATCAACACAACAGATGTGGTCGGACATACAGAGAAAAACGAGAAGACTCCCATCTACCCAAACGCTGAAGTTCCGTATCAGAGAAACCCAAACCCGACGCGGCGGTTGCTGCGCCAATGCGAAAAGAGTGGGTGGAGAATTCCTTCGCAGGAAAACCCAAAATCTCCAGACAACGACGAAAAACGCACAAAAATTGAAAACGGCTGAGAGAAGTTGCATCAGCATGGACAAAAAATGTAGGGGACGGGGGGCGCGAAGGCACGAAAGAGAGGGCCAGAGACACCGGACAAAAGGGGCCGCCGCAATAATGCAAGACTACCCGGCGGCCCTTGCCAAAACAATCAGTCTTAGATGAACGCAAGAAAATCGTGACACTGCGGTGCGACAACGCCACATCCTCCCATAGGATGCCCCCCGAGATCAGTTTTGACTTTGACACCAATTCGCCAATTCGAAAGGCACCAAAGAAAGCCCAAGAAAAGGCTACCCTGAAAAGGAGAGTCTCATATTCCGATGAACATACATTCGGAAGAAGAGACAAGATGCCCAAAAGAATCTGAATAGATATAGGGCGTCTGGTATCCGGGAGGTGCGTAACCCGCTTCCAACCCCGGATAACCCGTCGGACAGGAAAAGCTTTTGTTACATCCTCCCACCCTAAGAGCTGGAACCAAAATGACAGGGCCGACAACGCGGATGAAACCGTAGACCCGGAAACGCCTTTTTCTGATAGAAATAATAAATAGGCAAATAAGATTAAACGACGGTCATCCGGAGAATAAATGTTAAACTCACCGCCCGACGCCTGGACCCACTCATGCCAAAACCGGCAGTACGCCGTCCACGTCCGCGGAGAAAGTGACGACCGGAGGAGCTCAGTCAAACGCCGAAAACGAGGTTCCATAAGTGGGCCGGACAGGGGAGGCCCTCCAAAGAAGCCATCGGAGCCAGTGTTCGAAAACGGCAAAACTGTTGACGAGAAAGAGCATCGGCAATATCATTAGAGGTACCCGGCACATGCCTAGCCCTAACGCAGATGTTGAAATGTAAACATTTTAAAACTAAAAACCGTAGCAACGAAACGACCGGAGGAGAACTGGCTGACTGTTTATTCACTACCTGCACCACACTCATGTTATCCGACCAGAAGACCACCTGGTGATTGCGCAACCTTTCACCCCAGAGCTCAACCGCAACAATAATTGGAAACAGCTCCAGCAGGGTGAGGTTGCGCAACAAATCCATGCGGGCCCATGAGGCCGGCCAGTGTTCAGCAGCCCATTCCCCTTGAAAGAAAGCGCCGAACCCACAGGAGCCTGCAGCATCGGTATACAGCTCCAGCTGTGAGTTCGGTACTTCCTCCCGCAACCAGCATGACTGTCCATTGTAAGTCTGCAAGAATGACAGCCAAATCCCCAAGTCATCCCTCATAGGCTTGGTGATCCGGACATAGTGGTGAGGGGCAGTTATGCCCTTCGTGGCCCATGACAGTCGCCTACAGAAGGCCCTACCCATCCGGATGACCCTACAGGCGAAAACCAGATGACCCAGCAACGACTGTAGCTGTTTCAGCTGTAATTTCTTCGCCCCTTTCGCCAAACGGACCAACGAGAGGAGCCTGGACAACTTGTCACTAGGCAACCTAAAAACCATCGCCACTGTGTCTATCTCAATACCTAAAAATGACAGGACAGTGCTGGGACCCTCAGTCTTGTCAGCGGACAGTGGGACGGCGAAAAGCCGGCATGTATCCTGAAAAACGGTGAGCAGCCGCAGACACTGCCCACTGCCCGCTGGACCCACAAAAAGAAAGTCATCAAGATAATGCAGAATGGACTGAATACCCGCCTCCTGGGTGACCACCCAGTCAAGGAAGCTACTAAAAAGCTCGAAAAAATAACACGATATGGCACAACCCATAGGGAGGTACATGTCGAAAAAATAGTTACCCTGAAAGTAGCAACCCAGGAGGTGGAAACAGTCCGGATGGACTGGGAGGAGGCGAAATGCGGACTCAATGTCCGCTTTTGCCAGAAGGGCAGACTGCCCCGCTGCCCTGACCAGCTGAAGCGCTCTGTCAAAGGACGCATAGTGCACTCTGGATTCCTCCCGGTCAATGCCATCGTTCACCGAGGAGCCAGAAGGGTAGGAAAGGTGATGAATGAGGCGAAATTTACCCTCCGCCTTTTTTGGGACCACCCCGAGAGGAGATACCCTCAGGTTGTGGAAAGGAGGGAAATCAAAGGGGCCTGCCATTCTTCCCAGTTCCAATTCCCTCCAGAGCTTCTCGGCCACGATGGATTCAAATTCTTCCGCTGATTTTAAATTATGAGACATGGTCGGGGCGTCCGACGGGGTAAAGGGGATCCAGAAACCTCGGTCCAAACCGTCCCGCAGAATCAGGGCCTCTCTATGAAGGGGGTACCGGTCTAGCCAGGGAAGCATCCTTATGACGTTCACCGGCGTCCTCCGGCTTAAGAAGGTCAGTCTTGGTTCCGGGTCTGGAAAACGACTGTTTTCCCTTTCGAAAACACTTACTGGCGGGGTGAGCCCCTCCACAACTGGAGCACTCATGCCTGAAACGACAGGCGGAGTACCACTTGCAGTGGCTTTCGTTGAAAAGCCAGCAGATACCCTTCTTTGGAGCGGCCGACGCTCCGGACTGAGGGGCGCCGACCGCGGACTGAAAGGACGAAGGCCTGTGAGGGCACATAAGCAGCAACCACAGGCTACCGTCCTGACAATCAAAACGAAATTCCCGACGTGCCGCCATTTTCTGCCGAAATTGAGTGTCATAATGAAACCAGCACTGACCCCCATAGACCTTGTATGCACCCCAAATAAGGTCCAAATAGCAAAATAACGAAGTGGCCAACTCCGGGAACCGCTCACTGAGCACTCCCGCATAGGCACAAAACCCCTGCAGCCAGTTCCCGAACGTCCTAGGAAGCTGTTTGGGTTTGTCACCCTGCGCCGATACATCAACCCGTCGAGATTTGTCGATCGTCTCCCTATCCGGCGGAACGAGGGTAAGAAAGTCGACGAATTCGCGACGCCATATCTTTTCTTTCGTCTCGTCCGCCAAGTGGGTACCCGTCGGCGACACTGCCCATAACGCACCTCCATAAGCGGATGTGGGGTTGGGAGATCCCGAGACACCCATACTAGAGAGAACCGATTTCACAACCGACGCTATGCGGTCCTCCGGGCCCGATACGGAAGCATCAGCATCTCTACCCCAAATTAACTCACAGTCATACTCACTTGGGCGAGGAGGCATTGCGGGTGATGGACGATCGGCCACCGGGCCCGGCAGCGAATCCGGCTCCAAGGCGATCCCAGAGGACTGTAAGCGTAGGCGGGCCGCGTAGTCTGCTGAGCTGTCCCGACTCAGGGAAAGGTCCAAGGGCGGGGGTCCAACCACGGACCCGGTCGAATCCGACTGATTATGGACAGAGGCTGAGCAACGGCAGGTACACCTGTTTGCTCCTCTTGCTTGACCCGGGGCGGATGCGGTTGGGCAACCGATGCAGGCATCCCATCAGGACCGCCAGCCCGGATGGGCGCGTAGGGAAGCGGTTGCCCCCCCCCAGGGGTGGAGGTCAAACGCACCCGGCTAGCCTCCGCCCTGCGGGGCGCGGGAGGCTGCCGGTGTGCACGGGGTATCAGCGGGGGAGGGGTTAACTGCACATTGCCCGCCCTGTCGGGCGCAGGGGAAATGTGGCGTGCGCCAATCCCCGCAGCCTGGGACGTGGAGGGAAGAAACCTGTCCCCTGCCCTGCCGGGCACAGAAGGAAATCCGCAGGATAGATCCTGCACCATTGATCTCATGCCCGCCCAGGCGGGCGCAGGGGGACCGTGCTGAGGCCAATCATGTCCATCTCCACACACCACATTGCTGTGCTGCCCAACGTACCCAGTATCCAGCTGTGGTGTGTGGAGATTCAAATCTCCCGCCCTGTCAGGCGCAGGGGGCGTTGTGTCCACCAGATGGCGCCGTTCCCGCTCCAAGTCTCTGGCGGAGTGAACATCACAAGCGCCGAGGACAGCTGCAGAGGACGCAGCAGCGGCCGGCCGACTAATCCGCCTCCCCCTCCCTTTCGTTCTAGAGGGTTGCCCGGCGGAGGAGAAAACGGAGCGGCCGCTCAGTACCCCCCCGCCATCCACGAACGAAGGTACATTATGAAGACACTGGGGAAGAAGGGGGGGGCCGGAGAGCGCTGCGGCTCCAGCCCGGCCGTCTCCCATATTAACAGGGTCGAGGGGGGGGCGAATACTGGCGCGGGGGCTGCGTGAGCGGGGACAGCGCGAGGAGGCCCGAGTAGAGGCCTTAGCCCGCGCAGGGGACCTCCGGCGCGCCAGCAAGCTACGGGGGGGGGACAGAGGAAGGGCCCTTCCCCGTCGGGGCAGGCAGGGGGGAGACAGGTGCAGGAGGGGGGGGAGAGGGAGAGGAAGGATGTGGAGGAGAGCAGTAGGAGGCCCTAGAGGGGCTGGGGCTGAGGCGGGAAGGCGGACGAGTTCGCCTTCTAACCCTGGGGGGGGGGATCCAGAGGGGGATCAGGTGTAGGAATAGGAGAGGAATCCCCAGGAGTCAGGAGGGAGAAAAGCCACCCTGCCTGACCCTGAAGAGCCATCTCTCGGACCCTGGCCAGAAGGAGCTCGGTATCCATGGTTGGAGGGACAGGGTGGGGTTCAGCTCTTACCGATCTTCTTCACCAAAAAGGCCCAGAATCCCCTGGGGCAACCACCTAAGTGAGCTCAGGCCCAACCCCACTCCGTCCCCCCACCAATCCACCGTGACCCCTAGTCACCATCTCCGCCCTGGTTATGCCCCCAACAGTCAGGGCTCTCTTTCCCAATGGGTTCAAGAAGCCTGCATTAGTGGCGTATCTCCCTGCTGAAAATCTTTAAGAGACCTTTTAAAGGAAACATGGCTGCCCTAAAGGAAAGGTCCACTGACAGAAATATAGGGGCTGGCATTGTTGAGCAACTTCTTAAATAGTTTGTTTGCTGTGACTTTACTCATTTCTTATCAAAAACAATTACACAGATCAGCTGATTTTACTGGCTATACATTTATCCAGATCAGAGATTATATATATATATATATATATATATATATATATATATATATATATATATATATATATATATATATATATATATATATATATACACACATATATATATATACACACGCACCGGTATATATATATATATATATATATATATATATATATATGCACACTATAGTGTCAAAAGTATTGCGATGCCTGCCTTTTTTTTTTTTTGCAGGAAGTTTTTATTGTTACTAGACATCAGATGGTAACAGAAACCTCCCATTTGGTCCGTAAAAAGGAGTACAAAAAGACCACAGGGATACATCAATGCGTACATATTATACAAAACAACAATAAACAGCATCCACATTCCAAACAATGTGTATGGACCATCTGATTCCCACCTAATCTAGTAATCATGTTCCATTCTTTAACATAGGAAAGAACGTTTAGATGCATCCTGACGCCCAGAAGCATACTATAACCTAACCTATAACATTAGACACACATAAAAAACGGTTTCTTAAAGAAAAATAAACACCTCAGTCCCTCAGGCCCACCGTCCAATCTTCGATCCACATCCCCTTCTATGCCTGCATCCCCTGGTAACCTAAACCTCAGATTCATCCACCAGAGTATCCACCATCCAGCGGAAACTACACCTTCCGAAAAATTTTTGGGGGACCCACGGGCCTCATACGTCATTTTGTAAAGTGGAAGTGCCACGTTAACCAATTTTTTTCATATTTCGTGAGGTAAAGTTTGCCCATAAATCCACCTTCTAGCAATAAGTTTACGAACATAGAAAAAAAAAAAAAAGTTGAAGAAATAATTTTGTAGCCACATCTAACTCCTTGTCCTCAAAAACTCCCAATAGGCCTCAAAGAGGATTACATATGTTTGGAAGGCCAAACGTATCGCATATAAACTCTGTCACCTGAGACCAGAGAGGCCACACTTTGGAACATTCCCACACCATGTGCAAGAAGGTACCCTCACCCAATTGGCATTTATGACAAAGCACAGAGTCCCTCTTATGCATACAGAATAGATGTGCAAGGGTATAATAAGTCTGATGTAAATATCTCTATTGAATCATTCTATCAGTGGAGGCAATAACTGTGGGTAAATATGTGGAAAGCACCTCGCTCCATTGTACAGCTGACAGCTCCGGTGCAATGGCAGACCAACAAGCCCTAGCCCTCTCAACCAGATCAGAATTACCAGGATCCAGGACCATATAATACCTAGAACTCATTGCAACATGATCTGAATCCAACAAAGCAGCTTCAAGTTTCGAATTTTGTACGGCAAACGTCAATGAAGATAGATTAGTTAAGAAGCAAAATAGTAAGTTCTCAAATCTGGCATTTCCAGCACCCCCCCTCCTTCGTCGTCGGCGGCTAGCGGGCACACGCACGCAGCCCACGGCACGGGAGCGTGCCCTGCAGACTCAATGTGCGCCGGTGGCCCGCGATCGCGGCATGGAGAGGCAGAACGGGGAGATGCCTATGTAAACAAGGCATTTCCCTGTTCTGCCTAGCAACATGACAGGGCTCTACTGCTCCCAGTAATCGGGAGCAGTGATCTCTGTCATGTTGTAGTGAGCCCACCCCCCCACAGTTAGAACACATACAGGGAACATACTTAACCCCTTGATCGCCCCCTAGTGTGTAACCCCCTTCTCCCGCCAGTGACATTTACATAGTATTCCGTGCAATTTTTTAGCACTGATCGCTGTAAAAAAATAGTTTTTTTTTTTTCAAAATTGTCACTTTTTTTGTTTATAGCGCAAAAAATAAAAACTGCAGAGGTGATCAAATACCACTAAAAGAAAGATCTATTTGTGAGGAAAAAAGGACGTCAATTTTGTTTGGGTACAACGTCACACGACCGCACAATTGTCAGTTAAAAAGGGCTTGGTCAGGGGTAAATCCTTCGGGGGGTGAAGTGGTTAAAGACTAACCACAAGTAACCGACAACTAAAAATAGGAAATGCCCTGAATGCTTCCAGTCTAGTCTCTACTGATTCAGCCATGTTAATTCTGGTCACAACCTACAAATGTCAATGGCTTGTCTGAAAAGATCAGGGGTGCCAATACAAGATTGTTACCATGGTGACACATGCACAAGGAGGACTTGTGTGACCCCATAGGCAAGACATAAGGGACGGTATGACATTTTCAGGACAAGCAGTGTTTGCCTAGAGTCACTTCTTTAGGTACATTTAATGCAGAGATATATGAGATATACATGCAAGGTAAGGAATTTATATCACCGTTGGCGAAATAAAGAGTAGTTTCAATCCTGCAGTAAATACAAAACAAGGGTACCTTTCATCTGTGTCTATAAAAAAAACTTTGTGTTTTACAAGTATTTGTTTCTGTATTTATTGGTTTCTACGCTCTTTTTGATCATGAAAATATTGACCTTGTAGTTTTGGCTGCATCTTGTATTAGTGCCAGGAAATTTCACATCCAAAGAAAATACAAAAAAAGCAAAATGAAGAATAATACATCACCTAAAAGAAACAACATCTTAGTGCGCTGTTATCTAGAAACCAGTCCCTAAGTCTGAAATTTACCCTTAAAGCTGAACTCTATCTAAAATTCCCATCCTCTGTACACTACAAAGGTTAAATGGTCATTTTGTCCAGGAGGATTGGAAGAAGAATAATACTTCTTATTCTTCTGGTAGCTGCCGCTTCCCACTCTCCGGTGGTCCCGGTTGTGGGGGTCCTCAATATTCTCACACACACAATGCAGAACTGCTGGGGCATTACAAGGTAACATTTTGGAGATACGTGGAGTTTGACAATAGGGCCAAGTGCTGTAACCCTACAATGCAACCTAACCAATATCCTTTAACATACCCTTAAAGTGGATGCAAACTGTTACAACATATACCCATTGAAATGACTAGCTACAGGTGATACACAGAAATTAAACAAATCCTCTCACATAAGCTGCACCTGTTTATCTCTACTCTAGAGCTGTTCAAAGTACAGAATTTAGACAGAATTTCACAGCTCTAGAAGGTAGGGGGTGGCAATCTAATGTCACACACTGCACAGAGATGAGTAATCTGAGACCTGAGTGGAGGGAATGGACACGCCCACTTCTACATAGTCTCATAGGGAAACATGCACAACTGTGGCTGTCAACCACCGTTTGTGTGCGGGAGGGGGCAGGGCAGTCCATGTGATTTTGTGGTGTGGAGGTTAACTCAGTGAGTCAGAAGTGACTTATGCAGATAGCAGAGTAAGGCCCCTTTCACACATGCGGACCGTATGTACGTATTTCATCCATCCGTTTTCGGATGAAATATGGACATACATGCATCCCTATGGGATAGTGGGTGTGAGTGGATGTACATCCACTCACACCCGATATCATCCGGCCCCGCTCTCGTCCTATTCTGCAGACTGAAGAAAATCCTATTTTTCTATCCGTCTGCAGAGCGTATCGGATGAACACGGACAGACGGTCCATGTTCCTCTAATCCCCCATAGGGGAGAGCGGAGATCTAACAGGGCGGTCCCTGCACAGTGTGCGGGTCCTGCCCTGTCATCCGCCGGCTCAGCTGGGGAAAACGGAGCGATCCCCGCTGAGCAGCGGATGTTCACGGGTCGGATCAACACAGATCCGTCCCGTGTAAAAGGGGCCTAAGGAGAGTGGAGACAAGTTCACACTTGTGCGACTTGTCCTGCAACTTAGGACTGCAAAGTCGTATGACAAGTCATATGCCATGATTACCAATGACTACCATTCATATCTGTGTGACTTCAAGTAGTCCCTGTACTACCTTGGGCCGATTTTGATGCGAGTTACACAGGCATTGCCTGAAAACGTGGGTAAAAATCGCAGTAGTGTTAAAGGGCCCTAACGCTGGGTACACACGATCCGAATATCAGCCGGTTCAGCAGGAACTGGCTGCCATTCAGACAGGGTGTACAGCTGCCTGACCAACTTCTGTCAAATGGGCATACTGGAAAACTAGCAGCCGATCAGCATTGGCAACCAATGGCTGCGAGTGGTGATCAGTGTGTTCTGGCCGGTGGGGGGTGCAGTACTTTGCAGCCAACTATTTTTTTTATGATTTTGCATGGAGTGAAGACTAAGAATAAAATTCTATCATGTTTTTTATTCATCTTTATCTAGATTATCCTCACTACTTATCCCTTTAAATATTAACAGGAAATGGGCAGAGTAGTTGTCAGAATTTCTATCCCTGCTGCAATCATATAAAATAAAAAAATTCTCCGTTGAGGGACATGGTAATGCACTAATTCTTGGATATATCAATATATATGGGTTATATGAATCTGCCTTCGCTTTTGTGAACAAACAGTGCATAGGATTTTTTATCATCAATTTATGGACATGGGAATTTAGTGATTCTTGAACATAAGGAATGTCCAATTGCATTTCAACTGGGGGTTGGACTACAGCCACTGACATTCAAAGAGTGTGAATTTCTAGAAGAATATCTGAAGGAATAAATGCCTGACCAAGGCTAGAAGAAAAAAATGGGGAACGTTTCTCTCCTTCTTTGCTATATAATACCAATTCACATGTATCATTGGAGTTAGGAAAACTGAGATAAAAACCCATAAGAAGAGACCTATTTGGTACACTGATCGCTAAAAAGGGCTGAAATGTTTTGCGGTGGCGTTTGCCACGATGTGAAAGTTTGGAGATGGAAGATCTTCTCTGTCACACTGAGTGTTGCAATTTATTAAAGACTATAGACTTGTTGTATTATTGATGATTCGCTACCCGTGTACTTGTGTAAATTAATTTTATGCGATTCTGACACATGCATGTGTGCATAGTAACCAATCAGCTTCCAGGTTTAAGACTGCGACTTCATGTCCAACTTCCATCCGACTTCAATGAACGGGATCAGACTTTGATCCCGACAAATACCAGGCCCTTTGAGTCTGGTATGAATCTTGGAGAAGGAACCTCTTACCAAAATACCAAGGAACCATGAAGGAGGAACCTCTTACCAAAACATTAAAAAAAAATGGCATAGGGCCCCCCCCCAGGACCATACCACACCTTTATCCGAACATGCAGCCCAGCAGATCAGGAAAGGGGGGAGGGGAGCGAGCGCCCCCCTCCTGGACCATACCAGGCCACATGCCCTCAACATGCGCCCCCACCCCAAAGCTGATGGGACAATGGGGACAGTGGGGACAAGGGCCTCTTCCCGACAACCCTGGGCGGTGGTTGTTGGGGTCTGCGGATGGGGGAATAGATCCTGGCCCCCCACCTTATGTGAATGAGTATTGCGTACACTGTACCCATTCACTCAAAAAAAAGTGTCAGAAATAAAAATCAGCACACAGGTTTTTGACAAAGTCCTTTATTGAATCAGCTCCAGCGTCTCTTTTCCCTCCGATGATGTCTTCAACCTCTGGTTCTTCTCGCGGCGCTGAGGTCATCTTTCTCTGGTTCTTCCTTCGCTTCTTCTCGCTGCGCTAATGTCTTCTTCCTCTGCCGGTTCTTCCCTCTCCACTGTCTTCTTCCTGTGCCGGTCCTTCCTTCCGCCGCGGATCAGCCAGCCAGAATCCATAGACACGCCTGTACCTGCACAGTCACTGCCCTCGGCCAAGGGGACCCTTCAGTGTCCGTGGCGGGACCCCCGCCTTTGGATCTCTCAGTCGGCCGAGACGGCCCGAACATACACGGCCCCGTTGCTCCTCACGGTGCTGGCCGTTCCAGCCTGCAGTCTTCCGGAGTCGCATGGGACACCGCCTCGCCTGTTGATCGGCCGTCATCGGTGATGCCCCCAAGGATCAGTGAGTATGATTGTGAATTGATTTGGGGGAGGTCAGTTGATGATTCCGTATCGGGCCCCGAAGACCAAATAGTGTTGGTGGTTAGGTCGGTTCTCTCTAGTATGGGCGTTTCGGGCGCAGCGACAAATCTTTCCCCTCCTTCCGGAGGGGCCTTGTGGGCTGCAGCTCCCACGGGTGCCCACATACCAGAGGAGATGAAGGAAAGAATATGGCGACGGGATTTCGTTGATTTCCTCGCTCTAGTTCCGTCGGACAGGGAAACGGTCGACAAATCCCGGCGGGTAGACGTCACTACACAGGGCGAGAAAGTCAAGCAGCTTCCTAGAACATTTGGGAACTGGCTGCAAGGTTTTTGTGCCTACGCGGGAGTGCTCTGCGAGCGTTACCCAGAGTTGGCGACCTCCTTGTTCTGCTACCTGGACCTTATCTGGGGGGCGTACAAGGTTTATGGGGGTCAATGCTGGTTCCAGTATGACACCCAGTTTCGGCAGAAGATGGCGGCGCTCAAGGAGCTTCGTTTCGACTGTCAGGATGGTAGCCTGTGGTTGTTGCTAATGTGCCCTCACAGGCCAGCGTCCTTTCAGTCTGCGGTCGGCGCTCCTCAATCCGGAGCGTCGGCCGCCTCCAAAAAAGGTGTCTGTTGGCTTTTCAACGAAAGCCACTGTAAGTGGTACTCCGCCTGTCGCTTCAGGCATGAGTGCTCTAGCTGTGGGGGCGCGCACCCCTCCAGCCGGTGCTTCAGGAAGGGAAAACAGACACTTTCCAGAGTGGGAGCCAAGACCGACCTTCCTAAGCCGGAGGACGCCGGTGAACGTCCTAGAGATGTTGCCCTGGCTAGACCGGTACCCCCTTCGTAGGGAGGCCCTGATCCTAAAGGATGGCCTGGATCGAGGTTTCTGGATACCGTTTTCCCCGTCGGACGCTCCTACCATGTCAGCAAATTTAAAATCGGCTGTGGAATTTGAATCCGTAGTGGCCGAAAAGCTCCAGAAAGAGCTGGAGCTGGGGCGCATGGCGGGCCCCTTTGATCCTCCCCCATTCCACAACCTGCGGGTGTCCCCACTTGGCGTGGTCCCCAAAAAGGCGAGTGGTAAATTTCGTTTAATTCATCACTTATCCTACCCTTCCGGCTCCTCTGTCAACGACGGAATTGATCGCGAGGAATCGCGGGTGCATTACGCGTCATTTGATAAGGCTCTTAACCTCGTCAGGGCAGCAGGGCGTTCCGCTCTTTTGGCAAAAGCGGACATTGAGTCCGCTTTTCGCCTTCTCCCGGTTCACCCGGATTGTTTCCACCTCCTGGGTTGCTATTTTCAGGGAAGCTATTTCTTCGATATGTGCCTGCCTATGGGTTGCGCCATTTCGTGTTACTTCTTTGAGTTATTCAGTAGCTTCCTTGAGTGGGTAGTCGCCCGGGAGGCCGGGTCTCAGTCCATGCTGCACTACTTGGATGATTTCCTTTTTGTGGGTCCCTCGGACAGTGGGCAGTGTCAATGCTTGCTCTCTGTTTTTCAAGATGTTTGTCGGCGTTTGGCTGTCCCACTGTCCGCGGACAAGACTGAGGTTCCGGTAACGGTACTATCTTTTTTGGGTATTGAGATTGACACAGTGGCCATGGTCTTTCGCCTGCCGAGGGAGAAGCTGACTAGGCTCCTATCCTTGGTTCGTTTGGCGAAAGGGTCCAAAAAACTGCAGCTGAAACAGCTACAATCTCTGCTGGGGCACCTAGTATTCGCGTGCAGGGTCATACGCATGGGGAGGGCTTTCTGCAGGCGCCTGTCTTGGGCCACGAAGGGCGTTACCGCCCCGCACCACCACGTTCGGATCACCAAGCCCATGCGGGCTGATTTGGATATTTGGCTAACCTTTTTGCAATCCTACAACGGACAGTCTTGTTGGTTGCAGGAGGAGGTACCGAACTCACAGCTGGAGTTGTACACTGACGCGGCAGGCTCCTGTGGTTTCGGCGCCTTCTTTCGGGGGGAGTGGTCTGCGGAATGTTGGCCGGCCTCATGGGCCCGCATGGACTTGTTGCGCAATCTCACCCTTTTGGAGCTTTTCCCGATCATTGTAGCGGTGGAGCTTTGGGGTGAACAGTTGCGCAATCGTCAGGTGATCTTTTGGTCAGACAATATGAGCATAGTGCAGGTAGTGAACAAGCAATCGGCCAGTTCCCCCCCGGTTGTGTCACTGTTGCATTTTTTGGTTTTAAGATGTTTGCATTTTAACATTTATGTTAGGGCAAAACACGTTCCGGGAGTTTCTAATGACATTGCCGATGCTCTTTCCCGCCAACAGTACCCCCGTTTTCGTTCCCTGGCTCCGTCGGCTTCGCTGGAGGGCCTCCCCTGTCCGGCCCACTTATGGAACCTCGTTTCCGGGGATTGTTAGAACTGCTTCGGTTGTCGCTTTCTCCGCGGACGTGGGCGTCGTATTGTCGGGTCTGGCACGAGTGGTTACAAGCGTCGGGCGGTGAGTTCTCTATCTCATCTCCGGATGATAGACGTTTGATCTTATTTGCTTACCTGGTCCAGTTACAGGATAAGGGAGTGTCGGGTTCCACTGTCTCTTCGGCGATGTCCGCCCTATCCTTTTGGTTTCAACTCCTGGGGTGGGGGGATGTCACAAAAGCCTTTCCAGTGCGTCGGATATTGAGGGGCTGGAAACGCATCACTCATCTTCCAGATTCCAGGCGCCCCATTTCTATACAGATCTTATCGGATGTTTTGGCTATGTTGCCGGAGGTGTGCTCATCCGAGTTCGAGATTTCGCTGTTCCGAGTAGCTTTTTCATGGGCGTTCTTTGTGGCTTTTCGCTTTGGGGAATTAGTTGCAAAATCCAGGTCTTCCCCTGGGGGTATTCGGTCGGAGGATGTTGCCTTGTCGGAGCGCAGTGTCACCATTTTATTGCGCTCCTCGAAGACTGATAGTCTTGGCAGGGGCCGCCGAGTGGTGCTGCACCACTGTGGTGGCCCATTCTGTCCAGTGTCTCTGGCCTTTCCTTTTCTTTCCGCGCGCCCCCCATCCCCCACGTTTTTCGTGCACGCTGACTCCTCCTCGTTGAGTCGCTTTCAATTTTTAAAAGTTTTTCGTTTTTGCCTCGAGGCTTTAGGCCTACCTGCGGGCGATTTTTCGACTCACTCATTTCGCATAGGCGCTGCCACCGCCGCTTCTGGCTTAGGGTTTTCCGATACGGAACTTCAGCGGCTGGGCAGATGGGAGTCGTCTCATTTTTCGCTGTATGTTCGCCCTCACCTTTTGTGTTAATTTCAGGTTTTCCCCCGGCTCAAGTATGGATACTGGGTGATTCCTTTGTCTTCTGGGCGGCTCGTCACGCAGAGATCCGAAACTATGGGAGAAATTTGGGACTCTCTTCAGACGTGGCAAGGATTCGCTGGCTGGGCCTGCGCGGGCTGCGTTGGCATCAGGTACTGTGGGAATGTTGGCACCTCCGTACCCGTGTGTCCGGTCACATTGTCCTTGTGGTTCACGCCGGCAGGAATGATGTAGGTTACACCCGGTCCGTGGATCTAATTTCTGCCATAAAGGCCGATATTGCTCAATGCCTTGCAATGTTTACCAGTGTGACTTTCGTCTGGTCAGAGATTGTCCCTCGATCAATTTTGGGCTAGAGAAGTCCCGGGACCCTGTTTGGAAAATTTTCGCAGGAAGGTCAACGCCCAAGTGTCCAAATTTGTTCGGAGGATCGGGGGGGTCGTTGTCCGTCATAAAGATTTGGAGGGAAACAACACTGACTTGTTGAGGAGGGATGGTGTTCATCTCAACGACATTGGCATGGACATATTTAACCTGGGACTTCAGAGGGGGGTGGAACAGGCGCTGGCTGCGGTGGGGCGCCCGTCAGTGGATCACTGACTGGCTGGTGGCGGTTTTGGTGACCTTGCCAGCAAATATGGAACCCCTTTTATGCCCGGATGGTAATTGGGAGATTGGCGGCCGGTCCGGCACTGATGGTAAGGACAGGCCCCTCCTTCATCTCCCTTTTACATTTGTAGTTGAGTGCTCACAGTACAACTGTGACTGGCATGGTCTTAAAGAGTTAATGTTAATGTTGATTTAAATAAAGATGTGGCCTTGCCCTTTCCAACGTTAATGGTTGTATGTGTTTTTTTTTGGATGAGAAGAAGGGGTAAGGTATGACAAGTGGTATGGTTGGGACCTGGGCTTATTGCACCTCAGCAGTCATGTACAATAAGGAAGGAAGTTGCTTTCGTAAACAGACCCCTCACTGTGTAAAGAAGTGAAGGTTCTGTTCATGAAAGCAAAAGAGAAAATTCAGATGCAAGGACCCAGAAACAAGACTTTGAGTACTGCACAGAAATAGTGTCGATGCTACAAGACCCTCAACTCAGTGAAGAGTAAGGAGGCAGACATCAGTACTGAAGGATGGATTATTCAATTTTCTCCAGAACAGAAGGTACTGCACACTTTATTAAAGCTAAGCGGGAGTTAGACAGACTCAAAGATTGCCTTACGACTTAAGAAGCTGTTTCATAGAACCATAGCTAAGGGGTAAGAAAGTGGATATATTAAAAGCCAGATTCTGCAATTCAAAGACAAGAGGCAAAATAGTACCGAGGGTCAGTATAAAAAGAAAGTGTATTGATGGAGTTCTCAGCAATACCGAAAAGAGGTCAAGTAGGGAAAGTAAGTGTAAAGAGATAATAACACTCATGCGGCGTATACACGAGCAGACTTTACGGCAGACTTTGCTCGGCGGACTTTTCGACAGACTTTACGACGGACTTTCCGAATGAACGGACTTGCCTACACACAATCCACCAAAGTCCGTCGAATTCGTACGTGATGACGTACGACCGGACTAAAACAAGGAAGTTCATAGCCAGTAGCCAATAGCTGCCCTAGCGTGGCTTTTTGTCCGTCGTACTAGCATACAGACGAGCGGATTTTTCGACCGGACTCGATTTCGACGGATTGATTTAAAACATGTTTCAAATCTAAGTCCGTCCAACTTTTGAGAAAACAAAGTCCGCTGGAGCCCACACACGATCGAATTGTCTGACGAAATCCCGTCCGCCGGGCAAAGTCTGCCGTAAAGTCCGCTTGTGTGTACGCGGCATTACTGTATAACGGAAACTGCCAGAATCCAGGACACTGACAATTAACAGTAAGGCTCTATTAAAGATTCCACAATGGGAAAGCTAGGAAAGGAAGAAGCATTATTGTGGACTATATAGTGCTGTAGCAAAGTCCCAAAATCTTCAGGAACCCTAATATGATCAGTTCCACATGCAGGGAACAACATTAGGACACTGATGTTTGACAGCCTTGTAAATCGATAAACCCCTCTTCTATGAGGCACGTCTTGGGAGAGATAATCACTACAAATGGTACTACAGCGTAGGGAACCTAAATAATTCAAGATTATGTACACTAACGAACAGGTAATCTAGAAAAAGCAAATGAACCAGATACGTGATTACAGGGCTTATGAAATGATTATCTTGTATTTCCTCAAAAATTACCTTGATTATAGTATTTAACTGAAATGAAGAAACCAAATAAAACTAGGAAACAAAAACCCACTTACAGCTGTACTAGCTTAAACAGGAACAAAACGCAAGAACCACATTTGCACACACCAATGTTGAGTGTGTTTTTCCTCAAAGTGAATGCACGGTTTAAACATTTCCTCTGATGCCCCGTACACACGGTCGGACTTTGTTTGGACATTCCGACAACAAAATCCTAGGATTTTTTTCCGACGGATGTTGGCTCAAACTTGTCTTGCATACACACGGTCACACAAAGTTGTCGGAAAATCCGATCATTTTGAACGCGGTGACGTAAAACACGTACGTCGGGACTATAAACGGGGCAGTGGCCAATAGCTTTCATCTCTTTATTTATTCTGAGCATGCGTGGCACTTTGTCCGTCGGATTTGTGTACACACGATCGGAATTTCCGACAACGGATTTTGTTGTCGGAAAATTTTATATCCTGCTCTCAAACTTTGTGTGTCGGAAAATCCGATGGAAAATGTGTGATGGAGCCTACACACGGTCGGAATTTCCGACAACAAGGTCCTATCACACATTTTCCGTCGGAAAATGCGACCGTGTGTACAGGGCATAAGCCCCAGGCATTTAGCCAAAGCCCCCTATGCATATGGACAGGCATTACTGCCATGTGAGAGACCACAATAACTAAAGTGGAGGGCCTCAGACCGTTGCTGAACAAGTTACAAAATTTGAGGGTCTTGTTCTTTGTTGGAAGAGTTCCTCTTAAAGGATGTTATCCATTAAAACACAACTTCAAAATAAAAACACCGCCAACAGAAGAGATAAGAGCCCAACAGAGCCTGAACAAGGTTATGTAGTAAATGGTGTTTCAGTGTGTTTGGAATGTCTGCGAGCAGATTGTTCCATTCACTGTGCACAGACCAACACAAAGGGAGCACGTTTGGAATGTCTTCGAGCAGATTGTTCTATTAATTACGAAAACTAACACAAGCACAAAATGCAAAAGAATCCTGTTAGACACAACACAGGTCTCAGGCTTAGCCAGCGGAACTGCAGAAATTGCTAATGAAGATGACCTGTAGAAACTGGAGTCTGAAGATCCAAAATAAAGACAATTTTTCCCTCTAGGGACAACTGAAAATTGCTGCCCAGAACAGAAAGTGAGGTCACCCGTTGCAGCGGGACTGTCCTCAGAGCATGTTTTAACAGACATGTTGAACTGAATAGCAACTAACCCAAAGTAAGACAAAGCCCCATGTATTTACAAAGCAAGTTAGTAAGAGCAGATAAGGGCCGTAGGTGCCTGGAAATGAACAAGTCACTGTAGGTGGGCAGTGAAAATAAAGCGAAGACTGGATCATTTACTATGTGCTTCAGTGAGAAAATGCTTCTAAGTTAACCACTTAAGCCCCGCTCACTGTATATATACGTCATTTTTTTGGAGATGGATATCTCGGTAACGGCAGCAGCTGCTGCCACAACCGAGATATCCATCTTTACAGTGAGCGATTCTGTACACGATAACGGTGGTCTCTGCGGCGGGTTCGCCGCGAGATCACCGTTATCGGCGGCGGGAGAGGTGCCACCCCCCCTCCCGCCGCTCTCCCGCGCCTTCCGCCGCTTACCGGAGCCGTCGGTAACGGCGGAGGCGATCGGGTCCTTTCCCTGCTGAGGTATGGAGACAAGTGAGGCCAAGATGGCCCCCACCCGTCTCCATACCATGTGACGGCCGGAGCGACGTCATTCGACGGCTCCGCCCACTCTCTTAAAGGCACAAATTTTTTTAGTGTCATTTAGTTAAACGACTTTTTTTTTTTTTTTTTTTTTTTTTTTTGCATTTTAGTGTAAATATGAGATCTGAGGACTTTTTGACCCCAGATCTCATATTTAAGAGGACCTGTCATGCTTTTTTCTATTACAAGGGATGTTTACATTCCTTGTAATAGGAATAAAAGTGATCCAAATTTTTTTTTTTTTTAAAAAAACAGTGAAAAAATAAATAAAATACAATAAAATAAATAATAATAAAAAAAAATTTTTTTAAAGCGCCCTGTCCCGACGAGCTCACACGCAGAAGCGAACGCATACGTGAGTAGCGCCCGCATATGAAAACAGTGGTCAAACCACACATGTGAGGTATCGCCGCGACCGGTAGAGTGAGAGCAATAATTCTAGCCCTAGACCTCCTCTGTAACACAAAACATGCAATCTGTAGAATTTTTTAAACGTCGCCTATGGAGATTTTTAAGGGTAAAAGTTTGACGCTATTCCACGAGCGGGCGCAATTTTGAAGCGTGACATGTTGGGTATCAATTTAGTTGGCGTAACATTATATTTCACAATATTAAAAAAAATTGGGCTAACTTTACTGTTGTCTTATTTTTTTTTTCAAAAAAGTGAATTTTTTCCAAAAAAAGTGCGCTTAGAAGACCGCTGCGCAAATACGGTGCAAAAAAAAGTATTGCAATGACCGCTATTGTATTCTCTAGGATGTTAGAAAAAAAACAATATATAATGTTTGGGGGTTCTAAGTAATTTTCTAGCAAAAAAACCTGTTTTAAACTTGTAAACACCTAAAATCCAAAACGAGGCTGGTCTTAAAGAGTGAAAAAGAAACAAGCAGTGTATCTGCAAGAATGTCGACTCCCTGGTGGATGACAACGGCACTGAGTTCCCTCAGGCTGAAACATTACCTTAGTAAACAAAAATGTCGGGATTTTTTTTTTAACAAGAAAAAGGCACCCAATGGTTGAAATTGCGATGCAGCTTCTTTGCTGCAGCCTGGCTGGCCTTAACCATTAAATGTATGAAAAGAGTTTGGGTCACACTTACAAAACTGCACGGTATGCGAAAAAATACTAAAACAGTCCACAGGTCTAGTGCATAGGGGTTACATATCAAGATGTGTTCGTCACAAAACAGAAACTCACCTACAGGGAGCTAAGATAGAAAAAAAGAGAACCGAGGGGGACTGGTTCACACCCAAAGGTTGTGCTATGGCTCTGAAACTGTGAAGCTGTCTGAGGCTAACTGACATAGAACCCATAGAGCACCATAATATAAAGCCCAGTGCCCTTAGGTCACATAATAGGCACATATCACTGTATTCAGTGGTTCATTCAGAATGCAAGTGTTCAGAGTTACCAGAAGTTGTGTTGCCACTCTATGGCTCAATGCAGTGTTCAAAAGCCATATATTAGGATATTCTTTCCACACCCAAAGGTTTACATACAATTTAACACTCTTGTCACTGAAAAATAATAAAGGATATAACAAAGTACATAAAAATGAAATAAAAAGAGCAAAAATTCCAAGATTGTGAAAGAGAGCAAAACAGACGCCAAAAAAGATTTGGCCATACTTTTCTTTTAAGATCATTACAAAGTACAAGGGGGTGATGTCACAAGGGGGGGGAGCCACCAGGTGACATTGTTGGGTGGCCCCGCCCTTTAGCTATTTAAGAACTGTGAGGTGGCACAGCAGGCAGGCAGGAGACTTCGGCACAAGCAGAGCTTTTTTCTTTGTTGGGGTCGATAGTGGCGGCGGGCATGATTGACGATGGATCTACACTGGGGGACATTGTTTTTTTATTTTTATTAAAGGAATTGGCAAAATATGTGTTTTTATTTCTTTTTGACATAACAGCTTCTTGGGTATGTACACACTGCCATGACCTCAATGCTTTGCTTCATATTGCAGGAATTTTAACTCGATATGCCAAGTTTACAGGCAGCATCACCTGTCAAACTTGCCCATTGAGCTCAATGGGGCTGCTTGACTTGCAGTTGTGCAACAGTATCTCAATGCAAAATTCTCATTCTGCTGGAAAAAAAAAAAAAAAACATTCTGGAGGCAACAGTAGCAACTCCTGCACTGTGGAGTGCAACAGTGGGAGGGTCTTAAAGGGGCATTAAATATCAGGAGTATACATTAAATACAGAGTGCAGGATTCAGGTGTGCGCTACGTACAGAGTGCAGGTTCTAGGGGTACACTGCATACAGAGTGTAGGGTTTAGGGGTGTGCTGCATACAGAATCCAGGGTTCAGGGGTACACTGCATAAAGAGTGTAGGGTTTAGAGGTGTGCTGCATACAGAATCCAGGGTTCAGGGGTACACTGCATACAGAGTGCAGGGTTCAAGGGTGCACTGCATTCAGAGTGCAGGGTTTATTGGTGCGCTGTGTACAGAGGGCAGAGTACAGGGGTGCCGCCTTTTCCCCCTAAATCACACCCTCCCCCAGTACAGTGCTTTACTCCCACCCCCAAATCCCCCTCCTTGACAGTACCTGATGTAGAACTGCAGATGCAGAAGAGCAGAATAGGTTACAGGAGGAGAGTGGAGTGTAGTGTAGCTGTGGGGCCGTGGGCACAACGTGGGTTCCAACAACCTAACTATGCAGAGACGTGGCAGGCAGAGCACAGATGAGATCACTCTGCAGCCGGAACTAGAGTAGCAGGATTGGCAAATGCAGCCATCTGCCTCTTCCACCGCCGACTCCAGCCTGCTTCTATTTAAAAATAATCCCAACTGGCGCCAACCTCTGCCTGGATAAGTGGCTGCTGGTGATACATCAAGCTGTCAATGGGGTTCTTTCTTACACTTGCCATGCCAACACTAAACTGCCTGAAAACCAGGACTGATTTTTACATTTACTGACACTGATTTTTACAAACTGTCAATACATTTACTGACGGCTGGCAACCCTTCTTTAAAGCCCTGGTGCCCAATCTGTGACCCTTTGTGACTGTGTGGACGTCTGGGTCTCTGCAGACATTAGCCTTTATTTTCTGTACCTAAGCCAAAGAAGAAAAATATTCTATAGACTGGCTTCTAGTGGCTGGTTTATTTGTTTCAGTTTTGTGCACTATCCATCCTTTTTCTCTTTTTTGTTTTTTTCCTAGGATATTATAGAACTCTTGCTGAGAGAAATATAGAAGTAGCATAAGTAATTTTTAAGGGGGCTATAAGGAGCACAAATGCGGGAGCGCTGATTTGTAAAGGGGCTATAATAGCACAGATATCTAGCAGTCATACGTAATGTGTTTCCAGTCTAGGACTGACTTCTCAAGCATGTTTCCAGCCTCCTGCAACAAGGTTACGGCAAGTTTGCAGCCTCTGACCATCTCTTGTAGAATTTCTGAAATCTTTGACCAGCTGCTATTGTATGCTTACAGTCTCTGGCAGCAAATTTTTTATAGCGTTACATTCACCAAATATTAAGTGCAGCCCTTTGTTGGTATCACAGGGATGCACTCAACGCCCCTATTATCATGAGAGATGCCTACCACTGTCTTACGTAATGACAATGCTATTGCCAAATAAACAGAAAATTTAGAACAAGGGACATAACTTTCAATCAGGATGATGTGTCCCTTGTGCGGATGCCACCATTTTTTTTTTTTTATCAGAAATGGATGTTGCCTCTTTCAGTTGAAATCCTCCTCCATCCATGCCCTCACTCCCTTCTGGTGCTCCAGGGGTTAATACAAATAAGGAGCTGTTACATGTCTGAATATGCCTGTAGTTTCACCCAACTGCTTTATTCCTAGAAACCGTACTACAGCTTCCTTTAATTAAACGGGATCTATTAATGGATGTGGGCAGATTATTGATAGGCCCACCCCATCCGTTAATAGAAGTTGTAATACAGCTTCTATAAATGGAACAGTTGGGCAGAATGGGTGGACATAGTTGGGCACTCCTGATGAGAGACTGCGAGAGCCTCTTGGTTGTATAAACCCCAACCACACGAGAAGATTATTACAGCGGGGGCGGGATTGGGGGGGTGGTAAGGGAGGGGGCATGGATGGAGGAGAATTTCTACTAAAGGAAGAGGCATCAGCATAAGAGAAACATTCTACTGACTGTAAATTATACCCCATGTACTGAGTTTATTGTTTTTATTTTGGCTGCACTTAAAGGAGTTTTAAAGGCAGAAGGTTTTTTTTTTTATCATTCTATGCGTTAAGATAAAAAGCCTTTTGTGTGCAGCACAAAAGTCCCTCCTGCCATCCGGAACTCTCCCTCCTGATTGGCTGAGACACAGCCGCAGCGCCATTGGCTCCCGTGGCTCTAAATCAAAGTCAGTTAGCCAATCAGAAGAGAGAGGGGGTAGGGCCGAATGGCAGCTCCGTGTCTGAATGGACACACAGAGCTGTAGCTTGGCTCGGGTGCCCCCATAGCAAGCTGCTTGCTGTGGGGGAACTTGACAGGAGGGAGGGGCCAGGAGCAGCGAACAAGGACCCGAGAAGAGGAGGATCTGGGCTGCTTTGTGCAAAACCACTGCATATAGGAGGTAAGTATAACATGTTTGATATAAAAAAACAAAAAAAAAACCACACAAGACTTTGCAATCACTTTAAGCCCCATACACACGGGCAGAATTTTGGGAGACATTTAAAAAAATACCGTCCGACATTCTGCCCGCGTGTCTGTCGGACGTACATGCTGGAAAACCAGCAGACCGACCATTGGCTGAGAGCGCTGGTTGGAGTGTTCTGGCGGAGGGGCCGTCCCCCTGTCATAACATAAGATCTCAGTGGGGGAGATCACTGAACTAACCTCGCATGGTTCCGACTGGTGCGGTCAGTTTTTTTCATGCAACCCTCAGGGTTAAGTGCCAAGGAAACCTTGAGCTGAGCTTTCAGATAAAGATCAAGGTTTTTACATATCAGACAACAACCCCACCTCTCAATAGAAAGCTCCCATAGGAGCAGAAACAGAAACATCCAACTGAAGAGAAACCCAGGGTAAACCAACAACATGCAAGTGGGATAAAGGCTTCTGTATGGCCTGGGAGAAACTTGGAACACTCCCAGTTGGAATCTGTGAACAGACAAAGCGAAGCCTTAATTCTCCTTGACTTCTACAAGACTACCTGGCCTAGTAAGAAAAGTAAGTACTGTAATGCAAAGAGTTTTATCCTTCATAAGATTACAGAAATGCATAGCTCCCAACTGTCCCTGATTTGGAGGGACTGTCCCCGATTTGGAGCAATGTCCCTCTGTCCCTCATTCCTCCTCATTTGTTCCTCATTTTGGTCTGATCCATATAGTTTTATATAAAATGCACTTTTTATCTTTCAAAAAGGGTTTCCCAGTGCTAAACCTTTCATCCAATTTTTAAATTGCTGCATTTGTACATTTTAAATGCCAATATAAAGGAATAGTAGTGATACAAAGAAGTCCTTGTGGATTTAATTAACCTTTTTTTTGGTTAGTTCTCCTTTAAAGGGGTGTGGCAGGGGGCGTGTCCTATGCCTACATACGTTTGTTAGTAGGCGTCCCTCATTCCGATCTCAAAATGTTGGGAGGTATGGAAATGTTAGATTGCACTCAGCAATCTGCTTCTAAGCTATACTAGTAAAAATCATAGAAATGATCTGAACCACACTTCAGAATTGTTGGTCACCGACACTGATCTGTCAGATAAACTACACAAAGATGACTACTTGCCAAAGCTAAGTAATTACTCCATGTATTATTAAGATTATTAGTTATGTAACCTCAATCTCAACATTTTCTGCATCTGAGCAGAGTGAAGCGTGTGTCGGCTTGGGTTTGTATCAAAGTGGCCCCATCACACACTTAAAAGTAAAACTACAGACCATTTCCCCATGAGTATTCTTTATTAGCGAATAATGTTGTTTCTCTGAGAGTTAATTATTTTAGCATAAGTCACTACAAATTAATCTATTTTGAATTAAAGCTCAACCACTGTGCTATACTACTTATCAGAAAGCACAGGAGAAAAAAATTATATATATTATATATATATATATATATATATATATATATATATATATATATATATATAGGTCTAGCTCAGTGGTAGATGCGTTTTCAGTGAGTTCACAGCCAACAACAGGAACTTCAGTTTAAAGGCGTGATAGCCCACGTTTATTGAAAGTAACAAAAATGAAAGTTCATACATGCATGGGTTGCCCACACAGGGGTTCTTCTCCCAAAAATTACAACACAAACAAAAATGCCAAGCCACCTGGCTCTCAAGGCTCACTCAGCTTTGGTCGCAGTTCAAAGCTGCGCAGGTCCACTCCTGGCCTCTAGGAAGGAGTTCTCCTGACTTTCCAGGCTTTCACCCTCCTCCAAGACTCACAGTCCCCTCTGGTCCCCAGGACTTTCTCTTCTAGTTGTCTCAACTATTACACTGGGGGGGAGAACTCTGGGGGAATCTAGGATGGAAAAGGACCTGGGGGTCCTAGTAGATGATAGGCTCAGCAATGGCATGCAATGCCAAGCTGCTGCTAACAAAGCAAACAGAATATTGGCATGCATTAAAAAGAGGATCAACTCCAGAGATAAAGCGATAATTCTCCCGCTCTACAAGACTCTGGTCCGGCCGCACCTGGAGAATACTGTCCAGTTCTGGGCACCAGTCCTCAGGAAGGATGTACTGGAAATGGAGCGAGTACAAAGAAGGGCAACAAAGCTGATAAAGGGTTTGGAGGACATTAGTTATGAGGAAAGGTTGCGAGCACTGAACTTATTCTCTCTGGAGAAGAGACGCTTGAGAGGGGATATGATTTCAATATACAAATACCGTACTGGGGACCCCACAATAGGGATAAAACTTTTTTTGCGGAAGGGAGTTTAACAAGACACGTGGCCACTAATTAAAATTAGAAGAAAAGAGGTTTAACCTTAAACTACGTAGAGGGTTCTTTACTGTAAGATTGGCAAAGATGTAGAATTCCCTTCCACAGGCGGTGGTCTCAGCGGGGGGCATCGATCGATCGATAGTTACAAGAAACTATTAGATAAGCACCTGAACGACCACAACATACAAGGATATACAATGTAATACTGACATATAATCACACACATAGGTTGGACTTGATGGACTTGTGTCTTTTTTCAACCTCACCTACTACCCTGTTTCCCCGAAAATAAGACCTAGCGTGATTGTCTGTGATGGCTGCAATATAAGCGCAACCCCCCAAATAAGCCCTAACCTGTTTCCCCAAAAATACCCTGAAAATAAGAACTACAAGGACTTTAACTAGGGCTTATTTGGGGGGTAGGGCTTATATTGCAGCCATCACCGACAATCACGCTAGGTCTTATTTTCGGGGAAACAGGGTATGTAACTATGTCTCAGCTATGGTCTCCCCGACTCTCTCAGCTGGCCCAACTCTCTCAGTCCACTGACCTGGAACCTCTCCCACACGGTGTGCCATCTGAAGGCTATTGCCTAGGTAGCACACCTCCCTCCTGGCTGCAGCAACTGCTCCCACACCAACTCCCATGAACTATGCTCAGATCTGCCTTATAATGGGTGTGTGCACCTGGACACACACACACAACCTTCAGAACTTCTGGAAAACCCAGACACAAGACTGAAGACTCCATCCCTCCCAATGCTCTTTGAAGTCTTCAAGTTTCCAGCCCCAATCCAGACTTACAAAATCCAGAGAAAACTTAAAGCATAGTTTTCTCTGCTCACAAATCTTCTGCTAGCACTTCTCAAACTGCCTCTTTGAGAGTCCTGTGTTCATTTTACACTCATTTTCATCGGAGACGGGGGCTCTCACTCTCACACTATATATATTAGAGCTGCACGATTCTGGCCAAAATAAATATCACAATTTTTTGCTTAGAATAAAAAGATCACGATTCTCTCATGATTCTCGCGAAGTAAAATCTTTCACATTATACAAAGAAAAAAAAAATGGGTTAACTTTACTGGTTAGTTTTTTTTTTTTTTTTTAATTCATTAAAGTAATTTTATCCAAAAAAATTGCATTTAAAAGACTGCTGCGCAAATACAGTGTGACATAAAATATTGCATCAACCACCATTTTATTCTCTAGGGTGTCTACTAGAAAAAAAATATATAATCTGTTGGGGTTCTAAGTAATTTTCTAGCAGCAAAAAAAAATGATTTTAACTTGAAACCAACAAATGTCAGAAAAAGGTTTAGTGTTTAAGTGGTTAAACTTTTTTCACTTACACACAGAGGGGTTGATTTACTAAAGGCAAATAGGCTGTGCACTTTTCAAAGTGCAATTGCACTCTGCAAGTGCAGTTGCCCCAGAGCTTAGTAAATGAGGTAAAGCTTCACTTTTACAAAGAATACCCAATCACGTGCAAGGAAAAAAAAAAAAAAACAGCATTTTTGCTTGCACGTGATTGGATGATGGAAGTCAGCAGAGCTTCTGCTCATTTACTAATCTCTGGAGCAGCTGCACTTGCAGAGTGCAACTGCACTTTGCAAAATGCACAGCTTTTGTGTCTTTAGTAAATCAACCGCAGAGTCTATTCCATGGACAAATTGTTACAATGTTTATACTTAAAGTTGGGTTCCCCCCCAAAAAAACATGAAAAATCCTAAAAAAAAATACAAAAAAACATTTGGATATATATATTTTTTTACTTACCTCTAAATGCCTGTTGCTAGGTGGTCCCTCGTAGTCTGCCTCTTCCAGTGCCTGGGCTGGTGACATCACTTCCCCCTCGGCACAGGAAGGGCTCAGCTCTGCTCCCTCCCTCCTGTCAATCATCTGGGACCCATTACAGGTCCCAGGTGACTGAGCGGCCAATCACGGCGCGCGGCGCCGCTCGCACATGCGCAGTGGGTGCCAGGCTGTGAAGCCACAGCCCGGCGCCCACAGTTGCAATGCCGGCGCCGCTGAACGGAGGGGGAGACAATCGGGGATTCGATCCCCCGCATCGCTGGACCCTGGGACAGGTAAGTGTCCAATTAAAAGTCAGCAGCTGCAGTATTTGTAGCTGCTGACTTTAACTTTTTTTTTTTTTTTTGACTGGACCTCGGGTGGAACACCTCTTTAAGTTCAACTTATAAAAAATGTTTTGATTTTTGGCAGACTGCCCAGTTTTTCTTTTTTTTTTTTTTTTTGACGGCTGTGGCTTCAGAAGAGCAGAGAGAATTCTTTGCATAGAAAGAATTGTGAAACACTTTAGTCAAGATCGCGATAATGATTCTTGACGATTAATTGTGCAGCTCTAATATATATATATAAAAAAATGACAGATATAGCAACTCCATGGTACGTATACAATCAAATGTATAAAACTAGGAACTTCATATTGTACAGATAAAATGCCATGTTTCATGTTAAATATATGCAATTACCTTCAAGTAACTATCAATTATATCAATGCACATCAAGGGATTGTGATGTAAAGTCTCATCCCACCGTAAAGTATACTTCCAATATCTTATAATAAAGATGTAGGCATTTAAGCCTCACTCCCTCTTTATGTTCGAATACAATCATTTTTTCAGAAATAAATATCCTTGTTGGGTGACTTCTTAAAACACAGAAAAAGTATGTTCTTATGTCCAAACAAGTTCACGCCTTTTTTTTACTATCTGCCAAACACTAAATCGAAGATCAGCACTGTTGCTATTAATCGCAATAAAAGCACCATGGATGCGATTGAAAATTGGCATCTTTCATGCACCGTGACAGAAAGACAAGATAAATGATATTTGCCACCTTCTGTGTTCTCAGATGCAGTAAGGCTTATTGACATCCATTATCCATCTCTGGCTTATATTGGCTGTCCCATAATTCTCAAAGATTTAACAAAGGCAACCTCGAGTCTGAAAGGCCGCCAGGCGTGTGCTTTGTTTGAGAAATAAAGTGACACAGAAAAACGTCCTTTAATTGACAGTTAAGTTGGATTCTGCGGGAGGCTTAAATGAAACTTTAGGAGGCAATATATAGCACTGGCTAGCTTAGTGATTTACACAATGTACATAAAAAAAAAAAAAAAAAGACTTACCTTAGTTCATAGTTCACTGCCCTCCCGATGATTTTTAATGGACTTCAGTGAGTTTTTATAAAAAGATACTGGAATATATACTGTGTGGCCATGTGAGATACAAAATACTACTGAGAAGTATCCAAGGTGAACTAATAGATGAAGACAATTCCACGAAACCTGACAAAGGTATCAAACCAAGAGCTTTATATAACCAATGTGCAGATAAATAAAAGCGGAGTACTTGGTCAACTAGTGGATACTAAAAGGTAAAAAATAAAACTTTCTGTGTGTAAACATATATAACAGCCTTACAGCATAAACCATACAATTCAAATACCTGTAGATAGTAGCTGTAGAATATGAAAGGAAAACTAGTACTTTTCTGATATGAAACAAACTTTTCTAACAGGAAATCAATTTATAGCGCCATATCACTAAAAGCCTGTGTTTTGCAATATTTTAGAAGTGTTACTAAACCCACAACAGTAAAATCAGTCTGTATATGCCGTAAAGCAGGGGTCCCCAACAGGGGCGGACTGACCATTGAGCCACTCGGGCACTGCCCGAGGGCCCTGGGCCACTAGGGGGCCCCATCAGGGTTGCCAGCCTCAGAAAAACTAGGGATAGTATGTATAAATCTGTGTTTTTTTTTACATCTGTCTGTGTGTACATGTATGTGTATACTGTGTGATTGTATACTGTGTGTGTGTATACTGTGTGGCCCCATAATCTCTGATTGCCTGGGGGCCCCATGATCTCCTATTGCCCGGGGGCCCCATGAGTTATCAGTCCGCCCCTGGTCCCCAAGCCCCAGGCCGTGGCCTGCTGCCGGGTCGTAGCCTGTTTGCAGCCAGGCCGCGAAGGCTGCACTTTCAGAGGTTCGGCGGCGGCAGCGGGTGAGCAGAGAGATGACGCCGCCCTCACAGCCAGCCGAGAAAACACACCACTGCCTGAGGTGCTGCATGCGAGCAGAGAGATGACGCCATCTCTCACCGCTCACCCCACATCACCACCGTCCAGTCCTCACAGCCGGCCGCGAACACTAGCTCCTTGCGCAGCCTGTCAGAAGCTATATACACGCACGCTCTCAACGGCTGACCTGTGGATGGGGGAAATCACTCCCGCAGTGTTATTGTGTTCTGCCAGTGGGGAGCCTTCCCTACCCACAGAATACAATGATCCGTGTTTCTAACTATAGCTGGCAGCACTGATTGTTTTGGGAAAAACCTGACAGGCTGGTTGTACTCAAGTCGATTAATAGATTGACTTGTGTCTCTGCTTAATTGGCTTAATTTCACTCCATGTATGGCCCACTTAACCACTACGCAGTCCCGTAACATCCTTCCACAAACCTTTACATTTTTCCTTCCCAGATTCCTTCATCCTCCTCACCTATACATAGTGCCCGCTGTCATACCATCCACAATCCTCTCCTGTACATACTGCCCACTATCATACACTTCTCTCCTATATATAGTGCCCGCAGTCATACCCTCCACACTCCTCTCCTGTACATACTACCCTCTGTCATGTCCCCCACACTCCTCTCCTGTACATATTGCCCATTGTCATACCCTTCACATTCCTCTCCTGTACATACTGCTCACTGTCTTACACTCCACACTCCTCTCCTGTACATACTGCCCACTTTCATAAACTCCTCTACTGTACATAGTACCGGCTGTCATACCCTCCACACTCCTCCCCTGTGCATACTGCCCACTATCATAGCGCCCACACTCCTCCTCTGTACATACTGCCCACTGTGATACCCTCCACGCTCCTCTCCTGTACATACTGCCCACTGTCATACCCGCCACACTCCTCTTCTGCACATACTGCCCCATCATACCCTCCACACTCCTCTCCTGTACATACTGCCCACTGTCTTACCCTCCACACTCCTCTTCTGTACATACTGCCACCTTCATACCATCCACACTTCTCTCCAGTACATAGTGCCCACTGTCAACCCTCCACACTCCTCTGCTGTGCATACTGCCCACTGTCATACCCCCCCACACTCCTCTCCTGTACACAGTGCCCACTGCTATACCCTCCACACTCCTCTCCTGTACATAGCGCCCACTGTTATACCCCCCAGTGGCCCCACATTCATCTCCCTCACCTGCACATACTTCCCACTTTTATACCATCCATACTCCTTCCCTATGCCTCTTACCCACAAAAACAGTTCTTTAAAATTATATTGAATATCCTCAATGTTACCAGCTCTAGAATGGGCACACTTGTTAGTTCAACTAAAGGAAATCTTCTCAATCTTCATATTTGATCTGCCCATTATTAGTACTCATTTCATTTTGTGATTACTATTGTGATGTATAGAGGAACATAGGGGATGTCAGCAACTCTAAATATACCACTGGTAAAAAAAAAAATAGTCCCTGAAAATATTTTTGAAATGTTGGCAACTATGCACTTGGGCACTGTCCAAGGGCCACCAGGTCAGTAGGGGGCCCCATGAGAGACTCCAGGGATCATGTGATATTAAAGAGGTAGTAAACTTCGCTAACATTACTACTTTTTAGAGGCCCTGAGGTAGGTTATGCCATAATGTACAAGTATGCACAGTATATTAGCACATTAGGGTACACTTACCTGTCAGACTGAGCCCTCCAGCGTTGCGCTGTGATCAATCCGGCGGGTCCCTGGAGCTTCCTCCTTCACCCGGTCTTCCTTCCAGGTTCTGTGCCTTCAGTCACTTGCCTTGGCCGGGCTACATTGCTGTCACTCCCACGCATGCTCATCCTCTCTCTCACCCCCCTCCCTCTCTCATCCTCCCTCTTTATATTTAATTTAAATTGTTTGCATTTTTTTTTATAAAAAGCTCCACCAAAATCCTCCACGCACCAAGCCCATGATGTTCTTAATCTGTCACCCTCCCTGACATTTGCAGAGGTATGATGGAATTCTGAAGAACGATGTGAACACTCTATGAAGCCCCCTGAACGGTTTATTAGTGTGCCCAAACACTCTCTCTGCAATTATAAACTATTTATATCTAACTTAATCACATAACATGGCCGTATTGGAGTTTCATAAATCTGTTATTCTTTCCAGGAGAAGAAAAAAAAAAAGCTTATGTTGGGCCTTGCCTCTGTCGTGTCCTCAAACTGAATTATAGCTCACACATGGCTACTACTCTTCTTCAGCATGGCATAGGTGAGTAGGTCTCAACTAGGGAATAACAAACGCTCTGATGATGCAATATGCTACTAGCTGAATGTTATGAGTCAGCATGATGAAGATGAAGCAGAAGCAAGGAGGGTGTCCGCTATTAAACCCCACCATTTTTCTGGTCTGTTCAGTGTTAGTTCAACATTCAGCTGGGCTTCTCCTAAGGGTCACAGGAGTGCAATTCTTTTTGCACTCCTGTGAGTCCAGGTACCGCGACATCCCAATTCTAGGAGTCTGGATACGCCAGGTGCCTGGACTGATGGCCGTCTCAGGCTCTCAGCGAGCCACTCCTCGCCCTTCCACAGCTCAGCGCTCCAGTGAGCATGGAGGAGCAGAGCAGGAGAGATCGGACACTTTTGACACTTTTTTGGGACCAGTGACTTTTATACAGCTAAAAATAGCCACTGATTACTGTATAAATGACACTGGCAGGGAAGAGGTAAACACCAAGGGGCGATGAAGGGGTTAAGTGTTCCCTAGGGAGGGGTTTCTAAATGTGGCGGGGAGTGGACTGACTGGAGGAGGAGAGAGATCGCTGTTCCTGATCACTAGAAACAGACGATCTCTCTCTACTCCCCTATCAGAATGGGGATCTGTTTTGTTTACATTGACAGATCCCTGTTCTGGCTCTGTGGAGCGATCGCGGGTGGTTGGCAGACATCGTGGCCGAGATACACCTACGACGATTCGCACAGCCGTGCAACCCTGCCGCAGTATAATGATGGCAGCTGGTCGGCAAGTGGTTAAAAAAATATAGCATTAGTGTAGATACAAAGAAAGTCTAGTGATTGTAAACGATCACCTTATAAAACAACTAATTCAGTTTAAAATAGAATGGAAGGGCAAGCGATCACATTCCCTCTGTTCTCAGCTGCACAAGAGCTAGGGGGAGGAGAAGCATCACACTGAGCTTCCCAGTGAAGGGCTTTGCAGAGAAGGCATGTCAGGACAAGTCTGATCATTGGAGGAAAGTACACTGAGTTCCCAGCATAGCTAGAGAACTGACCACGGTGTACTCTACTGCCTAGTGTGGTCAGTTTTTAACAGGTAAGCAGAGGACTGGCAAGAACACCAGGGATTTCACACAAAAGAAGCAATACAAACAGAACAGGGTACTTTTTCATACAAGTACACGGCACAGCAGGCACATATCACGAATATGAAGTGTTGGGGTAACAAACGCTTTAAGGCTGGGTTCACACTTAAATCGGATGCGGCTGATAGCAGGGGTCCAGTGTGCCCCTGTTCTCCGTTTCAGGGACAACAGCGCCCTGGTAGTTGATTGAGAACTACAAGCCGACAGCCGCAAAGGCTGATGGTACTTGTAGTTCCCCATTCACAGAACTCTGTGAATTAATGATGTGGCCGGGCACTTTTTTTTTTAACAAGTGAAACATTTAACAAGTTCGCAAAAGGTTAATTATTCTTTAAACATTATGATTATAAAAATAGAAATTAGGGTTAATAAGGTATTAAATAGGAACAAATTATATTTAAGGAAAAAAGTTTGTCAGGTTGAATTAACAGACCATAGGCAGATCTAAGCACATCCCTTTGATGGTCTGTTTGACAGCAGCTGCTTTAACCACTTCAGCCCCGGAAGGTTTCACCCCCTTCCTGACCAGAGCGCGTTTTACAATTTGGCACTGCATCGCTTTAACTGGTAATTTCGCGGTCATGCAATGCTGTACCCAAACTAAATTTGCGTCCTTTTTTCCCACACATAGAGCTTTCTTTTGGTGCTATTTGATCACCTCTGCGGTTTTTATTTTTTGCACTATACACAAAAAAATAGCGACAATTTTGCTATAGTAAATATCCCCTAAAAATGTTTTTAAAAAAACACATTTCTTTATCAGTTTAGGCCAATATACACTACCGTTCAAAAGTTTGGGGTCACATTGAAATGTCCTTATTTTTGAAGGAAAAGCACTGTACTTTTAAATGAAGCTAACTTTAAACTAGTCCTAACTTTAAACAAATATACTCTATACATTGCTAATGTGGTAAATGACTATTCTAACTGCAAATGTCTAGTTTTTGGTGCAATATCTACATAGGTGTATAGAGGCCCATTTCCAGCAACTATCACTCCAGTGTTCTAATGGTACAATGTGTTTGCTCATTGGCTCAGAAGGCTAATTGATGATTAGCAAACCCTTGTGCAATCATGTTCACACATCTAAAAACAGTCTAGCTCCTTTCAGAAGCTACAAAACTGACCTTCCTGTGAGCAGATTGAGTTTCTGGAGCATCACATTTGTGGGGTCAATTAAACGCTCAAAATGGCCAGAAAAAGAGAACTTTCATCTGAAACTCGACAGTCTATTCTTGTTCTTAGAAATGAAGGCTATTCCATGCGAGAAATTGCAAAGAAATTGAAGATTTCCTACAACGGTGTGTACTACTCCCTTCAGAGGACAGCACAAACAGGCTCTAACCAGAGTAGAAAAAGAAGTGGGAGTCCGCGTTGCACAACTAAGCAAGAAGATAAGCACATTAGAGTCTCTAGTTTGAGAAACAGACGCCTCACAGGTCCCCAACTGGCATCTTCATTAAATAGTACCCGCAAAACACCAGTGTCAACATCTACAGTGAAGAGGCGGCTGCGGGATTTTGGGCTTCAGGGCAGAGTGGCAAAGAAAAAGCCATATCTGAGACTGGCCAATAAAAGAAAAAGATTAAGATGGGCAAAAGAACACAGACATTGGACAGAGGAAGACTGGAAAAAAGTGTTGTGGACGGATGAATCCAAGTTTGAGGTGTTTGGATCACAAAGAAGAACGTTTGTGAGACGCAGAACAAATGAAAAGATGCTGGAAGAATGCCTGACGCCATCTGTTAAGCATGGTGGAGGTAATGTGATGGTCTGGGGTTGCTTTGGTGCTGGTAAGGTGGGAGCTTTGTACAGGGAAAAAGGGATTCTGAATAAGGAAGGCTATCACTCCATTTTGCAACGCCATGCCATACCCAGTGGACAGCGCTTGATTGGAGCCAATTTCATCCTACAACAGGACAATGACCCTAAACACACCTCCAAATTGTGCAAGAACTATTTACAGCAGAAGCAGGCAGCTGGTATTCTATCGGTAATGGAGTGGCCAGCACAGTCACCAGATCTGAACCCCATTGAGCTGTTGTGGGAGCAGCTTGACCGTATGGTACGCCAGAAGTGCCCATCCAACCAATCCAACTTGTGGGAGCTGCTTCTAGAAGCGTGGGGTGCAATTTCTCCAGCTTACCTCAATAAATTAACAGCTAGAATGCCAAAGGTGTGCAATGCTGTAATTGCTGCAAAAGGAGGATTCTTTGATGAAAGCAAAGTTTGATGTAAAAACAATGTTATTTCAAATACAAATCATTATTTCTAACCTTGTCAATGTCTTGACTCTATTTTCTATTCATTTCACAACGTATGGTGGTGAATAAGTGTGACTTTTCATGGAAAACACAAAATTGTTTGGGTGACCCCAAACTTTTGAACGGTAGTGTATATTCTTCTACATATTTTTGGTAAAAAAAAAATAAAAAAAAATCAACATGTCTCCTCTGACAGTGCAAGGATTTGTGTGTTTACACACACAAATCCCCTTGCTGGTGCTCGTGTACCGCCATCCACGTACATTGGGTCCTCCGCCGCGCAGCGGGCGCGCCCCTCCGGCGGCGCACATGGCCTCTGGCGGCTCTTAAAGGAAACCCGTACGGGGTTTCACGCAGGGGAGCCATTCTGCCCCCGTAAATAGACGCAAGCTGGTCGGGAACCGGTTAAAGTTATACTAAAGAAGGAGAGGGACTTTTGGGACCCCCCGTGGTTGTATGTATGTTTATTGGCCCTTGCACTCCTATGAGAGAGCATTCCAATGTAATATGTTAAATGAACTGTTGTTGTACCTTGATATGCTTATTTAAAAGTTTTTTATTTCATTTAGATGACATTTATTGAACGTCTGTACTGATAGCTGCTAAAGAGGACTTTGTCCGAGAAACGCGTTGAGCTGTAAAGACCACTATGCACAATCATTGCAGCATTGAGATAGATTGGTTTTATGAAACTGTATTTAATTAGTCTGTTGTAAATATTGACTATCTATTGTCTAATTTTAGCAAATTTGAATAAATATTATATTTTACCAAAAAATGTGCTGTGCCTTAAAAGTCCCACGCTTATACTATTAATATAGTTTCGATGTACCAAATTTAGGGATGTGGCCTAGAAGTTGAATTATATTTCTGATCAAGTCTTGATCAGAAATATAATAAAAAATAAAGTCTTATTTTTCTTTTTTTGTTTAAAAATAACAAACCTGTTTTACTTACCTGCTCTGTGCAGTGGTTTTGCACAGAGCAGCCCGCATCTTCCTCTTCTCTGGTCCCTCGCCAGCGCTCCTGACCCCTCTCTGATTCCTGAGTGCCCCCACAGCAAGCAGATTGCTATGGCGGCACCCTAGCTGAGCCACTGCTCTGTGTGTGCATTCAGACATGGAGCCATGGCTCAGTCCCACCTCCATTCTCTCCTCATTGGCTCACTGACTTTGGTTGACAGCAGCAAGAGCCAATGGTGCCCTAATGTTATCTCAGCCAATGAGGAGGGAGAGTCCTGAATAGCTGAGACTCTCATGCAAAATCACTGGATTGAGATGGGGCTCAGGTAAGTATTAGGGGAGGGGGTGGGCTGCTGCACACAGAAAGTTTATCTTAATGCATTAAGGTAAAAAAACCTTCGGACTTTAGAACCACTTTAAGCTGCCCACATATGGATCGTAATTCCGCCATTTCTGAAGGGATCAGCTGAATTTTAAACCTCCTGTGGCCGTGGCCATTCCTGTTTACCAGAAGTCGATCCAAAGATCGACTTCTATTGAGCAGGACTCTTGGAAAACTTTTGTCAATCACTGGCTTACAGTCAATTAGGTGTACTCGGACAGTTGAGGGAGTCTCTGCTGTTAGAATACAGTGGCACAGCTGAGAGGATTACTCTATCCAGCTCCCAACTGTCCCTAAATTTGGGGGACTGTCCCTGATTTGGAGCAATGTCCCTCTTTCCTCCTCATTTGTCCCTCATTTTGGTCTGATCTATAGAGTTTTATATAAAATGCACATTTTATCTTTCAAAAAGAGTTTCCCAGTGCTAAACTTTTCATCCAAATTCTAAATTGCTGCATTCATACATTTTAAAAGCCAATATAAAGGAATAGTAGTGGTAAAAAAAAAGCCCTTGTGGATATAATTAACCTTTTTTTTTTGTTTGTTAATTCTCCTTTAAGGGGGTGTGGCAGGGGGCGTGTCCTATGCCTACATACATTTGCTAGTAGGTGTCCCTCATTCCCATCTCAAAATGTTGGGAGGTGTGCATGTGTGGATGGGGGAATCTGTTTGAAAAAAGAAAACAAAAAACAATCAGGCCTATGGCTAATTGAAAAAAAAAACAAAGCATCTATGGCCAGCCCTATTGATTGCTGTATTTATACAGCAACTCCTAGTTGTCATTTTGACATATGGGAATTATGAGGCAAGGAGAAGCAGCAGAGCTTCAATTCATTTTTGTTTGTTGTGTCACCCGACCAAGGTCCACAACTGAATAATTGTAAAAAAGACATTTTGCTTTTCTAAATTACAAAAAAAAATAAAAAATGGTGTGGTCAGTAACAATGCATACTAAACTATTGTAAGTGTGTTGCAAAGTTCAGCCGACATGATAAAGGTTAAGATGGATATGGCCTTCCCCCTGTATTCTTCCAGGGAGAGAGTTAAAACATTTAGAGCATTTAAAGCGTGTTTATTGCGTGCACAGGGTTTTTGTTTTTTTGGGCACCGCCAGCTCCAACTATTTTTATTCTGTCCCTCGGCCCAGCAGCCCTCCCTTATTAATTCAATTTCTGGGCCCTGGTATGCGGGGAGCGGATCCATCACAGTTAAAGAGCTGGAAATTAGCTCTCAGCATGCAAAATGTGCAGGATCCAGCTGCTTCAATTTACTTCCATTCTCCTCCAAATTCTCCCTCCTTATATCGATTGGCGCTCAGAGAAAAGGTAAGAGGGTCCAGAGCAGGAAACATTGGACAGCCAGCTGTTCTGTGATATCTGCACTTGTTTCAATACACACTAATAGTATAAGCAGAAAATAGACTGGTTTTCTTTTATAGATAAATATACGTCCATAAAGAAAACACTATGAGCACAAAAACCACATACTTTCATTTAAAGTGACCCTCTGGTTATTTGATAAGTAGATAGCAAGGAAAACAGGTACCTAATGGGGGCTGCATGTGTGCCCACAAAAAATGAAGAGCACCCTGAAACATCATTATGCAAATCTTGACCAACCTCTGAAGTGTAGAGCTTTCCTACATCTAATTCTTTACTATTGGCCCACAACTATGATGGCTACCCTTCACCCACAGCTAAGAACAGGAGGGGCATGTCTGAGGTCTCAACCATAGGAGTTGGTGGGTAGCAATATTGCATCAGAGTGTGCCTTGGGCTTCAGGGTCCCCGTGGCACATTTTGGGGCATGAAGGCAATCAAGCAGGAACATATAGGAGCAGGGGCGTTGCTAGGTCTACAAAAGATCTGGTGCTAGAGCCCATAGCAGTGAAGTAAAGAAAGTCATACGCTATTATATATATATTATCATTACATCAGGGTCCCCAGAGAGCCCCCTTTACATTGGGGTCCCCAGAGAGCCCCCCCACTTACATCAGGTTTCCCAGAGAGCCCCCCCCCTTACATCAGGGTCCCCAGAGAGCCCCTTCCTTACATCAGGGTGCCCAGAGAGCCTCTACTTACATCAGGGTCCCCAGAAAGCTCCTTCATTACATCAGGGTCCCCAGAGAGTCCCTTTCTTACATCAGGGTCCCCAGAGAGCCCCTTCCTTGCATCAGGATCCCCAGGTAGATGCCCCTTCCTTACATCAGGGTCCCCAGAGAGCCCCTTTCTTACATCAGGGTCCCCAGAGAGCCTCTACTTACATCAAGGTCCCCAAAGATCCCCTTCCTTACATCAGGGTCCCCAGAGAGCCCCTTTCTTACATCAGGGTCCCCAGAGAGCCTCTACTTACATCAGGGTCCCCAGAGAGCCCCTTCCTTACGTGAGGGTCCCCAGAGAGCCCCTTTCTTACATCAGGATCCCCAGGGAGCCTCTACTTACATCAGGGTCCCCAGAGAGCTCCTTCCTTACATCAGGGTCCCCAGAGAGACCCTTTCTTACATCAGGGTCCCCAGAAAGCCCCTCCTTACATCAGAGTCCCCAGAGAGCCCCTACTTACATCAGGGTCCCAAGAGAGCTCCTTCCTTACATCAGGTTCCCCAGGGAGCCTCTTTCTTTCATCAGGGTCCCCAGAGAGCCCCCCCTTACATCAGAGTCCCCAGAGAGCCCCTACTTACATCAGGGTCCCCAGAGAGCTCTTTCCTTACATCAGGGTCCCCAGAGAGCCTCCCCCTTGCATTAGGGTCCCCAGAGAGCCTCCCCCACTTACATCAGGGTCCAGAGAGAGCCCCCCCACTTACATCAGGGTCCCCAGAGAGCCCTCCCTTACATCAGGGTCCCCAGAGAGCCCCCAAACTTACAACAGGGTCCCCAGAGAGCCCCTCCTTACCTCAGATTACCCAGAGAGCTGGAGAGCCGCTCCTTACATCAGGGTCACCAGAGAGAGGGCAGGCAGTGAGAGATGATGTAATCTCTCTGCTGCCCATGGCTGCACAGTGAGAGCGGAACATTGGTGGTGCTGGGTGGCGGTGAGAGATGATGTCATCTCTCTGCTCTCTTGTGCAAACTGCCTGCTCTCCGGTGCTGACCGCCACACTTGCGGCCCGGCTGCAGAGAGGCCACGGCCGTCTCTGAGGGACTCGGGTCTATAGTCCCCAGATTCAGGGCTATGGCCCCAAAAGCCACCCCCTAGCGACGCCGCTGTATAGGAGACTGTTTTCTATACCCACTATTCCTTCTGCACTTCTAAAGTCATGGTTGACAGAAGAGTATAAGAATGGAACATCTGAGACCATCAAGGAAACAAGGACTTTGCTACTAATAACTTTCCCATGAAAAAAAGTAATACTGTCAAAACTACAACTAAAGTATTATTACTATGCACGCAAAAAAGAAATCTAGAACCACAACATACTTCAATATTGTATGAAACCAAGTGCAGACTTGAAAGTCTGGTTGGAGATGTCCCTCTTAAATTTGATGTAGAGCTGCCTATTAGGCCCCACTCACACTTGGCGATTTGCAATCGTGGGCAGAATTGCTGTGATTCTGCCTATAATTCCAGATCTCAGGCAATCGGTGCAAAATTTGCCACATGCATTTGTGTGGCGTTCATTCTAAACAAATGAATTGTGCTGCAGATGCAGCAAAATGCAACATTAAAAGCCCAGTGAAGCTTGTCACCCAAAAGGGAGCAGGAGTCTATTTTGGGTGACAAATGAGCGTAGGGAAGCCCATTGAAGTGAATGGCTGCCCTATGCGCGACACACGGAATCACATGAAAATTGCTCAGAAAAAAAAATCTAAGTGGGAATGGGGCCTTAGGTGTCTCCTGCAAGCCTAGTGGCTTTTACTGACAAGTTCTCCAGATAAACATCAAAAAGATTTATAAATATGATGTACTTTAGAGAACTGTATAGACTGAGGCATGTCAAGCATACTGAAAAATAGATTTGGGCTTTAAATACATTTTAATCCCCAAGAATTATAGGAAGACTTCATGGGATTCAATTTGTTAGCAACCACACTACAGTCAGGGCAAAATTAAACAAAGATTGGATATTGCTATCTGCTCTCCCTTATATTCTATGGATTTATTGAATACTGTGGGCATACAGACAGCGGCTAGTTCATAAAATGCAAGCTCTAGTACATAACAGTTTTCCTTCAACACAATTGAGAGAACTGCATGATTGGAAGAAAGCCTGTCAAGTAGCTATAAAAAGGGTATGTGATTGGGCTATCCTCCTGTTTTTTTTTTGTTCCCACAAATAGAGCTTTCTTTTGGTGGTATTTGCTAAAAAAAATTAAAAATTTTGAAAAAAAAAAAAAAAGTTTTTCTTCGTTCGTTTCTGTTATAAAATTTTGTAAAAAAGTAAGTTTTCTCCTTCACTGATGGGCACTGATGAGGTGGCACCAATGAGGTGGCACTGATGGGCAGACAATGGGCACTGACAGGCGGCATCGATGGGTGGCACGGATATGCGGCACTGATTGGCATTGATAGGCAGCACTGATGGGCACTGATAGGCAGCACTGATAGGCGACACTGCTGGGCACTAATGGGCACTGATAGGCGGCACTAATGGGCACTGATAGGCGGCACTGATGGCTGGCACTGATACATTGCACTGATAGGCATCACTGATGGCACTGGTAGGCATTTTTAATGGGCACTGATTGGCAGCTGCCTGGGCACGGATTGGCATATCCCTGGTGGTCTAAGGTGGCATACCTGGTGGTCCTGTGTGGTGGCCATCCCTGGCAGTTCTGGCAGCATCCCTGGTGGTCCTGGGCAGGCATCCGCGGGGGGGCTGTGTTGATAAACAATCAGCGCAGACCCCCCCTATTTTTAAAGCAATCAACTTTCACATGTAGAACATTGTGTATACAGGTGATGTGTTCTGCCTCTTCTGTTATCTCTTCTGTGGTGGTAGGGGGCTTGAAAATCCTAGCGCACACAACATAAATGCAGCTGAATTCAGCAGTGGTTGGTTGCATACCGGCTTCAAAGAGTTATACTAAGAGGGAGTAAAACACCTAACTTCACTGGGATGGTACCAGAGTACAACATCAAGAAATCCAACCCCCCCCCCCCCCCCCCCCCTCGACAGAAGTAGTGCACTTCACTTGGTCTATAAATCTCTTTGAATTCTGGCAGCTTGCTCATATAATGAGAGTGTAGAGCAGTGATTCTCAACCAGGGTTCCTCCAGGGGTTGCTAGGGGTTCCTTCAGCATTTTGCAATTTCTGCTTCTCAGATAAGTTCCCACTGTTCCCAAGATCCCATTGATCTTTTTAGCTATCTGTAAGGAGGTAATTCTTGACAATGACCACAAGTGTAAGGACCATTCTTCCCACTGACCATCACACTAATGTATCATGAATTGTAGATTTCAAATTTTTAGCAGGTGTTCCCCGAGACCGGAGAACTATTTCAAGGGTTCCTCTGTGTTGAAAAGGTTGAGAAAGGCTGGTGGAGTAATGACATCATCAATAAGGTAATGCTCCTTTGCGGTCTAGTAACATGCTAAGATGATGACCAACTATACTGCTACAGTGCAATGGAGAGAGCATCCCTTGTACACAGTTTTTGAAGGATATCAGCGGGTAGGTTGTTCCAAACATCTCAGAGAACTAACCACAGATCTTCTGTAGATGTAGGCTTCCTCAAATCCTCCTGCCTCTTCTTGTAATCTCTGAAAGACTTGATGATGATGATGAGATCAGGGCTCTGTGGGGACCAACCCATCACATCCAGGACTCCTTGTATAATGCCATGTACACACGATCAGACTTTCCGACGGGAAATGTTGGATGGGAGCTTGTTGGCTGAAAGTCCAACCGTGTGTATGCTCCATTGAACATTTGTTGTTGGACTTTCCACCAACAAATTTTGGCTAGCAGGTTATCAAATTTTCCACCAACAAAACTTCATGTCGGACTTTCTGATTGCGTGTACACAAGTCCGTCGCACGTTCACGGATGCTCGGAATCAAGTACAAGCCGGAAGCGCTTGGTCTTGCAAAACTAGCATTCGTAATGGAGATATCACGTACGTCTTGTACGTCACTACGTTCCTAACTGTTGGCCAATGTTTGTGTGCCCGTGTGTATGCAAGACAAGTTGGAGCCAACATCCTTCGAACAAAAATCCACGGTTTTGTTGTCGGAAAGTCCGATCGTGTGTACAGGGCATAAGGATTGATGCTGGTTTGAAGCCAAAGGGTAGTCACCAAATATTGATTTGATTTAGATCTGTCTTCTGTTCGCTCACTTTGCATTTTGTAAATTGATAAAAAATAAACCATTAAAATATATATTTTTGGATCAACTGTGGGTATGGGATTGGGTATATGGGATTGTATGATATTTTTTATTTGTTTATTTATTTTTATGGTTGAACTAGATGGACTTGTGTCTTTTTTCAACCTAACTATGTAACTGTGAAAGCATTCTTACTTTAAAGCATTACTTTACACCTGCCTAAAACGTTTGCACAGTACTGTATATGTATTTCAACTGTGTATCAGCTGTTTACCTGATATTCAGCTGTAAATTAGTAACAAATATACCAACTTAATAAAATACATGAACTGCTTTCTTTCCCCTACTTGTTGTAAACCCCTTCCCCTCCTCATTTTTCATATTACCTTTTTAATTCAGATAAACTCAACTATAGTTGGTTGACATACCATAATATTATGCGGATATTAGGCCCCAAATCAGCGGTAGATTAACCATAATGTTCCACTATTGAAAAGAGCACTAAATATACTAGAGACTCTACATTATATTATATATATATATATATATATATATATATATATATATATATATATATATATAAGGTAGATTCTTGTTTAGATAGATAACTATGATTTTACTGCATTGATCTGTCTTAATTATATGATGTCATATGTGACTGGAGATGTACTTTCCTGTAATAAGATTATCGTAATGTTATGATGTAAAAATTTTCTCTTTACTCATTACATTCAATGTTTTCTGATAATCTTTAATAAAATAATACTTGAACAAGAAAATACATGAGCTTTTCTCAATCATGGAAATGTTCCTCTGTGCATTGTTTAATACATTTCTGTGTCCAAGAGTTACGTTTTAGCTCTCCACTGCCCCCAGTTCATGATTGCGCTGCTTTTCTAAGCCGCTACAAATGGTTGTGGGTGCATTGAAGACAATGAAAGGGTAGGGGAGCATACACACTGAGGACACAGGGAACCAATAATAATGGACAGTGCTGAGTTTAGCTGCTGTTGACCAACTTTGATAGTAGGAGGGAGGAAATGGCTTTCTACTCTAAGCTTCAGAAATATACCGTATATTCCCGAGTACAAACACAGCCTAGGGACACAAGGGTGTAGTCCCAGCCGGAACTGGGTGTGCAAAGGTGGCTCCAAGGGACCTGCACAGAGATGTAGACGCTGAAGTACAAGAACTAGAGAAGAGCCTTTTGACAGATGCAATGCACAGCAAATATACGCCTGGGAAGTGAAGAAATTGCCTAATGGACGGTTACACCACTTGCAAATATGGTTTGCTTTGCCTCACATATAATAACAATAGCAGAATATATTAGTATAGTATATGAGAAAAGCAGATACAGCGACACATACTTCTACTCATGCATTCAGTCTACACAATCTCTATACTGTACTCCATTTATACAACTTCATACCTCCCAACATTTTGAGATGGGAATGAGGGACACCTATTAGCAAATGTATGTAGGTATAGGACACACCCCCCTGTCACACCCCCTTAAAGGAGAATTAACCAAAAAAAAAAAGGTTAATTGAATCCACGAGGGACTTTTTTTTTTTACCACTACTATTCCTTTATATTGGCTTTTAAAATTTACAAATGCAGCAATTTATAATTTGGATGAAAGGTTTAGCACTGGGAAACACTTTTTAAAAGATAAAAAGTACATTTTATATACAACTATATGGATCAGACCAAAATGAGGGACAAATGAGGAGGAATGAGGGACATTGCTCAAAAACAGGGACAGTCCCTCGAAATCAGGGACTGTTGGGGGCTATGCAACTTGTTCTCTAATGATCTATGTCCATGCAACTACAAATTACTAAAAGAATATTCATTTTAACAGGATCATGCTTCTGAACAAATTTCATAATAGAAATGTTAACACAAACATCACCTGGCTTGTTAATTCAAACAGTGTGTGCAAGATCATGGAGAGCTAAATAGAGTGTACTAGAGAGATCAGCGAATGTGTCAGTCTGTCCTGTAATGATACTTAGAGAGACTCTGGAATAGAGATAAAGATGAGAGATGGGCATTGCAGGAGCTATGGTTTGTACAAGGGATCGGGTAGTTTTACCAAGCTGTATTCCCTTGTGCCTGGCAGGAACAGAATGAGCAGGAGTGTTTGTCTTCTTCTCGCTGTCAGAAGATGACCTTTCACAAATGCCAGCCTGCTTCCAGCAAAACTCTTGACTGATTGTTCATTAAAGATAATTCCATTTGATGAACAAGCTCTAACTGTCAGGTAGTCTGTACCCACATGTCTAAGCTAAGCTGTGTGATGGTCTCCAACCACTGACCTAAACACACAAAAAAAAAAAAAAAAAACAGCATCTACAACAGAAAACCAGGATAGCATCTGCCCTGACATGTCTGAAGGGGTGCTCCAATTTCAACTGATGTGTATACAGAAAAACCTTGGTTTAAGAGTAACTTGGTTTGAGAACGTTTTGCAAGACAAGCAAAATTTTTAAATAAATTTTGACTTGATATACAAGCGATGTGTTGATATACAAGTAGCGTCATGTCACAACTGAGTATAAAAGAGAAGAGAGGCGCCTCTAAGTGTAGCAATATGGTTGCATTTAATGAAGATACAACATTTAACAAGTATGTAGGCATCTGGAGTAAAGCTGTCCACATAGACCATCCTCCGCCCAGCCATTGACGTCATCCCTTCCACGCTGCGCTCCAAGCCTCGCTTTCAGATCGCTCTACTGTAGGGTAGTCTTCCCGGTCACGATAGCAGATTGACAGTGGTGAGAGCCGGCGGTGCGGAGGACGGTCTATGTGGACAGCTTTACCCCGGATGCCTGCATACTTAGATGTGCCTCTTAATCATCAACCATGTGAGTTGCTAAATGTTGTACCTTCATTAAATGTAACCACATTGCTACACTTAGAGGCACCTCTCTTCTCTTTTATACTCTGTAGCTCCTGCTTGTGGAGGCGGCCATTTGTGGATGGACATTTTATGGTTACATAACCTGGTCACATTGCTATAATTTTTTTTTATATGGACTATAAACTGAAGGACCTATGAATAAATGGTTGTGGAACGAATCATTTTGAGTTTCCATTATTTCTTATGGTGAAATTTGTTTTGATATACAAGTGCTTTGGATTACTAGCATGTTTCTGGAACGAATTATGCTCGCAATCCAAGGTTTTACTGTACCTGGTTAATTGTACAACCACCACCAAATAAAGCAACATTATGTTTGTCTCTGTGATGTTTCAGTCAAGACTTTATATGAAAACAAGTTAGGTTTTATAGTTTTGGGATAAAGTATAAGACTACCTCTAACAGCATTTGCATCCACTGTGAGTCTTGTGTATTGCAGAAATGCAATTATAAAACTTCATGTAAAATCTGGAAGAAGTAAATGTATTCAGCGTACACCCAGCAATCAGTGAGATGGAAGTGACAGTTCAGAGTGTGAACAAAAATTAATCTGCATTCCAGTTCTGAGAAGATTCCCCTTTTCATTCTAGAACAAATCAGGTAGGCCAGTCTATACAACTTAACCACTTCAGCCCCGGAAGGATTTACCCCCTTCCTGACCAGAGCACTTTTTACAATTCGGCACTGCGTCGCTTTAACTGCTAATTGCGCGGTCATGCAATGCTCTACCCAAACGAAATTTGCGTCCTTTTCTTCCCACAAATAGAGCTTTCTTTTGATGGTATTTGATCACCTCTGCCGTTTTTATTTTTTGCGCTATAAACGGAAAAAGACTGAAAATTTTGAAAAAAAATGATATTTTCTACTTTTTGTTATAAAAAAAATCCAATAAACTAAATTTTAGTCATACATTTAGGCCAAAATGTATTCGGCCACATGTCTTTGGTAAAAAAAATGTCAATAAGCGTATATTTATTGGTTTGCGCAAAAGTTATAGCGTCTACAAACTAGGGTACATTTTCTGGAATTTACACAGCTTTTAGTTTATGACTGCCTATGTCATTTCTTGAGGTGCTAAAATGGCAGGGCAGTACAAAACCCCCCCAAATGACCCCATTTTGGAAAGTAGACACCCCAAGGAAATTGCTGAGAGGCATGTTGAACCCATTGAATATTTATTTTTTTTGTCCCAAGTGATTGAATAATGACCAAAAAAAATTTTACAAAAAGTTGTCACTAAATGATATATTGCTCACACAGGCCATGGGCATATGTGGAATTGCACCCCAAAATACATTCAGCTGCTTCTCCTGAGTACGGGGATACCACATGTGTGGCACTTTTTGGGAACCTAGCCGCGTACGGGGCCCCGAAAACCCAGCACCACCTTCAGGATTTCTAAGGGCATACATTTTTGATTTTACTCCTCACTACCTATCACAGTTTTGAAGGCCATAAAATGCCAAGATGGCACAAACCCCCCCCCCAAATGACCCCATTTTGGAAAGTAGACACCCCAAGCTATTTGCTGAGAGGCATGGTGAGTATTTTGCAGCTCTCATTTGTTTTTGAAAATGAAGAAAGACCAGAAAAAAAAATTTTTTTTTTCTTTTTTCAATTTTCAAAACTTTGTGACAAAAAGTGAGGTCTGCAAAATACTCACTATACCTCTCAGCAAATAGCTTGGGGTGTCTACTTTCCAAAATGGGGTCATTTGGGGGGGGGTTTGTGCCACCTGGGCATTCCATGGCCTCCGAAACTGTGATAGGCAGTGAAGAGTGAAATCAAAAATTTACGGCCTTAGAAAGCCTGAAGGCGGTGCTTGGTTTTCGGGGTCCCGTGCGCGGCTAGGCTCCCAAAAAGTCCCACACATGTGGTATCCCCGTACTCAGGAGAAGCAATAGAATTTATTTTGGGGTGTAATTTCACATATCCCCATGGCATGTTTGAGCAATATAACATTTAGTGACAACTTTGTGCAAAAAAAAAAAAAAAAAAAAAAAAATTTGTCTCTTTCCCGCTACTTGTGTCACAATATAAAATATTCCATGGACTCGACATGCCTCTCAGCAAATAGCTTGGGGTGTCTACTTTCCAAAATGGGGTCATTTGGGGGGGGTTTGAACTGTCCTGGCATTTTATGCACAACATTTAGAAGCTTATGTCACACATCACCCACTCTTCTAACCACTTGAAGACAAAGCCCTTTCTGACACTTTTTGATTACATGAAAAAATTATTTTTTTTTGCAAGAAAATTACTTTGAACCCCCAAACATTATATATTATTTTAAAGCAAATGCCCTACAGATTAAAATGGTGGGTGTTTCATTTTTTTTTTTCACACAGTATTTGCGCAGCGATTTTCAAACGCATTTTTTGGGGAAAAAACACACTTTTTTAAATTTTAATGCACTAAAACACACTATATTGCCCAAATGTTTGATGAAATAAAAAAGATGATCTTAGGCCGAGTACATGGATACCAAACATGACATGCTTTAAAATTGCGCACAAACGTGCAGTGGCAACAAAATTAATACATTTTTAAAAGCCTTTAAAAGCCTTTACAGGTTACCACTTTAGATTTACAGAGGAGGTCTACTGCTAAAATTACTGCCCTCGATCTGACCTTCGCGGTGATACCTCACATGCATGGTGCAATTGCTGTTTACATTTGACGCCAGACCGCCGCTTGCGTTCGCCTTAGCGCGAGAGCAGGGGGGACAGGGGTGCTTTTTATTTATTTATTTTTTTTCTTTATTATTTTTTTGCTTTTTTATCTTATTTTTAAACTGTTCCTTTCATTTTTTTTTTAAATCATTTTTATTGTTATCTCAGGGAATGTAAATATCCCCTATGATAGCAATAGGTAGTGACAGGTACTCTTTTTTGAAAAAATTGGGGTCTATTAGACCCTAGATCTCTCCTCTGCCCTCAAAGCATCTGACCACACCAAGATCGGTGTGATAAAATGCTTCCCCAATTTCCCAATGGCGCTATTTACATCCGGCGAAATCTAAGTCATAAAATGCTCGTAGCTTCCGGTTTCTTAGGCCATAGAGATGTTTGGAGCCACTCTGGTCTCTGATCAGCTCTATGGTCAGCTGGCTGAATCACCGGCTGCATTCTCAGGTTCCCTGTTGAGACAGGAGAGCCAGAGAAAAACACGGAAGACGGTGGGGGGGGGCATTCCCTCCCACTGCTTGTAAAAGCAGTCTAGAGGCTAATTAGCCACTAGGATTGCTTTTACATGAAAGCCGACCGCTGGCTAAAAAGAATGATACCAAGATGATACCTAAACCTGCAGGCATCATTCTGGTATAACCACTCAAAGTCGTGAATGGCGTACCTAAAGACAAAAAAATGGTTAACAATAAAGCACAGTAAACGGTAAAGTATAAAAAAATTGCATACCTGAAAAGCAAACATGATAAAACATAATAACAATAAAACATTGCAGAATAGAATACAGTAAAAAAGAGCAGAACAATAGAGAGAGAGAATAGAGAGAGAGAACAATAAAACGACAACTATTTTTTTTTATTTTTGTTTGTGGTTTTTTTTTTTTTTACACTTTTTTTTTGTAACTGTAACTTTTATAACTGTAACCGGTTCCAGGTTCGGGTCTCTCAAAATGCGATGGCATCTTGGGAGACCCTGTGAAAGTGCGCCTAGTCTGTGCAATGCTGTACCCTACGCTAATACTCAACTAGTGAATGGTAGCGTTCAAAACATTCACCAATGCAAAGACCAGGATTGTCAGGACAGGAGGGACAATAATAGTGAGTGTCACGCCTATATCCGCGCTTGCTGCAGACACAACATCTTTTTTGGGGGGGTTCGTTGGGTAGGGGTACTTGGGAGGATATATAAATGCCTCTCATGCAGCCGACTGCATTTGGTTGGGGATGTGAATGGGGGAAGTACGGGCGCTGCAGAAGTGGTGGGTTCCCAATTAGGACTGGCGAATGCAGCAGGAAGGGCATTATGGGCACGACGGGCCTGTGTTTGTCTTTTTGGTGGCAGCGGGACACTACTTGTGCTTGCCACCTCACCAGCTTGAACTGCACTTATGGGACTCGCCACGTCACCAAGTGTTACTGCAGTGCTGGTTTGACTACAACCGGGGTGTACTAGGCCGCTGGTGCTTGCCAGTTCACCAAAACGCTACAAAAAAAGTGACAGTGATCGATCGATACTGCACTTGGGTGGGCTGGACTGGGCTGGGCCGGGCGGAGGGGCAAAACGCAGGTGCTAGCAGGTATCTGGGCTGATCCCGCTAACACTGCGTTTTTGGGAACCCTAAACTGCTGGGGACGCTAGTATAGATCTGATCGGATCAGATATTGATGCGTTCAGATACTATACCACTAAGGGAGGTGTACGGTGCATGTACGGTGCGTGCGTGGGTGTTCGCGGTACTGGCGCTAATCTGACGCTGCCTAGGGCGACGCATATCACCGCCGGGCGATCAGGGGGCTAAACCTTTTTTCGGTAATAAACGGCGGGTGCCCTGACACTATAAAAAATAAACGAACTAACCAGCGTCACCCGTAACGGTTATACGGTGATCAGTGGTAAAAGGGTTAACTTGGGGGCCATCAAGGGGTTAAAACATTTATTAGATAGTATATGGGGGTCCCTGTCGCTATAAAACACTGACGGCGAACCTAAATATTTACGTCCCTAACTAGCGTCACCAGCGACACTAATACAGCGATCAGAAAAATGATCGCTTAGCGACACTGGCGACAGGGGGTGATCAAGGGGTTAAAACTTTATTAGGGGGGGTAAGGGGGGTACCCTAGACCTACAGGGGGCTAAACCTTTATTCGGTAATAAACGGCGGGTGCCCTGACACTATAAAAAATAAACGAACTAACCAGCGTCACCCGTAACGGTTATATGGTGATCAGTGGTGAAAGGGTTAACTAGGGAGCAATCAAGGGGTTAAAACATTTATTAGGTAGTATATGGGGGTCCCTGTCGCTATAAAACACTGACGGCGAACCTAAATATTTACGTCCCTAACTAGCTTCACCAGCGACACTAATACAGCGATCAGAAAAATGATCGCTTAGTGACACTGGTGAGGGGGGGTGATCAAGGGGTTAAAACTTTATTAGGGGGGGTAAGGGGGGTACCCTAGACCTACAGGGGGGTAAATCTCACTACCCTAACACTGCTAACTGTCACAAACTGACACTATGCAGTAATCAGGAAAAAAAAAAAAAAAAAACCTGCTTGGTGTCAGTTTGTGACAGTGGGGGGGGGGGGGGGTGATTGGAGGGGGATCGGGGGGCGATCGGGGGGGGGATCGGGGGTGTAATGTATGCCTGGCATGTTCTACTGTGTGTGTGTGTGTGTTGGTGCACTTACATGTCATCTCTCCTCGGCGCTGGAACGGAAACTCCCGAGCCGAGGAGAGATGACATCACATCCTCTGCCTCTGTGTACTATACAGAGGCAGGGGATGTTTCTCATTGGCTGGGAGCGATCGCGAGGGGGGGGCCACGATCGGATGGCCTCCCCCTCGTCTCTCATCGCTTCCAACCAAATGCCGACCGCAGCTGGCACCGGGGGGGGGGTCCGATCGGACCCCCCACCCGCGGGAAGGCAATCACGTTTCAGGTACGTGATTTTGCCTGCCCGTGCCGCTCTGCTCACGTATATAGGCGTGAGGCGGTCGGCAAGTGGTTAAAACAGGCACGATATTTTGATTGCATAGGAGGTGACGTCATGGCCCTTCCTATCGTTGGAAGAAATCTATAGTAAGCAAAATATCCAACAGGTTGGAAAACCTCTTGTGACCAAGAGAAGCCGATTCAGGGAGACTGGTTATATAAGGCCAGTATAGTTACTTTTTAAGTTCTCCCTAGAAAAAGAACAAGCTTTTAATTCGTGCAGTGCTTGGGGTTACCACAATTATTTTTTCTCAGAGTTGAGCCTTAAAGCGGTAGTAAACTGTATAATAAAATGTGTAGCACCTTGATCTTTAGGCAGGGTGGCTATTAAATGTATCTGCCAAGTGATAGTGGCCTTGGCCAATTGATAGGTCAATTGATTTTACTCCAATTCTGGAATTGCTGCACTTCTCTCTTCTTTCGCCAGATGGCCGGGTATCTGGTGACATTAGATAAGACAAGGGCATTGCAAGGACAGATTAGGAATGAATGGGGTGTCTCAGCCAATGGGCATGGACTTTCTTGGGGCCCTTGGCCTGCTGTGAGAACCTATTTATTTGGGTGGAGTCAGGTGATCGGGGTTCTGTGCCACCTGGACGGCTGTCTGGGTGGATGTGTGTTGTAATGCCCCGGGTTGCTAGACCATAAGCCTTGGGCCTATCCGGGGGACATCTGGCTGCTAGGCTGTCTGAGGGCCTATCCAGAAGCAAGAGAGCAGCGTAGGGTTGGGACTGCAACTTGCAGTCCAACCAGAAGTGACAGTTCTGCCGGCTGGGGAACCAGTTGTGGTCAGGGGTAGAGGGGAAGCTGTCGCCACTAAAGGACCATCCACCTTGCTACCAGTGACCATTGTGAGTAAGCTGAGGCCAGTACCAGAGCAGACCTCTCACCAGCCGGGGACAGTGAAGAAGTGGAAAAACTTCAGCAAGAGCCAAGTCAGGGACCCAGCGGGACATCAAAGGTAATGTTTGTGGAGTGCCAAGCCAGGGACCTAACGTGTCAGCAAGGGTGAAGCTTGAGGAGTATCTGTGAGTGCCAAGCCAGGGGCCCAGTGGTTAAGCGGGGGTGACGCTTGAGGAAGATACTGTCTAGATTGGAGTGCTAGATTGGAAGAGCTCAGGGGATCCAGTGACAGTGGATCAGTAAGTCTAGTGAAAGACTGAGGGCTCAGTGGAAGTGAAGTTCTACAATAGGAGATTGTAGAAGAAGTGAAGAAGTTCATTGCAACCTTTTAAAAAATTGTTACAAGACTGTTGCCATAGGAGACAGCGTTCCTACTCCTGCAGATTTGGTGTCTGGCTAGATACCTTTCCCTGCATGGCTGTCTGTCTATAGAAGTCTCAGAGTCTGCCAATTAACATTGCATCTACTTAAGGGTGTCCTGGCCCCATCACTCTCTCCCACAGTACTGTTTAAGAGGCAATAAATCTCTTTGCATTAAAGAAGTGTCTGGCGCCCATCAATCTACTCCGCATTACACCCACCATGCCTTGTAACCCACTCTACACAGAAGGATGATAGCTGTCCCTATCTCTGGAGGTCACCATTGGGCCTAAAGAAGCCCGGGACTTTGCTACACCTGTAAGGCAACATTATAATGTGCTAGTATGCATTGCATACTAGCACATTCTGTGAAACTTACCTTAAAACTAAGCTCTCCAGCGGTGCATTGTCACCGCTGACAGGGCCTCGATCTTCAACCAATCTTCCTTCTGGGTTCACACGCTCCGGTTATTTGAATGTCACTGTTTACAGCACAGAGCATGCTTACTCCCTTAGCATAAATTTCCCCTCCTTCCAGGAAAAATCCACCCCCTGCTGAAATGCCCCCTCACAGCACAAATCTTTGCACCCCCCATCCCACCCCCTAGATTAAGTCCCCTTTTTCTTCAAATCCCCCCCCCCCCCCAAAAGGAAAATTACTCCTTATAGCACAATTTCTCCACCCCTCAAATTTCCACTCCGAGTACACATAGCACAAATTTTTTTACCCCCTGCTGCCCCCAAAAATTAGGCTGCCCCCAAAAATTCAGGCTAAAGGTACTTTAAAGAAAACAATCCATTGACTATGTCTGTCTCTGTAGTCAGCACCCTTTATATGCCTGTACATTCAGGAAGGGCACAAGTATAAGTTCTCTCTATACAGAAGAATTGCTGACTTGGTGATGGAAATTATCATAAGCCATACAGCCCACTTCCTGTTCCTTGTCTGGTAAAAAGCCTAGTCTTATGACATCATGCACAGCTCTCTCTCTCTCTCTCTCTCTCTCTCTCTCTCTCTCTCTCTCTCTCTCTCTCTCTCTCTCTCTCTCTCGAGAGAGAGAGAGAGAGAGAGAGAGAGAGAGAGAGAGAGAGAGAGAGAGAGAGAGAGAGAGAGACAGAGAGATTGCAAGAAAGGGAGGGAGGATTAGTCATAAGAGGGCCAATGAGAGCTGCAGAGCTGGAGGTGTGTCTCTGTGTAAATCCAGGAAGTGAACAGGCAGCAGCTTCAACTGCCCACAGTTAAAATGGCTGCAGCCAGACTCACTGGAGGGAGATTTCTGCAGCATATTTGGCAAGTACAGAATCACAGTATACTGTATATACTGGAGTATAAGTCGACCCGAATATAAGCTGAGGCACCTAATTTTACCACAAAAAACTGGGAAAACATATTGACTCGAGTATAAGCTGAGGGTGGGAAAATGCAGCAGCTATCGGTAAACAATGCCCATATCTGCAGCTTCACTGTGCCCACCTGCAGCCTCACTGTGCCCATTTGCAGCCTCACTGTGCCCAGTTGCAGCCGTACCTTTTATTACTAAAACAGCATGTTTCGCCCGCTGTGTAATGCATTCTGTTCAGCCGTTCATTGAAACAAAGCCCCGCCGCCTCCTCCTCGTCTCTGATAGGCGGAACACTGATACAGTTTCCCAGCATCGTATCAGTGTTCCTCTATCACGGACGGACGAGGAGGAGGCGGGGCTTTGTTTCAATGGACGGCTGAACAGAATGCATTACACAGCGGGAGACACGCGCTGTTTTAGTAATAAAAATGATGGCTCACTCGAGTATAAGCCGAGGGGGAGTTTTCAGCCTAAAAAATGGGCTGAAAAACTCGGCTTATACTCGAGTATATACGGTATATAAAAAAATATGCAAAGTGGTTGGAGGGAAGCTTCAGAATGGCAGAGATGTTTTTATTACAAATTATGTGAGCAGAGTGCAGTTCCTCTTTAAACTGAATTGCTTTTGCTATTCATGCAATAAAGTGTGTGATCGTAGATCCGTAGTGATTTTCCAATTACAGCCCCCTCCCCATGTCCTAATACACGGCCCCATCTTCCTAACTTCTCTTTATACAAATACAAAAAGCGGTTCTTTAAGGTACTAATAATAAAAAATACAATATTTCTCAGCCGTCAGCAGGCCCCCACACTGCAGACTGTCACAATTTCCAGAGGACACACATCTTGCACCCGTTCGATATTTACTACCTCTCAAGTGAGGGCGAGAAAACCGGTTCCAAACAATTATTTCTTCAACTCTCTAAATAACTTCAGGAGTCGGAGCAAATCGATAGTGAACCTGCGAGCGCAGGCACCAGAGAAAATCATCTCTGTGCCATGTCTCTCATTGATTTTTTTTTTTTGCCTTTTTAAAGAGTCGCATAACAGAAAATTTGTTACCTGATTCAATATCCAAAACAATTTAACCCGTTCCTGGAAATGATGCCGTGTAATATTACAAGAGATGGGAGCAATATGAAAGTCTATTTTCTATGTTAATACAAGAAAGGCACAAGAGAAATAACAACAGAGGTCTGACTAAAGTATATGAGCAAGAATCACTTTTGCGTACCTAAATTTTTATAAAAAATTACATTTCCAAACTGTGTCAAATGTGCCATCATCTGGACTCCATGCACTGCCCAAGTATCATTTGAAATGTTATATATACCGTACTACCTGCAGTATTTTAGTAAGTGGTTCCATTATCCTGACAGTGCATCATATTACGTCCAGCAGGATAAGCCGCGATCGGGTGCCCGCAGGGGGGCAGCGCAGCGATCGGTGGTGCGGTGTGTCAGTCTGACACACCGCATCCCCAATCAAAGTAAAGAGCCTATGACATAGGTTCTTTACCACATGATCAGCTGTGTCCAATCACAGCTGATCACAGTGTAAACAGGAAAAGCCACATATAGGCTTTTCCTCCACTCGTGCTGACAGGCATGAGTAAATGAGAGCCAATCAGGTCCTCTCCTGACAAGGGGGGTCTGTGCTGATTGATTCTCAGTGCAGCCCCCTCGAGGATGCCCACCCATGGCCACCAGGTAAACCCACTAAAGCTAATAATGAAAAAAATCAATCAGAGCAAATCAAATATTGCTACTAAGCAGCTGAACACTAATGGCGTGTACACACACAGGCTTTTCGACCGGACTGGTCCGACTGGACGAATCCGTCAGAAAATTCGACCGTGTGTGGGCTTCATCGGACCTGCAGCGGACTTTTTCGTTCGAAAATCAGACGGACTTTAGATTTGGAACATGTTTCAAATCTTTACGTCGGAACTCTTCCGGACTCAGTTCCTATCGAAAAATCCGCTCGTCTGTATGCTAGTCCGACGGACGAAAACCGACGCTAGGGCAGCTTTTGGCTACCGGCAATCAACTTCCATATTTTAGTCCGGTCGTACGTCATTGCGTACGAATCGGTCGGACTTTAGTGTGATCGTGTGTAGGCAAGTCCGTTAGTTCGAAAGTCTGTCGAAAGTCCGTCGGAAAGACCGTCGGACCTTTGATGCCGAAAAGTCCGCCCGTGTGTACACGGCATAAGGGTCAACAAATCAAATCCCAGCAAAAATAGTAAATAGTAAAAGTGCAGCGCTAAAATTAAATAAAGTCCATGGATAAGTTCCCAAAGAGTGTTCACTCGTGAGTCTAAGGTCAAGCTGGGGACATCGTGCAAAGCCTCCACCACGGATAGCGCTAGCAGCTCACCTCATGACGTGGACCCCTGACTTAACAGACGGGTCAAAATTGCCTTACCATTCAGGGTCAAACTCCAGGAGTCTTTGGCGATCCCTTTGATGTCTCGCACAGCTGGATATTCCAGTTGGATATTCAAACAGGCAGCATTAACATATACCAGACACATACTTAAGCCCACTAGAGCCCACCAGTGATGCCAATCAGTGCCCATTAGGGATGGTACTCTGTGCCCATCAGTGCTGCCCATCAGTGCTATCTGTCAGTGCCACCTATAAGTGCCCTATAGTGCCACCTATCAGTGCCGCCTATGAGTGGCCATCAGTGCCACCTATTGGTGCTGCCTTTGAGTGCTACCTCGTCATCAGTGCCACCCCATCAGTGCCAATCAGTACTGCCTCATCAGTGCCAATCAGTACTGCCTCATCAGTGAAGAAGAAAACTTACTTATTTATAAAGTGTTGTAACAGAAACAAAAAAACTTTTTTTTTTTTCAATTTTTTTTTTTTGTAGCGCAAAAAAATAAAAACCTCAGTGGTGATCAAATACCACCAAAAGAAAGCTCTATCTGTGGGGAAAAAAATAACGATTAACAATTTTGTTTGGGTAAAGCGTCGCATGACCGCACAATTGTCAGGAAGGTGTATAAGTGCCCTCCAGTGCCAATTATCACTGCCACCTATGAGTGGCCATTTGCTCCACCTATCAGTGTCGCCTATGAGTACCCATCAGTTATTAGTGCTGCATATAAGTGCCTCATCATCAGTGACACCCCATCAGTGCCAATCAGTACTGCCTCATCAGTGCCTGTCAGTGCAGCCTCATCAGTGAAGAAGAAAACTTACTTATTTATAAAGTTTTGTAACAGAAACGAAGAAAAACTTTTTTTTTTTCAAAATTTTAGTTTTTTTTCTTTAAACTAAAGAAAAACTTGTTTTTTTTTTTGTTTTTGTTTTTTAATGTTGGATATGCATTATAGCAAGAAGTAAAAATATTAGTTTTTTTTCAAAATGGTCGTTTTTTGTTTTTTTTTGTTTATCGTGCAAAAAATAAAAACCCCAGTGGTGATCAAATACCACCAAAAGAAAGCGATATTTGTGGGGGAAAAAATGATAACAATTTTCTTTGGGTACAGCATTGCATGACCGCGCAATTGTCATTCAAAATGTGACAGCGCTGAAAGCTGAAAATTGGTCTGGGCAGGAAGGGGGTGTAAGTGCCCTGTATTGAAGTGGTTAAACGCCATCCTTCCAGAGCTCTCAGCCACACCCTAACACATCTTTTTTTTCCCCCAGGGCCAGTCCAGTGATATCAGAGGTCCTTCCTTACTCTTCCCCTCCAGGATCACGTGCCCCTTATTCCTTCACTGAATGGCGCTCAGATAGTGACCATTCAATGCTGTAGTACTCTGATTCCAAGCTGGAGTGATGACCTCCACTCCCCTCATATAAAAGTATCTGACTCTTGCGACTAGCCCCATCTAGTGGCAGAAGGAAATTACTGAGAAGACAGCTCCAGATGGAAGGGGATTAGTGCATGTTTTAGTTTACATTACAGTACAATGACTTCACTATTTAAAAATAATATAACAATACATTCCGCTGTCCAGTCCAGACACTCTGTCTCTAGGAAATGGAATGCCAAAAATAGATAACTAAATATGGGACTATGTTAAAGGAGTGTGGAGAATAGGACGCTCTGGATAACAAGGAGACTTCGACAAACATGACTGGCTCTTGAGATGTGATTAATGCACCACAGCAGCACTTCAGAAGAAGGCAGCACACTTTATAGGAAAAAACAAAGCAGAAGGGAAGGCACTTCTAAGTGCAGTAATAAAACACTTTAATGACAAGGAAGGGTTAAAAACTTTTACAAGATGGAAGTGAAAAAACAGGCATATCAATGAATCCATAACGTCCAGTAGATGCCTCCTGGGAGTAAGACAGCTGCAGGTGGAAGTTCCAGCCGACCAGCGGTGGTAAACACTTTGTCTCTGATCCAAGATGGAGGACCGTACTGTCAGAACCAGCATGGAATCCAGGCAACCGGAAGTGACGTCAGCGTGGGCGGGACATGTTTGTCTTTACTCCCAAGAGGCATCCCGCTGGAAGTTATGGATTCCTTATTATGCCTGTTTTTCACTCCCACCTTGGAAGTGTTTTTAACCCTTCCTTGTCATTAAAGTGTTTTATTACTGCACTTAGAAGCGTCTTCTTCTCTGCTTTGTTTATGGGATTACGTTAGTTCTACTGAGGGCCAAATACATAACAGCATTGAAAAAAAAAATGTGAGGAATACTATGCCAATTTATAAAATGAAATTATTTATCATTATTAGTTTGGAAATAAAGGACAACTACAAGTGTTCTTAAAAATGCTGCCTGTCACCTCCGCTTCCCATGCTCCATAACCTCTATATAAAAAGATGTTTGTCAATAAATTTTTTCTATCTGCTCCGATGCAGTCATGTGATCCCGCAGTTGCAACTCCCCTATGTAAGGTTGCAGACAACAACCGCTCTGAATTCCCAGAGCCGTGACAGCACCCACCAGCTCTTATTGCCCATTTATTTCCAGCACTCCCTCCTCTTTCCAGCAGCAGCATCTCTCTAACCCAAGGAAGGCTGGAACTTCTGAATAATGTGACTGTATTGGAGTGGATTTAGAAAAAAAAAAGACATTTACATACATATAGGCTATGAAGCATAGACAAGGAGTGGGCTGTACCATTTTTAAGAACATTTGAAGTTAGCCTTGCCTTCCACTTTAAACGATTAGACACTTTTACATTCTTTTTTTTAAAAAGGTCCCTATGCATTACAGTGCTCTTAAAAGAGAAGTATGGGGTTTAAAAACAAACAAAAAACATACACACTCCTAGGTGAATACAGCATCAATCCGATGCTGCATCTCTCCCCGCCAGCTCTGCACTGAGAACTGAGCGAACAAAGACCGCTGATCACTCAGTTCGTCCCTCCGCTCTGAGCAGAGAGCCGTGATTGTCAGTCACCAGCTCTCTGTTCTGCCCCTTCAGCGTTTACTAGAGCGCTGGGCTGTGCAGGGGGAGGAAGTGCCTGCCTCTATCTCCCAGCGGCTCACTGAGAGGCTGAGCCAGCTGCCAGTCCAGGCATCTGGGTGGATCCCAACTGTAGCTGAACCCCCGAAGACACCGTCTACGATGAAACGCGTAAGCCATGGCCTGTACATAACATCATCATGCATTAGAGCCGATTGTTATCAATGTTTGCATTTTAATGCAAGCCATCAGCCTGCTATTTTGTCTTTATGTACACTGTAAGGACGTATGCTTTTCGAGGCTAACGTTTTTAAGCCTAATAAATAGTAAGAGTTTTTTAGACCTACTTTACCATGTGTTTTTTTTTCCCTACAGTTTTAATGTGTTGTGTACTGTGGAACGACATTGGTCCCCCGAGTGGAAGACAGCATAGGTGAATGTATCAATCATGACCATTTATAACCTTATCAGCCAACATATTCCGGTAACAGGCGTCTGACAACAGGTGTCAGTTGGTGGTCAATTCTACTTATTCTCATTGAATATGTTACACTGGCTGTAATGGGGCGTAAACACGGTCTGACTTTTCGGCTACAAAAGTCCTACGGACGCCGACAGACCAAATCCGGCGGACAATTTGATCGTGTGTGGGTTTCCCCGGACTTTCAACTGACTTTTCCAGTCGCAAATCTGACGGACTTTAGATTTGAAACATGCTTCAAATTTTTACGTCGTAACTCCGCCGGACCCAGAAATCCGCTCGTCTGTATGCTAATCCGACGGACAAAAACCCACGCTAGGACAGTTATTGGCTACTGGCTATCAACTTCCTTATTTTAGTCCGGTGTACGTCGTCACGTACGAATCCGTCGGACTTTTGTGTGCTCGTATGTAGGCAAGTCTGTTCGTTAGAAAGTCCGCCGCAAGTCCGGCAAAAGTCCGTCGAAAGTTTGTCGGACAGGCTGTCGGACTTTTGTAGCCGAAAAGCCCGACCATGTGTACGCCCCATAAGACTGAGGCTTCCCGCACACACTGTGAAGCTTTCTGACCTTCGAAGTTCATTTAAACGTGGATTGGACATGGATTTTGCACCTAATTTGATGGATTGTGTTTTTTCTTTGGACTGTAAATTTAAAGGTCCATGTTTTAATGGGCCTGGTGTATACACTTTCTGTGTGGTTTCACAACTGCACTTTATATGTATGCTCACAATATTTGTTTGGTATTAACCAATGTTGAGGGCTCTGTTATATTTATTTAATGCTGTTTTTTATTTTTATTTACTTTTTTGTATTATTGATTGATATCACAGTTGCACAAATCACATAACCCTAAGGGTTTTGTTATATTTAACATTTATCGCTCCTTTTTTATTATTCATGTGTATTATTGACTGGAATCACAGTTGTACAAGTGGCTGCTTACTGATTAATTATTGGTGACCTAGCGTGGATTTACATATCTAGCTTGATTAAAAGTTGAATATTGCAGAAGAAGATGATTTTGCTATTTTACAATTTAATGGGCTGTTCATGTTTATCTTGTTGTTTTTTGCTGAAGTGCTATTTAAATCAAGCCAAAATACAAATCTAAAAATGTTTTGAATTAAAATAAAATAATGCGCATTATAATTTACAAAATGTTGAAAATAATAAAAAAAGCAAGGAGGCTTTTGTTAAATGCCAAAACATCATTGGCTAATAATGTCTCTGGTATTGAAATCTGCAGGACAGCGGAGAGGGCATAGTGCCAGAAGAGGTGAGACCTAATCTTGATTCGGACAGAAGTTGGGGCTCCATGTACAGCATGAATCTAGAATCCAAGGGGGCTCACCAAGAAAACAGGTTTCAGTCTGAAGACTAATGCAGGTTCCTGCAAACCCCACATCACAATGTCCCGTTATTCCTCATGGTCATCTTAGAAACACTTCACACCAGGTCAAGTTTGCCGGGCTACAGAAAATTTCTGAGTTTACTTCACTTAAAAGGGTCCCAAAAGAAGAATAAGAGGACAGCATGCTGCCCTTCTTAAAAAAAATATCCGAATGACAATTCTACCCAAACAGTCCACTATTTCACTCTCCCCACATTTTCCCCACTGAGTCCTGGTTAAGCCCAATGCAGCCATACCCTCATACACTGAGAAGGATGCTCTACATCAGGGGTCTCCAAACTTTTTAAACAGAGGGCCAGTTTACTGTTCTTCAAACTTTATGGGGGCCGGACTGTGGCCAGTGGGAGTAGAAAAGGTCATGGTGTCAGTGGAAGTAAACACTGCCCCCTATTTGCTATTAGGGAGAGGAATAGTGTCCCATCATTGGTGTCAGTGGGAAGAATAGTGCCCCATCCATCATTGGAGCACAGGTGTGTCAGGAGGAGGCTGTCTCTCTGGAGCTGCTGCAGATCCGTGTGAGAGGGGACTGGTGAGGAAATCTATCCCAGCTCTCCTGGCCCCTTTCTGGGGAAGCCATGGAGGCCAGCAGGGCCTCTCCTGCTGGAAGCTCCCAGCCATCTCCTGGGCCGTCGGTTGACATGCCTTCCTCTGTACAAACCATGGCTTGTGATCTTTCTGCCCCTGGTAAGGATGAAGGCTCAGAGGCAATTCAGGAGCGAGTGGTGGCCGGGATTAAAGCCCTGAATAGAGAAAGAGACAAGCTCTATAAACTGAGAGCGGAGCTGAAGCGCCTGAGAAGGCAGCGTGAGGGCTTGCATAGCCAGAAACGAGGGTCCATGGATCCGGAGATCCAACTGGCCAAGGTCCGGGTGGAACATCAGGAGACCATTGTGTCCATCATGGAAGGAAGAGATGGGCCATTTAAGGAAAAGTTTTACAATGATAAAAGGTTTGCGAGGATGACAAAGATGGAGGTGGAGGAGGAGACCCCCAGTTCTGACCCCCTGCCCCCTCAGGTAGAGGTAAGCAGCCCCATGCCTTCCCAGGACTCAGGAGGCATGCTCAGGGCCATCCAGGTAATGGAGTCTCCTGTGCGGGGGGATCAGCTGGCGTTTGGTGATGAGAACATAACTGATAATGTGCCTGATAATGTCAAGCCCCAAGCAGGGGATGAATCTGTTTTTGTGTCATCTAACACCATGAGCAATGTTGAAAGTGTGCCCAGTGACAATCAAGTTTCTAATGCTATGTGTAGCAATGTTGTACCTGCTAATGCTGCAGCGCAGCAAGAGCTGCATTTAAAAAATGACATTTCTGAAAAGGAACTACCGGTGTCAGCAGAGCCTATTAACTCTCCTTTGGCTGAGTCTAAAGATGTTTGCCCCACAGCTGCTGGAGACTCTACAGTGCAGCATCAGGAGACAGCTGGTATTGCAGCAACTGTGACTATTCCTGATGGGAAATTGAACGTGTGTGTGTCTGACAGCAATTGTACAAGTGTGATGGACAATCGTCCCAGCTCAGTCCAAGCAAATAATAGTAATGAACAGACTACTGTGACTTCAGTGTGGGGCCTTGGCCCTGATAAACCCACGTTTGCTCAGGTGGTACGCTCTGCTCCTGGTGGCTCCGCCCCCAAGCGGGGTTTCCCCCTGCAGCCTACCACTTTGGGCACCCCAGGATCTGGTCTTGGGTCTCTGGCTTCTGCTGGGGGTCCGAGAAGAAATGTGGTAATTCTCAAATGGGAAGGTGGTGCGATCCCTCCAGCACGGCGTGCAGTGGTGGATTTGATTTTGGAGATGGGTTTTGGGGCAAATGACCTGTATGCTCTAATACATGTTGCTGGGACACGGGATTATACCATTAGTTTCACCAGGCCAGAGGGTCTTGACCTGTTCTGGGAGCGATATGAGGCTCGGTGCAGGTCAAGACCTGAATGGGAAGGTCTGGCCCCAGTTGCGGTTTCGCAAAGGTCAACGGTGAAAAAGATCACCATCATACTCACCAATGAGAGTGATCCTGCTCGGGACCTAGAGGTCTGGTTAAGGAACTATGGTGAGGTTTTGACTAAGCCCAGCAAAATCCTTGATGAACGTAACATCTGGACTGGGGGTTGGTCGGTTACAGTCAGGTTGGCCAGGGATGGGAATGTTGTCCGTCACCTGCCCTCCTCAGCTTTTATAGGGAGGGATAGGATGACTATTTTCTACCCTGGTCAGCCGAAGCTGTGTCACCGCTGTGGAGAAAAGGGGCATTTGAGCTCTTCCTGTTCAGCCTTGATATGTTCAGTGTGTCGGGGTCAGGGTCATATGGCCAAGGACTGCACCGAGATGATCAGGTGCAACCTGTGCCTGCGCCTTGGCCACCCCTACAGCAGATGTCCTGAAGCCTGGCACAATATGGAGAAGGAGGTAATAGATGACATGTCAAGGCTGGACGGGATGGAGGGTGAGGCCCCTGGTGTACCATCCTCCTCTGCGGTGACTGACTCCCCTGGTCCTGCTCAGGGTCCCTCCCCAGTTCCTGTGGCCACCCCTCCTGTGTCTGTAAGTATTCCTTCTGTATCTGTCTCTGTGTCCCCCCAGCCTACTGTACCCTCTCCTCATGTGTCAGAACCTTCCAAGTCTGTGCCCCCCGAGTCAGTTACCCCCCAGGAGTCTACCCCTCCTAAGACAGATTCAAAGGGAGCAACCCCCCCACCAGGAGTGGTAGTGGGTATTAAAAAGGTCGCTTCTGCCTCTCTAAAGGAGTCTTCTGTAAAGACTTCAAAGAAAAAAACAGGAGATAAGGGCATCTCTGAAGCTGACCTGCAGTACCTGGAGGAGAGAAGGAAGGTTGGGATGCGGAAGAAGCAGGTGGTGAGGACGGAACAGGCTCCAGTGCCTGTCTCCAACCGTTATAGGTCCTCTAAGTGGGAGATTTCCTCATCTGGAGCTTCTTCGGAGCGAAGTTCTGATTCTGAGATGGAGTTTGAGGCGGCCTCAAGAAAGAGAGAGGCTTCTGGTGATGAGCAGCAGAGGGGAGCTAAGAAGCAATCCACCCAATAACCCAAATGGCGGTTCCCCCTCCGTTAAAAGTGGTGACAATAAATGTCGCCAGCATTAAGTCAGTAAGAGCTCGTTCTATGGCCTTCTTTTTGTTCAGCCAATTAGATGCTGAAATTTTATTTTTGCAGGAGACTAGGCTCACCTCCTTGGCAGATATTCATATGGCCAAGAGAGAGTGGAGGTATGGTCCATCTTACTGGTCTCTTGCGGCCGAGCCTTACGGCGGTGTGGCGGTGTTGTTTAAAACCGGCATGGTAACTATCCGGCGGGTTATTGAGGTGGAGATTGGGAGATGTATGGTCTTAGACATCCTTGTGGGAGGGCAGGACCTGCGCCTAATTAATGTCTATGGGCCGCACACAAAGTGGGACAGGAAATGCCTTTTTACAAGGATCAAGCCATTTCTTTTTACATCCCGGCAAGTGGTCTTTGGAGGTGACTTTAATACAGTAACTAGGCCCAAGGACAGGAAGGACTTCAAGGACAGGCTGGGATATGATAGCATTTTTTTAAATAGTATGGTTAGGGATGCTGGTCTTGTGGATGTGCACATTAAGCACCTCCCGGATGACACTGGGTTCACCTTTCATCGAGGTAATAGTCAGAGTAGAATAGATAGGTTTTTTTTGAAGGAGACCTCTGCTTTCTCACCCCCAGTGGTGCAGGCAGTAGAGTTCTCTGATCACTGTATGCTATCTGTGGTCCTGAATGCTTCAGACGCCCCTCAGAGGGGTAAGGGCATCTGGAGATTGAATTCGACTCTACTCAAGGAAGAACATGTTAGACAATCCTTTGAGGAATTCTTTCAGGCACAGGTGACCATCCTGGACTTTTGTAGCAGCAAGGCTGAGTGGTGGGAGCTGACCAAAAAGAGGATTGCTGGATTCTTCAGGGGCCTAGCCAATAGAAAGCAGTTTAATAAATACATGACCTACCAAAGTTTACGGAGGAAGCTGGATATTCTTGTCTCGAGAGGTGGAGATCCTGGGGAAATCTCCGAAGTGAAACTCCTTCTCAGGAAGTGTCAATATGACCGGCATGCCTCTTTGGTTCTGGAGAGGGACTATGGGAAGTACCACTCGCCTGACCCTTACCAGAACTGCAAACAAGGTGTAGCTGTTAAAACGGTCGTTGGCCTTAAAGACAGTACAGGTTCCTTGACAAAGTCCAGGTCAGGGATTCTGGAGGTCATGAGGTCCTTTTATGCTGACCTTCTTGGGAGGAAAGAGCTTGACCGTGACAAGATGGAAGGCTTTTTGGACTCTACTCCAGGTCTAAATGATGAAGATGTCCCATTGATGAATTTGACAGAGGAGATCACAGTTGAAGAGGTGATGAGGGCAATTGAACAACTTGATCCTTGTGAAACAATATAAGCGGCGCTATATACCAGTGATAGATCATACAACACTCAAAAGTGATCTAGTACATCTAACAACAAAAAATTGGGATAGATAACGTGAATAAATCTATATCATAGAAAAACTATTCAATACAAAATAAATAGTGCAAGTATGCCATACACAAGACAATTAAAATAACACATAAGCAAAAGTGAGATCAAGTGGTAAAGTCCATAAAGTCCATAGATAGACCACCGTGCAAGAGATGTGATGAATCTGGAAACGGTCCACCAATTCGCTTAGTGTCAGTGACTCCACTCCCCTTAAAATCAGCACTCACCGACTCACAATGCCTCACACTCTCGTGTTTTGGCAGCAAAGCATAGATGTAATGCACATCAGCTGGGGGTGTAGGCTCCGAATTCCTTGTTAATCCCAGTGTCACCTACAGCTGAGAGATGCCCTTGAAGTCCAATTTAGGAGACATCCCTGCGACAAAGTACCCCATGATTAGTGGGTCCTACGCTATCCATAGACTGGGATAGGACCCACTAATCATGGGGTACTTTGTCGCAGGGATGTCTCCTAAATTGGACTTCAAGGGCATCTCTCAGCTGTAGGTGACACTGGGATTAACAAGGAATTCGGAGCCTACACCCCCAGCTGATGTGCATTACATCTATGCTTTGCTGCCAAAACACGAGAGTGTGAGGCATTGTGAGTCGGTGAGTGCTGATTTTAAGGGGAGTGGAGTCACTGACACTAAGCGAATTGGTGGACCGTTTCCAGATTCATCACATCTCTTGCACGGTGGTCTATCTATGGACTTTATGGACTTTACCACTTGATCTCACTTTTGCTTATGTGTTATTTTAATTGTCTTGTGTATGGCATACTTACACTATTTATTTTGTATTGAATAGTTTTTCTATGATATAGATTTATTCACGTTATCTATCCCAATTTTTTGTTGTTAGATGTACTAGATCACTTTTGAGTGTTGTATGATCTATCACTGGTATATAGCGCCGCTTATATTGTTTCACAAGGATCGCATTTGGGCTCTTGGGAATAATAGGACGCATTGCACTGTTTATTTAATAAGTGGCAGCTTTGGATTCACTCCATTCACTTTTTACACATTTAAGTTTCACACATTTGTTTCACACACTTTGTGCTTTAATTTTTTCCACATCTCCCATAGGGGGGCCAACACCCCTTTTTTGGCATAGAGCGCAGTGGTGAGAACTCAGGAAGGGCGCGTTGTTTTGAGTTTTCATTTTTTGATACAATTGAACAACTTGCCATCAAAAAGTCACCTGGACCGGATGGCTTGACAGCTGAGTTTTACAAAGCCTTTAAGTCTATTCTGGCCCCACATTTGGTAGAGGTTTTTAAAAGTTGCCTTGCTGAGGGGGTACTTCCCCCTTCCATGAGGCACTCGGCTGTGATTCTTCTTTCAAAGGGTAAAGATCCTTCGATGATTGAGAATTGGCGCCCCATCAGCCTTCTTAATGTCGATAGAAAGATACTGGCAAAGATATTTTTCTGGCGCCTATCGTCAGTAGCAGAGTCTTTGCTTTCTCGCCATCAGCACTGTTCGGTCCAGGGTAGGTGCACCTTCACAGCGGTTTTAGCTGTCCGGGAGGCCTTGGAGCGGTGCAGGGCTGCAGGCTGGGGAAAGTATTTGCTGACATTGGATCAGGCAAAGGCTTTTGATCGTGTCAACCATGAGTACCTGTGGTTGCTCCTTAGTAAGTACGGTCTGCCGGGTGGTTTTGTCGATTGGTTAAAAGTCTTGTATAAGGGGGCAGAAAGCTTTCCTCTTGTTAATGGTTGGGTTGGGCAGTCCTTTGAGGTTGGCTCCGGGGTGCGCCAGGGTTGTCCCCTGAGTCCCCTGCTCTATGTGTTTGCAATCGACCCTTTCATCAGGAGGCTAGAGAGCGGCATGTTGTGTGGGGTACCGGTGGGTCTCCCGGGTGAGCCGCCTTTGAGGGTTGTTGCCTATGCGGACGATGTGTCGGTGATTGTCACCGGGGCGGATGAAGCAGAGGAGGTGGTCTCTCTGACATCACGGTATTCTGAAGCATCAGGCTCCAAGATCAATCAGGAAAAGAGTGAAGTCTTCTGGATGGGAAAGGAAGGTGAGGGTTTTGATCTCCCGGACACCTTTCCAGTGCCCCAGGAAAGAATTAAGATTCTAGGCATTGAATTTGGACCCGGCGATTATGGCCTCAAAAACTGGGAAGGCAGACTGGAAATTGCCAATACTAAGGTGGTCAGCTGGAAGAAATGGAAGTTATCTATGAGGGAAAGGGTTGATCTGATTAAGACTTATCTGATTCCGATCTTTTTGTATGTCAGCTTTGTCTGCATCTTGCCAGTGTCTCTCTATGCTAGGGTCAGTAGTGTGTTCTTCCAGATGTTGTGGGGGAACAGACTGAACCCCATCAAGAGGAATGTCACCTATCTATCCAGGAGGGAGGGTGGCTTAGGTATGGTCAACCCAGTTCTTTTCTTTTCACTGCTTTTTCTCAAGTTTAATATTGGTAATATGCTTGCAGTGGAACCTCCTGGATGGGCAGGGATTTTTAGATCTTGGTTTAGGCCTTTTCTGCGACTTTGGGAAGAAGGTGGCCAAGTGAAGAATCTCAGGGGTCATCGTGGTCAGCTACCAGCCTATGTCGCTCCGTGCCTGAAGTTATTACGGCAGTGGCGTTTGTCGGCTGAAGATCTCAGATCGGTTCCGAGGAAAGTCCTTATGAGTCGAGTCTTGAGCGAAGTCTTTCATGACCCACTGGCCTTAAGGGATTGCCCAGGCCCAGTTTTGAGGGCAGGGTTAAGACTTATTAATTTGGACAGAGTACCTCCTAAATTCAGGGATCTGGCCTGGATGTGCTTCCATGGCAGGCTCTATGTTAGGGGCAATTTGAAATTCCGCAGTGGGGTGGATCGTAGCTGTCCTCGGGAGGAGTGTGCAGGTGAGGAGGAGACTATGGACCATTTTCTGCTTCATTGCCCTTTTAACATAGAGGTGTACAAATAGGTGGGACGGGCCCTCGGTGTCCCTTTCCTCTCCAGGCTGGGTTATGCTGAGTGGGTGTACGGAGCATTCAATACTGGTGGGGTATTTTGTTTAGATACACTTTTTCTAGTTAGCCTAGTAGTCCGTTATTTCACTTGGAACGCACGGTGTCAGGTCTGCATTCGGCGTAAAATCCTTCCTGTTCAGGTGGTGGTGTATGACATTTTGCATGAGGTGGAGAAGATTCGGGTGCTCGAGAGAGACAAGCGGAGTCAGGAGGCTTGGTTGAAGGCGTGGAGGGGTTTCAAGCCTCCCTGACTGCCAGGAGTCTCTTTCCTGGGTGTGGCTGTCTGTCTCTTATCACCCTAGATTATTTTTTGGATTAATTTTTGATAAATGACTGCGTACATAGGTGATGGGTTGTGCCTCTTAGGCCCTCTCTGCTGCTTTATGTAAATAGTTTTGGTAACGGATTATGTATATATTGTATATATTCTGAACATGGATGTGTATTCCTTGGATTTCTGTTGAAGTTTTGTACTATGGTTTTGTTTTTTACTTTTGTATAAAATTGGTTGCTTGATTCTTTTAATAAAAGATCAATAGTCCCCCATCATTGGTGTCAGTGGGAGGAATAATGCTCCATCATTGGTATCAGTGGGAGGAATAATGCTCCATCATTGGTGTCAGGGGGAGGAATAGTGCCCCATTATTGGTGTCAGTGGGAAGAATAGTGTCCCATCATTGGTGTCAGTGGGAGGAATAATGCTCCATCATTGGTATCAGTGGGAGGAATAGTGTCCCATCATTGGTGTCAGGGGGAGGAATAGTGCCCCATCATTGGTATCAGTGGGAGGAATAGTGTCCCGTTATTGGTATCAGTGGGAAGAATAACGCCCCATCATTGGTGTCAGTGGGGAGAATAGTGCCACATTGGGGGAAATAATGCCCAAAGAGCTGGCTAAAAGCAAGGAAAGGGCTGCATTCAGCCCCCAGGCTGCAGTTTGGAGGCCGCTGCTCTACAATAAAGTGACATGGCAGGATGCGGTAGACCTACCCAGAATACTGCCAGACTGTCACTGTACTGGATCTCATGAATCTTGGATTATAAATGAGAAGATCTCGAATTCTAGCACAGTTGCAAAATTTGATGGACAGCTTTAGCAGTTACCTAGTTAATTTTAGTTTCTCTTTCACTCAAGTATGTTGTCCGCAAAAAAAAGATGCAGCTAACAATAAATTCTCCATGTCCTCCATCAAGGCAGAGATTTCAGCATCACTATGGAAACCAAACTACAGGTTCACCACCTGGACCTTTGCATGAAGTAGCACCTGCCATGTGTGCTATGTGTACCATCAGTAAAACACATCCCACACTATAAAACACTACATTTAGTGTGTTGTGCACAATATCCAAAAATATACAGGACTTAGCCTTACCAACAGACATAAGACAATGCTTGTCAGACTTATAAAAGATGTTTGGTATGAAAGATCCTTCAGTAACATTAACAATTTTATAATTATTAAAAGGATCATTTGGACACAAATAAAACATGGGACAATGTTAGACGAAATCTATGCACTCTTTAAAACGGCGCTCCACCCAAAAGTGGAAGTTCCGCTTTAAGCACTCCTTACCCCCTTACATGCCACATTTGGCATGTGATTATTTTGAGGGGGATGGGAGGGGGAGCAGGTACCCAGTTTTGACAGGTACCTGCTTCTACTTCTGCTCGAGCTGCCTACGCGGCTCGAGTCTAAAGTTCTCCTCTCCCCCTCCCTCCCTGCAATCTTCTGGGATACGTCACAGGTCCCAAAAGATTGCCTGGTCAGTGAGGAGGAGCAGCAGGACTCGCGCATGCACAGTTCGCACCCGGGTGTGAAGACGCAAGGTGTCACAGCCAAGTGCCCATGCTTGCAATGCCGGCGCCGGGGAGAGATGAGGGAGAGAGAGATGAGGGTTCGGGCGACCATGGGACAGATGAGTGTGTGTTTATTAAAAGTCAGCAGCTACACTTTTTGTAGCTGCTGACTTTTAATAAACTCGAAAGGGTCTGGAACTCTGCTTTAACCACTTAAGGACCAGCCGCCGCAGTTATACTGCGGCAGGTTGGCTCCCCTGGGCGTATCGCCGTCATGGTATGCACGATGCCCGCCGGCCACCCGCAATTGCTCCTGACTGAGACAGAACAGAGATCTGTCAATGTAAATTGACAGATCTCCGTTCTGTCAGGGGAGGAAAGACAGATCTGCTGTTCCTACTGATTAGGAATAGCGATCTCGCTCCTCCTCCAGGCAGTCCCCTCCCCCCACAGTTAGAAATACCTCCCAGGGAACACATTTAACTCCTTGATCGCCCCCTAGTGTTAACCCCTTCCCTGCCAGTGACATTTATACAGTGGCTATTTTTAGCTCTGATCGCTGTATAAATGTCAGTGGTCCCAAAAAAGTGTCCGATCTGTCCCGCTAAAAATCGCTGATCACTGCCATTACTAGTAAAAAAAAAAAAAAATAATATAATAAAAATGCCATAAATATATTTTACCAAAAATATGTAGAAGAATACATATTGGCCTAAACTAAAGAAAAAACGTGTTTAAAAAAAAAAAAAAATGGATATGTATTATAGCAAAAAGTAAAAAAATGTTTGTTTTTTTTTAAATGGTCGGCTTTTTTTTTTTTATCGTGCAAACAATAAAAACCGCAGAGGTGATCAAATACCACCAAAAGAAAGCTCTATTTGTGGGAAAAAAAGAACATCAGTTTTGTTTGGGTACAGGGTCGCACGACCACGCAATTGTCAGTTAAAGCGACGCAGTGCCGTATCGCAAAAAATGGCCTGGTCATTGAGGGGGCAATTCCTTCCGGTCCTTACTTGGTTAAAGCAGAGTTTCACCCAAAAGTGAAACGTCCTCTTTTAGCACTCCTCGCCCCCTGACATGTCACATTTGGCATGTCATTTTTTTTGGGGGGGGGGAGTGGGTACCTAGGTTTTGACAGGTACCCAACTCCCACTCCCTGCTCTGGTCGCCTTGCCATCTCCTCCTCCTCCTCTCTCCCTCCCTCCCTGCAATCTTCTGGGACACATCACAAGTCCCAGAAGATTGCCTGGCCACTAAGAGAGTGCAGCCCAACTCGTGCATGCGCAGTGCGCACCCAGACCGTGAAGCCACAAGCTGTCACAGCCGGGTGCCCACACTTGCAATGACGGCGCCGCAGAGAGGAGCGAGGCTTTGGGAGGCTGCATCTCTGGACCATAGGACAGGGGAGTGTCTGTTTATTAAAAGTCAGCAGCTACACTTTTTGTAGCTGCTGACTTTTAATAAACTTACAAACAAGTGCAACTTCGCTTTAAGTTAAATCAAAATGGAAAAATAGACATGAGAACAGGTCTTTCATTTAAAGATAAGTCATGACTCTACAACTTAAAATTTTTCAGGCGGTTTTAGTCTATGTCAGAGGTGATCAACCTGTGGCGCCCTCTGACGTGGCGTGTGACTTCAAACCAGGGAAGAGCATGCCCATGCTCTGGGATGGCGGGTCGGTAAGCCCAGTTCATGATCAATGAATTGCTGACCCTGCCATCCCAGAGCATCAGAGTACATGGCGCTGGCAGCGGGGGAAGCAGGAGCCGCATAAGCTCATGCTTCTTCTGTAGCACCAGCTCCTGTTCCAGGTGGAGTGATACCAAGTGCACTTCATCTGGGACTTTTCTAGCAGCCTGGTAAAGGATGGCAGCAGAAGCTGGAAAAGGAAAGGGTCAATGTATTAAACATCACATACTCTGCACTTTTGCAATAGGTATATCAGCACTTACAAAAAACGATTATTAGGCTAGCTTCACACTGATCCTGTGCTGCACCTGCGGCTTTCCTGCAGGTTAGCTGCACTGACTCATAGACTTCAATTATATAGTGTGGGTTTGCTACTGAATGCAGGAGTTTTAGACCCCTTTCACACTGAGGTGGTTTTCAAGCATTTTAGCGCTAGAAATAGCCTCTAAATAGCGCCTGAAAACCGCCTCACATTCAGACAGCGCTCCCAAAACGCCCTGCCTATTGAAATGAATGGGCAGCGCTTTTGAAGCGCCGCAACACGGGCGTTTATAACTCCTTCTTTGGGGTTAAAAGCGCACTGCTAGTGGCCGAAAAGCTCCGTTTGAACAGCACTAAAACGAGCTGCGCTTTAGCGCTAACACGGCCGCAGCCCCAGTGTAAAAGGGGTCTTATTGTTCTTTCAGAAACTGCACCACACCCGCAAGATGTAGTAGAAGTCTATGGCTCAGTGCAGCTAGCTTGCAGGAAAGCTGTAGGTGCACTGCTCTGCACCTGTGGCACGGGTAAACCAGAACACATCAGTGTGTAAGTAGCCTTATAGGGGGCTCAGGACAGTAAGGGCTTGTTTACATTTGCGGTTTGGGAGGTTGTGAAACCCCATAGTTCATTGTGGCCTGCGACCAGTTACTAAATCACTTAAGTGGTCCTCACTCTACAAAAGGTTGAGTCCATCTGGCCTTTGTAAATATTCTTTATAACTCAATCATCAGGTTTTTTTAACTCAAACTTTAGTTTTAAGGTTCACGTGTTAAAAGTACAAATCTGGAATTGTACTTTTTGCTAAATTGTCTTAAAGAGCTGACGTACGGCTACGATGGCTGCGCAGGGGAGCCAACCTGCCGCAGTATAACTGCAGCGGCTGGTTGGAAGGGGTTAAAGTGATTGTAAAATCTTGGGTTTGTTTCCTATAAAAATAGCAAACATGTTATACTTACCTGCTCTGTTGCAGTTGATTTGCACAGAGCAGCCCAAATCCTCCTCTTCTCGGGTCCCTCTCATGATCCTGGCCCCTCCCTCCTGTTGAGTGCCCCCCACAGCAAGCAGCTTGCTATGGGGGCACCTGAGCCAAGTCACAGCTCCCTGTTTCCATTTAGACACAGAGCCCTCACCTGGCTCCACCCCTTCTCCCCTGATTGGCTAGCTGACTTTAATTGACAGCCGCGGCAGTCAATGGTGCCGCTGCTGTGTCTCAGCCAATCAGGAGGGAGAATCTCGGACGGCTGACACACTCGTGGACATCGCTGGACAGAGAGGGACCTCAGGTAAGTATTAGGGGGGCTGCTGCACACAGAAGGCTTTTTATTTTAATGCGTAGATTGCATTACGATAAAAAACCTTCTACCTTTACAATAACTTTAAGTGTCAAGGGTTCATGTAGGGATAGAGCGATATGTTAGGGACACTTTGTAACATAGTGACACAGAGGTGAGCTGCAGGATTTGGTGCAGTGACATACACCATACATACATCTAAACCAACAATAACAAGTAACATACCGGCTGTGTTGGAGGTCTCATAGAAACAACTTGCTTTACTTTAGCCAAGTGCTGGAGAGAATCATTTTACCTAACAGAATGATCTCCCACAGGTCTTCCTCTTCAGAGGATAGGGAGACAATTGTCACATAGTGTAACAAGAACATCACAGATAAGACTTCTGACTCATAATCCCTCTGGGGAATACTACTCTGATCAGTCTTGTTTGGCATACGTTCACATGTTATGAATTACAAGAACAAATCCTCTTCACATGAAACAGTTTCCATGAAAAAAGGTTTATCAAAAAGTACAGCATTAGCTTCCAATTTCCAGCCAAAGGAGTGTGAAACTATTAGCCCTTTGCTGATAAGGATTCTAGTTTGGCTAAACTGAGCTCCAGCATGCACATTTGCAACTTTTAAAGATACATGTCCTGTCTAAAGCCTAGTACATACAATGAGAAAACTACTGTATATACTCGAATATAAGCCGACCCGAAAATAAGCTAAGGCACCTAATTTTACCACAAAAAACTGGGTGGAGGAAAGATGAGAAGGATGAAAAATACTGCTTTCTAAGCAATCATATGATGATCTGATCGTTAGTACACAGCATTCGAGAGCCAATCGCAACATTTCGTCCAAAATTATCCGAAGGGACAAACAACTTTTTTTGTTGTATAACACATTGTATGATTTTCGTTTATCCCCTTCCCGACCAGCCGCCGCAGTTATAATGTGGCAGGTTGGCTCCCCTGGGCAAACCATTGTAGCTATACGTCGGCTCGCCATTTGACCACTAGGGGACGCGCTCACGCGCCCACTGCGCCACGCCAGAGCCGATGCGCGTACCCAGCGGTCATGATGACCGCCGGGCACCCGTGATCACTCCACACAGAGACAGAACGGAGATCTGTCAATGTAAACAGACAGATCTCCATGCTGTCAGGGGTGAGGAGAGCAATCTGTTGCTCATACTAAGTATGAACAACGATCAGTATCCTCACCCAGACAGTCCCACCCCCCCAGTTAGAATCACTCCCAAGGTAACACAGTTAACCCCTTGATCGCCCCTTACTGTTAACCCCTTCCCTGCCAGTGACATTTACACAGTAATCAGTGCATTTTTTAGCACTAATCGCTGTATAGATGATGCCAATGGTCCCAAAAATGTGTCAAAAGTGTCCGATCTGTCTGTCATAATGTTGCAGTCCTGAGGGGCTCGTCTGGGATGCTATCTGCAGCTATCCCTAGCCAACCTAGATCGGAGCCACAATCTGCGTGGGAAGCCGCCTTCAAGGCCGCGGTTGCTTGGGGTAGAAGTCATGGGACCCTAACTGACAGAAGCACCGTTCTGGAGATATCGGGAAATGAACACACCGAGAGGGAGATTAGGAGGTGGCTGAGAACTCGGGCACCAGGACACCGGTCCTACCTGGTGGACACTGAAGCCTCAGAGGAGTTGGATCAAGTCAGGGCACTGATAGAATGGCAGGAAGAGGTGCCAGAGTGCTTTCAGGTGGAAGAGGTCCGTCTCATGGAAGAAGTGACTGAAAGAGTGTCCCCACTCAATATGGAGAGAGGACAGACCGAGAAGCCACCCTTGTCAAAAACTCACGAGAAAAGTCCTGTACTGTTGGGAGCCAACTCACAAAGGGCCTGTGCTCCTCCTTTCTCTTTCTACACAAATATGAGTCACTTACTCGATAGTCTGGTGAAGAATGGGTCTGAGAATGCTAATCAGAGTTAACGAAGACTTAGATTTTTCTCAGAACAATTACCAACACCTGTGGAAGAAGACAAATTTGAAACATGGATGAGCCAAGCTTTACAGGCTATGGAAGAGTGTAGTGTTTCAGAGGCTGTGATATGACATCGGCTTAGTGACAGCCTTCGAGGCCCAGTGGCTGATGTAATCCGTAACCTGAGGATTGGCAAGGGGACTTGTGTTGCCATGGACTACATCGATGCATTTTGTGCTGTTTTCGTAAGAGTTGAAACTACTGCCGATTTGATGTATAAATTCAACCAAACTCACCAGCAGAGGGGGAGTCTGTCCGAATAGATCTCCCGAGTAGACCGGATGCTACATCAAATCATCCTCAAGAAGGGCCATGACCCTAAAGATGTTGACCAGGTCCGTCTGAATCGGGTTCTGCACGGGGCCTGGCCCAATCATCCTATTGTGCTAAAATTATTGCTGAAAAGAACTCAGGTGGTACCCACCTGTCCTGAGTTGATGGGGGAGGTTTGAGAGGAAGAGGCTCTGTTGGAAGAGAAAAGTCAACAATCAAGAGACCTGAATTCTGCTACTGGGAACAAAGAGAAAGTGGTGGCCCATGCTGTCCATGTATAAATGGAGTTCTCCGATGAAGATAGTGGAACTGAGTCTGAACCAAAGGGACTGGCCCTCCCTGATATCTATAAACCAGTCGCAGCACTCAGGCCAACAGAACTGATGGCCCAGATGGCTCAGGCTCAAACTCAAATGTATCATGCTCTGATGCGAGTGATGGAGACCCAAGCGAAAGTTCAGGAGCAAGGGACTCGTGCAAGTGAGCAAAAACTGTACCCAGAGCGAGAAAAGATGTTGCGGATGTGGAGAGGTCTCAGAGAGAACTCAGGTGATACCCACCTGTCCTGAGTTGATAAGGGAGGTTCGAGAGGAAGAGGCTCTGTTGGAAGAGAAAAGTCAACAATCAAGAGACCTTAATTCTGCTACTGGGAACAAAGAGAAAGTGATGGCCCACATTGTCCATGCATAAATGGAGTTCTCCGATGAAGATAGTGGAACTGAGTCTGAACCAAAGGGACCGGCCCTCCTATAAACCAGTCGCAGCACTCAGGCCAACAGAACTGATGGCTCAGGTGGCTCAGGCTCAAACTCAAATGTATCATGCTCTGATGTGAACGATAGAGACCCAAGCGAAAGTTCAGGAGCAAGGGACTCATGCAAGTGAACAAAAACTGTACCCAGAGCGAGAAAAGAGATGTTACGGATGCGGAGAGGTCGCACATTTCTGTGCGAAGTGCCCCAAATCCGGCATCAGCCCTCAACTCCTCAATGAAGTCTTAAGAGCTTTACAGAAATTGCCATTTCCAAGGCCGGCTGGAAACTTCCAGGGACCTCAGTGAAGGAGCTAGTTGAGAGTCCCAAGGGAAAACTGTGCTCCAAAGACAAGAGAAGAGACCAGAAGTGAGCCAAGGAGAAAGGGGGACGCAAGCCACCAGTCCTCTCCAACCCTCCGGTGCCTAAGCACGCTCCAAAAATAAAACCCTTAGAGAATGGAAGATGGGGCAGGAAATCAATGAGCAGTTAAACCAAATCCACTGCCTCCAATGAGGCCAGTTAGGGCACAAACCATAGAGTCGCCCCCATAGTATCAGTACTGATAGACGGCATCAATACACAAGCATTGCTGGATACTGAAGCCCAAGTGACACTGCTACAGTATATCAAGACTTTTACCACAAGTACTTGAAGCCTAATCCTTTGTGCAAACTTGACGAGCTATAAATATGGGGTATCAGGACCCAGAAGTGCCCTTATGATGGTTACATACCCATCAAAATAAACTTTGACCAGTGGCGGCTGGTGCTCAAAATTTTTGGGGGGCGCTAACAAACTGGGTTTGATGGGGACAGTGGCAGCAATTGATGGGCACAGTGGTTGTGTTTGATGGCACAGTGGCTGCGTTTGATGGGCACAGTGCCAGCGAGAGCCACTGTGCCCATCAAATGCCGCCACTGTGCCCATCAATTTGCGCCACTGTGCCCAAACACTGCCACTGTGCCCATCAAATGCTGCCACTGTGACCCCCCTCCCCACCCGCACGCCATCTGCCCAGCACTTACCCTGTCTCGGTGGGGCAGCAGGTGACAGCGTGTCCTCCATGCGTCTTCTCCGGTCCTCTCCTCCTGTCCTCTCCTATAGGCGATTTGGCGGAGAGGTGGTTCAGTGTTAGGAAAGCGAATATTTATTCTCTGTTCAAACACACCTGGGTGAACTGGTCACCTTTTTTTGACACCTATTAAAGCCTATGGCTCTAATCAGGTACTTCAAAACACCCCCTGTCGCTGTAATTCAGGTGCCCGGCAAGGGGCCGGATGCCTGAATAGGGGGTGGCAGAGGCAGCCATGGATAGATTCATGCTATGCATGAATCTATCCATTGGTCATAGAGGGGGTTGTCTGGAGAGAGGGGGCGGAGCCCATGTGCCATTATGGATGCACCGCCACTGCCTTTGACTCTGCTCTAACAGGAAGACCAGAAACCTTTGACACATTGGCTGTCATATGCCCCCGACTGCCTGGAGCTGGCTGAAATTCCCTACTGATAGGCTCTAACACCAACCTAGTGAGAAGGCTACTCACCCCCTTGGCCTTAGAGGATGCTCCAGTTGGGAAAATTCATCCTTAGTTGAGACAAGCATTTCAGAGGGTGTTGCAAGAAAAGAAGGCGCCTGTGGAAGGAGTGGGAAGATTGTGGCGACTGGACACCCAAGAGAGAGAGCTACAACCTGGAGAAAGGGCCTGTCTTAAAGCCACAGTCAAGTTGTCTTGGGACCAGCCGGGTCTGTACGTGGTGGTAGAAGCTGATCCCACAGAAGAAGAGGTTGAGATAGAACTGGTTCCAGAGATTGTACGCACTCGGGCCTTGCTAAGAAGTGGAGGGCGAATTCCTGTCAGTGTGCGGAATGTCACTAGCCATCTGATAAGCCTTGAATGGTGATCGGGAAATTGAGTGCTGCCACTCCGGGAGCAAGGAATGAGGTAGCCCAGAAGGGAGATGGAGGAAGCACTGCTGTCCACTGCCCAAGTCTTCCCCCTGCTTTGGAGGAAAGGATCAAAGCCCAGATAGCTCGATGGTAGAAAATATTCTCCAAGAATGACTTTGATGTGGGCTGTGCTAAGAGCGCTCAACATCGAATTCGACTGACTGAAAATAAGCCATTTCGAGAGAGGGCAAGGCGAGTCCCCTTGTGCGATTTGGAGGATTTTCGAGAGCAACTTACTTAACTAAAGAAGTCAGAGTCATTAAGGAGCTCAAAAGCCCTTATGCTTCCCTGATTGTGGTAGTAGAAGAATGGGTCCCCCCGGATGTGTATTGATTATCGAACTTTAAATGGAAGGACTATCCCAGATCAATACACAACCCCTCGCATAGAAGAAGCCTTACAATGCTCATCAGGGGCCAAATGGTTCATTGTATTGGATCTAAAGAGTGGATACTACCAGATTCCTATGCATCCAGAAAACCGAGAGAATAGCCCACTGGGATTCTTCCAGTTTGATCGAATGCCACAAGGATTAACCGGAGCCCCTGCCATTTTCCAGCTACTGATGGAGAACACGGTGGGTGATATGAACTTGGTAGAAGTATTAGTCTACCTAGATGACATCATCGTGTTTGGCTGAACACTGGATGAGCATGAAGCCCCATTGGAAAAGTTTTCCAGCGACTACATGATGAGGGGTTGAAGCTGTCGTTAGAGAAGGGCCAATTCTATCAGACTTCCGAAGGGATAACCACCGACCCCCAAAAGTTGGAGGCGGTCTTTTCTTGGCCTCGTCCAACTACTGTCATCGAATTGAGGTCGTTCTTGGGCTTTTGCTCCTACTATAGACTATTTGTGAAGAACTTCTCACAGATTTCTCGGCCGTGTAATGAAATGTTACAGAAGCAAACGGAAGGGGAACAGCAGAAAACCCAGAAAGGGGGAGCCAGGAGACCTCAGGAATCTATCCAGGAACAATGTACATTGAAGTGTGAGAGGTCCTTTGAGCGGTTGAAGGAAAGCCTGGTTGAAGCCCCGATGTTGGCCTACGCTGATCCCTCAAAGCCATACGAATTACATGTGGATGCCAGTAGAGATAGTATTGGAGGAGTGTTGTACTAGGAGTCAGAGGGGAGACTTCGTCCAGTGGCCTATGTGAGTCGCAGCCTCACCGCCCACTGAGAAGAACTATCCTGTGCACAAGTTGGAGTTCTAGGCCTTAAAGTGGGCAGCAGTGGATAAATTATGGGACCATCTGTATGGAGCCACCTTTTTGGTGAAGACTGATTACAACCCCCTGACTCATTTGCTATCCACTGCCAAACTGAATGCCACTGGACATCCGTGGTTAACTGCTCTGTCCGAGTTCCAATTCAGTTTGAAATATCGACCGGGAGTGGGAAATAGAGACGCTGACGCTCTTTCCCAAAGACCTCACTTTACCCAGAAAGGTCAGAAGAGTTGGGTTCATTTGCTTCCCGAAGGAGTACAGGCTATGTGTCAGGGAGTGGAATATAAACACAGGGGAGCCATAGGGGCTGAAGCAGCGGGAGTCGCCCCAAAGCTCTGCTGCAATTTGACCCATGTACGCAGCCAAGAACTGCCTCAATTGACTAAAGAGGACATGAGAAGGGATCAGCGGGAAGATCCACTAGGGAATCTAATAATGAAGTCGCTGTCCGCTAAAGACCCACAATTATTGATGAATAGCCCCATTGAGGGAGACAAGGTGATTCATAGAGAATGGGAATTAAATATATCAGAGAGGTCCTTCTGAAAAGGCAGGTGGTGTGAGCCAGCTGTTCCTTCCTGAGAAACATTGTTTAACTGTGCTAACCGCTCTCCATGATGATCATGGTCATTAAGGCCCAGATAGAACTTTGAAACTGGTCAAACTGGTCAGGGATCGATTTTACTGGCCATCCATGAGAATGGAGGTGGAAAACTACTACCGCTCTTGTGTCCGGTGTATCCAGAGAAAAACTGGCAAGGCAGCCCCAATGGGCCATCTGCAAAGCCAAGGGCCAATGGAGTTGGTGTGCATTGTTTTCTTGTGCCTGGAACCTGATCTGAGCAGAAGGAGTAATGTCCTGGTTGTGACAGATCATTTCATCAGATATGCCCAGGCTTTCCCCACCAGGGATCAACAAGCTAGTATGGTGGCCAAGACACTAGTGGAGAAGTTCTTCGTCCAATACGGGTTGCCTCAGCGCCTACACTCAGATCAAGATCGGGACTTTGAGAGCAAATTGGTCAGCAGACTATGTGAACTCTTAAACATAAAGAAATACAGAACGACTCCTTACCACCCCCAAGGGGATCCACAACCTGAGCGTTTCAACCACACTCTGTTGAACATGCTGGGAACCCTCCCATTAGAAAAGAAACAGCATTGGGGAGACCATATTGCTGCAATAGTTCATGCTTACAATAGTACATCAAATGATTCTACCGGATATTCCCCCTACAGATTGATGTTTTGGAGAGAGGTTCGCTTACCCGTAGATTTAGCATTCGGAACATCAATAGCCTCTCAAGCCTCCTGTAGGGGATATGTCAACAGGCTCCGGAAGAACTTAAAGGGAAGACTGGCCCCCTCAAGACTTGGCATCAAAACCATATCAGAGGCTGTTCGAGTACCCTCAGCCCCTTGCCCAGAGACATATCAGTCCCCAACGTTGAGGCCTAGGGTCAGGAAAACCTATCCACCTGCACTTCCAGAAGAGAAAAGTGATGATCAGGAATTACCTTTGGATTGGCTGTGGGTTGCCTCCTTGGAAGATGATTCCATTGCTCCTGATGCTGAAGAAGAGGGCTGTCCAGGGACAGGCTCCCACTTGCCATAGACTGAGGTGGTAGCTCCCTGCACACTTAAGGAAAATGAGAAGGTCAAGCTGGAACTCTGTGAAGTGTCTGATACTCTCATCCCTCCTATGAATATAACAGGGAGAGAGATAGTCCCTGAGCCGGGGTAAGAGCCTGAAGTAGGACCAGAGCCTGAAGTGGAACCAGAGACTGAGGTAGAGCTGGAGACCGAAATAGAACCTGAACCGGAAGCTGGATGGAGTTTTTGTGAAACAGAACAGAGACCTGAGTGACTGGAAGACATACATTCTCGCTTGATACAAAAGATATGTCCCCCAAAGAGATTGACGTATGACACTCTTGGAGACAATTCAGATGAACGCATACCTACTACTCAACGTCCCAGTAAGGCACTTGCCCCCTTTACCGAGTCTTTAGTAAAGGATGACCTTGATCCACCCCCTGACACTACTGGGTGGACCACCAATTTATTATTGGCCTGTCATAAACTTAAAATGACTTCTTCTTTTGATGTATATAATTTCTTATTAGATGACCCTTTGCTAAGTCACTTATTAGCTGTTGCAACTTCTAGTCTACTAGATAGTTAATTGTTTAGCTTCCACAATGCAGTAAATTGATTCCAGGTTGGGCCCTGTCTTTAGGGACCAAAGACTTTCAAGTGGGGGGAGGATGTAGCAATATGGACTACCAGGGCTTTTTTTCTCAAACAATAGGTGCTGGAACTCAAACACGACCCCCCAAAACCCCAAATAGTGGGTGTGGTCATATTTCACAAACAGTAGAAGGGTCTTAAAGGGGCATTAAATATCAGGATTGCATTACATACAGAGTGCAGAGTTCATGGGGGTTACACACAGAGTGCAGAGCTGGCACTTGTAAACACAGAAACCAGACTTCTGTGTTTACAAATGATCGTGGTGAGCAGGCACCAAAGGGTCTGAGCCAGAGGTGGTGGAACTGAGTTCCACCAAGTTCCCCCTGAAAAAAAGCCCTGTGGACTACAAACATAAATCACCGTATCTCCTAGCACTTTGAGGTATGGCCTGTCCCTCTAGTGATTAATGTATCCAGTGACATCATATCTGTGTGCCAATAAAAGGATTGTGGGATGAATAGTTCCTCCAGTTCAGATAATTGCTTTGCACGACTGCGTGCCGTGGCCTGAGGGGCCTAACTCTGTTATTCGCTGTGGGACATCCTTTACAGTACTACTCCAGTCGCCTGCCTGTTGGTGTGTGTGCAAAGCTTCACGTCAGGAGATCGAGACAGTGGATCCGCTGCACAACTGTCACTACACGAATTCCTGTTCGGAGGACATCGGAGTGGTCTGGTCGTTGGTGAGAGGGCAAATTGCTCGACCATTATCCATTCTTTGCCACCGTTACATTGAGACACTTTGCACAGACATCTTTACTCCAAGAACACTTTAGTGCATCATTTGAACACTGTGCTCAGACAACCCAGAGTGTCAGGTGGGTTGAAAAGTTAAACAGGCCATGGCCGTGCAGATGAGCAGGTAATTCTAAGCAGTCCTCTTGGGGGCCGTGCTACATCAATATGGACCAAAATCTCTGAGGAATGTTTCCAATACCTTGTTGAATCTTTGCCAAGAAGAATTAAAGGCAGTTCTAAAGGCAAAAAGGGGGTCCAACCCAGTATACTAGCAAGGTGTACCTAACAAAGTGGTTCGTGTATATGTGAATAAACAGTGTTTAAAATGAGGTGGATATTTAGTTGTGTGGTAGGAAAAGAAATTGCATTTGTGATTAGAACCCCAACTGTAGAAAAAGTGAAAATTCGATTGCAGGGATTCAGAAACAGGACTTTGAGTCAAGCATTGAAATAAGATTAACACAAAGAAGATCGCCAACCCTGTCCAGAGTACAGAAGCAGACAGCAATTTCTTTCTGTAATAAGGGTAAGGCTACTTTCACACTGAGGCACTTTACAGACGCTATAGCGCTAAAAATAGTGCCTGCAAATCGCCTGTAAAGCGCCTCTCCTGTCACTCCAATGTGAAAGCCCGAGGGCTTTCACACTGGAGCGGTGCGCTTGCGGGACGTTAAAAAAAGTCCTGCAAGCAGCATCTTTCAGGCGCTTTAGGAGCGGTGTATACACCGCTCCTAAAGCACCCCTGCCCTTTGAAATCAATGGGCATCGCCGCCGAAGTGCCTGCTGCTACGCTTTGCGGGCGCTATTAACCCTATATTCGGCTGCTAGCAGGGGTTAAATACGCCCCTCTAGCGGCCAAAAAGCTCCTCTAAAACGACAGTAAAGCGCCGCTAAAATTAGCGGCACTTTACCACCACAGCCCCCCGCGCCTCAGTGTGAAAGTGCCCTAATGCACACTCTACTGAAGTGCAGATTGAGCCAGAATAAAAAGACTGAAGTAGGAAAGTTAGAAAATGATGACGAGGCATTACTACCATGCAACAAATTTAGATTGCCTGCAAGAGGCCATTACAACTGAAGAGCAGTGCTTCAGACACTTGATCTACCAGTTCAAGAAAGCAAGGATTTTGCCTTGTTTAGGAGGGGTAATTTTAAGGCCTAGCACACTGGACATTTTTACAGCTGCTGTTTTTGGCTTCAGATTTTTTTTTCTGCAGCCAGTAAACTCCCCAGCATGTTATCCTATGTGTCCATGCATACATAGGCTCTTAGCAGTTTTTGGCATGGACGTTTTCTGGTTGGGAAAAAAACCCAGAACTAGTGGGTTTTAAGAGGAGTTTTTCAGCTGTAAAAACGCTTTAACTCTGATAAAAGCTGTAAAACGTGGCTATTTAGCATTTACCAGCATTTGTGAGCCATAAGCTTTTGTGGGAGTATAGTTTTGCTAAAAAAAAAGCAATTAAAAAACGCTGAAAATTGCTACTGCAAAACTCATTCTACAGCTACAGCTTTCTACAGCTAACGCTACTGGCGTTTTTATAATGTCCAGCGTGCGTGAGATCTTAAGGAAATGATCCATTGTGACATGATTTCACAAATCAAAGTTGCTGCTAACAAGGGAGTCCTATCAGTGAAATCCCCAAAGGTGGAGTCACTATAAAGTGGTGTAGTGGTACACCCATTAAGGTGAAGAACTGGATGGTCCACAGAAGGCAGAGATCATTATTAATACATTTCCTATCAAAGGGAAAAAGTACCATCACATTACTAGGAGCAGCCTATGCAATCATGGCTTCCTCCTGACATTCACAGCAGTAATTTTTGGAATACTGAACGTAGGAGGAAGATCTTTGCGGCAGCAAGTTCTAAAAGACCCTATACTTGGTACAACAGGTTGAACCCCTAGATGCATAGTAGCACATATTGCAGCTATCAGATTGGAAACAACATCCTGCATATCTGGGTTATGTGGCACATGTGCAAAACAGTGATTAGAGACAGTAAAAGCTCTGAATGAGAACCAGAGATGTGATTGGAGCCTCAGGCATGTTGAGAAACACAGGCCCAGTACAGTCTGAAGTAGACTCTGACATGGTAGAGCTTCGCAAGCAGATTGCTCCATAAATTTTGCACAGACTGACACAAGTTTAGAAGTGGATATAGGAGGTCTAGAAAACAGCACAGATTTCAGGCTCAATAGCTACAGATACTGCTAATGAGAATAACCAAATAGAAATAGGTAACTCAGGGTCCATATTTCAGATGATGATACCTTCTAAAGATTATGGCGAATCTCCCCAAAAACAGTAAGCGAGTATGGGGTGAGGTCATCCATTGCAGCCAGACTCTCGTCTTAACATCTTCAGACTTGTCCTACTTATCAATAAATAAACAGGCTTGAAGCAGGGCAAAGCCTTGCATATTCACAAACCCAGTCAGTTGGAACTGATGAGGGTCTTAAGAGGCTGAAGATGATCAAGTCACTATAGGAGGACATTGTAACAATACTGGAGACAGGATGATGCACAATGCTCTTAAAAACAGAGGTAATGGGGGGGGGGGGGGGGGTTGCTTTCTCTTAAAGTAGGAGCAAACACCCATGCTTGAGTTTTACCTTTAAGTAAGCCTATAATAAGGCTTACCTATAGGTACTCTAAATATCTCCTAAACATGCGCTGCTTAGGAGATATTTACTGTAGATGCTGCCGTAAAGACAGAGTGAAGATGGAAATGCCTTCAGCATGAACAGCGTTCCGCTGGAGGCCTTTGTTACATAGTAGGTGAGGTTGAAAAAAGACACAAGTCCATCAAGTCCAACCTATGTTGTTCTAAGGTAAGTTTCACATAATGTGCTAGTATGCTATGTATACTAGCACATTATGACAATGTCTTGCAGGTTAAATAAAAGCTATCGGTTTACTACCACTTTAAGCCAGAAGGTGGTAAAGTAGTGACGGCACACAAAACTCTACCTAGTGGATGACATCAGTGCTTATATCCTGTAAAAAACACGCCAGAGCTTTATCAAATGATAAAGTAAAAAAGCTACTAGCACTATACCATAATACATTATACATTGTATTCTAAATACCGTAAACCATAAGTGCAGCACTAAATTAGAATGAATAAAACTTATGTAGCCATGGTGATGAGCACTCCTGACAAATCATCCGCCAAATCACCCTGCTGCCACATATATCATTTGAGACCATGAGCAGTCATTTGCATAGTTTTTTTGCGTTTATTGCAGGATACAATGTGGGTGGGGTAAAGGAAGATACGGGATGCCCATAGCACTTAATGTATTACCATCGCATTGATAAGACATTGATTAACGGCCTTGGCCTTGAAATGATGCACCTCTAACATTCACAGTCTATTTCCTCTGCATATTTCCCCTGTAGACTATTGCTCCTCCTCTTCCTCTGCACTGACTCCTGCAGAATATCACTCCTCTGAATTCCGCTCTCCTTGTACAAATCTTCCACTGCAAAATCTGTTATGCCGCGTACACACGAGCAGAATGTCCGACAGAAAAAGTCCAACGGAAGCTTTTCATCGTATTTTCCGATCATGTGTAGGCCTCATCGTACTTTGTTTTTCAAAAATTGTGACGGACCTAGAAATAGAACATGTTCTAAATATTTCCGACGGAACCAATTCCTATCGGGAAAACCGCTCGTCTGTATGCTGTTCCGATGTACCAAAAACGACGCATGCTCTGAAGCAAGTACGAGACGGAAGCTATTGGCTACTGGCTATTTAACCTCCTTTTTCTAGTCCCATCGTACATGTTTTACGTCACGGCGTTCTTGACGGTCAAACTTTGGTGTGATCGTGTGTACGCAAGACAGTTTCAGCGGAATTCCGTCAAAAATACCGTCAGAGTTTATTCCGATGAAAAAACAGACCAGAGCGGTGTTGCTTCAGCAAATCAATAAGCCAGAGGCATACAAAAGCCTCTCCCTGATGGCTCAGAGAGTTTGGTAGCCACACAGTCTTTTGGAAGGTATTATCAGTGTGCTTTACCAGGCCAGAGATACTTGGTACCGCCCCCGACTGCCTGACACATGGTAATAGGCGGACTACTGTTCCCAGCCAGTCCATAACTGCAAACGCTGAGTTCCCCGGCCACAGCATTCTGCACTACTCTCAACAATTCTCCTTTTCCTTCTCTCACACTGACCTTCTCCAAAGGGCAAGTTCTGTGTTCCCCGGTCACAGAACGTTGATCTACTCTCCTCCACTTCTCCTTCACCGATCTTCTCCTGTGTACAAGTCCTGTGTTCCCTGGTCACAGCAGCTTGACACCAACTCCATGATGAAGATCTTTATCCAGGATTACTTCCTAGCAGCTCCTCCATGCCTCCTCCGCGCTTGGCGCGCCCCCACATGGGGCCGTCCTGCGGTAGACTCCTAAAACTCCATTCTTTTTTCCTGCACCTCAGAACTCCTCCCTGGCAGCATGTGACCTCAGCTTATATGGGAGGCCTGCCCCCTGCCAATACCTAAGGGTAATTGGTCAGAGCTCCTCAAATGAGCTGCCTGCCACTCAAACCTCAGGTCCAACCTCTTTTCCAGAACAATCTGCCTGAAAGCAAAACACTCCCATTCTCAAATCAAAGCACACAAACTGACTTACAGCACAGGCCTGTCTCTGCCTACACTGATCTCTCAACCCAGAAAAATCCCATTCTAGCACCTACCTTCTAGTAGACGGTGCTACACTTACAAGCAGTGTAATATTTATCAGTGTGCATCCCCATGTATGCAAATCAAATCAGAGTCCAAATTAAGTTATAAAAGATGAATGAAGATTTGTGTGTTTGTTTAACCACTTCCTATCCCGCCCATAGTCATATGACGTCCGCAAGAGGGATCTCCCATCCTGGGCGGGCGTCATATGACGTCCTGGGCTTACCAGCCATCTTGGGGGTGCACGCGCACCCCCGCCACGTCACTCGGGAGCCAATGCGTGTGCCCTTTGGCCGCGATGTTTGCCGGGCACCCGCGATTGCCCGTTAACCGAGCAGGACCGTGGATCTGTGTGTGTAAACACACAGATCCACGTCCTGTCAGGTGAGAGGAGACCGATCATGTGTTCCCAGTACAGAGGAACACCGATCGGTCTCCTCCCCTTGTGAGTCCCCTCTCCCTACAGTTAGAATCACTCCCTAGGTAACACAGTTAACCCCTTGAGCACCCCCTACTGTTAACCCCTTCACTGCCAGTGACATTTATAGAGTAATCAATGCATTTGTATATCACTGATCGCTGTATAAATGTGAACGGTCCCAAAATGGTGTCAAAAGTGTCTGATCTTTCCGCCGCAATGTCACAGTCATGATAAAAATCGCAGATCGCCACCATTACTAGTAAAAAAAAAATAATAATAATAAAAATGCCATAAAACTATCCCCTATTTTGTAGACGCTATAACTTTTGCGCAAACCAATAAATATATGCTTATTGCCATTTTTTTTACCAAAAATATGTAGAAGAATACATATCGGCCAAAACTGAGGAAATTTTTTTTTTTTTAAATTGGGATATTTATAATAGCAAAAAGTAAAAAATATTGTGTTTTTTTTTTCAAACTTGTCGCTCTTCTTTTGTTTATAGCACAAAAAATTAAAAACGAGAGATGATCAAATACCACTAAAAGAAAGCTCTATTTGTGGAGAAAAAAAATGATATGACTGCGCAACTGTCATTCAAAGTGCGACAGCGCTGAAAACTGAAAATTGGCTTGGGCAGGAAGGGGGTAAAAATGCCTTGTATTGAAGTGGTTAAAAAACTGTGAAGTAACTGCCATGACTGCAGCCCAACTGGTCATACTCATTAAAGTGAGGGACTGGATCACGTGGAAAGACTATACCACGCCTCTAGAACTAGAAAATGCTCTGCAGGTTACTAATACAGTACAAATAAACAGACAAAATAGCGCAGGTTACATGGTTTGTGTTGTATACAAATGTTGCTATAAAAATGTCCTTTTGAGCATAGCGCTCTTTGTGAGATGCAAACAGTCTTTAGGTAGGGCAGCCTTTTGATGGGAGGTGAAGCCGCTCCAGATATGCAAAGGAAAAACAACAGGAAAGGCGCCTCTTAGTAAACTGTATATTTAATGGTATATAAGCATTAAAAACACTCACATTAAAGACTTAGATAGTCCGGCATGGGAAGTTCCCATGCCGGACTATCTAAGTCTTTAATGTGAGTGTTTTTAATGCTTATATACCATTAAATATACAGTTTACTAAGAGGCGCCTTTCCTGTTGTTTTTCCTTTACTAATACAGTACAGAAGGACTGAGATGTGCCCATAGGCGTGCGCACGGGGTGTGCCGGGTGTGCCTGGGCACACCCTAATGCCCAGGCACATCCAACACACCCCAGGACTTTTTTGGCAGCAGAATGTGCAGGATCTCTATTTCGGAGCCTTTGGTAATAAACAATGGCAGCGCTGTACTCTGCGAGTGGTGGGACTATTATTTAGTTGGCTGTGTAACTCTTGTGAGTACAGCCACTGATCGCGGAGTGAGCAGGCAAGCGGCCGCATTTTCCGATGCTACTTCTATAGTTCCGGCTACAGCATCCCTGACAGCTGAATATCACTCCGCTGCCTGCTTTCAGTGATGCTGTAGCCGGAAATAAGGAAGTAACATCAGGGCTGGATTAACCCCACTGATTTTGTTATTAAGTCCTGCCCGCTGCCACCCCGGGGCTTCCGCAGCCCACCACTGCCCTTTGTCCGCCGCCGAGAAAACCATTGGTTGCCAGGACTGTCCCAGGCTGAGGAGGAGGATGTAAATTTCTCCTCCCTGCTCCGCCTCCGAGTGCCCCGCCTCCCGGCTTCCGCCCTGCAGTGAGTGCCGACAATGGTAGAAACTGAGGTGAAGGAGACCCGCCGGGACTTGGAACTCAGGACGTGTCACTGACTGGTAAGGAGAGAGTGGGGGGCACAGACTCTGGCAGTATGAGGGCGTCAGTACAGCAGGCAGGGAGAGAGGGTGTCCTCCCTTGCAGTGCAAGTCACACTGTATGTGGAGTTAGTACCAGGGAGAAGCTGAGAAATGGGAGTCCAACCTGCTATGCTGGGATTTGTAGTCCCATGGAGGGGGGGCAATATTCACACATGCTGGGAAAGGGGGCTGGTCATATAAAGGTAAAATAATCAGTGTTGTGAGGGGGGCTGCTATGGCTGACCTGACCCCCTTCTAGAAATACACTGAACTCTGCAGACTCTGGGGTAAAGGGGAACTCTGATGTAAGTGGGATCTCAGTGGACTCTATGGTAACCAGAGACCCCCTCACATCAGAGGCCCCCCCTTACATCATAGTCTGAAGAGATACCCTTTGTGTTAGAGCCCCCTTACAGTGTATATAAAGGGGGACTTTGATGAAAGTGGGGACTCTGGGAACCCTGATGAAAGAGTAAATACTGGGGACTCTAGTGACCAAAGACCCCCTTATATGAAAGTTCCCCTTACACCAAAGTCAACGGCATTCTTTACATCAGGTTTCCCAGTGTAAAGGGGAACTCTGGGGAATCTGATGTAAGGGGGGAACTGTGATATAAAATGTAACAGTTGACTCTTGTGTAGCGGTTAAAAGGCGGTAAAAGAATGGCTCAACTGCAGAGTTTTCCTGCCCCTCAACCACTAGTGTAAACAATTAAATGTTTTAATCAGTTAAAAAATAAAGTGTTTTATTTTATTTTTTTAACATTGATAAGTGTTAAAAAATGTTTTAATACATTTTAAAATGTTTGTTCACATTTATTTATAACAGTGCGTGTGTGTATATGTATGTATGTGTATATATGTATATGTATGTATGTATGTGTATATGTATGTATGTGTATATATGTATATGTATGTATGTGTATATATGTATATGTATGTATGTGTATATATGTATGTATATATGTATGTATGTATGTGTATATATGTATATGTATGTATGTGTGTGTGTGTGTGTGTATATATATATATATATATATATATATATATATATATATATATATATATATATATATTTAAAAATATATATACACATACACACGTGTGTGTTTGAGCTTTGGGGTGCACACCCTAATGCAATAGGCTGCGCACGCCTATGGATGTGCCATAAAGCAGAGTCCATTGCCCAAAGGTCAGGATATGTTAACCACAACCAGAGACCCGTTCAGAGAGTGAGACTGCAAGGACTTGGCCACAACATAAGCTGCACCAATGCTCCGGAACTAGAGAATAGGGATGAGCTTCGTGTTCGAGTCGGACCCATGTTCGACTCGAACATCGGCTGTTCGACCGTTCGTCAAATTGCGAACGATATGGGCCGTTCGCGCCAAATTCGTGTGGCGCGTCACGGCCCATAATTCACTGCGGCATCGCAGTGCATTGCTGGCTGATGATTGGCCAAGCATGCACTATGACCCGCATGCTTGGCCAATCACAGCGCCGCCTGAACAGAGAGCCGTAATTGGCCAAAGCCAAGGAGGCTTTGGCCAATTATGGCTCAGGGGATTTAGTACACGCCCCACACTATATAAGGCCGCCTGCACGGCGGCCCTGTGTAGTGTGTGTTCCGGTGTGCTGAGAGATAGAGAGAGAGACAGACAGTGTCATTTGATTTGAGTTAGATAGATTAGGCAGAACAGTCAGTCAGTTAGCTGCACTTACAGTGTATTGTGTATATATATGCATCCCAGGTGTTGCATATATATATATATACACTGTATTCAGTTTAGCTAGATCCGTTCCTGTTATCTTCTAGACTATTTACATTTAGTGCAGTGTGTCCTGCTCACAGTGTTCAGCTAGATCCGTTCCTGTTATCTTCTAGACTATTTACATTTAGTGCAGTGCGTCCTGCTCACAGTGTTCAGCTAGATCCGTTCCTGTTATCTTCTAGACTATTTACATTTAGTGCAGTGCGTCCTGCTCACAGTGTTCAGCTAGATCCGTTCCTGTTATCTTCTAGACTATTTACATTTAGTGCAGTGCGTCCTGCTCACAGTGTTCAGCTAGATCCGTTCCTGTTATCTTCTAGACTATTTACATTTAGTGCAGTGCGTCCTGCTCACAGTGTTCAGCTAGATCCGTTCCTGTTATCTTCTAGACTATTTACATTTAGTGCAGTGCGTCCTGCTCACAGTGTTCAGCTAGATCCGTTCCTGTTATCTTCTAGACTATTTACATTTAGTGCAGTGCGTCCTGCTCACAGTGTTCAGCTAGATCCGTTCCTGTTATCTTCTAGACTATTTACATTTAGTGCAGTGCGTCCTGCTCACAGTGTTCAGCTAGATCCGTTCCTGTTATCTTCTAGACTATTTACATTTAGTGCAGTGCGTCCTGCTCACAGTGTTCAGCTAGATCCGTTCCTGTTATCTTCTAGACTATTTACATTTAGTGCAGTGCGTCCTGCTCACAGTGTTCAGCTAGATCCGTTCCGGTTATCTTCTAGACTATTTACATTTAGTGCAGTGCGTCCTGCTCACAGTGTTCAGCTAGATCCGTTCCTGTTATCTTCCTACTGACAGGCAGGCTTGTCTGGTTACAGTATATAAAGCTACCTGAAGAAAATTACTGGTGTTCTATTTGATCCTATTAGTACCACGGTCAGGCAGCTAGACTATTTACATTTAGTACAGTGCGTCCTGCTCACAGTGTTCAGCTAGATCCGTTCCTGTTATCTTCCTACTGACAGGCAGGCTTGTCTGGTTACAGTATATAAAGCTACCTGAAGAAAATTACTGGTGTTCTATTTGATCCTATTAGTACCATGGTCAGGCAGCTAGACTATTTACATTTAGTACAGTGCGTCCTGCTCACAGTGTTCAGCTAGATCCGTTCCTGTTATCTTCCTACTGACAGGCAGGCTTGTCTGGTTACAGTATATAAAGCTACCTGAAGAAAATTACTGGTGTTCTATTTGATCCTATTAGTACCACGGTCAGGCAGCTAGACTATTTACATTTAGTACAGTGCGTCCTGCTCACAGTGTTCAGCTAGATCCGTTCCTGTTATCTTCCTACTGACAGGCAGGCTTGTCTGGTTACAGTATATAAAGCTACCTGAAGAAAATTACTGGTGTTCTATCCCAGCTTAGTGCAGCTACAGGCCATTAGTATGTCTGGAAGGCCAAGAAGGAGAGGCAGACAGTCACAAGCCAATAAGAGAGGGCAAGCAGGCTCTGTGTCTAGTGCTGGTCGTGGAGACGGTGCATCCTCATCAGCACGTGGCCATGGGACATGCTTGGCCTTTTTTTCGGCAGCTGGCCGTGTTGAGCCGCAACATGCGGAAGACTTGGTCGAGTGGATGACCAAGCCGTCCTCATCCTCCTCATCCTCTCTCACCCATGCCCAGGGTGCTTTGTCTGGCAAAGCAGCGGCCTCTTCCCTCAGCTCAATGTCATCAGTGACTCCTTCCCTAGCTCCACCATGTCCTCCTGAGGAGTCCCTCGAACTGTTTGACCACAGTGTTGGGTACATGCTCCAGGAGGATGCCCAGCGTTTGGAAGGCTCTGATGATGATACTGAGCTCGATGAAGGCAGTAACATGAGCACGGACAGAGGGGGTGCCCAAGAAGGACAGCAATCTGGCAGTCATGCTCCCCCTGCTGCAGCATACTGCCAGGTTTGCTCCAGTGATGAGGAGGGAGGGGATGATGAGGTCACTGACTCAACGTGGGTGCCTGATAGGAGAGAGGAGGAGGAGGAGGAGGAGGCGGCACATCACCAACGAGGCAGGATGCCCTCCAGGGGCCAGCCTAAGGGCAGCACATTGACTGCATCACACCCCAAAGCTCCACATGTGCAGGGCGCTGCAGTCTCTGCGCGTTATTCAAAAAGTTCTTTGGTGTGGGCCTTTTTTGAGACGAGTGCATCAGATCGCACCGCTGCTATTTGCAACATATGTCTCAAGCGTATCTCACGTGGCCAAAACATCTCCCGCTTGGGTACCACATGCTTGACCAGACATATGTTGACCTGCCATGCAGTTCGTTGGCAAGCGTATCTAAAAGACCCACACCAAAGAACAAAGAGGATCTCTCCTTGCTCCTCATCAGCTGAGATTTCCAACCCCACTAGACCTCCAGTCCTCTCTGAGACCTGCAGTGAGAGGAATGAAGGTGTAGAATTAGGTGTGTCACAGCCAAGTACTTGTGGGCAATCTGCTTTTGGTACACCGACGTCAGATTGTACCAGGCAAATTTCTCTGCCCCAGCTGCTGCACCGCCGAAAGAAGTTTGCTCCCAGCCATCCACATGCCCAGCGGTTGAATGCTAGCTTGGCAAAATTGCTAGCACTTCAAATGCTGCCTTTTCAGTTGGTAGACTCTGCTGCCCCCTGAGTTTGTGGAATGTGCGGTTCCTCAGTGGCAGGTACCCAAACGCCACTTTTTCTCACGGAAGGCGATTCTGGCTCTCTACCGGCATGTGGAAGGCAATGTCCATGCCTCGCTGGACAGGGCGGTCAGCGGTAAGGTGACACTGTCCCCCTTGTCCACCTGTTGGAGCACATGCTGCGTGGAATAATGGACAGGGCACTTGAGGCAGAACAGAGGCAGGAAGAGGAGGACTTCCTTAGCTCTCAAGGCCCCCTTTATCCAGACAGTGTTCCTGCGTGCCCGCCGATCACACAGGAAGAGGAGGAGGAGGAGGAAGATTGTGTCAGTATGGAGGTGGAGCCTGGCACTCAGCATCAGCAGCAGTCTTTAAGGGATCAGTCCCAAGAAAAAAAGGCTAAAAATGATCCCGCGCTACAGCAAAGACTCAAAGAAATTCAAACATATAAATAACCTTACAGTGTCTAAAGGTGAACAGATGATAATCCTCTTAAGTGAAAAATATGTGTAAAATAAATGGATGAATCCAAAAACACGAAGAATACTAATCGTCTCTTAAAAATAAAAAATAATAATAAATAGAACAAAGTGCATAAAAAAGTGTCTGTGCAAACAAATGCAAGGAAGGTCCAAACGGACAGTGGGCATGGAGAGGTATGAATCCAGGAATGAGCTCACAGAACCCTCACCTTCATAACTTGAAAATCAGGCATATAATGAACAGGGATCCGTTGTGTAGTTGCCGCTTCAGCCACCAGGGGGCCCTCTGTTCCACTGTATGCACGGCCAAGTGTCACTTTAGGCCCATAAGGAAGGGAATGATCCTGTTGTGTAATCAAATATCCACCACTAGAGGGACCTCTACATCACTCACAAAACGACCTCCAATAGACATCCCATCCAAGTCCTCATCCGACCCTGTCACCTCCGCTCGGGGGGGGGGGGAGGAAAGGGCGGGGGGAACAAGGGAACGAGAGAGGGTGGGTAGAGGTGGGGAGAGAAGAAATTCCAGATAGTGTAGTACGTAAAATCCAAATAAGGTTTATTTCGAAAGTAATCCTGGACTCTTACAATATACAAGTTAAAAACAGGCAAGAATCATCACACGAGGCGTCCGAACGCCACTCTTACGTCACTTCCGGTGCACTGTCAACCTATGACCACTCCCTACGCGTTACGTCATCACGTGACTTCATCAGCAGCAGTCTTTAAGGGATCAGTCCCAAGAAACACATGGACTTGTACGTGGCTGGGAGGAGGTGGCTGCGGACGTTGTCGTCCTTAGTGACCCAGAGGACTCCGGACCGAATGCCTCAGCAAACCTACGCTGCATGGCCTCCCTGATCCTGCAAAGCCTGCGTAAGGATCCTCGTATTCGTGGTATCAAGGAGAAGGACCAATACTGGCTGGCAACCCTCCTTGATCCACGTTACAAGGGTAAGGTTGCGGACCTTATCTTGCCATCGCAGAGGGAGCAGAGGATGAAACATCTTCGGGAGGCCTTGCAGAAAGGTCTGTGCAATGCGTTCCCAGAGACTGGGAGGTTACAAACCCCTGTTTCTGGACAACGTGTTGCTGAGGCTTCGGTCAGTCAAAGAAGGAGCGGTGGAGAAGGTGGCCGTCTGACCGATGCGTTCAGACAATTTTTTGGTCCACAGCCCCAAGGTATGATCGGTTCCAGCAACCATTGCCAGCGCCTGTTTTACATGGTGCAGGAATACCTAGGGGCAAGATCAGACTTGGACACCTTTCCCACCGAAAATCCTCTGGGTTACTGGGTCTTGAGGATGGATCACTGGCCAGAGCTTGCACAGTATGCAATTGAGCTACTGGCCTGTCCTGCATCCAGCGTTCTTTCGGAACGCACATTCAGTGCTGCTGGAGGCGTGGTAACCGATCACAGGGTGCGTCTGTCCACCTTCATAAAAATGAATCAGTCTTGGATCACCACCAGCTACCAAGCACCTGATGCTGATGTAACCGAATAATTTTTTTTGAAATCTCAGATCCCTTCAAAGACTGCCTATGCTGATGCTGAGTGACTATCCCTGAGTAATTATCCTCTTCCTCCTCAATCATCACGCTGATAGCTTGTAAGAACATTTTTGGTTCTGGGCGCCACCACCAGTGCCTAAGGCACAATTTTTCAGCCCCTGTTTAACAGGGGCGTGTAATTACAATTTTTGATGTAATACTTTGCAGCAGGGCTCGTTCCTGCATTCCAACTAGAGTGTCTGTGAGGGGTTGCAGTGTTGTGGCACCAGCACCAGTGCCTAAGGCCCAATTTTTCTGCCCCTGTCTAACAGGGGCGTGTAATTACAATTTTTGATGCAATACTTTGCAGCAGGGCTCGTTCCTGCATTCCAACTAGAGTGTCTGTGAGGGGTTGCAGTGTTGTGGCACCAGTGCCTAAGGCCCAATTTTTCTGCCCCTGTCTAACAGGGGCGTGTAATTACAATTTTTGATGCAATACTTTGCAGCAGGGCTCGTTCCTGCGTTCCAACTAGAGTGTCTGTGAGGGGTTGCAGTGTTGTGGCAACAGCACCAGTGCCTAAGGCCTAATTTTTCAGCTCCTGCTCAACAGGGGCATGTAATTACAATTCTTGATCTAATATTTCACAGCAGGGCCCTGTGAGGGCTTACAGTGTTGTGGCCACAGCAACACCTAAGGTCCAAATTTCTGCTGAGTATATAGGGCAGGACCCTACTTTCAAACATCTAACTTACAAACGACTCCTACTTGCAAACGTAAGGAGACAACAGGAAGTGAGATGAAATCTACCCCTAGGAAGGGAAATTCTCTCCTGTAAGAGTTAATATGGGAAAACAATTTCTCCTTTCCACTGATGCTTTCCAATCCTTGTTCCACAAAAAAAAACAAATTTTCAAAAAAACATTTTTCATTGGGACAAAAAGTGAGGTGAAATCTTCTGAAGAGGAGGAAAGACAGCAAAACAAATGTCACAGGGGTGATAACCCTTCCCTATGTTTTCCAAAAAGCTTAAAAAAGATTTTTTGGCTGGAGCTAAACACGTTAAAAATGTACCCGTTCAAAATTACAAACAGATTCTACTTAACAACAAACCTACAGTCCCTGTCTTGTTTGCACCGCCTGTATACTGCTGTTCAGAGTATATAGGGCCTGGTGGCCCCACACCTTTCCTTATTTTAATTTGGGTGCGGGGTTCCCCTTAATATCCATACAAGACCCAAAGGGCCTGGTAATGGACTGGGGGGTACCCATGCCGTTTGTCTCACCGATTTTCATCCATATTGCCATGACCCGACATTACATTAAACCCGCAAGCAGTTTTAAATGAGATTTTTTCCTTTAAAAATGACATTTGGTGCAGGGACTGTTCTAAACACGGGAAACACGCGTCACTTTACAGGCATACTATAGACACCCCCCAGGTACGATATTTAAAGGAATATTTCACTTTTTTTTTTTTACTTTAAGCATCATTAAAATCACTGCTCCCGAAAAAACAGCCGTTTTTAAAAGTTTTTTTTGCATTGATACATGTCCCCTGGGGTAGGACCCGGGTCCTCAAACCCTTTTTAGGACAATACCATGCAAATTAGCCTTTAAAATGAGCACTTTTGATTTCGAACGTTCGAGTCCCATAGACGTCAATGGGGTTCTAACGTTCGTGCGAACTTTCGGTCCGTTCGCAGGTTCTGGTGCGAACCGAACCGGGGGGTGTTCGGCTCATCCCTACTAGAGAACCTTCTGAAACTAACTTACACTGTAAGCAAGTGTCTGGAAATTGCTACAATGCATGTGTTCTATCAGGTTATCATCTCTACCAGAGGCTTATTCACAAAGGGAGTTGTCAGATACTGGGTTACACCAGGGGCTGTACCACTACTCTGAAAATGGATGGCATTCTGCAGCCTAACCAACAGTACACACAGGTCTGAAAAGCAGACTTGGGGCTGCTTTCGACTTTTTTTTTTCTGTTTCCCAGTATCCAGCTCTTGAAGGTCGCTACATATAACCCACATGTCCAAGAATTCTTTTCCTGTGTTCCAAGAAAATTCATAAATTCATCATCTAGATTAGAAAATTTGAAAATTCTAAAATTCAAAAGAATGAAAATACGAAAATTCAAAATATAACTAACTAATAATAACTAACTATTAAATTATAGGTATTGGAATTTCCTTTCAAATTTGGCTGTTCGTGAACATAACAAATACGAATTTATCAGAAGTTACGAATTATCCGAAATAACGAGTGATTGCATCTAAACAAATGCAACGGATCAAATTAATAATAAATAATAGTAAAAAGTTTTTATTATTATTATTTATTATTATTAGTTTGTTACGGTCCATTTGCTTAAATACGGCATTCGTTATTTTGGATAATTCATAACGTCGGATAAATTCGTATTTGAAGGGAAATTCCAATACCTATAATTTATTAGTTAGGTATTACTTCACATTTTTGAATTTTCGAAATTTACAGATTTATAAATTTACAAGTTTACAAGTTTACAAGTTTACACGTTTACACATTTACACATTTACACATTTACAAGTTTACAAGTTTACACATTTACACATTTACAAATTTACAAGTTTACACATTTACAAGTTTACACATTTACAAGTTTACACATTTACACATTTACAAATTTACAAATTTACAAATTTACGAATATTTGAAATTATGAATATTCTGAAAAATTTGTTAAACGGGTTTTTGTCGAAATTCGTTAAAAAGCGAATTTGGAACAAAACAAATTGCAAATGTCTAGTCTCCGGCACCAAAATTTGTCAGTGTGTTTATGCTGTACTGGGGAATAACCTGAATATGTAAATATTTAAATGCTCATAGACTGCCCAGTTCTACTTCAAGCTGCATGTCCCTAGGCTGTGGTCTGTATAGTCTTTGCAAAGATATTTGCCTTGCATACTTTGCTGAAAAAGAATACTAAAGGAAAACCCCGTCAACACTTTCAGAGAGTTCCTCGATTTTTTATTATCTGAAACTTTTTTCCTAGTATTTCTTTTGTGTGGATTAAAAAAAATGTATCTGTGACTTATGATCAAGTCTAGAATGAAGCAAGAGGCTAGACATCACACCCTATGGTAGAAAATAGAGCCAGTCAAGTGTGATATTGAAGCTTGCATCCTGGCCATAAGTCTTCAATGACCTCAATTTATTGTTGCCACGAAGCCAGGCCAAAACACTAAGCATGAAGAAGAAATTTACTAAATTTTAGGTACCACTTCTTGCATCTTTAAACTAAGCACATCAGCTCTGTACATAATTGCTGCTCTTAACTTATTGCATGGCCTCAGCACAAAACATAAAAAAAAACTAAATAAAGGCATATTTAAATATAACTAAACCGGCCATCTACTTTATAGTCCTCTGCTGAGTAGTCGCATAAAAACATATTTGTGTAATATCTGGCATGCTGGTGAATACCTCTAACAAACACAGCAGGGCAGCATTAAAAATGGATTATGTGAATTCCCAAGTCTCTCCAGGGTAAAGGACACACCAGCTTGTTTAAACGTGTTAAGTAACTATTAGAAGCCATATATTTTTAATGCCTTGCATTTATGACACTAGAATATTACACACAATTATGTAACTCAAATGTTTTTACAGAAAAACACACTTTAATATTTTTTCTCTGTAGTCTTATTTTTAAAAACCTGTTATGAACATTCAGCCAAGAAAGACTTCAGTCCTAAATTAACTCTTCTTATTGCAGAAGAGACGTGCTTAGTCCCTTGTGCAAAAAAACAAAAAAAAAAACAAACCCTGCCTGTTCTAAATCTTCTATTAAAATGTACACAGAACTGTGAATGCGAAGCTCAGGGAACATTCTCTGCAATGCATGGTACCCGTGTTCCGGGATGAATGACTCCTGTGCGCATACCTAGGAGTCATGCCCCGTATACACGATCGGTAATTCGGCCAGCAAAAGACCGATGAGAGCTTTTGGTCGGAAAATGCGACCGTGTGTGTGTGTATGCTCCATCGGACTTTTGCTGGCGGAATTCCAGCCAGCAAAAGATTGAGAGCAGGTTCTCAATTTTTCGGTCGGAAAAAATTCAGATCGGAAATTACGACCGTCTGTACCAATTCCGACGCACAAAATTCCTACGCATGCTCGGAAACAATTTGACGCATGGTCAGAAACAATTCGACGCATGCTCGGAAGCATTGAACTTCATTTTCTCAGATCGTCGTAGTGTTGTACGTCACTGTGTTCTTGACGGTCGAAAGCTCAGCGAACTATTGTGTGACCGTGTGTACGCAAGCCAAGCTTGAGCAGAATTCTGTCGGAAAAACCATCCAAGATTTTTCCGATGGAAATTCCGCTTGTGTGTACGCGGCATAACATTCCCCACTGGCCAAGATCACACCTCCCAACTTTTTGAGATGGGAATGAGGGATGCCTATTAGCAAAAGTATGCAGGCATAGGACACACCCCTTGCTACGCCCCCTTAAAGGAGAATTGTACAAAAAATAAGATTAGTTAAACCCACAAATGCTTTTTTTAACCACTACTATTCCTTTATATTGGCTTTTGGAATTTCCAAAATGCAGCAATTTAGAAATCAGATGAAAGGTTTAGCGCTGGAAAACACTTTTTGATAGATAAAAAGTGCATTTTACATACAACTATATAGATCAGATCAAAATGAGGGACATTGCTCGAAATCAGGGACAGTCACTCGAAATCAGGGACAGTTGGGAGCCGTGACATTCCCCACTGGCCAAGATGGCTGAAGACCGGTCCCTGAAAGAAGCCAGGAAGGATATGTGAATGAATGAATGAATGATTTGTATAGCGCTGCAAATGCGAACTGAATCGCCTCAAGGCGCTAGATCCGTCCTGTGTTGTCAAGCTTCTTAGAAGAGGTAGGTCTTGAGTTTCTTTCTGAAGGCCTGATGGTTTTCTTCCATGCGAATGTGAGTAGGTAGAGCGTTCCATAGCCGTGGTCCTTGGACTGCGAATCTTCGTTCTCCCTTTGTTTTGTAGCGGGTTTTTAGAATAAGGAGGAGGTTATGGTTAGAAGATCGAAGACTGCGATTGGGTGTGTAGCGTTTTATTTTCTCGCATAGGTATTGAGAAGCGTTTCCTTGTATACATTTGTGGGTGAGGCAGAGGGTCTTGAAAGTGATACGATTCTTTATGGTTAGCCAATGTAGGCTCCTCAGGGAAGGGGAGATGGATTCTCAGGTTTTTTTTCCTGTTAACAGTCTTGCCGCCGTGTTTTGGATGAGTTGTATGCGTGCAAGCTGATATTGGGGTAGTCCTATGTAGAGGGAGTTTGCGTAGTCGAGTCTGGAATTGATGATTGTTCCAATTACTGCTGCTTTGTCCTCTTCTGGGACAAAGGGGATGAGTCTACGTAGCAGACGGAGGAGATGGTGAGATCCGCTGACTACTGATCCTATTTGTGCATCCATTGACATTTCTGAGTCAAAAATGACTCCGAGACTCTTGGCTTTGGTGCTTGGAGAGATGGTCTGTCCAAAGATGGTGGGAGGTGTCCATGGGGTCTTAGTTTTGGAATTTTGGTTTGTGTGTAGGAGAAGAAGCTCTGTTTTTGATCCATTGAGTTTGAGAGAGCTAGTAGTCATCCAATCGTCTATCAAAGTGAGGCATTTTTCTAGTCGCCGGTGATGCAAAGGTAGAGTTGGGTATCATCAGCATATGAGTGGAAGCAGAGGTCAGATTTTCTGATTATTTTGAGGAGTGGACGGATGTAGATGTTGAAGAGCACTGGTGACAAGGGTGAACCTTAAGGGACTCCACAAGAGATTGAGTGGGTTTCAGAGGAGAATGCTCCTAGTTTCACTGTCTGAGAGCGATTCCCTAAGAAGGATGCGAACCATTGTAGATCTGAATCTGTGACTCCTGCTACTTCTGTGAGGCGGATGAGTAAAGTATTGTGGTCCACTGTATCGAACGCTGCACTGAGGTCTAACAGTACCAGGAGACATGATTCTCCATCATCAGCTGCTTCGAGGGCGTCGTCCCATATTTTGAGGAGTACTGTTTCTGTGCCATGGCCTGGGCGGAAGACTGATTGCAGAGGATCCAGGAGTTTGTGTGTGTCCAGGTGGTGTTGTAGCTGTTGTACTACTGCTTTCTCCATAATCTTGGAAATGGTGTTGAGGCTTGTTATCGGTCTGCGATGGTTGGGTCCTTAGGGTCGAGGTTGGGTTTCTTTAGGAGGGGTTTGATGATGCCATGTTTGAGGGCAATTGGGACAGTCCTTTCTTTGAATGACTGGTTTATGAGGTGTGTTATAGTAGGAGCCAAGATGTTGGAACATTCTTTCAGGAGTTTTGTGGGAATGATGTCGTTTGGTGATGTGCTGTCTCTGAGGCTTCTGATGATGTTTTTGGTGGTGTCAGTGGTGATTGGGATCAGCGAAAAATTTGGTGCTTTTGTGATGATAGTATCAATTTTTTTCTTTTTGCTTTAGTTGGATGAGGTTGGTTGTTTTTTTTCTGTTGAATTGTTTTCCGGATGTTGTCGATTTTGTCGATACAAAAATCCGATAACTCATTGCAGAATTCTTGGGTTTCGTTTCTTGGGGGCTCTAGGCAGGTAGGGTTCATAGTCTTGGTGACTATTTTGAAGAGTTCCCGAGGGCGGTTTAAGGCTGTTGAGATGGTGTTTGAAAAGTGTTCCTTTTTTGCTTTGAAGATTGCTTTGTGATATTTATCCGTGAGTGTTTTGTAGTTTGTGTGGTTTTCCTTTGAGGAGTTTCTTCTCCAGGCTCTTTCAGCTCTTCTGTGTTCCTGCTTTAGTAAAGTAAGAGTGCCATTAAACCATCCAGAGTTTATTTTGCGTTTGTGTGTTCTACGTTTTGGAGCTACTGTTTGTAGTAATGCCTAGTTAAAGAAGTTGAGTGTTTGTTCCGTTGAGTGGTTTAAGTTTAGCATTGCTATTTTGTTTGATAATGTGGTTTTGAAGAATTCGGAGTGTAGTTTCTTCTGAGATCTTGTCCAGTGTGTTGTAATTGCCTGTTTCCGTTTTTGGAGGGTGGCATTGGTGGCGATTTTAAATTTGATAGCATGGTGATCCGTCCATGGTAGTGGTAGGTTGTCGAATATGTTGACGTCCATATTTTGTTTGAAGATGAGGTCCAGAGTGTGTGCTGAACCATGTGTAGGAGCATTTATCAGTTGCTGAAGACCTAATTCTTTCGGTTGGTTAATGCAGGCGGCGGCGATAAAATCTTGGGTGGAGTTTGCCCAGAGGTTGAAATCTCCAAGTGCCAAAAAGTTTTTGGCTTTCAGGGTGTGAGTTGACATGAATTCTGTGAGGGGTGTAAGGAGATTGGTTTTCGGTCCTGGTGGTCTGTAACATAGAAGTATGTGGATAGTGTCTTGGGTGTTGTTTGAAGATGTAGGGTGAGTGTCTCCATGAAAGGCACTGAGTTCTGTACAGTTGGTTTGATGAGCGCGAGGTGAGATTTGAAGATCACTGCTAGGCCTCCTCCTTTTTTTCCTGTTCTGTGCTCTGTTAGGATCCTGTAGTTCTCAGGTACTAATTCGGTTAGGATGGCGTTGCAGTCGGGTGTTAGCCAGCTTTCCGTAATGAAGAGGCAATCTATGTTGTTTTGGGTGATGAAGTCGTGTACCTCCAGTCTGTGCTTGACTGCAGATCTGGTGTTGATCAGTGCGCATGCAATTGTTGTGGTTGAATTGTTGTCTTCCTATATTTGATGGTTGATTGTAGGTTGGTCCTTAGTAGTTGTTCTTTCTGTAGTATTTTATGAACGGAATTTGTTAATGTTGAGGTGGTATTTCTTAGCCTGTGGAGAGCGTCTGCTGAGTACTTGAAGTTGCACATGGCGAGAAAATTGCTGATGGTAGGATGATGCGGTGATGATACTGATGTGGCGATGGTGACGTTGAGGAAATGGTGGTCCTGAAGGGTGCCGCTGCTTCTGTTGCTGAGAAGATGATGGTCTGAAGAATGCCGCTGCTTCAGGGGTGGCGTAAATGATGGTGCGAATGGGACTGTGGTGGAGGGGGGCCACGCGGGCCTACCGCTCTCCTGTTGATCCAGAGGAAGGCGAAAAAGCCCTAGCTGAGCTAGCTAATTGCTGCAGCTGAGGAAAAAATTCCTTCCTGACCCCCGGAGGCAATCGGACCGAGGTCCCTGGATCAACTGCTAGAGGGGGCCCCGCAAACTTACCTGACCCGGGTTGGTCGGTGATGAGTAGAGGGCAGAGGGGTGGAGGTCGGGCCAAGGAGAGGGCGCTAGGGTTGACCTAGGCTAGTACTTACTTGTATTGAGCAACGTCTGGAAGGATCAAGATGAACCCTGGTGCAAGGCCTGAGCTGAGGATTATCCTGCTCTCAGTATCACTCCGTGCTCTAGCGGTGAGGTCTGGTGTGTCGGAGATGGTATTAGGGGTAGGAAGGGCACACTTCCCACGGAGAGAGAGGGGTGAGCTGAGCCGGAGCTAGGCCGCAGCCACGGTCTGTCCCCCGAGTCTAGCAGCTAGGGATGAGGTGACTAGACGGCGGCTGTGGAGGTGCACTGGTGGGCAGGGGCTAGTGGGTCCCTGTGGAGTACTGCTGTGGAGTCCGGGAAGGGTTCCGGGCGGCCGGTAGGGAGCTACGGGCACAACTGGGAGTACCAAGATGGCCGCCTGTCTAGGCCCAAGCCGTGGTTGGATCAATGCTGTGGAGGAGCACTGAAGGGTAGGGGTCTGGGCGGGGGTGGGGGGGACCGGGGTCCCGGTAGGTCCTTCTGTGGAGTCCGAGGATGCGCTGGGGAGTGCTGCAGCTGTGTCTTGGTGTCCCAAGATGGCCACCGGACTAGGCCCGAGCCACGGTCTGTCCAGAGGTGATCCCTGATGCGACAACGATCGCGTCAGCGCTGGTAGGTAGGGTAGGGGGGGGAGGGGGTCTGCCGATCGGGTGGAGGCAGGGGTGAGCAGGGGAGGGCTAGGGCGGCGTGCTAGGCCGGAGCCGCGGTGTGTCCTGTCCTAGGGGCTGGCGGGCTGGACTGACGTCCAGAGGCAGCGGCGGCGGTAGTGGCCGGCGCGATGGAGGGTGGGGGCCGAGGTGAACTGCTACCGTTCCTGGATGTTGCTAGGGGCTGCTGGGGAACCGGGTCAGTCGGCTAAGAATCCGCTGGGGAGCCTGAAAGAATCCTGGATGGCCGGATGGCCGGTGCTTCTAGCACACATGACTGTAGTCTGCTTTGCTCTGCTCTGACAACACTGACACTTGTGTGTGGGGGCTGTCAACACCCAGCGAGGGATCTAATGGTTGCATCGCTGGAATAAAGGTAAGTATCTGCACATTGTATCTTTGCTTTAGGTGGGAAGAGATTAGAACTCCTGTTGGATTTTTCTTTTATCTAGAACTGAGAGTTTTCCTCTAATTACCATCACAATGACAATGGTTTCACCAGACAGGAAAAGAGACAGCAAAAAAAAAAAGCTGTACTTTTAGGTGTATTGCCTACCAGGTTCAATGCATCTGTTCAGTTCTGCCTAGATTGGCTTCAGTACTTACCCCTTTTGCATCTTTTCTACTAATATTGTCATGTACATACATATTGCCTTTTGTTTACATGACATCTTTTAATCTGCAAGGTGAAACCAATGCTATGACGAAAGTAAATAGAAAACTATTATCATTTGTACAAGAATCTTAAGCGCAGCAGATTTTTATTTAATGACGAAAGTGAACCAATGCTTGCCTTTTCTATTGGTTGTCATGGCTCTTTCCTTGGTACAAAATGTCAAAAAAAATATAATAAATAACCTTAACCTGGGAAGTACGGTAATTCAAACTAATAGCAGCAAACAAACAAGACACTATTGTATGTTTGCTTGGTAGAGCTGCACGATTCTGGCTAAAATTAGAAGCACAATTTTTATGCTTAGAGTAAAGATTCTCGGGGCATAACATCATCTTTCACGTTATACAAAAAAAAAATTGAGCTAACTTTACTGTTTAGTTTTTATTTTAATTCATTGAAGTGTATTTTTTCCCAAAAAATTGCGTTTGAAAGACCGCTGCGCAAATACAGTGTGACATAAAATATTGCAACAACCGCCATTTTTTTCTCTAGGGTCTTTGCTAAAAAAAATATATATATGTTTGGAGTTTCTAAGTAATTTTCTAGCAAAAAATACTGATTTTAGCTTGTAGGCAACAAGTGTCAGAAAAAGGTTTAGCCTTTAAAGAGGTTGTAAACCTCGAAGAAAAAGAAAAAAAACCCTGCAAGACAAAGGCATAATGAGCTAGTAAGCATTGCTGAGACAGCGCTGAGACATAACTATAAACATTGTAACATTTAGTTCTTATGAGATCAAAGAGATGAACTTCAGTCTGTAAATGAGGTCATTTTAATTACTTAAAGTGGCTGTGAACCCTGTTACACCACTTTTACCTACAGGTAAGCCTATAACAAGGCTTACCTGTAGGTACCTTGAATATCCCCTAAACGTGCACAGTTTAGGAGATATTAAGTATATGCACGGCAGCCGCTGGTCACGGTACGACTCCTGAAGAAACTGCACCAGCAGGCCATTTCCTCAGTGCGCATGCGCAGATGGCGTCAGCAGCAGCGCATATACTGAATATCTTCTAAACTGTGTAAGTTTAGGAGATATTCAAGGTACCTACAGGTAAGCCTTTTGTCATTTACAGACCGAAGTTCATCTCTTTGATCTCTAAGGAACTAAATGTTACAATGTTTATAGTTATGTCTCAGCGCTGACTATGTTGTGAAAAACTCGGCAGGCTGCCTGTTTTTTTTTTTAAAGCTGAGAGTGAGCAGAGAAATATCTGCACTTACATGAATGAATTGGGGAAATGCTGCATAGAGATCGTAAAGGGATGGTTGAATCGAGATCACGATTTTTTAACGATTAAACATGTGGCTCTATTGCTAGGTATACTGTTCCACTTATGACATGTACAGTGCCTTGAAAAAGTATTCATACCCCTTGAAATTTTCCACATTTTGTCATGTTACAACAACCAAAAACGTAAATGTATTTTAATGGGATTTTATGTGATTTGACCGACACAAAGTGGCACATAATTGTGAAGTAGAAGGAAAATGATAAAAGGTTTTAAATTTTTTTTACAAACAAATATGTGAAAAGTGTGGCGTGCATTTGTATTCAGTTCCCCTGACTCAGTACTTTTTAGAACCACCATTTGCTGCAATTACAGCTGCAAATCTTTTTGGGGATGTCTCTACCAGCTTTGCACGTCTAGAGAGTGACATTTTTGCCCATTCTTCTGTGCAAAATAGCTCAAGCTCTGTCAGATTGGATGGAGAGCGTCTGCACAGCAATTTTCAAGTCTTGCCACAGATTCTCAATTGGATTTGGGTCTGGACTTTGACTGGGCCATTCTAACACATGAATCTGCTTTGATATAAACAATTCTATTGCAGCTCTGGCTGTATTTTTAGTGTCATTGCCCTGCTGGAAGGTGAACCTCCGCCCCAGTCCCAGTCTCAAGTCTTTTGCAGACTTTAATGCCACGTATACACGGTCGGACTTTCTGGCAGGAAAAGTCAGATGGAATCTTTTCATCGAACATTCCGATCGTGTGTGGGTCTCATCAGACTTTTTTTTTTTTCAAAAATTCTGACGGACCTATAAATAGAACATGTTTTAAATCTTTCCGACGGAATCAATTCCTATCGGGAAAACCGCTCGTCTGTATGCTGTTCCGACGGATCAAAAACGACGCATGCTCTGAAGCAAGTACGAGACGGCAGCTATTGGCTACTCGCTATTGAACTTCCATTTTCTAGTCCCGTCGTACGTGTTGTATGTCACCTCATTCTAGACGGTTGGACTGGTGTGATCGTGTGTAGGCAAGACAGTTTCAACGGAACTCCGACGGAAAAACCGGTCGTGTGTACACGGCATAACAGGTTTTCTTCTAAGATTGGCCTGTATTTGGCTCCATCCATCTTCCCATCAACTCTGACCAGCTTCCCTGTCCCTGCTGAAGAAAAGCATCACCACAACATGATGCTGCCACCACCATGTTTCATGGTGAGGATGGTGTGTTCAGGGTGATAAGCAGTGTTAGTTTTCCACCACACATAGCGTTTTGCTTTAAGGCCAAAAAGTTCAATTTTGGTCTCATTTGACCAGAGCACCTTCTTCCACATGTTTGTTGTGTCCCCCAAATGGCTTCTCGCAAACTGCAAACAGGACTTCTTATGGCTTTCTTTCAACAATGGCTTTCTTCTTGCCACTCTTCCATAAAGGCCAGATTTGTGGAGTGCACAGCTAAATAGAGCCACCTGAGCTGTGGATCTCTGCAGCTCCTCCAGAGTTACCATGGGCCTTTTGGCTGCTTCTCTGATGAATTCTCTCCTTGCCTGGCCTGTCAGTTTAGGTGGATGGCCATGTCTTGGTAGGTTTGTAGTTGTGCCATACTCTTTTTCCCATTTCAGATGATGGATTGGACAGTGCCCCATGAGATGCTCAAAGCTTGGGAGATTTTTTTTGTAACCTAACCCTGCTTTAAAGTTCTCTACAACTTTATCCCTGACATGTCTGGTGTGTTCCTTGGCCTTTATGGTGCTGTTTGTTAACTAAGATTTTCTAACAAACCTGAGGGATTTAAAGAACAGCTGTATTTATGCTGAGATTACATTACACACAGGTGGACTCTATTTACTAATTAGGTGTCTTCTGAAGGCAATTGGTTGCACTAGATTTTAATTAGGGGTATTAGAGTAGCGTAAAAGGAGCTGAATATAAATGCACCCCACACTTTTTAGATATTTATTTGTAAAACATTTGGAAAACCATTTATCATTTTCCTTCCACTTCACAATTATGTGCCACTTTGTGTTGGTCTATCACATAAAATCCCAATAAAAAACATTTACGTTTTTGGCTGTAACATGACAAAATGTGGAAAATTTCAAGGGGTATGAATAATTTTTCAAGGCACTGTAGAGGAACTATTTATAGTAATTGTTATTGTTTTAAATGGAGTTGTGCAAATTACTGAATGCAACAAACAGATCTACATGTTGACCCCTTTTAAAACTATGGGGTAGGACAGGTTACAAAACAGATTCACTGCGAAAATACAATTTAATACAAATATTTCCCCCTCTGGTGCTTAGCATATCAATATAAAATAGGCCCCTAACAACTTTATAAAGCCAAACTGTGGTTTAAAGAGGAAGTAAACCCTGATGGGTTTTACTTCCTCTTTATTCCCCTGCAAAGTAAAAGCATAATGGGCCAGTATGTATCCCATTACATGCCACTTATCTGCAAACGAAGACCGCAATGTTCACGATGTCCCTGCTGGTGGAAGCATCCATCTTCACCCCTCCTACTTCCGGGGCCACGGACTCCGGCTCTGTGACTGGCCGGGGTCGCGTGACGTCACTCCCGCGCATGCATGCGAGAGCCAACGGTCATGGTAAGGGGCACTGTAGAAAGGGCACGATCGTGCCATTTCTATAGGGCCCCTTACCATGACCGTGGTGTGCATGCACCATTGATGTCTGCGCAAGAGTATATGGTAAATATTAAATATCGCCTAAACCATGCAGGTTTAGGAGATATTTCCAGTACCTACAAGTAAGCCTTATTATAGGCTTACCTGTAGGTAAAAGTGGTCTGTAAGGGCTTACAACCACTTTAACTATAATTATGTAAGTGCCATCAATGATAGGTATCTAGAAAAACAAAAAATCTCCTATTGTAATACCACCTGGAGCCCCTGCAGTTTTCACTTCCCAGTATTGGGCTATAGACATGTGCAATTGATTTAGTCCTGAATTCATTTTTTAACGAATTTAGACAAATATTCGGAAACTCGTAAATCCAAAAATAAGAATGAAAATCAGAAAATTCAAAAGAACCAAAATCCGAAAATAAGAACGAAAATCCAAAAATCTCAAATAATAACTAATAATAACTTGACTATTACTAACTATGAAATTATAGGTATTGGAATTTCTTTTCAAATTTGGTTGTTCAAGCTGCTCTCCAGAGGTGGAAAGACTAAAAGTCACCAGGATTCATAAGACAAACCTCAACATATTCGCCAGCACACCATGGATCAACGATCACCGTCCAAAGGTTTCTTTATTGTAGAGAGATCACATCACAGAGATAAGTGCAACCTTTCGGGGCCACACAGGGCCCCTTTGTCAGGCATGTGATAAAGTGCAACAGCGTCAAAGCAGAATATGAATACATCAGCCACCAATCAGAACATGCAAAAAATGTCAGCAGGAGAATAGAATTGAGCATTTCAGTATTTTTTTGCGAGAATAAGAATTCAACTTCATTGTTAGTAGTGTGGGAAACTATGAAAGCTTATCTGTGAGGACTGATTATTAAAGAAATTTCTAAAATTGAGAGATCAACAAGCCAATGAGAGGAAGAATTATTGCAAAAGGTAAACCAGGTAGAGTGGGAGTTTATACTGGATCCGACGGAAGATGGACATTTAGCCTGGCAGAAAGCCCAAGAAATGTATAGAACATTATCTTTATTGAAAGCAGAGAATAGTAGATTTCTTTCAAAAACAAAAACATTATGAAATGGGGGAGCAGGTAGGTCATATTTTAGCGGTGATAGCCCATAATCAAGATGGCCCATCAGGAATAGCCGCCATTAAAAATATAAATGGAACAATTGTATATGACACAATAAGTATTCAGAGTACATTTGTTGATTTCTATACTTCATTATATGAATCTAGAACAGTAGATGTAATGAATCAAAGTAATCAATTTTTGGAGAAACTAGTTATTCCGAAACTTAATTTAAAAGAGAGAGAGAACTATTGGACAGTCCTATAACTTTGAAATAAATTACACCAGCAGACTTTAGCCTGCTGTTAGCTGAATACAGGTCATAGGAATGCAGAACTAAGGCAGGCCATACATGGGTCGAATTTCTAAAGAATTTTCATTCGAAAACCTTATCTAAGAAAAGAAAAATTTCTGGAAAGAAAAGAAGATTCCAAGCCACGAAAAAAAAATTTCTGTAGAAACACGAGTTGAAATTGAAGGCTTGGTTGGTCGAATTTCGAAATCAATGGTGGCACAAAACGCACAAATTTTTCTCATTTTCAAAAGAAATTTTTTTCGAAATTCGACCATGTATGGCCAGCCTAAGGGCACTCCTGTAATCCCCAGGAGAAGTAGAGCCAAAAGAGCTTTTAGGCCCTACTTCTCCTGTAAAGCTTCAGCATTTTCTAAAGAAAGGCTGGAGATAACATGTATAGTAAGTTTCTGTCACAGAAGAGCTGTAACCTAAGACTATAAGGCTCTGTTCACATCTTGGTGTATCGAGTGGAGATCACTGTAAAATCACGCAAACAGAATTGCGGGACGCCCAAAAGAGGCTCTTGTACTTCTTTTGGGCGACAGGCATCCCGCAATTCTGTTTGCGTGATTTTACTGTGATTGTCGCCCGATATGCCAAGATGTGCACGGAACCTTATAGTCGAATCGCGGCAACATCGAGACGTGTTTGGGGTGCTATTGAAAGTGGTAGGGAACGCACGGGCGTCCTGCGATTGGCCGCTATTTAGAATCACGGGCAGAATGGTGGCAATTCCGCCCACAATTCGGAATGCGGGGATGTAAACGGAGCCTAAAGATTGCATGGGTTGTGGTCCAATATTTCAGAGTTTTAAAAGTTATTCTAAAGCCCAAACTTTTTTTTTTGGCTCTGGATAAGGTGTTGAAGGGTTTGAACATCTGTCAGCCCTTTTTAATGCGGTAGTAAAGTCCGCTTTGTGATTTTTACCTACAGGTAGGCTTATAATAAGTCTTACTTCTAGGTAAAATGATTATCTCCTAAAAGTGCACTGTTTAGGAGATATTTACCCTGGATACAGCTGGTATTGTCACCGCCGCATGTGCTTAGAACACCGGGCCGTATGCACGGGAGTGACGTCATTGCGGCCTTGGTCACTCACACAGCTGGAGTCCTCGAACCCGGGAAGGAAGACCAGGGGAAGACAAGGAGAAGACCAGGGGAAGATGGAAGCCCTCTCAGCAGTGACAGTGCCCTACTGGAGGGCTTAGTTTTCAGGTAAGCATTTCATAATGCGCTAATATGCGATGCATACTAGACATGTGCATCACTTATCGTCCAAATGCATTTTCATCCAAATTTCGGGGATTTTCATGTTCATTTTAACGCTCAGAATCCAAAATCCAAAAGGTCCAAAATAAAAAAAAATGCTTTATTTTCGTATGGTTGTGACAACAGTTCGATATAGATAAATAGAAGATTCGACATGACGGTGACAATAGCGATCTGTGTCTATCGAACCTGCGGTCGAAAGTGCCTAACCTATCTCTATTAGTCCAAGATTATTCAACATTGAAAGAAAAGATTCAATATTATAGAGACAATAGTAAAAGAGCTGTTAGTGGTCAGTGCTGGAATGGGTGGGGGAAGTAAAATGACATTGATTGCCATCGCCAGTGTAAACCAGAACCGTTAGGAGCGCAGAGCGAACAGGAAGGAAGTTATAGGCTTGAATTTCGATACAACGTAATTCCATTGGCTGTTGGGGTAGAATGTTTGACACAAACAGAAACAAACAAGTATTGTATCATTCAATATGATAAATATGTATAATACCGTTCAACATGAAGATTCGACGAAGCAGCTAAAGACATACGATCGCCGCGAGCAGACATTTACAGTCAAATGCTTCGCCCATAGGCTATAGAAGAATTCTAATGTTGTTTGACTAGTAATAATAATTAATAATTAATAATTATAATTCTTACTAGTCAAACAACATTAGAATTCTACTATAGCTTGTGAGCATTCAACCGGAAATGTACGATCGCGGCGTCGTACAGTTTAGCTGCTTCGTCGAATCTTCTTAGAACATCCGACAGATACCATAAGCCTTCAATTGACAGATTTGAGATTAATTCCGATTTTCGTACGAATGCATTTAACTGAACAAAATAGATAAAAACGGATTTTGGTAGTAACTAAATAAATGTATTTTTTGGACGAAACCTAAATTCCGAAACAAAATACTTCAGTGTGCACATGTCTACTAGAACATTATTCTATTTTGCACGGGAAAGTTTTTTTTCTTAGTTTTTTTATTGCAGCGGTTTACTACCGCTTTAATTGTATCTGTACTGGAGAGATTTAACCTCTTCGTTGTCACCATCAGTAATGTCGCGTACACACGACCAGTTTTGCCGTCAGAATAAACTCCGAAGGTTTCTCCGACGGAACTCCGACGGAATTCCATTCAAGCTGTCTTGCCTACACACGGTCAAACCAAAGTCCGACTGTCCAGAACGAGGTGACGTACAACACGTATGACGGGACTAGAAAAAGGAAGTTCTATAGCAAGTAGCTAATAGCTTCCGTCTCGTACTTGCTTCAGAGCATGCGTTGTTTCTGGTCCGTCGGAACAGCATACAGATGAATGGTTTTCCCGATAGGAATTGGTTCCATCTGAAATATTTAGAATTCCATTTCTAGGTCCGTCAGAATTTTCGAAATAAAAGTCCGATGAGGCCTACACACGATCAGGCTGGACAATGAAAAGCTTCCGTCTGACTTTTTCTGTCGGATATTCCGCTCGTGTGTACGCGGCATAAGACAGCAAATCATGAGACATCCCAAACTTTACACGTCTCTGCTGTTTAAGGGCAAGATGTTTAAGCCCGGCAAATAGAGCTCTACAGAGCAGGAGCAGTAATGTGATGATTGAGGAAACTTTATTAGAATCCTGAAGATTTTTACTAGATATTTGTATTAAATAAAATGCAACAATCAATGACAAAACTATAGAAAGGGTACAATGCTGGCATTCACACTGATGATGGTGATGAAACTACAAAATTACAATTTCATCTACTGAGTAAAAGTCATGCTATTATGCATATTAACCTTTCAAAATCATTAGGTTGGACTAGTACGATTATTTAAATCTCTCATTTAAGAAAATGGTGCAGAACCTTAAAAACAACCCTGTTACATGATTGGAGATGCCAAACACTAAAATAACCTCTGCTGCAGTTGCCACAAAATCTCTTTTCTGGGCTTCTTCCAAAATGTTGATGGATATGGAAATGTTGAACAGGAGGATAGGCTTTGGGAATTGAAGATGAAGCTTCTTTTAAGAATTCTCTCTTTTGTTTAAAATTAGCTCTGTGCAAGCATACAATATTCCTCTATGTCTGAAGAACGTGTCTGAAAGAAGTGTGGGAAAAAAAAAAAAACACGTTTCAAAGGAAGTGATAACAGTATTGCATAACAGGGTCAAAGGCAGGGAACAAAAAAGAAAAGAAAGCTATTACAAAACTGCTTAGAAAAAGCTAGAAGTTAGATTTGAACATTAAGCTGCCACATTCAGTCTGTCTTTAGCTTTGAAAGCCCCCTTCTTACCTGTACACTGGACCCTCTTTATTAATGCATGAGCCTAAAGCCTCGTACACACGATCGGACTTTCCAACAACAAAACCGTGGACGAAGGGTGTTGGCTCCAACTTGTCTTGCATACACACGGTCACACAAATGTTGGCCAACAATTATGACCGTAGTGACGTACAAGACGTACGTGATATCTCCATTAGGAGCGCTAGTTTTACAAGACCGAGCGCTTCCGGCTCCGAGCATGCGTGTTTGTACTTTGGACTTTTGTCCTGACGGACTTGTGTACACACGATCGGAAAGTCCGACAACAAACATTTGTTGGCGGAAAATTTGAGAACCTGCTAGCCACTTTCAGCTCACATCCAACATTTTCCATCGGAAAGTCTGATTCTGTGTACGTGGCATAAGACTATTCTTTTTAAACTGTAATTTCCCTACGCAGGTTTAATGCCCTGTGTCCACGGGCTTCGATGGTCAAATGCAATGTGCTTTTGACATCAGTTTGAGATGCTTCTAAGATCATTCACAATACACTGCAGGTGCCTTTGACTTGCAGTTGACATGCTTTAACTACTTTGCTTTCCCGTAGACTTGTATGGTAAGAGAAGCAGTTCTTAATGGAATAAAAGCCTGTTTGTCCACACTGGCCTTAACCACTTGAAGACCGCCCCATAGCAGTTTTCTGTGCAGAATCAGGTTATAAATATATGCGATTCTGCACTTCTGCCTGCAGGGGATGCTTTTGCTGTAATTATTCACAGCAGAAGTTGATCTGCGGGTGCACTGGATGTCTGCCGGCACCAATAATAGAAGAAACAGCTGCATTCCGTACTGGATCAAAATAATTTTTTATTCAGAACATCCCAAGTGTTGACAAAAGACAGAAAGCTGATACTACCTACCACCTACCAGTTTTCTGTATTCTGCTACATGTTTTTGGTAAAAAAAATAAAATCACAATAAGCGTCTATTGGTTAGTTTACATGAACATTATAGCATCTGCAAACTATTGTATGTATTTATGGATTTTTTTTGTTATACTAGTAATGGTGCTGATCAGCAACTTGACAATGGATGCTATGGAATGTGATTGACAATCGGACACTTTTGACAACAGAGATCTGGCTTGTTTACATTCTGTGTATTTTACCGGTGATCGGCTGGTGGCGGCAGACATATCCAACAAGAAAAACTTGCTGCTCCAGGTGAGATTAGATGCCTGATGATCTAGATAGGTGCTCGCCTCCGCATGCAGTCAATAATAGAAGAAATGGCCGCACTCTGTTCTGGATCAAAATTCTTTTTTAACCACTTGAAGACTGCCCATAGCAGTTTTCTGCTACAGGGTGGCTCTCCTGTGCAGAATCAGGTTATATATATGCGATTCTGCACTTCTGCCTTCAGGGGACGCTTTTGATGTAATTATTCACAGCAGAAGTCGAACTGCGGGTGCACTGGATGTCTGCTGGTACCAATAATAGAAGAAACGGCTTGTTGGACGTGTCTGCCAGCACCAGCCGATCACCGGTAAAATACACAGAATGGGGATTTGCCTATGTAAACAAGCCAGATCTCCGTTCTGATAGGGAAAGGGGGGGGGGGTGGATTTTGTGTTCCTTTAATGCAGGGGAAAAAATCTATCTCTTTCCCTAGTAAAAGCATCTAACACAGTACGCAAAAACACTGGCTAGGCATACAGTTAACCCTTTGATCACCCTAGATGCTTAACCCCTTCCCAGCCAGTGTCATTAGTACAGTGACAGTGCATATTTTTAGCACTGATCACTGTATTAGTGTCACTGGCTCCTAAAAAGTGTCAAAAGTGTCCGATTGTCAATCACATTCCATCCCATCTATTGTCAAGTTGCTGATCACCACCATTACTAGTATAAAAGAAATTCCATAAATACAAACCATAGTTTGTAGATGCTAAAATGTTCATGTAAACTAACCAATAGACTCTTATTGTGATTTTTTTTTTTTTTTTACCAAAAACATGTAGCAGAATACATATTGGCCTAAATTTCTGAAGAAACTTGATTTTTTAAAAAAATTTTATTGGATGTGTTTCATAGTAGAAAGTAAAAAATATTAATTCTTTTCTCAAAATTGTCGGTCTTTTTTTTGTTTATAGCGCAATAAATAAAAATTGCAGAGGTGATAATACCACCAAAAGAAATCTCTATCTGTGGGAACAAAATGACATAAATTTAATTTGGTTAAAGTGTAGCATGACTGCGCAATTGTCAGGAAAGGTAATGCAGTCTATGTTTTTTTGTGTATGTATGTTGTTGTGGTATAAAAAGAAAATAAAAATTATTTAAAAAAATAATAAAAAATAGTAATGCAGTGCCATATCGCAAAAAATGGCCTGATCGTGAAGGGGGTAAAACTTTCAGAGGTCAAGTGGTCAATAATGATCATTGGAGGCGAAAGTTTAAGTCAACTCATATGCAAGACATATTGATAAATGAAAAATAGACATACGCCCCAAAACAGGAATATACCAGTACAGTTTTAACTGCAGCAAGTTACAGCACAGCATGTAACTTGTGACAATGTCTCTTTAATAGTGAAGGTGTATTCTTAGTGTTCAAATCAAGAATCACCAACACTACCACTGGGAAGCCTAACTTGTTCAGAATAATGAAAGATAAAAAGACTTTGTATGGAGTCAATCCTACAATTCCGCCTACTCTACAGTCTCTATTGAACAGTCCAAAAATAACTTCAACTATAGCATCTTCCTGAGACAAAGACAGTCAAAGACACCACGCTACTTTTTTTTAGCAGAGCAGAGATTCATAAGGTTTTCTGTTTCAATATAGCTTTATTATTAGACAACGTCATGACCAACAACAAAAGAATCTTCTTTAACCACTTCAGCCCCGGAAGATTTGACTACTCAATGACCAGGCCATTTTTTGCGATACGGCACTGTGTCGATTTAACCGACAATTGCGCGGTCGTGAGACGCTGTACCCAAACAAAATTGACGTCCTTTTTTTCCCACAAATAGAGCTTTCTTTTGGTGGTTTTTGATCATGTCTGCGGTTTTTATTTTTTGCGCTATAAACAAAAAAAGACCGACAATTTTGAAAAAAAAAAAAACCCACAATATTTTGTACTTTTTGCTATAATAAATATTCACAACTTTTCTTAAAAAAAAAAAAATTCTTTCTCAGTTTAGGCCGATATGTATTCTTCGACATATTTTTGGTAATAAAAAAATCACTGTAAGCGTATATTGATTGGTTTGCGCAAAAGTTATAGTGTCTACAAAATAGGGGATAGATTTATGGCATTTTTGTTATTGTTATTTTTTTACCAGTAATGGCGGCGATCTGCGATTTTTTATCAGGACTGCGACATTATGGTGGACACATCGGACACTTTTGACACGTTTTTGGAACGAATGACAATTATACAGCGATCAGTGCTATGAAAATGCACTGATTACTGTATAAATGTCACTGGCAGGGAAGGGGTTAACACAAGGGTGGCGATCAAGGGGTTAACTATGTTCCCTGACTGTGTGTTCTAACTGTAGGGGGAGGAGACTGACCTAGAGGAAATGACAGATCGTGATTCCTAGCTATTAGGAACTCACGATCTGTCTCTCCTCACAGAACAGAACAGGGATTTGTGTGTTTACACACACACGTCCCTGTTTTGCCTCTTGTGCCCGCGATCGCTCGTGGCCAGCGGTAATCGCGACCATCGGCCACGAGCACAGTGCAGCGGGCGTGTGCGCGCGCCTGCTATCCCGCTTAAAGGAGCCAACGTATAGCTACGACGCCTCGCGGGAACGTGCCGACCTGCCGCAGTATAATGATGGCGGGTGGTCGGCAAGCGGTTAAAGTGATTCTAAAGTCTGTTATTTTTAATTTAAAAAAATAACATGTTATACTTGCCTGCCCCAGGGAGTGTATTTGCACAGAGCAGCCCGGACTCTTCTCTTCTTGGGTCCCTCTTAAGTTCTCCTGGCTCCTCCCTCCTGTTGGGTGCCCCCACAGCAAGCTGCTTGCTATGGGGGCACCCGAGCCGAGTGACAGCTCCCTGTGTCCATTCAGACACAGAGCTGCGCCCTGGCCCTATCCCCTTTCTATTTTCATTGGCTGACTGACTTTGATTGACAGCAGCGGGAGCCAATGGCGTGGCGCTACTGTCTCAGGCAATGAGGAGGGGAGTCCTGGACAGCCGAGACATTCCTACAACATCGCTGGAGCTAGAGGGACCTTAGGTAAGTATTAGGGGGGCTGCTGCATACAGAAGGCTTTTTATCGTAATGCATAGAATGCATTAAGTTAAAAAACCTTCTGACTTTACAACCACTTTAAACCAAAGCTTTGTCAGGGACACTGCATGACATGGCCTTTTTTGTCCTTGCACTATTTGACCACTACTGAGACCAGTGGCGGAACTACCGCCATAGCGACCCACGCGTGCGCTATGGGCCCCGCAGCCGTGTAGGGCCTGGCAGAGGCGGCTCTCTAATTCGGCAATTAGGCTAATTGAGGAGCCACCTCTGCAAAACGTCGCCTTGGGTTGCCTGTGCGCTCCAAGCAGTGGAGAGAGGGGTCAAAGCGCGGCTGTCTTGGGGAGGAGGCGGGGCCAGCGCTGTGTTCTCTTAAGGAGGAGAAGGGGAGGAGATTCAGGCAGGCTGAGCAGGGAGCACAATTCCCTCTGCTCGGGAGACACAGATCGCGCCCCCCCCAGCCGTCACCTCCCCCTACCACTGGAGTGCTCAGCGGAGCAGCGGTTTCCGCACACCCCGGAGGATGGGTAGAAGAGGAAGGCACCGCAGAGGAGCCCTCACGAGCGCTGTATGGAGCCGATCTGTTGGAAGGGAAGGTAGGAGAGAAGAGGTGTCTAGGCTGCCCCTCTCAATCAGTGGGGGAGGGGGTGAGGGAATCAGGGGCTGCAGCTGCAGGGAGAGGCAAAGCTACCACCATGCCACAACCTTTTCTGCAGCCAGCGACCAACAACATTTTTTTTTTATGAGAGAGAGCCACCCCCCCATCCATGTTCCTGCAGCATCCCTCAGCCACAGCCAGAGACTGGTCTTTATATCGACCCCTGCCCCACCCCCCCCACTCCATTCTTCCTGATCATTTGTCACTAAGAGTAAGGACAACTCAGTCCTGTGCCAGTGTCCCAGTGTGTCCACCTGTGATTGACAGTCCCTGACCCCTCCCTCCACCCTGCCCTTACCCCTGCCTATACAGGGCTCCCCGGGGGGGGGGGGTTGGGAGTTCCCACTCCAGGGCTTATCCTCTGCCATGGAGGGCCGGGTGCTCCGCATCCTGCACTGGCACTGCTAGCTGATTGGCTTCTCCGCTGCTACCTCCCTCACTGACACCAGCACCGAGATAGAGAGCACCGACACCAGCACCCAGATAGAGAGCACCAACATCAGCACCCAGATAGAGAGCACCAACATCAGCACCTAGATAGAGAGCACCGACACCAGCACCGAGATAGTGAGCACGGACACCAGCACCGAGATAGAGGACACTGACATCAGCACTGAGATAGAGAGCACCGACACCAACACCGAGATAGAGAGCACTGACACCAGCACCGAGATAGAGAGCACTGACACCAGCACCCAGATAGAGAGCATCAACATCAGCACCCAGATAGAGAGCACCGACATCAGCACCGAGATAGAGAGCACCGACATCAGCACCTAGATAGAGAGCACCGACACCAACACCGAGATAGAGAGCACTGACACCAGCACTGAGAGAGTACTGACACCAGCACTGAGAGAGCACTGACACCAGCACTGAGATAGAGAGCACTGACACCAGCACCAGGATAAAGAGCACTGACACCAGCACCAAGATAGAGAGCACTGACACCAGCACTGAGATAGAGAGCACTGACACTAGCACTGAGATAAGGGACCACTGACATCAGCACCAGGATAGAGAGCACTGACACCAGCACCAGGATAGAGAGCACTGACACCAGCACTGAGATAGAGAGCACTGACACCAGCACTGGGATAGAGAGCACTGACACCAGCACCAGGATAGAGAGCACTGACACCAGCACTGAGATAGAGAGCACTGACACCAGCACTGGGATAGAGAGCACTGACACCAGCACTGGGATAGAGAGCACTGACACCAGCACTGAGATAGAGAGCACCGACACCAGCACTGAGATAAGAGAGCACCGACACCAGCACTGAGATAAGAGAGCACCGACACCAGCACTAAGATAAGAGAGCAGCGACACCAGCACTAAGATAAGAGAGCACCGACACCAGCACTGAGATAAGAGAGCACCGACACCAGCACTGAGATAGGAGAGCACTGACACCAGCACTGAGATAAGAGAGCACCGACACCAGCACTGAGATAAGAGAGCACCGACACCAGCACTGAGATAAGAGAGCACCGACACCAGCACTGAGATAAGAGAGCACTGACACCAGCACTGAGATAAGAGAGCACTGACACCAGCACTGAGATAAGAGAGCACTGACACCAGCACTGAGATAAGAGAGCACTGACACCAGCACTGAGATAAGAGAGCACTGACACCAGCACTTTAAAGCTCTTAATATATGTGAGTGTGGTAATCTGTTGTTCAATGGCATTAGTTCATTTTTTTGGTGGGGAGGGGGGGTTTTCGGGGGGGCCCATACAACATTTTGCTATGGGGCCCTGTGATTTCTAGTTACGCCCCTGACTGAGACTCATTGTCTAAATAATTAAAGTGCAGCTAAACCCTCCTATCCTTTACAGCCATGGAAGCTGCCATCTTGGCCTCTGTTTGATTTGCATTTGCCATGGTGCTACACAAGTTATCAGCTATGACACCGGCCATTTGATGACTTGACAGTTTGGTTGAGAGCACAAGCACTTGTGGCAGTTATCATTCATGGAATGCCTTGTATGTAACGGGCTTTGTGGCTTGTGTTGATGAGATCATTCAAAATTCATTACCTAATGCAACTGACCTACTTCAAGTGAGTTTTGCATTTCCAAAAATATGGGTGCCCAGTCTCTGCTGATGAGAAGCAGCCCCATAGAATGATACCACCATACTTCAATGTTGGTATGGACGGAGTAACATTTCTATTAACGCATGGCTCCGAACTTTGACCAAAATGTTCTGTTTTGGATTTGCCTAAATGTAACAATTCATGATAGGGTCACTTCAGTCTCTGCTTCTAAACTCTATTTTCTAAGGGTTTACTAGTCTTTATGAGGCTCCTCTAACTAGTCTGCCACTTCTTTATATAGGGTGTTTTGACGGATAAACCTTTCCAGGCAGAATTTATATTTAGAAGTTTAAAGCAACTTCTGCTTCCTAATAATTGAACCAAAAGTGCCCACTGGGATATCCAAACACTAATGTCGCGTACACACCACCGGACTTTCCGGCAGAAAAGGTCAGACGGAATCACTACGTCGGACATTCCGATCTTGTGTGGGCTTCATGGGACTTTTTCTTTCTAAAATTATGACGGACCTAGAAATAGAACATGTTTCAAATCTTTCCGACGGACTCAATTCCTATCGGGAAAAGCGTTCGTCTGTATGCTAGTCCGACAGACCAAAAACGACGCAAGGACAGCTATTGGCTACTGGCTATTGAACTTCCTTTTTCTAGTCCCGTCGTACATCATCACGTTCTAATGCCGCGTACCCACGAGCGGACTTTACGGCAGACTTTGCCCGGCGGACTTTGACGGACTTTACGACGGACTTTTTGAATGAACGGACTTGCCTACACACAATCCACCAAAGTCCGTCGAATTCGTACGTGATGACGTACGACCGGACTAAAACAAGGAAGTTCATAGCCAGTAGCCAATAGCTGCCCTAGCGTGGCTTTTTGTCCGTCGAACTAGCATACAGACGAGCTGACTTTTCGACCGGACTCGAGTCCGTCGGATAGATTTGAAACATGTTTAAAATCTAAGTCCGTCCAACTTTTGAGAAAACAAAGTCCGCTGGAGCCCACACACGATCGAATTGTCTGACGAAATCCCGTCCGCCGGGCAAAGTCTGCCGTAAAGTCCGCTCGTGTGTACACGGCATTAACGATTGGACTTTGGTGTGATCGTGTGTAGGCAAGTCTGTTTCAGTGGAACTCCATCGGAACTCCGTTGGAAAGACCGTCAGAGTCGACTCTAATGGAAAGTCCGGTCGTGTGTACGTGGCATTAGATATTGCTTTGTAGACGTTTCAGAATATATATATTTATATATTTTTTCCAACATCTTTAAAATGCTATTAAGTGTTCATTTTCACAGCTTCGCTTCACTTTTAAAACCCAAATCCCCTAACTGTGATGTTTTAATCCAGAAAATGAGGCAACTATTTTAATTATTCACTTGAAAAGGACAATATTAAAAGGAGAAGTCCAGCCTGAGCTCGTTTGGCTGGGCTTCTCCTATGGGTCACAGGAGTGCAAAAGTATAGCTTTGCACTCCTGTGACTCGTTTTCAGCCGAGAGTGGACTGAAGTCCGCCCTCTGCTGACGTCACAGTAATCAGTCCAGGCACCGCATCATCCCGACAATGAAAGTCTGGATCCGCCAGGTGCCTGGACTGACACCCGTCTCAGCTTCTCAGCGGGCTGCTGAAAGCCTAAGACGGCCACTCCCGGCCCCACCACAGCTCAGCGCTCCAGTGAGCATGGAGGAGCAGAGATGCTGATTCACAGTCAGCAGCTCTCTGCTTGGGGAGCTGTGAGAACCGAGCCATCGGCGGTGGTCAATCGCTCGGTTCTCAGTGTAGAGGCGCCGGAGGACAGATGCAGCAACGGACCAATGCTGCATCCACCTAGATAAGTATGATTGGGGAAAAAAAAACAAATCCATACTTCTAATTTAAGCCACTGTTAACTCATTAGGCATTTGTTTTCACCTATGTAAACATATTTTTCTTTTTATAAAGCAATACTTCTTGTTCTCAGTGTGGTGAAAAAAAAAAAAATATCACAGAAAAAAAAAAAAAAAAAAGAGGCAACCTTGACATCTGTTTTTTTATTTTTCTTACCATTGTGAAGCAGACTGGCATTCCTTTCAAACTAGTGTTTATGTCATGGGACTCACTTTCAATGTCATCCAATCATACAGGAAAACATTTAGGCCTTGTTCACACCATGTGCAGATACCTGAGTTTTTCGCCATCGCTTTCTGCAAGGGCACAAAGAAATCAATTGTTCTCTATGTGCCCTGTATACATCACAACACCGGTATTATGTGCGGTTTGTTTTCTGTGCAGGAATCTGCAACGTGTATGCAATTTTCTATATGGAAAAAAAAACTGAAGTGACATGAACATTGCAGTGTGAACAGGGCACATAGAGAACAATTGTTTTTTGTACCTTTGCAGTGAATTTATGTTACATATCTGTGCGCAGAAAAAAAAAAAAAAAAAAAGCTTGTGATACCAGTGTTATGGTGTGTACAGGTCACATATAGAAAACAACTTCTTCTTTGAGTCCTTGCAGAGACATACAGTGCCTTGCAAAAGTATTCACCCCCCTTGGCTTTATACCTATTTTTTTACATTACAGCCTTTAGTCCAATGTTTTTTTTAATCCGAATTATATGTGATGGATCAGAACACAATAGTCTAAGTTGGTGAAGTAAAATTAGAAAAATATATACAGAAAACTATTTTTCAGAAATAAAAAATGATTGTGCGTATGTATTCACCCCCTTTGTTATGAAGCCCATAAAAAGCTCTGGTGCAACCAATTCCCTTCAGAAGTTACATAATTAGTGAAATGATGTCCACCTGTGTGCAATCTAAGTGTCACATGATCTGTCATTACATATACACACCTTTTTGAAAGGCCCCAGAGGCTGCAACACCTAAGCAAGAGGCACCACTAACCAAACACTGCCATGAAGACAAGGAACTCTCCAAACAAGTAAGGGACAATGTCAGGGTTAGGTTATAAAAAAAAATATCCAAATCTTTGATGATCTCTAGGAGCACCATCAAATCTATCACAACCAAATGGAAAGAACATGGCACAACAGCAAACCTGCCAAGAGACGGCCACACAACTAAACTCACGGATCGGGCAAGGAGGGCATTAATCAGAGAGGCAGCACAGAGACCTAAGGTAACCCTGGAGGAGCTGCAGAGTTCCACAGCAGAGACTGGAGTATCTGTACATAGGACGACAATAAGCCGTACGCTCCATAGAGTTGGGCTTTATGGCAGAGTGGCCAGAAGAAAGCCATTACTTTCAGCAAAAAACAAAATGTCACGTTTTGAGTTTGCGAAAAGGCATGTGGGAGACTCCCAAAATGTATGGAGGAAGGTGCTCTGGTCTGATGAGACTAAAATTTAACTTTTTGGCCATCAAAGAAAACGCTATGTCTGGCGCAAACCCAACACATCACATCACTCAAAGAACACCATCCCCACAGTGAAACATGGTGGTGGCAGCATCATGCTGCGGGGATGTTTTTCAGAAGTCGGGACTGGGAAACTGGTCAGAGTTGAGGGAAAGGTGGATGGTGCTAAATACAGGGATATTCTTGAGCAAAACCTGTACCACTCTGTGTGTGATTTGAGACTAGGACGGAGGTTCACCTTCCAGCAGGACAATGACCCCAAACACACTGCTAAACTAACACTTGAGTGGTTTAAGGGGAAACATGTAAAAGTGTTGGAATAGCCTAGTCAAAGCCCAAACCTCAATCCAACAGAAAATCTGTGGTCAGACTTAAAGATTGCTGTTCACAAGTGCAAACCATCCAACTTGAAGGAGCTGAAGCAGTTTTGCAAGGAGGAATGGGCAAAAATCCCAGTGGTAAGATGTGGCAAGCTCATAAAGACTTATCCAAAGCGACTTGGAGCTGTGATAGCCGCAAAGGTGGCTCTACAAAGTATTGACTTTAGTGGGGTGAATAGTTATGCATTTACTTTTTCTGTTATTTTGTTTTATTTGTTATTTGCTTCACAAAAAAAAAAAAAACACATCTTCAAAGTTGTGGGCATGTTCTGTAAATTAAATGATGCAAATCTTCAAATAATCCATGTTAATTCCAGGTAGTGAGGCAACAAAACACAAAAAATGCCAAGGGGGTGAATACTTTTGCAAGGCACTGTACATAATAAATATACACTTCTCTATACAAGCCTATGCAAATCAAATTTGTGTGTTTTTTCCACCAGTTTCTATGCACGTATGGTGTAAACAAGACCTAAAGTAAAAAAAAAAAAAAAATCCTGTAGAGAAAAACACTGTACATGGACTTTGTTTTTAAGCATGCTCAACCATAGGTTACTATGGGATACAAAAAAATATATGCATACACACGATTTGTCTATCCTCTCTACTTTTCACCTTGCCTTGCAGCTCAGCATCTCCATCTGCAGAAGCTTGCCAAATTCAATTTCAGCAGGTAGATTTATAGGTACGTTGAAATATGTTATGTTCTGAACAATTCTCAGTGCATCTTAACAGCCCTTGAGGAGTGCAGACATTTACATAATCTTAACAGACGTCTGTAAGCTCATATGTAAACATCTATAGTACTAAAGACGACAAAAATCCAATTTTCTACTGAGGTTGTATCTCTTTTTTTTTTTTCTATTCTCTTCCTCACAGTATGCATTCACTGGTTACCGTAAAACATTTGCCTAGGTTAGAGGAAACCAAGCGGAGACAAATAGTTCCTCGAGCAAAAATAATGGCTTCCTCCATTCGTCTAACCCTGTAATTACGGTATATAAGGATCGGCCATCGATCCTTACAGCACCTCAGTCTGGAATTACAAAACCAATAGGCAATTATATCTTAAGCCAAACGCAGGCAGTTATTTGCAGCAATTGTGTGTGTTCATTCTGTCAGCAAATTGTGGCGGGTGCTAGGTTGGCTTGCCGGCTCTGCGGAGATTTGTGGCTTTGTGAGGAGGCCGGTATAGATTTCACAACACATTGACTGGCTCCCTCCGATTCCTGACTGCTCACCAACCTCATTAGTTTTACCCATCTTCTTTTCAGTCTATTTTTCTTTGTTAAACAAAATGCATTCAATGAAATTCAGTGGAGTTCAGGAAATGCGGTTTTCTAGGTAAAGGCTTTGCAATGCAGATATGATTTGGGGCAGCTAGAAGAACCCCCATAGAACCCCATTTTTTAAATCCAGCAGATTTTAAAAAAATTAGTGCGGAGACTAAAATACTGGACATTTGCCTTATTCCAACTACAGAAAGTACTGCCAAGTGTCATTACTCTGCAGAAAATTAAACTTGGCAGCTTGGTAGGCAAAATGAGCCGCATCATTCAACACAACAAACAGTTGGGTTTACTTTAGATGAGGAAAGCTAATCAGCTGAAACTTAACGGACCATAGGCATTATCTATAGGACCAGTAGAGTTATTTTGGCCATTTTGCAGGTGATTTTTGCAAACACAATCTAAATGTGAGTCAAATAATTCAGTTCACATTTGAAGGTTGGACTTGGAAAACCATGGTGGACTAAATGTTTTCTGCAGCTGCCTATGACCTTTCTTTGGCTTCCTCTGGCAGGTGAGCAGAAAGCTGCCCGATAAACATTGAATGCCCTTCTGAAGCCAACACAGCCTGAAGAGAATTAACCATTTCAGGCATTTCATGTCCAAAAATTAACCACTTGACCTCCAGAAGATCTTAGATTGTAAGCTCTAAGGAGCAGGGCCCTCTGATTCCTACTGTATCAAATTGTATTGTATTTGTACTGTCTACCCTCAAGTTGTAAAGCGCTACGTAAACTGTTGGCACTATATAAATACTGTATAATAATAATAATAATAATAATAATAATTTAGCCCCCTTCTTGACCAGGCAATTTTTTGCGATATGGCACTGCGTTATTTCAACTGACAATAGCACGGTCGTGCGATGCTGTACCCAAATAAAATCGATGTCCTTTCTTTTCCCCCACAAATAGAACTTTCTTTTGGTTGTATTTGATCACCTCTGCGTTTTGTATTCTTTGCTCTTCAACCGCTTGACGCCTGCCGTCAAATGACGGAGGGGCGGTGGGAATCTCGTTCTGGGATGACGCGCCCAGCTCTTTAACCATGGGATCGGCTGTGTCCAATCACAGACGGTCACATGTAAACACGGAAATGCCGGTAATCGTCTCTCATCGCCTCACACTGACAGAGTGTGTGGCGAGGAGAGCCGATCAGCGGAATCTCCTCGCAGGGGACATCAAGACATGTAATTAGGGCACTGATCATCAGTGTTCTGATTACAATAAATCGCCACCAGTGCCAGCAATCAGTGCCCACCAGTGCCAGCAACCAGTGCCCACAAGTGCCCCCAGTCAGTGCCCCCTAGTGATGCCAGTCAGTGCCCACTAGTGATGCCAGTCAGTGATGGCTATCAGTGCTGCCCATCAATGCCCATCATTGCTGCCCATCAATGCCCATCAGTGCTGCCTTTCTGTGCCACCTATCAGTGCCCACCAGTGCCACCTATCAGTGCCCACCATTGCCACCTATCAGTGCTCATCAGTGCCACCTATCAGTGCCCATAAGTGCTGCATATTAGTGCCTCCTCATCAGTGCCTCCTAATCAGTGCCACCTCATCTGTGCCCATCAGTGCCGCCTCATCAGCGCACATTAGTGAAGGAGAAAAATTACTTATTTACAATATTTACTGACAGAAACTAAAATTTTCCGTCTTTTATTTTTTTGTTAAAAAAATTAAAAACCCAGTAGTGATTAAATACCATCAAAATAAAGCTCTATTTGTGTGAAGAAAATGATAAAAATGTTCACATGGTTACAGTGTAGCATGACCGCGCAATTATCATTCAAAGCGTGACAGCGCTGAAAGCTGAAAATTGGCCTGGGCAGGAAGGGGGTATAAGTGCCCTGTAGGCACGTGGATAAACAAAAAAAGACAGGATACAAAATAAGGTAGTACTGAGTATTACCAGGGAGGCGGACTTTTTAGGCTAAGAACCAGTGGAGAAGATATAGCAGTATAAAAAATATAAATTTATTGAAAAATACAATATCTAAAAAACAATGACAATTATAACATATAGCATCTATGATTATTGTGCAGTGAGCCCTTGTATGTCTGGACATTGTATGTAGGACATACAAGGGCTCACTGCACAATAATCATAGATGCTATATGTTATAATTGTCATTGTTTTTTAGATATTGTATTTTTCAATAAATTTATATTTTTTATACTGCTATATCTTCTCCACTGGTTCTTAGCCTAAAAAGTCTGCCTCCCTGGTAATACTCAATACTACCTTATTTTGTATCCTCAATGATTTATGGACGTGGCTTATTTTTGGTGCACTTTCCTCCTTTTTTTTGTGTCAACAAAAAAAGACAATTTTGAAAAAAAATTTTTTTTTTACTTTCTGCTATAAACATATCAAAAAAAAATCAAATTTCTTCATCAGTTTAGACCAATATATATTCTGCTACATATTTTTGGTGGAAAAAAGAATCCCAATAAGCGTATATTGATTGCTTTGCGCAAACGTTACAGCGTCTACAAACTATGGAATATTTTTATTCATTTATTACTAGCAATGGCGGCGATCAGCGACTTATAGACTTAAGCGATATTGCGGCAAACAATTTGGACACTGAGACTTTTGAGACTTTTTGGGGACCAGTGACACTAATACAGTGATCAGTGCTAAAAAAATTTGCACGGTCACTGTACTAATGACACTGGCAGGGAAGGTGTTAACATCAGGGGCGATCAAAGGGTTAAATGTGTGCCTCGCCCTGTGTTTCACTAAACTGTGGGAGGTGCTTTTACTAGGGGAAGGCATAGACCCATGTCCCTGTTTTGCAGGAACTCCGGATTTATGTCATCCCTACTGGACAGAACGGTAATCTGCCTTGTTTACATAGGCAGATCGCCGTTCGGCCTTTGTACTGAACAATCGGCAGGTGCCAGTGGACATCGAGTCTGCTGGACCCGCCCTCTGTGTCTGAGGAGAGCAGCACCGGTGGAGCATTCCCATTTCTGTATTGTGATGCCATCTAGATGTATGACTCCCGGAGAGCTGGAGAGTGTGTGTGTCTATCCTTTGCCAGTGATAAACATGGCAGCACTCATTTATTTAAAGCCCATTTACTTGAGCGTTTTGTAGTACAAGTTGGAAATGAAGACATCTGTTTACTGTGGGAGCTGTCAACAGCACGGTATACTCTCATAGGCTAGTATTAACACATCCATTGCAGCCATAACAAAAGCTCACTCACAGTGGAGCAGTGTTGTTACCCTAGGACAGGACAACAGAACACCTCCTTCTCCTCCTCATAACATAGAGGTAGAAGTTTTGTAGATTACTGGGAACTAATAACAGTCAACATCTGCAGAAAGCACAGGAACATATCAGCTTAGATAATTTGTGGCAGGATCAACTTTTTTTTTTTTTTTACAGTCAAACATGTATAACAGAATGATCTTAACGGTAAATTAAACAAACCAAAAAAGAAATGTTCCTTCAGTGAATCATATTCACCAAATACTGCTAAATTAAACCATATAGTTCATTTTTTTCAATAAATAAAGCTAAAAAGGACAAAGTACTGCAAGTATCTCTCCCTATACACCAAAGCCCAGTCAAGAAGAAGGTTTTCTCCATATTTACGCATAGAAAAACCCTAAAGCAGAAGAGGCCGCCTTTATCAATAAATGACTATTAGGCCCCTTTCACACTGGGGCAGTTTGCAGGCGCTATTGCACTAAAAATAGCGCCTGCAAACAGACCCGAAACAGCCGCTGCTGTCTCTCCAGTGTCTCTCCTGTCCTGCTAACGCGGCGCGCTAGCAGGACGGAAAAAAAAGCCCTGCTAGCAGCATCTTCGGAGCGGTGAAGGAGTGGAGTATACACCGCTCCTTCACTGCTCCTGCCCATTGAAATCAATGGAACAGCGTGCCTATACCGCCGGCAAAGCGCCTCTGCAGAAGCGCTTTGCGGTGGTTTTTAACCCTTTCTCAGCCGCTAGCGGGGGGGGGGGGGGGTAAAACCGTCCCGCTAGCGGCCTAATACTGACGGTAAAGCTCCGCTAACAATAGCGGTGCTTTACCGCCGCCCCTGCCCCAGTGTTAAAGGGGCCTTAGGGCTCATGTACAAGAGCTTTTGTTACTGAGCTGCCCTTTCTTACCCATGCACTTCCTTGTGAATGTTTAAAACAGTGGCGGCTGGTGGGGGTTTTTTTTGGGGGGGGGTTGCGGCAAACAACCACCGAGCGGCACCACCCCACCTCCTCTGCTGTTTGCTGGTCGGTCCGGCACTTACCCCATCGTGGCGGGTGGCAGGTGTCCTCTTCTCCATGGCGGCTTCCAGCTCCTCCCCCTCCTAGGCATCCAATAGGATCAATAGGATCTGTCCTTTTAGCCAATCGGGTGACCGGTGTCAAAACCAGCTTCCTGATTCCCGGGAGGAGGCTCGGTGTTACAACAATATTTATTCGCTGTTGTAACACACCTGGGTGGGATCGGAGCGCACTCTCTGTGATCGGAGCCCACTCTATATTGAAGCCTTTTAGAGCCTCTGGCTCTAATCGGTGCTTCAAAAAACCAGTCCCCCCCCACATTGGAATCGATGCGCCGGTGTCCTGAAAGGGGCCGGACGCATGGATGGGGGGAGCGATGGAGGGGGGGCGGCAATGGACTGGGGGGGGGCGGTGCCCTTGCACCCTTAACGGACGGGCCACCCCTGGTTTAAAAGATAGAGTTACACTCTAATACCTTAAAATAAGAAACAAATTCCTTAATGGCATATAAACCCGTGATGAATAAGACAATAAATATGATGAGCCACTTATAAAATAATGATATAAGTCCATGAAAATTCAGAAAAGCAGTATTCCTTATTGGGCAACATATGGCATCATATCCACCATACAGATAAGGAGTGCAAAATAGTCAATGAATAGAAATCCTCTTTGTGATGCATCAGATCACACTGACAAACAAAGTGAATATCCACCACCACATGAATAACGTGCTTATTAGCTTACACAAGCTGAATCGCTTGTGGCTAATACCCAGCCAGGGCCTTTTCCTCACAGGATATCAAAGAGATGGCACTCAGATCAGATGAGCTTTCATTGCATAATGGGAAACTGGATAGGCATATCTATCCACTGGGTAAAGGGATCATCACTCAGGTACCATGATTAGAAATCTGAAACAAGAGAGACTCGCCATAGTGTGCAACCAAACTTGACATTTAATGAATAAAAAGTAATGCACTTACATCAACATAGATGATAATGAGCAGATACCCTGTTTCCCCGAAAATAAGACCTAGCGTGATTGTCGGTGATGGCTGCAATATAAGCCCTACCCCCCAAATTAGCCCTAGTTAAAGTCCTTGTAGGTTTTATACTCAGGGTAGGGCTTATTTTCGGGGAAACAGGGTAGGGCTTATTTTGGGGGTAGGGCTTATATTGCAGCCATCACTGACAATCACGCTAGGTCTTATTTTCGGGGAAACAGGGTAGTTAAAAAAGCTAAATCAAACACCCGTCCTCCCGACGCATTTCATCGCAATATGTGAATGCAAAGCAAAAACAAGTACCCTGAAGCAACTTTATGCCCCTGAGTTTGTGACTACTGCACAATTTATCATTCAGGACTTTTTTTTTTTCCAGCAACATATGTACCGTATATACTCGAGTATAAGTCGTTCCGAGTATAAGTCGAGGCCCTAATTTACCACAAAAGAAATGGGAAAAACTTATTGACCCGAGTATAAGACGAGGGTGAGAAATGCACAGCTACTGTAAGTGGAAAAGAGGGTCAACAATGCCCATTTGCAGCATCACTGTGCCCATTTGCATGCCTCACTGTGCCCATTTGCAGCCATAGGTCCCCTGAACTTCAAACTCGGTAGTTAAGGGTTCCTAAATGCCCCCTAGCTGCAGCAAAAATTTGCGGTCTCTGAACCCAAAGGGTCCCGAAATGACATTGCTGCAGATGGACACAGTTGACCAAATTTGGGGCCCCGTATCTTGGGGCCACTTAGTGCTAAGAACCCCAAATTTGGTGTGCAAACCCAGCGGAACTAGCAGCATAAAATTTCCAAAGCTGGGGTTTCTAGCACCAAGTGGCCCCGAGATACAGGGCCCCAAAAATCAGTTCAGAAAATGTCAAGCTTTTTTCTGCAGCAGAGAATGACATTTTCCGAACCGGTTTTGGGGCCCCGTATCTCAGGGCCACTTAGGGCTAGGAACCCCAGCTTTGGATATGTTATGGTACCAGTTCCAGTGGGTTTGCACACCAAATTTGGGGTTCCTAGCATCAAGTGGCCCTGAGATACGGGGCCCCAAACTCGGTTCAGAAAATGTCAAGCACTTTTCTACAGCAGAGAATGACATTTTCCGAACCGATTTTGGGGCCCCGTATCTCAAGTGGCCCTGAGATACGGGGCCCCAAAGTCGGTTCGGAAAATTACATTTTTTTACTGCAGAAAAGCGCTTGACTCGAGTATAAGTCGAGGGGGGCACTTTCAGCACAAAAAAAGTGCTGAAAAATTCGACTTATACTCGAGTATATACGGTACCTTATTTTTGCCGGGCAATGCTCTACTTCCGCTGTTCCTCGCCGCAGCGAGTTACGTCATTTCCGGCCAGCGGCCAGGCATTGGCTCCTGGGATATGAGTTTCATCAAACTCATATGGGCATCCTCTGCCTGCAGCTTCGCAGTAGTTGTGCACCACGCTTTCTACGATACGTGCATACACAAGCGCCTTATCCTGAAGAAGCAACGAGTGGGCTTCAGATGCCCACACTCAAGGTGGGGGTGGGGAAGAGCTAAGTACTTTTTTTTTTTTTAATAAGAGACTGCTAAAACATACACATTTATTACTCTATATATATGGTGCGACCATCACATAGGTGTTTAAAAAAAAAAAAAAAACAGCTGGAACTCCGCGTTAATGTTGTGTGTACTAGTATTCAGCAGTATAGTTTTGGTGTACACTGCTTGCGACGAATGTACAGTGCAATATTCACTATTGACAACTGTGTGATGGCAAGAGTGGAGTCTTGTGCCAGGATTGTGTAATTTCAGCATACATACAGTGCCTTGAAAAAGTATTCATACACCTTGAAATTGTCCATATTTTGTCATGTTACAACCAAAAAACGCAAATGCATATTATTGGGATTTTATGTGATAGACCAACACAAAGTTGCACATAATTGTGAAGTGGAAGGAAAATTATAAATGGTTTTCAATATTTTTTACAAACAAATATCTGAAAAGTGTAGCGTGCATTTGTATTCAGCCCCCTTTACTCTGATACCCCTAACTAAAATCTAGTGGAACCAATTGTCTTCAGAAGTCACCTAATTAGTAAATAGAGTCCGCCTGTGTGTAATTTGATCTCATTATAAATACAGCTGTTCTGTGAAGCCCTCAGAGATTTGTTAGAGAACCTTAATAAACAAACGGCTTCATGAAGGCCAAGGAACGTACCAGACAGGTCAGGGATAAAATTGTGGAGAAGTTTAAAGCAGGGTTAGGTTGTAAAAAAATATCCCAAGCTTTGAACATCTCACGGAGCACTGTTCAATCCATCATCTGAAAATAGAAAGAGTATGGCACAACTGCAAACCTACCAAGACATGGCCGTCCACCTAAACTGACAGGCTGGGGAAGGAGAGCATTAATCAGAGAAGCAGCCAAGAGGCCCATGGTGACTCTGGAGGAGCTGCAGAGATCCACAGCTCTGGTGGGAGAATCTGTCCACAGGACAACTATTAGTCATACACTCCACAAATCTTTATAGAAGAGTGGCAAGAAGAAAGTCATTGTTCAAAGAAAGCCATAAGAAGTCCTGTTTGCAGTTTGCAAGAAGCCATGTGGGGGACACAGCAAACATGTGGAAGAAGGAGCTCTGGTCAGATGAGACCAAAATTGAACACAAAACACTAGACATGTGCACAGCCAAAAAATTCGTTCATTTTCGTTTTCGTTTCATTAGTTTATTATTTTTTTCGTTTTTCGGGTCATTCGTTATGATCGCGATTCGTAAATTCGTTCATTCGTAAATTCGTAAATTCGAACATTCGTTCATTCTTACATTTGTACATTTGTAAATTCGTACATTCATAAAATCGTACATTTGTAAATTAGAAAATTCGGAAATTTGTAAATTCGAAGTTTGAAAATCCAAAAACCCGAAAATTCAAAAATCTGAAATAGTAACTAATTATTAAATTAGAGGTATTGTAATTTCCTTTCAAATTTGACTGTCAGTGAACGTAACAAATACGAATTTATCCGAAGTTACGAATTATCCAAAATGAATGCTGCATCTAAACAAATGGAACGGAACAAATTAATAATAAATAATAATAATAAAACGTTTTTATTATTATTATTGTTATTTATTATTATTAATTCATTCCGTTCTTTCGGATCATTCATAACTTCGGATAAATTTGTATGTGTTACGTTTACTAACAGCCAAATTTGAAAGGAAATTACAATACCTATAATTTAAAAGTTACTAGTAATTACTAATAGTTAAGTTATCATTAGTTAACTATTATTTCAGATTTCCGAATTTTCGAATTTACAAATTTACTAATTCACTAATTTACGAATGTACGAATGTACGTTCGTAAATTGCGAATGTACGAAAGTACGAATGCCCAAATTTACGAATGTCCAAATTTATCGAGTTTACGAATATTCGGAAAAAATTCGTTAAACGGGTTTTCGCTAATTCAGATATTCCCGAATTTGTCGAAATTCGTTAAAAAACGAATTCGGAACGAAAGGAATTGCACATGCCTACAAAACACCATGTGTGGTGGAAAACATGGAGGACATGGCAGCGGTGCTACTGAAGAAGAGCATACTTCATTGCTGGACGAGGGAAAACTGGGAATTATAGAAAGAATGTATCTTAATTCATCCCAACAAACTGAAAGTCGGCCATGTGTACAAATGTTGTGCATACCTGAACATTATGGCAAGTGCTCCTACTACCACAGCAGCCACGGTTCCACTTTAGGTTGCTTCTCCCCCTTAAGGATCAGCTACAAAATGGGGCTGTGGGATATTTTCAGTTTTTTTTTAAGCAGACTGATTTTTTGTACAATATTTTTTCTGCTCCATGCCAATTAGCTGTGCCACTTTTGCTGCCGAGGGCTTGAGGCTGTTTCACAAACATCAGAACTGCTGGATGCTCTGGATGTAAAAGTTAGCATTAATAGCAGGAACATGAATAAGTGTTTATGTGAAGACACCTAGATCTTTTTGATATGTGTCCTAAATCGTTAGATCCTCCTAAAGCAACATGTAGTGAGCATTCCTTCTAATACAGAGCTGTAATTTTTTTTTTGCAGCTGGTACAGCATGACAGGGAAGGATGCAAACTAGCTTTTAATATACACCACTGTGTTTTCCGTGCATCATTAAAAGTAAATGCTTTTTGTAAGAGGATCTTTGGAATGGGATTTGTCCATCTTTATTCTCAGTACAGATAGTATTTTGATTAAGTTTATTTGGAATATCTACAGTGAAGTCCTCATTAACTAGTCTGCTGTAACAGCAAAGCGGTGAAGGATGGCTCTGCTGTGTGCCTGATAGGCAAAATGTTAAATGGCTGCTTTAAACACAAAGCTCCAAAAAATATTTGCAGCTGCGCATGATCAGCCTTTCTCAGACAAGCAGCTAAATTAAACCAGTGCATTATAGACACAGGCTATGAAGAGAAGTGGGTCACTAAGCAGAATAAGTACCTTCCGCAGGCCTGTCTGCAGGATTCCATCACGAAATTCTGCAGAATTCACCAGTTTATCCATAGCTCCCAACTGTCCCTGATTTCGAGGGAGTGTCCCTGATTTGGAGCAATTTCCCTCTGTCCCTCCTCATTTTAGTCTGATCTATATAGATGTATTTAAAATGCACTTCTTATCTATCAAAAAGTGTTTTCCAGCGCTAAACCTTTTTAACATGATTTCTAAATGTGCTTCATTTGTAAATTCCAAAAGCCAAGATAAATGAATAGTAGTGGTAAAAAAGGTGCTTGTGGTTTTAACCAATTTTGTTTTTTTGTACAGTTCTCCTTTAAGGGGGTGTGGCAAGGGGTGTGTCCTATGGCTGCATACTTTTGCTGATAGGTGTCCCTCATTCCCATCTAAAAACGTTGGGAGGTATGTTTTATCAATTGCCTGGGATTTCAGGGGCTTAAACTTTGGAGGAAAAACTTCAGGGATTGAGGCAAAAAACTCACATTTAAATATTTCATTTTGGGGACCAATATCTTTCTATTTTGTTTTCCTATCTGCTTGAGTTCTAGCACCAGTAGTTAAAGTGTTACTAAACCCACTACAGTAAAATCAGTCTGTATATGCAGCATAGCATGCTTGTTATACTCACTGTGGAACTTAAGGGGTTAATCCTCTGCATTGTGTAAAAAGGCTGTTTGATCCTGTATGCACAGATCCTCCCCCTCCTGCACTGTCTATCTGGGGAAGGCCAGCTAACACAGGCAGAGTAGCTAACCTGCACATGCTCAGTTGTGTCTTTTATGCTTGAGAGAACATTTACTTGTTCCCAGAGCTAGCCAGGTCACATAATATTGACATCACCAGGGCTTTTTTTCTCAAAGAATAGGTGCAGGAACTCAACCATGCCCGCCACACACACATACCTGCCAAATGGCATCAAATAGTAGCTCTTCCCTCTGCATACAGCCCCCTCCCTCCACTGCCCCCATCTTCTCCCCCCTCCTTCAAAGCTCCACCATCTGTCATATGTCTTACTATTGTTGCAATATTAAGCTGAAACACCTATCCGGCTGTAGTACCTCCCAGCATACTATACACTTGCAAGGGAGATTATGCAGTAGGAGCATCAACAACTGGTCACCAGGAAAAAAAATGGAGACCACAGAGGGTGCACCCTACCACGCACCCTCTCCTGCCTATGACTGCACTGAACCCTGGGCACCTGTTCTGTATCTCCCTTGTCCCTGTCCGGCACTCAGTGGGATCTGCGCAGGAGATCTGACCTGTGGGAGCTACTGGGAGATAAGCTATCACTTGTAAACACAGAAGCTGGACTTCAGTGTTACCAAGTGATAGTAGTGAGCAGGGAGCAGAAGACCTGAGCCAGAGGTGGTGGAACTGAGTTCCCCCTAGTTCCTGCTGAAAAAAAGCCCTGGACATCACACAGTGGAAATCTCCACCTTCCTGAACTCTCAGCACTGGAGAAACTGTGCAGTTTATGATGTAACCATGGTATACAGATCATCCAAAAAGGTATATAGTGGCAGTAGTTTAATGTAAAAAGAAGATTTAAAAGCTGGGGGGTGAACTATTTTCAGATTACTGGGTTTAGTAACACTTTAATCATCTTCCCCAACTGTAGGCTGCAGATAAATATTGCTGCTCTGTGTGTGGAAGTAGCAGTCTCTCAATAGTGATCTGACACTTTTCCTCCCACTGTGTTGCAAAGAAGCTGATGTGCTACTGAATTCAGAGCAGAGTTGCCAATTTCATGCAGGCTGTGCAGTGGGGACATGTGGCTAACAGCATTGTCACTACTGATTTTTAAGCCTATAACTTGTCAGTTGGCACCTGGCCATACCCAGCTATACTCTTTGCTTTCTGGATAGACAGCACTGCCGCTGTTACCAAAACCCCCCCACTGTGAGCTGCAGTATCTGGGAGGGGGGAAATATGAGACATGAATGGATTTTGCCCAGTCGAGAACGGTAAAAGGTTTTTGTTTACTTTATGATGCTTGTGCATAGTAAGGGCTCTTTCGAAAAGCGATCCATGTTAGATTGTTTTTCAGAGAACAGTCAACGCTGTATCCTGGCCTAGGCCAACAAGTCCCAGGCTTAGGGCAGCACTTTGCAGGGGGGGCAGCACGGAAAGAGTCCCTGTCAGCTTGCGCTACACTGTTAGTGTAGCACCAGTCTTATGGGGCGGACTGGGCTGAGAGGCAAGTTAGTCTAGCGCCCCCATAAAGCTGCTGCACTGCTTCCGGTATGAGGGCGGCTGGCATTCCGCAACTGTGGGGGGGGGGGGGGTCGCCGCTTCTAATTTTGACTGTCCTCTCATCCTGGACCACAAACCTTCCTCACTTGCCATCTATCAAACTCTTCAGGCAGAGTTAAATTGCCATGGCACATGTACAGCCCTTTAGACTTCCAGTGGGTTGCTGGGGAGGGGGCATGCGGCTTCAATTAGTAGGATCAGACTCTGGGTCTGGTATGGATCTTGAGGGGGAACCCCACAACCCCAAACAAAACAAAAAACAAACAAAAACAAAAAAAAGCCATGTGGTCCCCCCCAATATCCATACCAGACCCTTATCTGAGCATGCAGCCTGGCAGGTTAAAAAAAGGGGGGGCGGCGATCGTTCCACCCACATGGGGCAGTGACGTCATAAGATGACAGGTCTCCGGGAGGCCAAGCCCCATGTCTATATAAGAACCGGCAGAGAATGGAGCTGGCACAGGGGAACCAGTGGAAGAAGGCATCAGCAGCAGAGGGAGACATTAGCAATGGAGGGAAAAAGAACCAAAGGAAGAAGACATCGACAGCGGAGGGAGAAGAACCGGAGAGAGAAGACATCACTGGAGAGAGAAGTCACATTGGAGCTACGACGGGGACTGTGTATTGTTTTTATTGATTTTTGACACTTTTGGGTGAATGAGAAGGGAAACAATGTACCCCATACTCATTCATTCTCCTTGTTAAAAGGGGCTTCCAGATTCCGATAAGCCCCCATCCGCAGGACCCCACAACCAGCGCCCAGGGTTGTTGGTTAGAGGCCTTTGTCCCCATCAATATGGGGACAAGGTGCTTTGCCCCCTCTGCCCCATGTTGGGGGCATGTGGCCAGGTATGGTCCAGGAAAAGGGGGGGGGAAAGGGGGGGTGGTGCTCTCTCGCCCCCCCCCTTTCCTGATGTGCCAAGCTGCATGCTCGGATAATGGTCTGGTAAGGATTTGGAGGGAAGGGGCCACGCCGTTTTTCTTCATTTTGGCATGGGGTTCCCCTTCAAGATCCTCAGAGCACAAGTCACATGTCGTCTTAACTGACTAGACTTGAATGCGACTTGCATTTAAATCAATGGGCTGAAATCATGCAAAGTAGTGCAGGGAGCATTTTCAAAGTCGGACCAGTTAAGACAGCTCTCATAGGGCAAGGTTTCTCACATCCCATCCTCAAGTACCCCCAACAGGTCGTGTTTTCAGGCTTGCCATTATTTTGTCTAGGTGATTTGATCAGTTTCATTGCCTCAGTAGTTACCACAGCCGTTTCATCTGAGGGAAATCCTGAAAACATGACCGGTTGGGGGTACTTAAGGACTGGAGTTAAGAAATTGTCATAGGGAACCATTGATTTTGACATGTCATGTGACTTGTGCTCTGGAAGTCAGAGCGCATTTCGGACCAGTGTGAACTGGTCCTTAGTGGGGTTTAAATCACAAATAGATGAGACACTAGCTTGTAAATTAACTTCTTAAAGCGGAAAGTTCCACTCGTGTGCGCTGAAAACAGGCAGGTTTTTTTTTTTCATGCAATCTCTCTTCTGCAATAAAATACACTTACCTGCCTGTTTGCAGCATCCCCTGGCATGTAAACTGAGCTGTGCATGTGCAGCTCAGCACACAGTGGCCGGCCCGATACCTGTGCGAGGGAATGACAGCTGCCTGCATCAACGAAATGGGCAAAAATCAGCAGCACACAGGAGAAAATGCTGGCACTGGTGAGGGACAGGGCCACTAGAGGTAAGGCGAGTCTAAACTACCTTTAGTTCCATAGTAAGTATTTCTATAAATTTTAGTCAATTGTTAAAGAATCTCTTGCTAATGGAGGTACACTGGGGTATACTATAATAAAACGCCCAAAAAAGTGCAGTATATAGAACTTCCCCCTATAGCAGGTACTCCCAACTACTTTCTGTGCTGTACACCTACAGATCTCAACAGGGCCACCTTAAAAAAACACCTGTGACACTAAAATACAAATAATTCCCATATACATAGCAAACACCCTCAAGTGCCACATCTTTTTAGCTTTACTCCCCACTTTCACAATCCATCGCGTGCTGCAACTACACAAAATCCTATGCAAATACAGGCTAGTCTGAAGTTGGCATACTCCCAATGCTAAGAACTCACCCTAAACATGACAGTGTTTTAATCTGGTTCACTCCGACTATGAGGGGAGGTTTGAGGCCAGTATTTTTTTCTGCCGTGTGTTGGACCAACAATGAGGGGAGGTTGGAGGACGATATTTTTTTCATGCGTGCATTGGGCTGGCTATGGGGGGAGGTTGGAGGCCAGTAATTTTTTCATGCGTGCGTTGGACTGGCTATGCGGGGAGGTTGGAGGCCGGTATTTTTTTCAGGCAGGTTTGGAACAGCCTGTAATGGAAGGTGATTTCATATGATTGCAAATATATGCAACCAAAGCCTCTGTTTTATATGAAATTATTGAACTAGTTTAGACTCTGAATGTATTTCTTGCTCTGTATGTCACAATGTGGAAGTGACATTAGAGGAGAGTTACCTAGCACACTTCGGGGAAAGTAGGGCATTTGCGCCCGCCGGCCCTGCGATGCTATGATTCGATCCAGCACCGATCAGTTCTCAGGTCTGGACCTGCTGATCGGTTCTGACAAATCACAGATCGGCATGTGCCTGGGGTTACAAAACCCAGGCACAAGAAATGGTCTCTTCTCTCCTGGAGCCCTTTTCAGTTCCAGCGTGAGAAGAGATCAGAGCACACAGTGAGTAAAAGGAGCACACAAACACAATAAAACACCTGGATAAGCACATTTAACCCCTTGATCGACCCCCAACCCCCCTAGTTAACCCTTTCACTGCCCTGTCACAGTTTTATTAGTGCAGTGTACAGATTTTTTTGCTGATCACTGTATTAGTGTCACGGGTGACGCTAGATAGCATTAGCATCAATCCCAGATAGCGTCAGTTTATCCGCCACATGTTCCTTAATAAATTTTAACCCCCCGATCGCGCGACCCCCCCCCCCCCGCCAGTTAACTGATTCACTGCCCTGTCACAGTGTCAATACAGTGCACTTTTTTTTTTTTAACTGATCACTGTATTAGTGTCACGGGTGACGCCAGATAGCATGAGCATCAGTTATGTGCAATCTGATGCTATCTGGGATTGACCCTATTTATTATCACATTTAACACTTTGATTGCCAGTAACACTACCACACAATAAAAACCTCCATTACTAGTATAGTGCTAGAACGGATCAATATCTTTCATCAGATCAGAACTATACTAGCGTCCCCAATAGTATAGTCTCCCCAAAAGTACAGCATTAGCAGGATCTGCCCCAACACCTGCCAACACCTGCATTTAGCCCCTCCCCTACCCCCCCCCAAGTGCAGTCTCAGGAGATGAGTCATTTCAGATACACAAAAAAACCGCAGCATCAGGCCTGATCTCTGCTAGCACTAGCAATTAAATTTATTTGTACTGGTTTAAACAGTCCCTGACAACCAGGTGCTTTTTTTTTACCCGTGAGCCGCACTAGGTACCTGTAAATTTAGTGGCTAAAAAGTCCAAAGAAAGGTACACTAGTGAGGAGGCCTACAGGATTCTGAGTATGTCAGATGAGAGCGCAGGGGAAGCCTCACTGACACAGTCACATCAGGCTTAGAATACGAACCTGTAGAGAGCAGTGGCACCCTGACAGACGGCTCTGACGATGGAGTAGAGGTCCCTGCTAAGGTCAGGCGTACCAGACCCCGTGCCCAGGTTGCTGAGGCGGTACAATCGCATGATGATTCTCTTATGCAGTAGAGTGACAATACTAGTGTTGCACTACCTTTTGGTGAACTGGCAAGCACCAGCAGCCTAGTACATACTGGTCTTAGTACTGCAGTATCACTTGGTGACGTGGCGAGTCCCATAAGTGCATTCCAAGCTGGTGCAGTGGCTAGCATAAGTAGTGTCTCGCAGCCACCAATAATTTGAACAAAGGCCCATAAAGCCCATATAGTACCCTTCCTAATGCACTTGTAAATACGGATTGGCACCCCACAGATTTTGCAGCACCCGTACTTCCCCCATTTTCTGGCCAACCCGGAATTCAGGTGGAAACAGCAAATTTAACTACTCCCCTTGATTTTTTGGATCAGTTTTTCACAGAAGATCCATACTGATCAATTGTGGACCAAACCAAATTTATATGCCAATCAATATATCGTTGCAAATCCAAATTCATTCCTTGCCAGATCATTTGAATGGAAAGGTATCACGGTTTCCAAATGTAATTTTTTTTTGAGCCTAACCCTCAACATGGGCATTACTAAAAAGAATGAGTTGCGGTCATTTTGGTCCACAGACCCGATTTATCATATGCCCGTATTCTCTGCTGCCATGACCAGGGGTAAATATGAGAATATAATGCGATTTATGCATTTCAACAACAATGAACTCTGTCATCCTCGGGGTGACCCTAGATATGATCGGCTTCGGATCCACAAACTTTGGCCCCTCGTAAACCTCTTATTTAGAAATTTGCAGACTTGTATATGCCCCAACAAAATGTCTGCGTAGATGAGTCCCTCATAAATTTTTCTGACCACCTGGCTTTCAGACAGTTTCTCCCCAGCAAGCATGACAAATAAGGGGTCAAAATGTATAACCTCTGTGAGAGGACAACAGGCTATAAATGTAATTTCTGGATTTCAGAGAGAAAGGATAGTCACATGGAGCTCCACAGATGCCCAGACTACATAGGGAGCGGTGGCAAGATTTCATTCTAGCACTAGACCTCATGTGTAAATCTAAAGTGGCAACCTGTAAAGGCTTAAAAAATGTACGTAGTTTGTCGCCACTGCACAGGCGTGCACAATTTTAACATATTCCCGTCTTGCCTATAGCAGAATGATGGGCGAGCAGTGCCTTTCCCATCCTTACTGGATGTGATATGATGTCCTGCCAGAAAGAGCCGCCCCAGCGGCTGCGGGGGGCACGCAGCGGCATGATCTGTCACAGATGACAGATCACTGTACTGGCTCGCTCCCGGTACCACGTGACTGCCGTGACCAATCTCAGCAGGTCACATGACAGTTGTACACAATGGATGGCTTCCTTTCATTCTATCCCTTGTGTACAATTGTGTTGGTAGCAGTGATTGGTGAATCTGATCCCATGGTACAGGCAAGGCCAATCACAGGCCATCTGTACCATGTGATTAGCTTTGACCAATCATAGCTAAATCACAACAAAACAAACTGAATGAATCAGTTTCATTCCGTAAAATACTTGCTTATAGCACTGTAATTCACTGCTATAAGCAAATATAATGTGTAAAAAAAAAAAATCCTGATCACTTTCCCAAAGTATTACAATGTTACTATGGTAACATTATATTGCTCTGGTCACGGTGTGGGAAAAAAAAATTGTAGAAAAAAATGTAATAAAATGTTTTTACATTTACCACCACACCAGTTTGATTATGATGCTGTACTGCACTAGTAAAGAATTTAAACAAACTGTGAAAGATTTTTTTTACCAATTCATTTTCCCAAAAATGACAAAAAAAAATACATCTTCAAAAAACTTGCCAAGCCTCTTACTGGATACATTGGACTGTCTACTTTCTAAAAATTGGTCATTTGTACTGTCCTGACAATTTAGGGCCTCAAGAAATGAGATTGGCCGTCAGTACATCAGGATTGATCAATTTTCAGATACATACTATAGTTTGTGGACTTTAAAACTTTCTTGCAGACTAAACAATATACATTGATTTGGATTATTTTAAAAAGTGCCCAGTATTGAAGTGGTTAAAGCATGCCATGTTTGGTTTCTATTTACTCTGATTTTATACGTTACTTTAATAACGTTACGTTATTTTTTTCAGAAAATGACCAATCATTTGGAAATGTTTTTTGAAAATGACCAAAAAAAATGCTGCGCAAATACTGTGATAAAAAACAATTTCAAAACCCACCATTTTATTCCGTAGGGCCTCTGTTTGGGGTTTCAAAGTAATTTTCTAGCAAAAAAAATAAAAAATTTCTCATGTAAACAAAAAGTGTCAAAAAAGCTTGGTCTTCAAGTGATCAGAAGAGTGGGTGGTGTGTGGCATAAGCTTCTAATGTTTGCATAAAATGTCAGGACAGTTCAAACAGCCCCCCAAATCACCCCTTTTTGGAAAGTAGACACCCTAATGCCCCGTACACATGGTCGGATTTTCCAACGGAAAATGTTCTATGGGAGTTGTCGGAAATTCCAACCGTGTGTAGGCTCCATCGGACATTTTCCGTCAAAATTTCCGACAAACAAAATTTGAGATCTGGATCTCAAATTTTCCAACAACAAAATCCGTTGTGGGAAATTCCGATTGTGTGTACACAATTCCGACGCACAAAATTTCACGCATGCTCGGAATCAAGCAGAAGAGCCGCACTGACAATTGAACTTCATTTTTCTTGGCTCGTCGTACGTGTTGTACGTCACCGCGTTCTTGACGTTCGAAATTTCCGACAACATTTGTGCGACCGTGTGTATGCAAGACAAGTTTGAGCCAACATCCGTCGAAAAAAATCCATAGATTTTGTTGTCGGAATGTGCGATTGTGTGTATGCGGCATAAGGCAGTGTTTTTCAACTTTTCTTTCATCAAGGCACCAGTTCACTCAGGTACCAACAACAGCACTGTGGGCCGAGTGAAGGAACATGCACATTTGCCCCCATTGAAGTAGGTCTGCTATGCAAATAGAAGTTTACTTTGAATTGCCTAGAAGTGATATAGGTCTACTTTAAATTTCAACACTTAAAGCAGTTTTCTGGCCCCCCACAAAAAAAATTAAAAGTCAGCAGCTGTTGACTATTAATAATAGGATACTTACCTGTCCAGGGTTCCCACAATGTCGGCATCCCAGGCGGTTTTCGGATTGACTGTCGGGTGCTGCCGCCGCAATTCCTGGTAAGGGAACCCGGTAGTGGAGACTTTCGGCTTCACAGCCAGTCCCCTATTTCGCATGTGCAAAGCGAGCTGTGCTTTCCAATTAGACATGTGCACACTGAAATATTTTGTTTCGGAATTTCGTTTTCGTCCGAAAAATACATTTATTTAGTTACTCCCGAAATTCATTTTTATTAATTTCGTTTTTCATTAAAAATTGCATTCGTCCGAAAATCCAAATTAATTAAGGTTGAATCTGTTATTGAAGGCTTATGGTGTCTGTCGATTGTTCTAGGAAGATTCGACTGAGCAGCTAAACTGTACGTGTACATATCCGGTCGAATTTTCCACCTACGAGCTAGCTGTAGTAGAATTCTAATGTTGTATGACTAGTAATAATTATATTTATTAATTATTTTACTAGTCAACCAACATTAGAAATTTTCTATAGCCTATGGGCGGATGCATTTGACCGGAAATGTACGATTGCAGCGTCGTACAGTTTAGCTGCTCCGTCGAATCTTCTTAGAACTTTCGACAGACACCATAAGTCAAAGATTCGACGTTTGTATGTTTTTCGTTGCTTTGTCGAATCTTCGTCGTTCATGTTGAATGGTCTACTCTACCCCAACAGTCAGCCAACTTTCACATTCGTTTCTCAATCTCCAAGTACAATGGCGGGCGCGGCATCCGACGTTGTGTCAGATATTGATATGGCATTATAATATAGAATCTATAATAATAAATCCCCCCCCACAACACGCGCAGCCTCTGAGGCTATTACAACACTAACAACACTAGTATCACTATCAAGTTCACAACACTAACACAATAGCAGCAGATTATTATGAAAAAGTTAAGTTGTAGCTTGCTTCACTATTGTTCTGCTGCTGTGCTTATGCTTAATTGCTAAATAATTCAGGTTCTCTGACAAATGGACAAGCTAAGATTAACTGTCTTCTGAAGTGATTCAGTGTGTGTCCCTCTCTGCTAGCAAATCGTAAGTGAAAGCAAGTTGGCTGTACGTGTGTACTTAGTTCTAGCTATTTTACTGCCCCTCCTCTTTGGTTACAATCAGCCAATAACATTCATTACCATCATTATTTTTATTTTACTTCCCCCACCCAATTCCAGCAGCGATTTTTTCTCTCTATGTCAAATCTTTTCTCTCTATGTAGAATAATCTTGGACTAATAGAGTTAAGGTTAGGCACATTCGACCCCAGGTTCGATAGACAGTTTGTTATTGTCAGCGTCATGTTGAATCTCCTATCTATATCGAACTGTTGTCGCAACGAAAATGAAAATAAAGCATTTGTTCATGTCGGATCTTTCGGTTTTCGTATTCTGCACTTTCGTTATCGTTTGTTAAAAAGATAACGAAAATACCTGAAATTCGGACGAAAATGCATTTGGACGAAAAGGAATGCACATGTCTATTTCCAATTGGCCCGGTGGTGGAGGAAGGAGGAGGGGACCGAACCTCTGAGGTACGGCACCATCTCTGGAAGTGGGGAACGGTAGCTGTTCCCCCTACCCCCTGAAAGGTGCCAAATGTGGCACCGGAGGGGGGCAGGAGACAGATAAGGGGAAGTTCCACTTTTGGGTGAAACTCTGCTTTAAAGCATGTGCATAATTGCACATTATGGCAGATCACTTTGCGTTTTTGCCCTTTTCCAGTACTAATAGGTCAGAACTATTTCATGCTGTGCCTTGTTGCGTCACCATCTTCTCTCCCACTTTCTTTAGCTGCCACATCTCCTCTTTGGCCATTAAGAGGCCAGCTAGGATTGAACACTTGTGTCCTTTTACATCACCCTCAAAACAATTGCTGGCATCTATAAAATACCATGAATGACCTGGGGTGTTCACTGTACTACATTGCATATTTAAAAAAATGCTAGGAGTCAAATAAAAGTTTTTTAGCAGAAGACTTGTAGTTTCTTTTGGCAAAAAAAATAATCTCCTAGCATTTTTACTAAAGCTCCGCTTTAAACATTTAGGCAAACTTTGGAGGACATAATATCAGGCACAGTATTGCCTATCTCCAAGGATAAGGAAAGAATTTGAATGCTGCAGTAGGCGGTAACCCTGAGCTGATATGTAGATTACAAAGACGCGTGAAGCTCCACTGGTTTTGTAATTAAAATCACATCATTCTAAGTGCCGGTTCACACTACCGCGACTTGGGATCCGACTTGTCAGACCTCAAGTCGCCCCAAGTCGCTTGACATCTGAAAGTCCATGTAAGTGAATGAGAGCCGTCTATATGTACGCTACTGAAGTCGCTCCGACTTCAGAAAAGGTCCCTGTACTACTTCAAGGCGACTTGTAGGCGACTTGTACCCATTGATTTCAATGGAAGTCGCCTACAAGTCGGATCATGGTCTATAGTGAAGCGACTTCACAGGAAGAGAAGATGGTTTTTTCAAGCAAACCCCTCCCTCCCCCAGAGCTGATTGTTGTTTGATTGGCCACTGGAAAGTTGCCTGTACTGGAGGCGACTTGAAGTCGCCTTGTAAGTCGCCCCAAGTCGCCCCAAGTCACGCTGTCTTGTCGCCCTCAGGTCGTGTCCAGGTCGCCTCGCAAAGTCGCGGCCAGAGTCGTGTTGCCCCTGTGTGAACCGGCGCTTATTGTCTCTGTTCTAATCTAAGACATTGTTTGGAGGTTTATTGTATGTTTTTTTCCAAACTTAATTGTTTTAGAAAGTGTGCAATATAAACAGAAGTTCACAAGAAGGAACACAGAATATAAAAGGCCTCATGTTAATAATTTTAAATATGTCCCAAATCAATACAATATGCTTCCACTGAAACCCATAAAAACACACTGTGGTCCTTTTACAAATGAAGATATTGGGAAAAAATTCAAATCGCAATAGCCAGAACAATCTTACAAGATACAGGTCTAATGAGGGGGTCAAAAGTGCAAATATTTTGAAAGATTCAAAACAGTAATTAAAAAAAAGAATGGAATGGGACCTTCTCAGGAGAGAGGTAATTCAAGTAAAAGTTCTTTACAACAGTTGGAACTGGAGTTGATGTCAGCTGTAAAAAAAGACAGAAAATATATAACAAATTCTAGCCCTGCTACTCAATCCATATGGCTGCCTGGAGCATCAGAATTTGTTGAAGGACAACTCCCTTTTCAGGGGAAGAAACAAAAAAAAATGTTGGTTAAGCAACAGTAATGCTGCGTACACACGGTCTGACTTTTTGGCTACAAAAGTCCGACAGCCTGTCCGACAGACTTTCAACGGACTTTTGTCAGACTTTTGGCAGACTTTTTGCGGACTTGCGGCAGGCTTTCTTACGAACGGACTTGCCTACATACGATCACACAAAAGTCAGACGGATTCGTACGTGATGACGTACACCGGACTAAAATAAGGAAGTTGATAGCCAGTAGCCAATAGCTGCCCTAGCGTAGGTTTTTGTCCGTCGAACTAGCACACAGACGAGCGAATTTGTGGGTCTGGCGTAGTTACGACGTAAAGATTTGAAGCATGTTTCAAATCTAAAGTCCGTCAGATTTGAGGCTGGAAAAGTCCGCTGAAAGTCCGCTGAAAGTCCGGGGAAGCCCACACACGATCGGATTGTCAGCCAGCTTTAGTCCATTGGCGTCCGTTGGACTTTTGTAGATGAACGCGGCATAAGAGAGAGGGTGAATAGCCTATGTGCCGGCCATAATGGCTGCCTGCCAGGTATATGCCTCTAATTACATAGTTCATATAGCCACTGGCGATGGAACTACTGCATCTTCCACTGAGGATATTCAGGCAGAACTTCTCTTCTTTTATAACAACCTTTTTAGTTCCAAAACCCATAGTACCACTAAAGATACTGGCTCTCTTCTATAAATTTCTATAAACTGACACCGTAAAACAGAGACCGTCTGGACTCTGATCTAGCATCTAATGAGGTAACTGATGTCTAATTCTCTATCCTCGAAAGGTTCAAGGCTTCAGATGTAGGTAGCCTCCCAGAAGTAGTCTATAAAAAATTTCTTTAACTCTACACTATGTATGAAGCTATTTTTGTAGCCATCCAAATCAGACTCTGACCAAACCATTTTGTTGCGAACTACAGGTATTACATTTATTATTACATCTCTAGCTCTTCACATACACTACCGTTCAAAAGTTTGGGGTCACATTGAAATGTCCTTATTTTTGAAGGAAAAGCACTGTACTTTTAAATGAAGCTAACTTTAAACTAGTCCTAACTTTAAACAAATATACTCTATACATTGCTAATGTGGTAAATGACTATTCTAACTGCAAATGTCTAGTTTTTGGTGCAATATCTACATAGGTGTATAGAGGCCCATTTCCAGCAACTATCACTCCAGTGTTCTAATGGTACAATGTGTTTTCTCATTGGCTCAGAAGGCTAATTGATGATTAGCAAACCCTTGTGCAATCATGTTCACACATCTAAAAACAGTCTAGCTCCTTCCAGAAGCTACAAAACTGACCTTCCTGTGAGCAGATTGAGTTTCTGGAGCATCACATTTGTGGGGTCAATTAAACGCTCAAAATGGCCAGAAAAAGAGAACTTTCATCTGAAACTCGACAGTCTATTCTTGTTCTTAGAAATGAAGGCTATTCCATGCGAGAAATTGCAAAGAAATTAAAGATTTCCTACAACGGTGTGTACTACTCACTTCAGAGGACAGCACAAACAGGCTCTAACCAGAGTAGAAAAAGAAGTGGGAGGCCGCGTTGCACAACTAAGCAAGAAGATAAGCACATTAGAGTCTCTAGTTTGAGAAACAGACGCCTCACAGGTCCCCAACTGGCATCTTCATTAAATAGTACCCGCAAAACACCAGTGTCAACATCTACAGTGAAGAGGCGGCTGCGGGATTTTGGGCTTCAGGGCAGAGTGGCAAAGAAAAAGCCATATCTGAGACTGGCCAATAAAAGAAAAAGATTAAGATGGGCAAAAGAACACAGACATTGGACAGAGGAAGACTGGAAAAAAGTGTTGTGGACGGATGAATCCAAGTTTGAGGTGTTTGGATCACAAAGAAGAACGTTTGTGAGACGCAGAACAAATGAAAAGATGCTGGAAGAATGCCTGACGCCATCTGTTAAGCATGGTGGAGGTAATGTGATGGTCTGGGGTTGCTTTGGTGCTGGTAAGGTGGGAGCTTTGTACAGGGTAAAAGGGATTCTGAATAAGGAAGGCTATCACTCCATTTTGCAACGCCATGCCATACCCAGTGGACAGCGCTTGATTGGAGCCAATTTCATCCTACAACAGGACAATGACCCTAAACACACCTCCAAATTGTGCAAGAACTATTTACAGCAGAAGCAGGCAGCTGGTATTCTATCGGTAATGGAGTGGCCAGCACAGTCACCAGATCTGAACCCCATTGAGCTGTTGTGGGAGCAGCTTGACCGTATGGTACGCCAGAAGTGCCCATCCAACCAATCCAACTTGTGGGAGCTGCTTCTAGAAGCGTGGGGTGCAATTTCTCCAGCTTACCTCAATAAATTAACAGCTAGAATGCCAAAGGTGTGCAATGCTGTAATTGCTGCAAAAGGAGGATTCTTTGATGAAAGCAAAGTTTGATGTAAAAACAATGTTATTTCAAATACAAATCATTATTTCTAACCTTGTCAATGTCTTGACTCTATTTTCTATTCATTTCCCAACGTATGGTGGTGAATAAGTGTGACTTTTCATGGAAAACACAAAATTGTTTGGGTGACCCCAAACTTTTGAACGGTAGTGTATCTAAAGCAGCCTTTTTCCAACAAGGGTGCCCATGCACCCTGGGGTTCCTTCAAGTTTCTTCAGGGGTGCCTTGGCAAAATGCCTAAGAATTGTCGAAAATTGCATACAAGCTAGCGGGTGGCTCAAGAGTGCCCTTTAGGTACACAAAAGCCACAGGTTTTCATTGTGCACCAAAACAACCTTCCAGCCAACAACGTCCTAACAATTAATGAGGTCATGAGTTGATACAGAAGATGTTGGGCACCTGTACAGCATCCTTGTTTGCCTCTCCCCTGAGACCCTCGTCAGCACCAAGGTTAAATCAGCTAATGCTCCCGTAAACACGATCCGAAAATCAGACGACAGATCGTCTTTTTTTTTTTTTGCATGCTAGTCGTATATATCAAACATGAAGAGCTAACTATAGTTACGAAAATTTGTGTACGACAGAATTTAAAAAAAAATCAGAAGTGATGTCATGTGTTGTAGTGTATTAGTATTGTATTTTCGGACGACAACTGTACTGATTAAAACGAAAATGGTACGATCTGGCATTGTACGAAAAAAAATGTTGTGCTTGTCCGATTGGATAATATCGGATGAACTGTCGTGATCAGCTCTCGAAAGCTCTGTACCAAAGATCCAATCATCCTATAATCGCTTTGAAAGCGCTATTTTTCATACGATTTTCGTAAAGGCCATTAGTGAGAGAGAAAAACTGAGGGAGAGGAGAAGTCCTGAAATACTAGTGAAAAAAGGTTGAGAAACACTGATCAAAACTGATATCTAAGGTAGATTCTGGGCTCAGGTGCTCCCTATTTGTAAAACATCCACACACCTCCGTAATCATGAAAATGTAAATATACCATGTATCCAAGTATCTTCAGCCAGATCTGATGATACCAAAGGATCTCTTTGCCCTCTTCCTTCCCTGGCAGTGAGGGGAGAGTAAAAACTGCAGCATTCCTCCTGTGAGATCAGAGGGGAACCGTGATGTGCTGGGCTCACAGGAAGTGGTGAAGTATTTTAGGGAATAGTGCCACCAAATCAGATATATATATATATATATATATATACACAAGAAAATGACCAATCATTTGGAAATGTTTTTTGAAAATGACCAAAAAAAATGCTGCGCAAATACTGTGATAAAAAACAATTTCAAAACCCACCATTTTATTCCGTAGGGCCTCTGTTTGGGGTTTCAAAGTAATTTTCTAGCAAAAAAAATAAAAAATTTCTCATGTAAACAAAAAGTGTCAAAAAAGCTTGGTCTTCAAGTGATCAGAAGAGTGGGTGGTGTGTGGCATAAGCTTCTAATGTTTGCATAAAATGTCAGGACAGTTCAAACAGCCCCCCAAATCACCCCTTTTTGGAAAGTAGACACCCTAATGCCCCGTACACATGGTCGGATTTTCCAACGGAAAATGTTCTATGGGAGTTGTCGGAAATTCCAACCGTGTGTAGGCTCCATCGGACATTTTCCGTCAAAATTTCCGACAAACAAAATTTGAGATCTGGATCTCAAATTTTCCAACAACAAAATCCGTTGTGGGAAATTCCGATTGTGTGTACACAATTCCGACGCACAAAATTTCACGCATGCTCGGAATCAAGCAGAAGAGCCGCACTGACAATTGAACTTCATTTTTCTTGGCTCGTCGTACGTGTTGTACGTCACCGCGTTCTTGACGTTCGAAATTTCCGACAACATTTGTGCGACCGTGTGTATGCAAGACAAGTTTGAGCCAACATCCGTCGAAAAAAATCCATAGATTTTGTTGTCGGAATGTGCGATTGTGTGTATGCGGCATAAGGCAGTGTTTTTCAACTTTTCTTTCATCAAGGCACCAGTTCACTCAGGTACCAACAACAGCACTGTGGGCCGAGTGAAGGAACATGCACATTTGCCCCCATTGAAGTAGGTCTGCTATGCAAATAGAAGTTTACTTTGAATTGCCTAGAAGTGATATAGGTCTACTTTAAATTTCAACACTTAAAGCAGTTTTCTGGCCCCCCACAAAAAAAATTAAAAGTCAGCAGCTGTTGACTATTAATAATAGGATACTTACCTGTCCAGGGTTCCCACAATGTCGGCATCCCAGGCGGTTTTCGGATTGACTGTCGGGTGCTGCCGCCGCAATTCCTGGTAAGGGAACCCGGTAGTGGAGACTTTCGGCTTCACAGCCAGTCCCCTATTTCGCATGTGCAAAGCGAGCTGTGCTTTCCAATTAGACATGTGCACACTGAAATATTTTGTTTCGGAATTTCGTTTTCGTCCGAAAAATACATTTATTTAGTTACTCCCGAAATTCATTTTTATTAATTTCGTTTTTCATTAAAAATTGCATTCGTCCGAAAATCCAAATTAATTAAGGTTGAATCTGTTATTGAAGGCTTATGGTGTCTGTCGATTGTTCTAGGAAGATTCGACTGAGCAGCTAAACTGTACGTGTACATATCCGGTCGAATTTTCCACCTACGAGCTAGCTGTAGTAGAATTCTAATGTTGTATGACTAGTAATAATTATATTTATTAATTATTTTACTAGTCAACCAACATTAGAAATTTTCTATAGCCTATGGGCGGATGCATTTGACCGGAAATGTACGATTGCAGCGTCGTACAGTTTAGCTGCTCCGTCGAATCTTCTTAGAACTTTCGACAGACACCATAAGTCAAAGATTCGACGTTTGTATGTTTTTCGTTGCTTTGTCGAATCTTCGTCGTTCATGTTGAATGGTCTACTCTACCCCAACAGTCAGCCAACTTTCACATTCGTTTCTCAATCTCCAAGTACAATGGCGGGCGCGGCATCCGACGTTGTGTCAGATATTGATATGGCATTATAATATAGAATCTATAATAATAAATCCCCCCCCACAACACGCGCAGCCTCTGAGGCTATTACAACACTAACAACACTAGTATCACTATCAAGTTCACAACACTAACACAATAGCAGCAGATTATTATGAAAAAGTTAAGTTGTAGCTTGCTTCACTATTGTTCTGCTGCTGTGCTTATGCTTAATTGCTAAATAATTCAGGTTCTCTGACAAATGGACAAGCTAAGATTAACTGTCTTCTGAAGTGATTCAGTGTGTGTCCCTCTCTGCTAGCAAATCGTAAGTGAAAGCAAGTTGGCTGTACGTGTGTACTTAGTTCTAGCTATTTTACTGCCCCTCCTCTTTGGTTACAATCAGCCAATAACATTCATTACCATCATTATTTTTATTTTACTTCCCCCACCCAATTCCAGCAGCGATTTTTTCTCTCTATGTCAAATCTTTTCTCTCTATGTAGAATAATCTTGGACTAATAGAGTTAAGGTTAGGCACATTCGACCCCAGGTTCGATAGACAGTTTGTTATTGTCAGCGTCATGTTGAATCTCCTATCTATATCGAACTGTTGTCGCAACGAAAATGAAAATAAAGCATTTGTTCATGTCGGATCTTTCGGTTTTCGTATTCTGCACTTTCGTTATCGTTTGTTAAAAAGATAACGAAAATACCTGAAATTCGGACGAAAATGCATTTGGACGAAAAGGAATGCACATGTCTATTTCCAATTGGCCCGGTGGTGGAGGAAGGAGGAGGGGACCGAACCTCTGAGGTACGGCACCATCTCTGGAAGTGGGGAACGGTAGCTGTTCCCCCTACCCCCTGAAAGGTGCCAAATGTGGCACCGGAGGGGGGCAGGAGACAGATAAGGGGAAGTTCCACTTTTGGGTGAAACTCTGCTTTAAAGCATGTGCATAATTGCACATTATGGCAGATCACTTTGCGTTTTTGCCCTTTTCCAGTACTAATAGGTCAGAACTATTTCATGCTGTGCCTTGTTGCGTCACCATCTTCTCTCCCACTTTCTTTAGCTGCCACATCTCCTCTTTGGCCATTAAGAGGCCAGCTAGGATTGAACACTTGTGTCCTTTTACATCACCCTCAAAACAATTGCTGGCATCTATAAAATACCATGAATGACCTGGGGTGTTCACTGTACTACATTGCATATTTAAAAAAATGCTAGGAGTCAAATAAAAGTTTTTTAGCAGAAGACTTGTAGTTTCTTTTGGCAAAAAAAATAATCTCCTAGCATTTTTACTAAAGCTCCGCTTTAAACATTTAGGCAAACTTTGGAGGACATAATATCAGGCACAGTATTGCCTATCTCCAAGGATAAGGAAAGAATTTGAATGCTGCAGTAGGCGGTAACCCTGAGCTGATATGTAGATTACAAAGACGCGTGAAGCTCCACTGGTTTTGTAATTAAAATCACATCATTCTAAGTGCCGGTTCACACTACCGCGACTTGGGATCCGACTTGTCAGACCTCAAGTCGCCCCAAGTCGCTTGACATCTGAAAGTCCATGTAAGTGAATGAGAGCCGTCTATATGTACGCTACTGAAGTCGCTCCGACTTCAGAAAAGGTCCCTGTACTACTTCAAGGCGACTTGTAGGCGACTTGTACCCATTGATTTCAATGGAAGTCGCCTACAAGTCGGATCATGGTCTATAGTGAAGCGACTTCACAGGAAGAGAAGATGGTTTTTTCAAGCAAACCCCTCCCTCCCCCAGAGCTGATTGTTGTTTGATTGGCCACTGGAAAGTTGCCTGTACTGGAGGCGACTTGAAGTCGCCTTGTAAGTCGCCCCAAGTCGCCCCAAGTCACGCTGTCTTGTCGCCCTCAGGTCGTGTCCAGGTCGCCTCGCAAAGTCGCGGCCAGAGTCGTGTTGCCCCTGTGTGAACCGGCGCTTATTGTCTCTGTTCTAATCTAAGACATTGTTTGGAGGTTTATTGTATGTTTTTTTCCAAACTTAATTGTTTTAGAAAGTGTGCAATATAAACAGAAGTTCACAAGAAGGAACACAGAATATAAAAGGCCTCATGTTAATAATTTTAAATATGTCCCAAATCAATACAATATGCTTCCACTGAAACCCATAAAAACACACTGTGGTCCTTTTACAAATGAAGATATTGGGAAAAAATTCAAATCGCAATAGCCAGAACAATCTTACAAGATACAGGTCTAATGAGGGGGTCAAAAGTGCAAATATTTTGAAAGATTCAAAACAGTAATTAAAAAAAAGAATGGAATGGGACCTTCTCAGGAGAGAGGTAATTCAAGTAAAAGTTCTTTACAACAGTTGGAACTGGAGTTGATGTCAGCTGTAAAAAAAGACAGAAAATATATAACAAATTCTAGCCCTGCTACTCAATCCATATGGCTGCCTGGAGCATCAGAATTTGTTGAAGGACAACTCCCTTTTCAGGGGAAGAAACAAAAAAAAATGTTGGTTAAGCAACAGTAATGCTGCGTACACACGGTCTGACTTTTTGGCTACAAAAGTCCGACAGCCTGTCCGACAGACTTTCAACGGACTTTTGTCAGACTTTTGGCAGACTTTTTGCGGACTTGCGGCAGGCTTTCTTACGAACGGACTTGCCTACATACGATCACACAAAAGTCAGACGGATTCGTACGTGATGACGTACACCGGACTAAAATAAGGAAGTTGATAGCCAGTAGCCAATAGCTGCCCTAGCGTAGGTTTTTGTCCGTCGAACTAGCACACAGACGAGCGAATTTGTGGGTCTGGCGTAGTTACGACGTAAAGATTTGAAGCATGTTTCAAATCTAAAGTCCGTCAGATTTGAGGCTGGAAAAGTCCGCTGAAAGTCCGCTGAAAGTCCGGGGAAGCCCACACACGATCGGATTGTCAGCCAGCTTTAGTCCATTGGCGTCCGTTGGACTTTTGTAGATGAACGCGGCATAAGAGAGAGGGTGAATAGCCTATGTGCCGGCCATAATGGCTGCCTGCCAGGTATATGCCTCTAATTACATAGTTCATATAGCCACTGGCGATGGAACTACTGCATCTTCCACTGAGGATATTCAGGCAGAACTTCTCTTCTTTTATAACAACCTTTTTAGTTCCAAAACCCATAGTACCACTAAAGATACTGGCTCTCTTCTATAAATTTCTATAAACTGACACCGTAAAACAGAGACCGTCTGGACTCTGATCTAGCATCTAATGAGGTAACTGATGTCTAATTCTCTATCCTCGAAAGGTTCAAGGCTTCAGATGTAGGTAGCCTCCCAGAAGTAGTCTATAAAAAATTTCTTTAACTCTACACTATGTATGAAGCTATTTTTGTAGCCATCCAAATCAGACTCTGACCAAACCATTTTGTTGCGAACTACAGGTATTACATTTATTATTACATCTCTAGCTCTTCACATATCTAAAGCAGCCTTTTTCCAACAAGGGTGCCCATGCACCCTGGGGTTCCTTCAAGTTTCTTCAGGGGTGCCTTGGCAAAATGCCTAAGAATTGTCGAAAATTGCATACAAGCTAGCGGGTGGCTCAAGAGTGCCCTTTAGGTACACAAAAGCCACAGGTTTTCATTGTGCACCAAAACAACCTTCCAGCCAACAACGTCCTAACAATTAATGAGGTCATGAGTTGATACAGAAGATGTTGGGCACCTGTACAGCATCCTTGTTTGCCTCTCCCCTGAGACCCTCGTCAGCACCAAGGTTAAATCAGCTAATGCTCCCGTAAACACGATCCGAAAATCAGACGACAGATCGTCTTTTTTTTTTTTTGCATGCTAGTCGTATATATCAAACATGAAGAGCTAACTATAGTTACGAAAATTTGTGTACGACAGAATTTAAAAAAAAATCAGAAGTGATGTCATGTGTTGTAGTGTATTAGTATTGTATTTTCGGACGACAACTGTACTGATTAAAACGAAAATGGTACGATCTGGCATTGTACGAAAAAAAATGTTGTGCTTGTCCGATTGGATAATATCGGATGAACTGTCGTGATCAGCTCTCGAAAGCTCTGTACCAAAGATCCAATCATCCTATAATCGCTTTGAAAGCGCTATTTTTCATACGATTTTCGTAAAGGCCATTAGTGAGAGAGAAAAACTGAGGGAGAGGAGAAGTCCTGAAATACTAGTGAAAAAAGGTTGAGAAACACTGATCAAAACTGATATCTAAGGTAGATTCTGGGCTCAGGTGCTCCCTATTTGTAAAACATCCACACACCTCCGTAATCATGAAAATGTAAATATACCATGTATCCAAGTATCTTCAGCCAGATCTGATGATACCAAAGGATCTCTTTGCCCTCTTCCTTCCCTGGCAGTGAGGGGAGAGTAAAAACTGCAGCATTCCTCCTGTGAGATCAGAGGGGAACCGTGATGTGCTGGGCTCACAGGAAGTGGTGAAGTATTTTAGGGAATAGTGCCACCAAATCAGATATATATATATATATATATATATACACAAGAAAAATGTTTGGAAAATCCTTCTGTTACCTGGATTTTGGCATAAATAGCTTCTTTGTCATCTCACTACAATGTCTATGTCGGATACATGGTTAAACAATCAAAATATTCTTGATGGAAGTAGTAAGTACATCTGCAGGATAAGGATACCATGAAATGAGGGCATTTGCAATCATCTACTCTAATCAATCAGATGTAATTTGAGTTGAGGTTTGAAGTTGTCCTGGCACACATACCTTTGGTGATGGACAGAGTGTGCTCTTTCAGTAATGATTTTGTTCATGAGAGCCATGTCTCAATCAAAAGCATTTCCACAGAGCTTTAGAAGAATTGTAGAGATGCATAAAGCTTTGAAAAGCCCACAGAAGTATTTCTACAGGTCTGGGTGCTCATTAATCCACTTTAACACAAGCTGTGGAGAAATTGTAATACTATGGCTATTCTCCTTAACTCTTTGCTGCTGCCGACTAACTGTTACATCAGCAGCAGCGCCAGCATGTACATCATGGGTGCTCAACCTGTGGCCTTTCAGCTGTTGCTGAACTACAAGTCCCATGAGGCATTGCAAGGCTGACAGTTACAAGCATGATTCCCAAATGCAGAGGCATGATGGGAATTGTAGTTCCGCAACAGCTGGATGGCCACAGGTTGAGCACCCATGATGTACAGAAACTCTGTGTGATTATAGCAGCCAGGAGTTTGTTTTCATATTTACTCCTGGCTGCCAGTTTTTGCATAAAAGTGATTCAAACGGCTATAAAGCCAAACAATTGCTTCTAAATAGAAGTAATGGAGCTGGACCACTGGAGCTGCCTCTCAGCCCCCTTGTTACAGCAGTAAAGTTAATAATAAAAAATAAAAGTTAATAAAATGAAAGTTTAACAAAATACATTAACCATTTGCCGCCCGCCCACTGTCAAATGATGGCTGGGCGTGCGGGTCTCGTTCTGTGTGGACGTCATATGATGGCTTCCCAGAACTACCACTCTCTGGCGATCGCAGCCAGGCCATGTTGCAGGGACACAGCGCAACTCCGATCTGTGTAAAGAGCCACGGCTTTTTAACCATGTGTCCGGCTGTCCAATCACAGCCGGTCACATGTAAACATGGAAATGCCGGTAATCGGTGCTCCTCGCCTCATACTGTTAGAGTGTGAGGAGAGGAGAGCCGATCAGCAGCATTTCCCCACAGGGGACAGCTAGGTATGTAATCAGGGCACTGACCATCAGTGCCCTGATTACAATTAAGTGCCCACCAGTGCCAGCAATGATTGCCCACCATTGCCAGCAATTAGTGCCCACAAGTGTCAGCAGTGCCCACAAGTGCCAGCAATCAGTGCCCACAAGTGCCAGCAATCAGTGGCCATTAGTGATGCCAGTCACTCATCACTGCTGCCCATCAATGCCGCCTATCTGTGTCCACCAGTCCCGCCTATATGTGCCCCTCAGTGCTGCCTATCTGTGCCCAGTGCCACCCATCAGTGGCACATATCAGTGGCACATATCAGTGCCACCTATCAGTGCCTATAAGTGCGGCATATTCGTGCCTCCTCATCAGTGCCACCTAATCAGTGCCCATAAGTGCTGCCTCATCAGTGCCCATCAGTGCAGCCTATCAGTGCCCATCAGTAAAGGAGAAAAATTATTTATTTACAAAATTTACTGACAGAAACTAAGAAAAACTATTTTTTTAGGAAAAAATAAAAAACCCAGGAGTGATTAAATGCCACCAAAAGAAAGCTCTATTTGTGTGAAGAAAATTATAACAATTTCACCTGGTTACAGTGTAGCATGACCGCGCAATTGTCATTCAAAGTGTGACAGCACTGAAAGCTAAAAAATGGCAAGCGGAAGGGGGTGAAAGTGCCTGGTATTGAGGTGTTTAAAATCACTCCAAAAAAAAAAGGTCACAGGTTTCCACATCCCCAGGAACATTCAACAGCAAATGCACCCATTGGATGTGACTGTGTATGGAAAACAATTGAGAGACAAATTCTGTATCGCCACGCATGCTGGAGTGACAGCAATAATTCTAGGAACATCATTCACTATTAGCTTTAACCACTTGCCGACCAGCTGCCGTCATTATACGGCGGCAGGTCGGCACGATCCCGCAAACCGACATAGCTGTACATTGTCTCCTTTAAGCGGGATAGCAGGCGCACGCCTGCTGCACTGCGGGGGTGCCGATGCTCGTGACCGGCGGTCGCAATGACCGGCGGCCACGCGCGATTACGGGCACGAGAGGCAGAACAGGGACGTGTGTGTGTGTGTGTAGACACACAAATCCCTGTTCTGTTCTGAGAGGAGATGCAGATTGTGAGTGCCTAATACCTAGGAACCACGATCTGTCATCTCCTATAGTCAGTCCCCTCCCCCTACAGTTAGAACACACCTAGGGAACACATTTAACACCTTGATTGCCCCCTAGTGTTAACCCCTTCCCTGCCAGTAATATTTATACAGTAATCAGTACATTTTTATAGCACTGATCGCTGTATAATTGCCAATCGTCCCAATAATGTGTCAAAAGTGTCCGATGTGTCCACCATAATACAGTCTCTACAAAGATGCCATAAATCTATCCCCTATTTTGTAGATGCTATTACTTTTGCGCAAACCATCAATATGCGCTTTTTGCGATTTTTATTACCAAAAATATGTAGAAGAATACATATCGGTCTAAACTGAGAAAAAAAATGGTTTTTTTTAAAAAAAAATTGGGGATATTTATTATAGCAAAAAGTACAAAATATTGTGTTTTTTTTCAAAATTGTCGCTCTTTTTTTGTTTATAGCGCAAAAAATGAAAACCACAGAGAAGATCAAATACCACCAAAAGAAAGCTCTATTTGTGGAAAAAAAAGGACGTCAATTTTGTTTGGGTACAGCGTCGCACGACCGCGCAATTGTCAGTTAAAGCAACGGGTGAAAGTGCTCCACTCTCAGGGGTTGTCTGTCGACTTGACGTTGGGGGTTGGGCCATGATGGAACACCTATATAGGCATCTCCAAGGCTGGGCTTCACACATTTTACCTGCTGTCCAGTTCAGCATCACACTCATGTGTATGGAATTGTCCACTCTGCGCACACAAGGTATTGTCTCCTTTGTTCCTCATCTAATTTTTTTCACCAGTCTTTATTGTTTATGTGTTTTTTTGGCTTCATTTCATTCTTTGTTTTTTCACCCTTTTTTCACTCCCTCCCATCACACCCTCTCTCTTTATTTCCCTGTTTGTCACTACATCACTCTTTTTTACCACAATTACACACCATCACACATCACTGCGATTTTTTCCATCTAGGTTTCCCACATGGAGGTCCGCATGCTACACACACTGCACTCACCAGCTATGGTTTTGCCTATGGTGGTTGTTCTCATTCCCACAGATCACCTTGGCATCGGGTGGTGTTTCTTTGCAGCTCTCTGCAATTCTGGATGCTGTTTTACTGGATCGCTGATGCAGACGTGAGTTTGGACGCACAACCTTTAATTAATTCTATACAACTAAACTATTCTTATAAAAAAACCTTTTTCATCTCCTGCTTATTTATTGAATTTTTTTTTTTTTAAATTAAAAATATTTTTTAGAATCATTCCATGCTCCTGATGAGCGGTTGTTATACCGCGAAACGCGTAGAGCTTTGAATATTATCAATCTTCCCTTATCATGGAATACCAAGATTTCAATGATTCCACTTACCTCCATAAGTATATGTTATGGCATTAAGTCTCTTTTATTATTTTAATTTTCCGTCTTAATTTTTCTGGCTTTTTTTGGGTCCTATTATAGTAACAAATGTACACATGTATATTGATTGTTATCTTTGCTCTCTGTGTGTGACAATGGATCATGACTTATTGTGTAATTTATGTATAATCAATCCATGGTTTATTATATAGAGGCTTGATGCCCACAGCATTTTAGAGGTTGGATGCCCAAAATGTTTTTTACATACCAGGGATTATACCAAATAAATGAATTTGGGTCACTTGACCTGCGTTTGTGCTGCTGTGTGCTTCATTTAAAGTCCCACTTCTCTTTTCTTTTTTAAAGCAACGTAGTTGCTGAAGTGGTTAACCTAATAGGCTGGCTACCATAATTTTTTGCCATTTCTGGGGCGCATGCAATTTTGAGGCTTGACACATTTCGTATCGATTTACTTATCTTTAACCACTTCCCGCCTGCCATATAGCAAAATGACGGCCAGAAAGTGGTTCTGTTATGCTGACTGGGCGTCATATTATGTCCAGCAGGATAAGCCGCAATTGCGCGCCCGTGGAGGTGTGCGGCGATCGGTGATGTGGACCTGTGTATTGTCTTGTTGTGTACCTGTGTAAGTGTCTTGAGTATTAGTGCCAGGAAGCTAGCTGTTAGGTAATTTGGACAGGGTAAAATCCCCAAATCCTCACTAATAGGTACGATGCCCGGCGGGTGTGGAGAGGCGACTCTTTGTACATCTTGCTGCATGTATGCGTTCCTTGATCATCCGATCGAGGGCGAATACTGCTGTGCAAAATGTAAGCACATTGTTTCCCTGGAAGCCCAGGTTCTGAATCTGGGGAAGCAACTGTCAGCACTGAGAAGTCCCTCCATACTAAAGGTGAGCCAGGAACGTACATGGCAGGTGCCAGGAGGGGCCAGCACAGAGGCGGGTGGAGACAAAGAGGTGATGGCACTAGCAAAGAGTAGATGGGTGACAGTCAGGAGGGGTAGAGGGGGAAGTGCCAGAGGAGCCGATCCAGGACTGGAGCATCCCAATAAGTACGCTCCATTGAGTGACATTGGTGAAACCAGTCAGGGACCAGCACTGCTGGAGATGAGGGACTCTCCTAGCTGCCAGGGGAAGAACTCCTCCAGTGAGAGTGGGGGGGCAGCAAAGGGAAAGGAAAGACAGATTCTGGTGGTAGGGGACTCAATTCTTAGAAGGACAGAGAGGGCAATCTGTAACCAAGACCTGAAGCGCCGAACAGTATGTTATCTACCGGGCGCTCGGGTTCGGCACATCACGGATCTTGTGGACAGATTACTGGGAGGGGCTGGGGAAGACCCGGCTGTCATGGTGCACGTTGGCACCAATGACAAAGTCAGAGGCAGATGGAGTGTCCTAAAGAACGATTTTAGGGACTTAGGAGCTAAATTGAGGAAAAGGACCTCCAAGGTAGTATTCTCAGGAATACTACCGGTACATCGAGCCACACCAGAAAGGCAGAGGGAGATTAGGGAAGTAAACAAGTGGCTGAAGAGCTGGTGTAGTAAGGAGGGGTTTGGGTTCCTGGAGGACTGGGCCGACTTCTCAGTTGGTAACCGGTACTATAGAAGGGATGGACTGCACCTAAATGAGGAGGGTGCAGATCTGCTGGGAATGAAGATGGCCAAAAGGTTAGAGGGGTTTTTAAACTAGGCGATGGGGGGGAGGGTCCAGAGACAGTGATAGCCAGCGCGGAAGATATTCCAGAGGGTAGTATTGGGGGCATTAGTGGTAGGTTAACCAAAGCACAAAAACACAAGGTGAGTATAGTAGCAAGTCCTAGTTGCAATCTTGAAACACCCAATACGAGGACAATATGCGACCGGTCTAAACTATGTGCATGTTCACCAATGCCAGGAGCATGGCGGACAAGATGGGTGAACTAGAGATACTGTTGTACAAGGAGGATTTGGATTTTGTGGGAAATTCAGAGACCTTGTTCAACAGCTTTCATGATTGGCTGGCAAACATTCAAGGGTATACCCTATACCGCAAGGATAGAGAGGGTAAAAAAGGTGGAGGGGTATGCCTATATATCAAGAATAATGTACAAGCGAATGTGAGAGATGACATCACTGAGGGAGCTAGAGAGGAGGTGGAATCCTTATGGGTAGAGCTCCAAAGGGATGAAGCTAAGGGGAAAATAATACTGGGAGTATGCTATAGGCCCCCTAACCTGAGGGAGGAAGTGGAGACGGATCTCCTATCACAAATTGGATTAGCAGCAAGGATGGGAAGTGTTATCATAATGGGGGATTTTAATTATCCAGACATAGACTGGGCGGAGGGAACCGTGCATTCATTTAAGGCTCGCCAGTTCCTTAATGTCTTGCAGGACAATTTTATGGGTCAGATGGTAGACGCACCAACTAGAAATAAAACATTACTGGATCTACTGATTACCAACAATACAGACCTGATCACAGATGTGGAAATACGGGGCAATTTAGGTAACAGCGATCACAGGTCAATTAGTTTCAGTATAAATCACACAAATAGGAAACATGAAGGGAACACAAAGACACTGAATTTCAAAAGAGCCAACTTGCCTAAACTACAAACCTTGCTAAAAGGCATAAATTGGGATAAAATACAGTATTAGTAACAAAGAATACGGAGAAGAGATGGGTTTGCTTTAAGAGCATATTAAATAAGGGCATTAGCCAATGTATCCCATTGGGTAATAAATTTAAAAGAGCGAACAAAAATCCTGGATGGCTTAACTCCAATGTAAAAATGCATATAAAAGCAAAGGAGAAGGCCTTCAAAAAATACAAGGTTGAGGGATCATCCTCAGCATTCAGACTTTATAAAGAATGCAATAAGAAATGTAAGGGTGCAATTAGGACGGCTAAGATAGAACATGAAAGACACATAGCGGAGGAGAGCAAAAAAAATCCCAAGAAATTCTTTAAGTATGTAAACAGTAAAAAAGGGAGGACAGACCATATTGGCCCCATAAAGAATGAGGAAGGACATCTGGTTACAAAGGATGGGGAGATGGCAAAGGTATTGAATTTATTCTTCTCCTCAGTCTTCACGAGTGAATCGGGGGCTTCAGTAACCAAAACTGCAGTGTTTATCCTCATGACACAACACAGGAAGCACCTCCATGGTTAACAGAGGACGGAATTAAAATTAGACTTGAGAAACTTAACATTAATAAATCACCGGGACCAGATGGCTTGCACCCGAGGGTACTTAGGGAACTCAGTCAAGTGATTGCCAGACCGTTGTTCCTAATTTCTACAGACAGTCTATTGACAGGAATGGTACCAGCTGATTGGAGAAAAGCCAATGTAGCACCAGTATTTAAAAAGGGCCCAAAATACATCCCTGGGAATTACAGACCAGTTAGCCTAACATCAATAGTATGTAAACTCTTGGAGGGGATGATAAGGGACTATATACAAGATTTTAGTAGTAAGAACGATATCATTAGCAGTAATCCGCATGGATTCATGAAGAATCGTTCTTGCCAAACCAATCTATTAACCTTCTATGAGGAGGTGAGTTGCCATCTAGATAAAGGAAGGCCCGTAGACGTGGTGTATCTGGATTTTGCAAAAGCATTTGACACAGTTCCCCATAAACGTTTACTGTACAAAATAAGGTCCGTTGGCATGGACCATAGGGTGAGTACATGGATTGAAAACTGGCTACAAGGGCGAGTTCAGAGCGTGGTGATAAATGGGGAGTACTCAGAATGGTCAGGGGTGGGTAGTGGGGTTCCCCAGGGTTCTGTGCTGGGACCAATCCTATTTAATTTGTTTATAAACGACCTGGAGGATGGGATAAACAGTTCAATCTCTGTATTTGCAGACGATACTAAGCTAAGCAGGGCAATAACTTCTCCACAGGATGTGGAAACCTTGCAAAAAGACCTGAACAAATTAATGGGGTGGGCTACTACATGGCAAATGAGGTTCAATGTAGAAAAATGTAAAATAATGCATTTGGGTGGCAAAAATATGAATGCAATCTATACACTGGGGGGATAACAATGCCAATGCCAAGCTGCTGCTATTAAAGCAAACAGAATATTTGCATGCATTAAAAGGGGGATCAACGCAAGAGATAAAATGATAATTCTCCCACTCTACAAGGCTCTGGTTCGGCCGCACCTGGAGAATGCTGTCCAGTTCTGGGCACCAGTCCTCAGGAAGGATGTACTGGAAATGGAGCAAGTACAAAGAAGGGCAACAAAGCTAATAAAGGGTCTGGAGGATCTTAGTTATGAGGAAAGGTTGCGAGCGCTGAACTTATTCTCTCTGGAGAAGAGACGCTTGAGAGGGGATATGATTTCAATTTACAAATACTGTACTAGTGACCCCACAATAGGGATAAAACTTTTTCGCAGAAGAGAGTTTAATAAGACACGTGGCCACTCATTACAATTAGAAGAAAAGAGGTTTAACCTTAAACTACGTAGAGGGTTCTTTACTGTAAGAGCGGCAAGGATGTGGAATTCCCTTCCACAGGCGGTGGTCTCAGCAGGGAGCATTGATAGCTTCAAGAAACTATTAGATAATCACCTGAATGACCGCAACATACAGGGATATATAATGTAATACTGACACATAATCACACACATAGGTTGGACTTGATGGACTTGTGTCTTTTTTCAACCTCACCTACTATGTAACTATGTAACTATATGTGTCAATCTGACACACCTCATCTCTGATCGAGGTAAAGAGCCTCTGACATAGGCTCTTTACCATGTGATCAGCTATGTCCAATCACAGCTGATCACAGTGTAAACAGGAAAAGCTGTGTATCGGCTTTTTCTCTACTCGTGCTGACAGAGGAGAGCCGATCGGCTGCTCTCCTGACGGGGATGATGTGTGCTGATTATCAGTCCAGCCACCCCAAAGGATGCCCACCTGTGCCCACCAGGGATGCCCACCCATGACAACTATGTAAGGCCACTAGAGCCCACCAGGGATGTCAATCAGTGCCCATTAGGGATGGCACGCTGTGCCCATCAGTAATGCCTGCCAGTGCCTCCTGAACAATGCTGCCTATCAGTGCCAATCAGTACTACCTCATCAGTGCCCATCAGTGAAGAAGAACACTTACTTATTTACAAAGTTTTGTAACAGAAACAAAGACTTTTTTCTTTTTTTTCAAAATGTTCTGTATTTTTATATCTGTAGCGCAAAAAATAAAAACCACAGTGGTGATCAAATACCACCAAAAGAAAGCTCTATTTGTGGGGTGAAAAATTATAAACATTTTGTTTGGGTACAGCGATGCATGACCGCGCAATTGTATTATTAATTTACCCAAATTATATATATATATATATATATATATATATATATATATATATGTATATATATATACACACACAGTGTATATAAATGTTATAGAGGTGCAGGTTTTAAAGTACAGTAATCTTCAGGCCCTGAATGTACATTTTAATGTGTATAAAAAACATGGCCTTAGCAGTGAAAAGGTTAAAATTGTGGTGTTCTTCAAGAATTACAGCAAGAAAACAGTAAGCAGTGCTACAGTTGAGAAAAAGAACTTTATATTAACATCAAAGGACCTTCAGAAATCTTCTGAACTTGCCAAAATCTGTTCATGTGTCCATTGCAAGAAAAACACTGTTCAAGGAGACACACTGTGGGGGGAAAATACATGGCTAGATCAAAACCTCATTAAACTGCAAAACTTGGCTGACCAGGGAACAAATGACACAGAGGGAACAATTAACTGAAAGCTGTACGAAGACATTTCACTGGAGAATTAACAGCTGGTGATGAAAAGTAACAATGAATTAAGTCAACAATGAGAGAACATGTGGCCAGTGTGGCCAAGGCTAGTCCAGGCCAGAACCCTACCGAGAAGCTGGCCTACAATGCTGCAACACACCTCTTACCTATTGGCAAGCACAAGCCAGGCATCTTGCTTCTTAGCACTACCCTAATGGGTCCCTTTCTTCAATGCCGATTCGTAGCACTTCGAGGATGAGCCCCCTTGTCATTTGCGGACACTTTGCAGTGACACAAGCAATATGTCCCACCTGCATACCGCATGTGTAGCTGCTTACATTAGGTCACTATCATTGAAAATGTTCATAATCATCATGAAACATGGCTTAAGCATCTTACCTCTTAAAGTCTTAAAAATACCCTTTGAAATCTTCTTAAGGGGGCTACACCAGCCAGATCACACAAAGACGTCCAGGGGATGGTTTATTTTTCCCAGATGGTGCCTACAATAGCCTATAAAAAGCTGAAGTCCTTGGAAATGTATAGAGAAGACTAAAATGAAGTATTCAAAGTATTCAATCTACTTACTTTGCCCTACACACATGCACACACACACATACACATGCAAGACCTGACATGGACAGCAGCTCCGTACAGAAAAATCATCTTTTCATATTTTATCATGCCGGCATAAACATATGAAGCATGGCTTCTCACAACAAATAGTTAAAGGAGAAGTATGGCCAAAGCTATTTTGGCCATACTTCCCTTGTAGATCACAGGAATGCAGTTAGTTGTTTTGCACTCCTGTGACCAGGATTCAGCCGACAGTAGGCCAAAATCCACTGCTGGCTGACATCACAGTCCTGTCTCTGCAGGGATCCCAACAATAATCTCAGGATCCACCCACATGCCTGACCGGAAGCTGACTTAGCCTCTCAGCATGCTGCTAGGAGACTGAGCCACCTGCTCCTGCCCCCTCCACAGTCTGGCGCTAAAGTGCAGGAGGGGTTCAGCTGGACAGTCATCGCTGTGTGCTCAGAGCAGAGCCGAGAACTGAGCGTTCAGCGGCTTTTGATTGCTCAGTTCTCAGTGTAGAGGGGACAGATGCATCGAATCGATGCTGCATCCACCTAGACTAGGGTGACCAGACGTCCCCGTTTTCCGGGGACAGTCCCCGGATTGAGGACACTCTCCCCGGAGCCCGTCTGTCCCCGGATTTGTCCCCGGATTGCAGGGGCGGCACTCAGGAACGTAGCGGCACGCACCGCTAACACTGGCCGTTGCCCTGATCTGTGCCACGGGACTTGCGCTGTGTCCCTCAGCACAGCGGACTGAAGCCGCCTCCCCCTCCTCTCTGTTTACATTCACACAGGAGGAGGAGGAGGAGCCCGAGGGACACACACGGCTGTGTGTATCATCCGTGCTGTTCTGAGGTCTGTAAACTTCATTTATTTACAGTATGTGGTGGACATGTGCAGGGGATTCTATACTAATGGGGGGGGGGGGCTCTGCACTGGGGGGATTCTATACTAATGGGGGGGGCTCTGCACTGGGGGGATTCTATACTAATGGGGGGGGGGCTCTGCACTGGGGGGATTCTATACTAATGGGGGGGGGGGCTCTGCACTGGGGGGATTCTATACTAATGGGGGGGGGGCTCTGCACTGGGGGGATTCTATACTAATGGGGGGGGCTCTGCACTGGGGGGATTCTATACTAATGGGGGGGGGCTCTGCACTGGGGGGATTCTATACTAATGGGGGCTCTGCACTGGGGGGATTCTATACTAATGGGGGGGCTCTGCACTGGGGGGATTCTATACTAATGGGGGGGCTCTGCACTGGGGGGATTCTATACTAATGGGGGCTCTGCACTGGGGGGGATTCTATACTAATGGGGGCTCTGCACTGGGGGGATTCTATACTAATGGGGGCTCTGCACTGGGGGGATTCTATACTAATGGGGGGGCTTCTATACTAATGGGGGCTCTGCACTGGGGGGATTCTATACTATACTAATGGGGGGGCTCTGCACTGGGGGGATTCTATACTAATGGGGGGGCTCTGCACTGGGGGGATTCTATACTAATGGGGGGCTCTGCACTGGGGGGATTCTATACTAATGGGGGGGCTATGCACTGGGGGGATTCTATACTAATGGGGGGGGGGCTCTGCACTGGGGGGATTCTATACTAATGGGGGGGGGGCTCTGCACTGGGGGGATTCTATACTAATGGGGGGGGCTCTGCACTGGGGGGATTCTATACTAATGGGGGGGGCTCTGCACTGGGGGGATTCTATACTAATGGGGGGGGGCTCTGCACTGGGGGGATTCTATACTAATGGGGGGGGGGGCTCTGCACTGGGGGGATTCTATACTAATGGGGGGCTCTGCACTGGGGGGATTCTATACTAATGGGGGGCTCTGCACTGGGGGGATTCTATACTAATGGGGGCTCTGCACTGGGGGGATTCTATATTAATGGGGGGGGGCTCTGCACTGGGGGGATTCTATACTAATGGGGGGGGGCTCTGCACTGGGGGGATTCTATACTAATGGGGGGGGGCTCTGCTCTGCACTGGGGGGATTCTATACTAATGGGGGCTCTGCACTGGGGGGATTCTATACTAATGGGGGCTCTGCACTGGGGGGATTCTATACTAATGGGGGCTCTGCACTGGGGGGATTCTATACTACTGGGGGCTCTGCACTGGGGGGATTCTATACTAATGGGGGGGCTCTGCACTGGGGGATTCTATACTAATGGGGGGGCTCTGCACTGGGGGATTCTATACTAATGGGGGGGCTCTGCACTGGGGGGATTCTATACTAATGGGGGGGGCTCTGCACTGGGGGGATTCTATACTAATGGGGGCTCTGCACTGGGGGGGATTCTATACTAATGGGGGCTCTGCACTGGGGGGGATTCTATACTAATGGGGGCTCTGCACTGGGGGGGATTCTATACTAATGGGGGCTCTGCACTGGGGGGGATTCTATACTAATGGGGGCTCTGCACTGGGGGGATTCTATACTAATGGGGGCTCTGCACTGGGGGGATTCTATACTAATGGGGGGCTCTGCACTGGGGGGATTCTATACTAATGGGGGCTCTGCACTGGGGGGATTCTATACTAATGGGGGGGGCTCTGCACTGGGGGGATTCTATACTAATGGGGGCTCTGCACTGGGGGATTCTATACTAATGGGGGGGCTCTGCACTGGGGGGATTCTATACTAATGGGGGCTCTGCACTGGGGGGATTCTATACTAATGGGGGGGGGCTCTGCACGGGGGGGATTCTATACTAATGGGGGCTCTGCACTGGGGGGATTCTATACTAATGGGGGGGCTCTGCACTGGGGGGATTCTATACTAATGGGGGCTCTGCACTGGGGGATTCTATACTAATGGGGGGGGGGGCTCTGCACTGGGGGGATTCTATACTAATGGGGGCTCTGCACTGGGGGGATTCTATACTAATGGGGGCTCTGCACTGGGGGGATTCTATACTAATGGGGGGCTCTGCACTGGGGGGATTCTGTACTAATGGGGGCTCTGCACTGGGGGGATTCTATACTAATGGGGGCTCTGCACTGGGGGGGATTCTATACTAATGGGGGCTCTGCACTGGGGGATTCTATACTAATGGGGGCTCTGCACTGGGGGGATTCTATACTAATGGGGGCTCTGCACTGGGGGGATTCTATACTAATGGGGGGGCTCTGCACTGGGGGGATTCTATACTAATGGGGGCTCTGCACTGGGGGGATTCTATACTAATGGGGGGGGCTCTGCACTGGGGGGATTCTATACTAATGGGGGCTCTGCACTGGGGGATTCTATACTAATGGGGGGGCTCTGCACTGGGGGGATTCTATACTAATGGGGGCTCTGCACTGGGGGGATTCTATACTAATGGGGGGGGGGCTCTGCACGGGGGGGATTCTATACTAATGGGGGCTCTGCACTGGGGGGATTCTATACTAATGGGGGGGCTCTGCACTGGGGGGATTCTATACTAATGGGGGCTCTGCACTGGGGGATTCTATACTAATGGGGGGGGGGCTCTGCACTGGGGGGATTCTATACTAATGGGGGCTCTGCACTGGGGGGATTCTATACTAATGGGGGCTCTGCACTGGGGGGATTCTATACTAATGGGGGGCTCTGCACTGGGGGGATTCTGTACTAATGGGGGCTCTGCACTGGGGGGATTCTATACTAATGGGGGCTCTGCACTGGGGGGGGGATTCTATACTAATGGGGGCTCTGCACTGGGGGGATTCTATACTAATGGGGGGGCTCTGCACTGGGGGGATTCTATACTAATGGGGGCTCTGCACTGGGGGGATTCTATACTAATGGGGGGGGCTCTGCACTGGGGGGATTCTATACTAATGGGGGCTCTGCACTGGGGGATTCTATACTAATAGGGGGGGGCTCTGCACTGGGGGGATTCTATACTAATGGGGGCTCTGCACTGGGGGGATTCTATACTAATGGGGGGGGCTCTGCACTGGGGGGATTCTATACTAATGGGGGCTCTGCACTGAGGGATTCTATACTAATGGGGGGGCTCTGCACTGGGGGGATTCTATACTAATGGGGGGGGGGCTCTGCACTGGGGGGATTCTATACTAATGGGGGGGGCTCTGCACTGGGGGGATTCTATACTAATGGGGGGGGGCTCTGCACTGGGGGGATTCTATACTAATGGGGGCTCTGCACTGGGGGGATTCTATACTAATGGGGGGGCTCTGCACTGGGGGGATTCTATACTAATGGGGGGGCTCTGCACTGGGGGGATTCTATACTAATGGGGGCTCTGCACTGGGGGGGATTCTATACTAATGGGGGCTCTGCACTGGGGGGATTCTATACTAATGGGGGCTCTGCACTGGGGGGATTCTATACTAATGGGGGCTCTGCACTGGGGGGATTCTATACTAATGGGGGGGCTCTGCACTGGGGGGATTCTATACTAATGGGGGGGCTCTGCACTGGGGGGATTCTATACTAATGGGGGGCTCTGCACTGGGGGGATTCTATACTAATGGGGGGGCTATGCACTGGGGGGATTCTATACTAATGGGGGGGGGCTCTGCACTGGGGGGATTCTATACTAATGGGGGGGGCTCTGCACTGGGGGGATTCTATACTAATGGGGGGGGCTCTGCACTGGGGGGATTCTATACTAATGGGGGGGGGGCTCTGCACTGGGGGGATTCTATACTAATGGGGGGGGGCTCTGCACTGGGGGGATTCTATACTAATGGGGGGGCTCTGCACTGGGGGGATTCTATACTAATGGGGGGGCTCTGCACTGGGGGGATTCTATACTAATGGGGGCTCTGCACTGGGGGGATTCTATATTAATGGGGGGGGCTCTGCACTGGGGGGATTCTATACTAATGGGGGGGGCTCTGCACTGGGGGGATTCTATACTAATGGGGGGGGGCTCTGCTCTGCACTGGGGGGATTCTATACTAATGGGGGCTCTGCACTGGGGGGATTCTATACTAATGGGGGCTCTGCACTGGGGGGATTCTATACTAATGGGGGCTCTGCACTGGGGGGATTCTATACTACTGGGGGCTCTGCACTGGGGGGATTCTATACTAATGGGGGGGCTCTGCACTGGGGGATTCTATACTAATGGGGGGGCTCTGCACTGGGGGATTCTATACTAATGGGGGGGCTCTGCACTGGGGGGATTCTATACTAATGGGGGGGCTCTGCACTGGGGGGATTCTATACTAATGGGGGGGCTCTGCACTGGGGGGATTCTATACTAATGGGGGCTCTGCACTGGGGGGGATTCTATACTAATGGGGGCTCTGCACTGGGGGGGATTCTATACTAATGGGGGCTCTGCACTGGGGGGGATTCTATACTAATGGGGGCTCTGCACTGGGGGATTCTATACTAATGGGGGCTCTGCACTGGGGGGATTCTATACTAATGGGGGCTCTGCACTGGGGGGATTCTATACTAATGGGGGGGCTCTGCACTGGGGGGATTCTATACTAATGGGGGCTCTGCACTGGGGGGATTCTATACTAATGGGGGGGGGCTCTGCACTGGGGGGATTCTATACTAATGGGGGCTCTGCACTGGGGGATTCTATACTAATGGGGGGGCTCTGCACTGGGGGGATTCTATACTAATGGGGGCTCTGCACTGGGGGGATTCTATACTAATGGGGGGGGGGCTCTGCACTGGGGGGATTCTATACTAATGGGGGCTCTGCACTGGGGGGATTCTATACTAATGGGGGGGCTCTGCACTGGGGGGATTCTATACTAATGGGGGCTCTGCACTGGGGGATTCTATACTAATGGGGGGGGCTCTGCACTGGGGGGATTCTATACTAATGGGGGCTCTGCACTGGGGGGATTCTATACTAATGGGGGCTCTGCACTGGGGGGATTCTATACTAATGGGGGGCTCTGCACTGGGGGGATTCTGTACTAATGGGGGCTCTGCACTGGGGGGATTCTATACTAATGGGGGCTCTGCACTGGGGGGGGATTCTATACTAATGGGGGCTCTGCACTGGGGGGATTCTATACTAATGGGGGGGCTCTGCACTGGGGGGATTCTATACTAATGGGGGCTCTGCACTGGGGGGATTCTATACTAATGGGGGGGGCTCTGCACTGGGGGGATTCTATACTAATGGGGGCTCTGCACTGGGGGATTCTATACTAATAGGGGGGGCTCTGCACTGGGGGGATTCTATACTAATGGGGGCTCTGCACTGGGGGGATTCTATACTAATGGGGGGGCTCTGCACTGGGGGGATTCTATACTAATGGGGGCTCTGCACTGAGGGATTCTATACTAATGGGGGGGCTCTGCACTGGGGGGATTCTATACTAATGGGGGCTCTGCACTTGGGGGGATTCTATACTAATAGGGGGGGGCTCTGCACTGGGGGGATTCTATACTAATGGGGGCTCTGCACTGGGGGGATTCTATACTAATGGGGGGGCTCTGCACTGGGGGGATTCTATACTAATGGGGGCTCTGCACTGAGGGATTCTATACTAATGGGGGGGCTCTGCACTGGGGGGATTCTATACTAATGGGGGCTCTGCACTTGGGGGGATTCTATACTAATGGGGGGGCTCTGCACTGGGGGGATTCTATACTAATGGGGGGGCTCTGCACTGGGGGGATTCTATACTAATGGGGGGGCTCTGCACTGGGGGGATTCTATACTAATGGGGGCTCTGCACTGGGGGGATTCTATACTAATGGGGGGGCTCTGCACTGAGGGGATTCTATACTAATGGGGGCTCTGCACTGGGGGGATTCTATACTAATGGGGGGGGCTCTGCACTGGGGGGATTCTATACTAATGGGGGGCTCTGCGCTGGGGGGATTCTATACTAATGGGGGCTCTGCACTGGGGGGATTCTATACTAATGGGGGGGCTCTGCACTGGGGGGATTCTATACTAATGGGGGGGCTCTGCACTGGGGGGATTCTATACTAATGGGGGGCTCTGCACTGGGGGGATTCTATACTAATGGGGGGCTCTGCACTGGGGGGATTCTACACTAATGGGGGCTCTGCACTGGGGGGACTCTATACTAATGGGGGGGGCTCTGCACTGGGGGGGATTCTATACTAATGGGGGTTCTGCAGTGAGGGGATGTCTATACTATTGGGGGCTCTGCACTGGGGGGATTCTATACTAATGGGGGGGGCTCTGCACTGAGAAATATGCAAGTTAAAGGGTTACTCCGCAAAATGTTGTAAAACTCCTCCAGTATTTTATATTGCTTTTGTTCCTGTAACATTTGTAGTCTTAGAACAGTTAGCTATTAATATTTGATTATTTATGTTTGAAGGTATCCTACGTGTTGTTACCATGCAATCTTTTACTGTTCTGAATTGTTAATTTATTGTTCATTGTTATTGTTGAACCAAAATTCTTTGGCAAGAATAAAATACAAAATATGCATTGAAAAGTTTTATCTCCATCTTATCGTCTTAACATTTGGTAGTCTTATTCCAAAAAATTGTAAGAATCTTCTTTTTTTTTTATCTCATGGACGAAATGTGAGAAATAACGTATATATCATATAATCCTTCCATAAACATATATCGCATACACTGAATATATAATTTGAGGAATATATGCTTATAAAATCGTTTACCATTTGCCGAAAAAAAAATGTCCCCGGATTTCATTTTGAAAATCTGGTCACCTTAACCTAGACGAGTATGTTTTTTTTTTATAAATCCCGTACTTCTCTTTTAAGTAGCTAAATTGGTCATTTCCAATGAAAAAAAAAAAGTACACAGTGCATAAAAAAGGTTCACGCCCAAAGACCAATTTCACATACCATCTGCTCAGAAGCTTTGTGTAATCACTGCAGATTCTACTTAATTGTGATAAAATGTATGGCTTAGGAATGCTAAAAGATCAGACAAAACTACTAGGGTTAAATCAAAGCAGAAAGCTGGCTTACATGCAGCTGCTGCTCATCATGCTACTAAAAGCATTTAAATTGCAGGCCAGCAAAAGTGCTACCATGAGCATTGTTATGTCCTTCAGTGACTAGTGGGGAGTTTTTTTTTTAACTTGCCAACCAAAGACTAGCAAAGAGAAGTTATTTCCCATCAAAATAGTCCAGCAGTTGATAGCACCAGGGATAGCCTTAAAGGATAAGTTCACCTTTTTTAACATTTTACGCCCATATTTAGGGTGTAACATATACCATGTTACCATCGGGCAGCTGACTTCTCCCCCCCCCAACTCCCTGTGACAGCGGGCAGGGGATGCTTTCCCCAAACCCATTGTTACAATTTATGAACAGTGTGGCTGTGAATGAACAAAATTGTGAGGGCATTGGTCAGCATCCTTTTAGTTCACAGATTCTTCCTGCAATTCGGTAACTGTCTGCCCGCTATCACCTTCAGAGCTAAATATTGTCTAATCTACCAAAACTGGCCACTACTTTACCTCTTCTGTCACCTACAAACAACTGATGACAATGAGCTAGGGAATGGAAAGCAGGGAATTGCTAATGTTTTTAGGCCTTTCCCTTTTCCATCTCCATTTCCATCTCCTTTTCCATCTTTCTTTGTACTTTCCCTCCCCATAGGATAATTCCCCATCATCCTACTTCTGGTTTGGGTTATCATACTAAATATGGTGGGAACCCTTGCACAAAGGACAAGGGTTAGCTTATACGAGGAGATGGCGATTATCATTACGCCTTGGGGAATGGGATGTTCTCCCTGTTAGAACATATTTACCTCACATTGTTCTATTTTTGTATAGAATTGTACTGTAAAATGCAAAATAAAGATTTTTGGAAAAAAAAACAAACACACAAGGCAAGAGGGAGTAAGTGCATCAATTGCCAACATCAACTTTGGTGCTATTTAAACTATTTCTCTAACATATGTAGGAACCCTTTCCCGATACTGTTGTGTCCCCAATTAAATTAAATGAGTTGTTAATAGACTTTAGCAAGCTTTAACTATTCATTTTCTGGGCTCTGCAGGTCTTCCCTAAGCTCAGTTGGTTGATTGCTTCTCTATGCTTCTGTGAAGGAGGTGCCAGTAATGAGTGTAGGAAGGTCAATCAATTATGAATATGTATCTGTGCCAATCAGTTCCTGAGGCCCTTGTTTTGTCCATCCTTGGCTTCTGCCTAGAGAGGCTTTGTATGTAGAAGAATCCCTACATGGACCTTGCTTCAGCCTGGGACATGTATCCGAAAGCTAAGATTTTTGGCTGCCTGCTGGATATCTAGAGGTAGTGGAGCCTGCAAAGAATCTTCTTGCTGACGAGAGTTGCAGAAGAGCTGGGTAGAAGCATCTGCTGGACTCCTGTTGGACAATGAAAGGAGGATTCATTGCCCACAGATCAAGTTTTGTTTTTGTTTTTTTGCTATGAGCCAGGTTGCTTAGATTCATATTTAATGGAGAAATCCACTACTATTCAAGAAGACTATTGGTGCTCTTACACGGTCATAGATCTGTCTGCTCTCACAGAGCCAGTAATTACTAAGAGGCTGCTATAAAAAGGTCTATTACTTTCAGAATACCTATCATATTTGTGTGTATGCTGAATCTTTAAAGAATTAAAATTCTAAATACCTAAAGCAGAATGGTGTCCAAACTATTTTTCTCCCCATCATATATAAAAAAAACAGATATGATACCCTGTCACATTACTTAAGGGGTCATTCTGCACCACCCCAAGAAAAATAATGCTACAGATAACTTTGCAACTTGTGAAAAAGAGTATACAGTAAATACCACAAACTATTTTTGTTTGGCACAGAATCGGGAAAAGTTGGAACCCCTCAAGTATTTACTGTAATCCGAAGCTCTGTTTTTCACTTTCTGTTCTGGGGACAAACTATCACCAGACAAGACGTGTGGGAAAGTCTGCAACAGGGATACAGGCGACAAAAGCTGACAGGGGTTCTAGCATTCTCCTATTTAACTTAAAGTGGAATTCCAGGCTATTACTAAGCCTTAAGGGGTTGTAAACCCTTGTATTTTCACCTTCATGCAACCTATTCATGAAGGTGAAAAAACACCTGGCAGTAACCGGCCCCCCAGCCCCCCCCCCCCCCATTTTACTTATCTGAGCCCCGTATTTCCGTTGGCGGAGAAGCGCTTTCCCTCTCTCCACGGGGTCCCGGCTCTTGATTGGATAGATTGATAGCAGAGCAGCCATTGGCTCCCGCCGCTGTCAATCAAATCCAATGACGCGGGCACCGGGCTGAGACCGGCATTCGTGTCTATGGACGCAAATGCTGGACTCGGGACCGCGCCCGTAAGGTAACCCTCCCGGGAGAGCGCTTCTCCTAGGGGTTATCTGATGCGAGGAGGAGCGGTGAGAGCCACCGGGGGACCCCAGAAGACGATTATTGGGGCCACACTGCAAAACGAGCTGCACAGTGGAGGTAAATAAATATTTAAAAAAAAATTAAAAACAAGGGTTTACAATCACTTTAAATCTGCTCCCATCCCCCTCCCCTTTCCAACTTCTATACTAACTACTCTACAGAAGAAAAATGCTTATACTTACCAATTTTAAGAGTGCTCTAGTCCGGTTATGTGATCTCCCCAGAGGATGGCTTCAGGTGAGAGGGGAGAGCAGCAACAACGACTGCAATGCCTGGGCAGTGACTTCACCCATAGGGGTACTGTGAGGCATCCGTTGTTGCTGGTCCCTCCTCTCCCATGAAGCCAGCCACTGGGAGCCAATCACATGACCGGCCAGAGCCCCCCCAGAAAAGGTTAGTACAGTGTAAGCATCTTCCTTCTACAGGGTAGTAAGTATAGGATTCAGAAGGTAGGTGAAAGCTGTTTTTTTCCATTTTTTTTTTATTCAGGAGATAAAGGCAGTTTGCATTGGAACATACATAGCATATACATTGGAAACAAAGCATCAGAACAACATACCAGAAAGAAATGTAAAGTTGACCAAATCTGTCCATCAAGGTTACTAAAACATATCAATAAGACAATCAAAAAGTTACCCCTGTTCCAACAAAGGAAAGCGAGAGAGAGAGAGAGACCCCAGAGGGCACAAACCTGAGAGATCAAGAGAAGGTCCTGGTCCGGGATCTGAAAGTGCAGCAACCCCCAGGGAAGCCCCCCATAGATCATAAAAACACCAGATTTTACATAGATAATGGAAACAAAAGACTAAGAACAGAGGAAAAAAAAGAAAAAAAAGGGGGGGGGGGTATTACGTAGAGCCAGTCCGAATTAGGGACCGTGATACACAGACTTAATCAACCTGTGGGAACTACGCCTATGTAGTACAGCCCTTCCTTCCTCTGAATAGATAAACATGTTCCATAAGCACCAGGTTTTCATGTAAGTCTCTAGTTTCTGCCGGGCCACCAAAACCAGGTCTTCCATCCGGTTCGGCTCTTCCACCTTCCTGAGCTACAACCCAACTGATGGAGGCTGTGTGTTTTCAGGTAAGGGGGATACAGGATTTGGCTGCATTCAGAAGATGGCAAAGATTTCTGGTAAATTTTGGCAGGGATTTTGGAGACGTGCAATAGGAAGAAGGCTGGATCTTCAGGAATCGTATAGTCTGTAAATTTTTGGGTAATCGTCCGGACCAAAATCCTTCCAGCTTAGTGCAAGACCAGAAAATGTGCAGCAATGTCCCACACTCCTCCTCACAGCGCCAGCAACAGTTAGAGGTGTTCAGGAAGCATCTGTGGAGGAGGAATGGGGTACGGTACCACTGGTAAAAAAGTTCATTTCCTGCACTTTCGTGCAGATGGAGGATTTTTAGACTTCACAGGTGGTTCCCTACTGGGCATGCGGGAAGCATGCTGCACTTTCTAATTGGTCTGACGGGGGAGGAAGGAGGAGGGGGCCGAACTTCCAGGAGATGGGGCCGTGGCCCCCAGTTTCCAGGAGGTGGGGAATGGTACCTGTTAAAAACAGGTACCTGTTCCCCCCTCCCCTCTGAAAGGTGCCAAATGTGGCACCAGAGGGGGGAGGGGGAGATGGATAAGCGGAAGTTCCACTTTTGAGTGGAACTCTGCTTTAACTGTTATTAGCAACCAACCATACTGGAATGTGCAAAACTTTACTAGTTCAGCTGTCAGAAAGTAATTTTACAATACCAAAATTATACCAATTGCATCAAAAGTGGAAATATAAACATACAGTATCTCACAAAAGTGAGTATACCCCTCACATGTTCGTAAATATTTTCTTATATCATTTCATGTGACAACACTGAGGAAATTACATTTTGCTACAATGTAAAGTAGTGAGTGCAGCTTGTATACCAGTGTAAATTTGCTGTCCCCTCAAAATAACTCACACAGCCATTAATGTCTAAATCGCTGGTAACAAAAGTGAATACACCCCTAAGTGAAAATATTTAAATTGGGCCCAACCTGTCAATGATTTATGTGGCCACCATTATTTTCCAGCACTGCCTTCACAGGTTGCCATTGGAGTCCTCTTCCACTCCCCCATGGTGACATCACAAAACTGGTGGATGTTAGAGACCGTGTGCTCCTCCACCTTCCATTTGAGGATGCCCCACAGATGCTCAATAGGGATTAGGTCTGGAGACATGCTTTGCCAGTCCATCGTCTTTACCATCAGCTTCTTTAGCAAGACAGTGGTCATCTTGGAGGTGTGTGTTGGGTCGTTATTTCGTTATGTTGGAATGCTGCCCTGCGGCCCAGTCTCCGAAGGGAGGGGATCATGCTCTGCTTCAGTATGTCACAGTACATGTTGGCATTCATGGTTCCCTCAATGAACTGTAGCTCCTCAGTGCCAGCAGTACTCATGCAGCCCCAGACCATGACACTCCCACCACCATGCTTGACTGTAGGCAAGACACACTTGTCTTTGTACTCCTCACTTGGTTGCCGCGACACACGCTTGACACCATCTGAACCAAATAAGTTTATCTTGGTCTCATCAGACCACAGGACATGGTTCCAATAATCCATGTTCTTAGTCTGCTTGTCTTCAGCAAACCGTTTGCGGGCTTTCTTGTGCAACATCTTTAGAGGGGACGACAGTCATGCAGACCAATTTGATGCAGTGTGCAGCATATGGTTTGAGCACCGACAGCCTGACCCCCCACCCCTTCAACCTCTGCAGCGATGCTGGCAGCACTCATACGCCTCTTTCCCAAAGACAACTTCTGGATATGACGCTGAGCACGTGCACTCAACTTCTTTGGTCAACCATGGTGAGGCCTGTTCTGAGTGGAACCTGTCCTGTTGAACCGCTGTATGGTCTTGGCCACTGTGCTGCAGCTCAGTTTCAAGGTCTTGGCAATCTTCTTATAGCCTAGGCCATCTTTATGTAGAGCATAAATTCTTTTTTTTTTTTCAGATCCTCAGTGAGTTCTTTGTCATGAGGTGCCATGTTGAACTTCCAGTGACCAGTAAGAGAGTGAGAGCGATAACACCAAATTTAACACACCTGCTCCCCATTCACATCTGAAACCTTGTAACACTAACGAGTGATATGACATCGGGGAGGGAAAATGGCTAATTGGGACATTTTCACTTAGGGGTGTACTCACTTTTGTTGCCAGCGATTTAAACATTAATGGTTGTGTGTTGAGTTATTTTGAAGGGGCAGCAAATTTACACTGTTATACAAGCTGTACACTCACTACTTTACATTGTAACAAAGTGTCATTTCTTTAGTGTTGTCACATGAAAAGATATAAAAAATATATTTACAAAAATGTGAGGGGTGTACTCACTTTTGTGAGATACTGTATTAAACTATGGCGTGCTTTGAGTCTCAAATGAAAACAAAAAACACACTAAAGAAATCTTATTGTACTGTACACAAGAGGAGTGGAAAGCCTGTGACTAAAATTTAGAAGAGGAAACAAAACCAATTAACTTGATTATTTAGGAAGTATTTTGGCTATATTTGAAAATTTTAAGGATAAAAAATATTGTTGTTGTTCAGTGTGTTATTTATTATTATCTGATTTACAGTATTTGTATATTTCTATTATCAATTCTGCAGGAGACAAAGCATTCTTTGCTGTAAGAGTAGTAACTACTCCCTTATGTATTTATCATTGTATTCCTCCTGTATTGTCCTTTTAGAACCATCAACAAGCACAGAACTGATAAAATATGTAGCAAGAATACAAAAACCTGAGAAAAAAAAGTAGACACCACATAGTAATCATACAGGGGTTGCAGGACAAAAAGTTGCAGTTGCTATAAGGAACCCGCCACAGGGGCAGAAGGTGTTTCCAGTAAGAACCTTGATCCTAAAACCACCCACTTCTAAACAATGCAGCCATATGCCCCATGAAACCCAAAAATATACAGTGCTCACCTAGTTCACAAGAAAGGTTCAACTTCTCAGCAGTTGTCACCTATTACCCATAAAGACACGCTACATATAATAATATGTTTTATGACTGTCTGAAGGGAATAAAAATAAAATATGCAGCTCCTAGCTAGTTAAATACAACAACAAAATACCACAGGCTGGGGCTCTGTGGGTATTTAACTTTTTGGGGGGTTTTTTTGCTCATATTGGTGTGTTTATTAAAGCCTCATTAGCATAACGAACAAATCTTGAATTGTAAAGCACAGCATGTTTGAGCTTAAAGGTCTAAATGTCTGTCTTTCAAGCTGTGAAGAATTGAAGACAAAAAATATATAGGGATCAACTGTTCTGTATTCTAAACTATACCTACTGTATACGCATTAAAGTCTTCAGTTCAGTGGAAATAAAAAAATAAAGTGAAGCTAATGCAATTCCATGGCTTTCCTTCCAAGATGTGGACACAGTTGGTTTGCCTGTAAAGCTTTCAGGGTTCTGCATACAACATTTTTTATCCTCCCTTGTTCTAAAGCATTGCAAATCATCATGCAACAGCATGTGCCCAGCATTAAACATATTCATTTTCACAAAGAGAATGAGTCAGAGAGCATACAGGACATATGTAGCACACACACACGTCAGTTTACAAATTAATCTGATCTAACCAAGCAGTGTACTAGCCTTCATCCTTGTATTCTAATGCCGCGTACAGACGGTCAGATTTTCCGACGGCAAATGTTGGATGTGAGCTTGTTGTTGGAAAGTCCGACTGTGTGTATGCTCCATCGAACATTTGCTGTCGGACTTTCCGCCAACAAATGTTGGCTAGCAGGTTCTCAAATTTTCCTCCAACAAAACGTTGTTGTCGGAAAGTCCGATCGTGTGTACACAAGTCCGTCGCACAAAAGTTAACGCATGCTCGGAATCAAGAAGGAGCCGCACTGGCTATTGAACTTAATTTTTCTTGGCTCGTCGTACGTCTTGTACGACACCGCGTTCCCACGTTTGTAATTGTTGGCCAACATTTGTGTGACCGTGTGTATGCAAGACAAGTTTGAGCCAACAACCTTCGAACAAAAAATTCACGGTTTTGTTGGCGAAAAGTCTGATCGTGTGTACGGGGCATAACAGCGGATTTATCTACGTTATTTACTCATCACCTATTTACTGAGAGCCTGCCTCCTCCATCTTAATCAGTTGCAAAACAAGTCCAAAAACCCCTATGGGGGACAAAAAGTTGTTGTTGACATCATCCTTTTAACAAAATCCTTGGAATGGTTATCCTAAACCTCATGTGAGGAGGCTACAGCCCAGTCCTCACAGGAGTTTTTTTTTTTTTTTTACATTTTTGTGCAACAAATTAAGATGAGGGAGTTTGACACTAAATAATAACTACACACTTGAACACTAGTGTTACTCCTCTTCCTTCCTCCCCTACCTTAGAGCACCCATAGGGCCACAATACCATATATACTGGAGTATAAGTCAAGATTTTCAGCCCTTTTTTTTGGGTTGAAAGTGCCCTCCTCGACTTATACTCGAGTCACCGCCGTCTCCCTACATGATCAGCGTGTCATGTAGGCAGACGGCTGCCAGCATGTGCTATTACTATTCGGCGGCCAATTACTGTTCAAAAGCCACGCCTCCTCCTCATCTGTGATAGGCAGTCAGTGTACAGCCTATCACGGACATTCTCTCATCCTCGTCCGTGGTATGAGGATGAGACAATGTCTGTGATAGGCTGATCGCTGACTGCTGGGAAATTGAGTTTTCTGCCCATCATGGACGAGGAGGAGGAGCTGCTTTTGAACAGTGAATGACCGCCGAATAGTAATAGCACACGCTGGTCGGTGCAGAGCGGCACATGGAGGCATGCACAGGACACAGGTAGGATGCACACACACACATGCACACAGACACAGGACACAGGTACACATACACAGGACACATGCACATATACACAGGTACAGGACACATGCACATATACACATGACACATGCACATATACACAGGACACATGACACATGCACATATGCACAGGACACGGGGAGGTATACAGCTGCAGATGGGCATTGTTGACCCTCTTTTTCCACTTACAGTTGCTGCTGCATTTCTCACCCTCGTCTTATACTCGGGTCAATAAGTTTTTCCCATTTTTTTGTGGTAAATTAGGGCCTCGACTTATACTCGGATCGACCTATACTCGAGTATATACGGTAATCGGCTTTCTCAGAGCTGGTAAATGCTAAGGAGAGGTATGCCCTCTATGTGACAATGCTTAGGTGTAGTTCTAAGTTGCTCAAGCTCTGAGCATTTTACGGTGTATTTCAGGCTTGGGCATCCAAATTACCCCACAAACAGGAACTTATTCCTATTTCTCAGGCTCCATGGATACAAAAGAGGACCATAAATAAACCAGTGCTCTGCCCTGACACTATATGGTGTCTGATCTTATTTACATTTTTTGCTTTTTGACAATTTTTGTAGACCAGGGTTTGTAGACCAGGGTCCTCCAAATTTTTCAGTATGAGGGCTACAATGCATTTTTTACAAATATTTGTTGGACCAAAAAAACCCCCCAAATAACTGTTTCATAAATGAATAAAATTTAAATGAATGACTACGCTTTACTTAAATCTTTTTTTTTTGGAATTGGTATGATATGATACGGAACAAGAGAAAATTAACTTTAATAAAATCTATGATAATCCCCTTTCATCAGGATCTCCATCAAAATCCCCCTTACACCAGTGTCTCCATCATAGTCCCCCCTTACACCGATGTCTCCATCAGAATCTCCCTTTACATCAGGGTCCCTGTCATAGTCTCCTCTTACATTAATGTTGCCATCAGATCTGCAATGGAGACTGCAGGGAGGAGTGAAGTGGAGACCAAATGATTTGAACCCTCCGTCTTAGGATCTCCCATTGACCATAGCTACAGGCAAGATAAAATCTTGTAGTGGGCCAGATATGGCCTGCAGGCTGCAATTTGGAGACCCCATGCTGTAGACATAGGTCTGAGTGAATCCCTTGTAAGTATTTACCATGAAATATATAAACTACAAAACAGAAACAAAACTCTATTTGTGTATTATAAGGTAAGGTTTATTCCCCTGCCAGTATGCAATATTATCCAGGCAACTGTTTGGAAGAACTTCTTCTCTACCTGCCACAACCGTGGTAGGCTAGCATGTTAAGTTCCTGATTAAAACCATAAGTGGGGTACTTTGTCGCAGTAAGTGGGCTTAGCACCATATAGCAATATGGTGTGACCAAATCCCCATATTTTTTGAAAATGTTTTTCTAGAAATGCTTAGGTGTTTTAAACTAGCCTTGCTTGAGGTAAATGTCTTTTTTGCATGTGTGCGCTGTAATATTTTCTTCTACTGTATGGTCTTATGGCTGCACCATCTTTAATGCATTTTTTAGAGTGTGCCCCCCAAATATCTTGTTTGTATTTTGTATGGATTCTGACCAAATCCTGTTGGGTGCGGAGCACCTCACTACATAACATAAGTACCTTTAATTAGTGTCCACTTGTGTCATGGGTGGAGACCTTATGATTCTCCCATTTAGAAGAGTGCAAAGCTCTCATGGTTCAGAGATGCAGGTTCTCCCACTCCATGGATAGTGTAGGACCCACTGATTATGGGGTACTTTGTCGCAGTAAGTGGGCTTAGCACCATATAGCAATATGGTGTGACCAAATCCCCATATTTTTTGAAAATGTTTTTCTAGAAATGCTTAGGTGTTTTAAACTAGCCTTGCTTGAGGTAAATGTCTTTTTTGTATGTGTGCGCTGTAATATTTTCTTCTGCTCAGCCTGTCACTGTTAACGAGTATGGGGAAAGATAGTGGTTGATTTACAAAAGGAGACTACAGTTACCCTTGAAATGTGCATTCCATTTATTATTTAACCAAAATTAAAGGTAAGCTGCAGAAAACAACCACCTCTACCTTACTTGAAACCTTACCTGAAATCTTCCATAGACACACTGCAGACCAATAAGAGGTAACAGTAGCTATTCAGATGTTGTGGAACTGGTTCAGTATACCTAAAGAACAAATTCAGTTATTTTATTAAGAAGGAAAGCTGGGTTGAAACCAATTTTTTAATTTCTTAAAGAAGTTCTTGCTATACACATCTACTTCAGGGAAAAAGAGTACTCCACAATGTGGATAAGAAAACAGGAATGGATGGGAGGCCAACATGTTTTTATTAAAAGCTGGATCTAGAACCCTATCAGAAAACACAAGGAAGAAATAATGTGGGGTGGCTATACTGAAAGGGTTACACCAACGCAGCACATAACAAGCTCCACTGTTCATTGTGTTGCAATCATTACACATCTCTTCATTTCCTTGCTGAGAGATTGGATTGAAAAGAATCACATTGAGATGGGAGGAGGCGGAGAGAAGCTATCCATTCTCCTCTATCTTTTCAATCCAATCTAATCTATCTGCCTGTATTCTTGCCCATCTTTAAAGGGACACTATTCTCTATATTACACTAAAAAAAATCAAGCCATTACCACTGCTAGCCTAGAAATAGGTTGGGCAGTGTAATATTGACCAAGTAGACATGATTTGATATCACTATTATATAAAAAGTTTTTTTTTTGTTTTTTTTTTACCATATTTACTAGGATTTTACCATTACTAGGATACCAAAAATATATATGGCAACAAGAAAAAATGTAATTTAAAAAAAATACAAATATAACCACAGCTGAAGTCTCAAAAAATGCTAAGCCTTCATTTAGGGTCCTAACACAAGTTGTCTGCTCTAAGCCTTACACTACAGTGATTCCTCTATCTTCCAGCACTATGTCCAATATTTTATAGGACAAATCAATTTTATAGGGATAGAAGGTTTCTGTCAAACATATGTATGAGAGCTGCTCAGAACAAATGTAAACTAAAATGAACTTCATAAATCCAGCTTCTCCATTGCATGTCAGAGCAAATATGACAATGGGGAAAAATTATGATATATGCCGCGTACACACGATTGGATATTCCGGCAACAAAACCGTGAGTTTATTTCCGACGGATGTTGGCTCAAACTTGTCTTGCATACACACGGTCACACAAATGTTGTCGGAAATTTCAAACGTCAAGAACGCGGTGACGTACAACACGTACGACGAGCCGAGAAAAATGAAGTTCAATAGCCAGTGCGGCTCTTCTGCTTGATTCCGAGCATGCGCGGAATTTTGTGCGTCGGAATTGTGTACACACGATCGGAATTTCCAAGAACGGATTTTGTTGTCGGAAAATTTGAGATCCAGCTCTCAAATTTTTGTTGTCGGAAATTCCGACAGCAAATGAGCCTACACACGGTTGGAATTTCCGACAACAAGCTCACATCCAACATTTGTTGTCGGAAATTCTGACCGTGGGTACGCGGCATAAGACTGCCCTAAAGCCAAGGCCAAAAAAATAATTTATCATAAACAAAAAGTCATGCCGCGTACACACGGTCGGACTTTTCGTCTACAAAAGTCCAACGGACGCTGACGGACTAAAGCTGGCTGGTAATCCGATCGTGTGTGGGCTTCTCCGGACTTTCAACGTACTTTTTTAGCCTCAAATCCGACGTACTTTAGATTTGAAACATGCTTCAAATCTTTACGTCGTAACTACGACGGACCCCGAAATCCGCTCGTCTGTGTGCTAGTCCGACGGACAAAAAGCCACGCTAGGGCACCTATTGGCTACTCGCTATGAACTTCCTTATTTTAGTCCGGTGTACGTCATCACGTACGAATCCGTCGGACTTTTGTGTGGTCGTGTGTAGGCAAGTCCGTTCGTTAGAAAGTATGCCGCAAGTCCGCCGCAAGTCCGCCGAAAGTCTGCCGGAAGTCTGTCGGACAGGCTGTCTGACTTTTGTAGACGAAAAGTCCGACCGTGTGTACGCGGCATAAGATCCTTGAAACCTATGTAATGATAAAAAATAGATACCGAAAGTCACCTATGTTCCAGAACATTAAACATGATTCCTATTTACCTAACATTTTTAAGCATTTTTCAAGTCGGTCTGTTTAGTAACACATATAACAGAAGTTCCGTTGTGTGCACACGGTGGTAAGAATAATCCCTCATAAGAGCCTTCATTTGGAAGACATCATTTTGGGCAAATTGAAAATGTTCTCCTAAATGAACACACCACCCCTTGATTTCCTCTCCACACTGCCCTACCAATCCGGTCATCTGACAAAATTGGGCAATCACCAGACCCAAACATTGTCATGTGAGAAAAGGAGGGAGAATCATTAACCTTGTGTAAGCTTGACACAGATTACACTGGGTCAGGGTTAGTTTTTTTTAAATTCATTAAAGTGTATTTTTTTTAAAAAAATTGCGTTTGAAAGACCGCTATGTAAATACAGTGTGACATAAAATAACAACCGCCGTTTTATTCTCTAGGGTCTCTGCTAAAAAAAAAAATATATTAAATGTTTGGGGGTTCCAAGTCATTTTCTAGCAAAAAATACAGATTTTAAGCAACAGGTGTCAGAAAAAGGTTTACTCTTTAAGTGGTAAAACTGACCTCATTTACAGACTGAAGTTCATCGCTTTGATCTAAAAGAACTATATGTTACAGTGTTTATAGTTATCTCCGCCTAAGCCATGTTGTGATAAACTTGGCAGGCTGCCTGTTTTTGTTTTTTATTTATTTTGACAGCTGTCAGCAGAGAATGCTGTTTTATGATGGGGGGGGGGGGGGGGGGGTGGTAAAATCGCGATCTCGATTCTTTACCGAATAATCGTGCAGCTCTACTATATACTGTTTACAGTAAAGCCTTGAATTGAGAGTAAGTTGGTTTGAGAGCATTTTGCAAGACAAGCAAAATTTTTAAATACATTTTGACTTGATATGACTTGCTATACAAGCAATGTCTTGATATACAAGTAGTGTTGTGTCACAACTGAGTATAAAAGAGAAGAGAGGCGCCTCTAAGTTTAACAATATGGTTACATTTAATGAACGTACAACATTTAGCAACTCACATGGTTGATGGTTTAAAGAGGAACATCTAACTATGCAGGCATCTCTGGCAAAGATGTCCACATAGACCATCCTCTGCGCCACCATCGATGTCATCCCTTGCACGCTGCACTCCACGAGAGCCTCAAGGCTCGCTTTCAGATCGCTATACTGCAGGGTAGTCTTCCTGGTCATGATTGCAGACTGACAGCGGTGGTAGCCGGCGGTGCGGGGGATGGTCTATGTGGACAGCTTTACCCCGAATGCCTGTATACTTAGATGTGCCTGTTTAAATCATCAACCATGTAAGTTGCTAAATGTTGTACCATGTGTTGTACCATGTGAGCTGCTAAATGCGCCTCTCTTCTTTTTTATACTCTGTACTTCCTGCTGGATTTTGCTTCTAATCCCCTTGTGGAGGCTTCCATTTGTGGATGGACATTTTATGGTTACACAATCTATCACATTTCTATAATCTTTTTATGTAGACTATAAACTGAAGGTCTTATGAATAAATGGTTGTGGAACCAATCATTTGAGATTACATTATTTCTTAGGGGGAAATTCACTTTCATATACAAGTGTTTTGGATTACAAGCATGTTTCCGGAACGAATTATGCTCGCAATCCAAGGTTTTACTGTAATTTGTGAAGTGTACAGTATGTTATGTGCATTTATTGGCGGGTTGACCATTAAATAAGAATTACTGTATATTATACATATATATTTATGAATAGGTTCTTTAGTAAAGTTACTGTCAGAACTGATATTATGGTAATACCAGAACTAAAATGTGCACATTTGTTTTTTGAATGTTTTTTTTAAATTTGTATATGAAGTTCTTTCCCCCTGGCCTCCTTCCACTCTACAACTAAGATCTATTGCAAAGTAAAACACATCAAAGGGGGGGTTGTGTAATAACCCCTAATCCAAAATCCAAAAGCTTTATTTTTTAACTCAGGATTAAAACTAAAGCTGGCCATACACCATACAATTTTCTTATTCAATTTTCTTTAGATTTACCTTCAACTATGTAGTGCAAGGGTCTGCCTGATTGCATACACATTGAAAGGGTTTAGGTTTCACCTCATATTATATGGTTTTGGTAAATCTAAAGGAAAGTTGAACAGGAAAATTGTATAGTGTATGGCCAGCCCTAGAGTGGGCTAAAAAAAAAAATTCTTGCATGCACCTAATGAGATATGGGGACACATAAAGCTGAATACAGTCACATCTTTGGAAAAGGGAAAACAACCATTAGAATATCTGCCATCTTCCCATTGTATAGCTTTTTTTTTGCCATTCTGTAGTAACATCTCATAAAACTGCTCACTAGGGATGGGCCGAACACCCCTCTGTTCAGTTCGCATCCAGAACATGCGAACAGGCAAAAAGTTTGTTCGAACACACGAACACCGTTAAAGTCTATGGGACACGAACATGAAAAATCAAAAGTGCTAATTTTAAAGGTTAATATGCACGTTATTGTCATAAAAAGTGTTTGGGGACCCGGGTCCTGCCCCAGGGGACATGTATCAATGCAAAAAAAAGTTTTAAAAACAGCCGTTTTTTCGGGAGCAGTGATTTTAATAATGCTTAAAGTGAAACAATAAAAGAAAAATATTCCTTTAAATTTCGTACCTGGGGGGTGTCTATAGTATGCCTGTAAAGTAGCGCATGTTTCCCGTGTTTATAACAGTCCGAGAGCAAAATGACATTTCTAAAGGAAAAAAAGTCATTTAAAAGTGCTAATGCCAGCTATTAATGAATTGTCGCCCCGACAATACACATAAAAGTCATTGAAAGTCATTGAAAAAAAAAAATGCGTGGGGGTCCCCCAAAATTCCATTACCAGGCCCTTCAGGTCTGGTATGGATATTAAGGGGAACTCCATGCCAAATTTTTTTTAATGGCGTGGGGTTCCCCCCAAATATCCATGCCAAACCTGAGGTATGGATTTTAAGGGGCACTCCGCGCCAACATTTAAAAAAAAATGGCGTGGGGTTCCCCCAAAAGTCCACGCCAGACCCTTATCCAAGCACGCAACCTGGCATGCCGCAGGAAAAGAGGGGGGACGAGAGAGCTCCCCCCTCCTGAAACGTACCAGGCCACATGCTCTCAACATGGGGAGGATGTCCCCATGTTGATGGGGACAAGGGCCTCATCCTCACAACCCTTGCCCGGTGGTTGTGGGGGCCTGTGGGCGGGGGGCTTATCGGAATCTGGAAGCCCCTTTTAACAAGGGGGATACCCAGATCCCGGCCCCCCCCTATGTGAATTGGTAAGGGGTACATTGTACCCCTACCATTTCACAAAAAGAAAGTGTCAAAATGTTAAACCACAGGAGACGGCTTGGGACAAGTCCTTTATTAAAAATAAAAAATAAAAAAGAGATTCCAGCGATGTAATCCAATAAATCCATGCTCCTACTCCAGCGATGGAATTCAATTCTCGATCTCCAGCGATGGATGATCTCCAGCGACTCCAGCGAGGAACACACACAGGATCCTGCCTCCACTGGAGGCACCCAGCCAATGACGCGGCGCCAGCTTGACAGCTCTTATGTAGAGGAGATCATCCATCGCTGGGGTAGGAGCATGGATTTATTGGATTACTTCGCTGGAATCTCTTTATATTTTATTTTTTGATTTTTAATAAAGGACTTGTCCCAAGCCGTCTCCTGTGGTTTTGTAACATTTTGACACTTTCTTTTTGTGAAATGGTAGGGCCTTACCAATTCACATGGGGGGGGGGGCTGGGATCTGGGTCTCCCCTTTGTTAAAGGGGGCTTCCAGATTCCGATAAGCCCCCCGCCTGCAGACCCCCACAACCACCGGGCAAGGGTTGTGGGGATGAGGCCCTTGTGCCCATCAATATGGGGACATCATCCCCATGTTGAGGGCATGTAGCCTGGTACGATTCAGGAGGGGGGGCGCTCTCTTGTCCCCCCCCTCTTTTCCTGCGGCCTGCCAGGTTGCGTGCTCGGAAGAGGGGCTGGTGTGGATTTTTGGGGGAACACCACGCCATTTTTTTTTAAAAATTTGGTGCGAAGTTCCCCTTAAAATCCATACCAGACCCTTCGGTCTGGTATGAATTTTTGGCGGGAACCCCACGCCATTTTTTTCTAACTTTGGCGCGGGGTTCCCCTTAATATCCATACCAGACCTGAAGGGCCCGCAATTTTTTTTTTCTTTTTCAATGACTTTCAATAACTTTTATGTGTATTGTCGGGACCGACAATTCATTAATAGCCAGCACTAGCGCTAGCACTTTTGAATGATTTTTTTTTCCCTTTAAAAATGTCATTTTGCTCTTGAGCTGTTATAAACACAGGAAACATGCGCCCCTTTATAGGCATACAATAGACACCCCCCAGGTACAAAATTTAAAGGAATATTTCACTTTTATTGTTTCACTTAAGCATTATTAAAATCACTGCTCCCGAAAAAAACGGGCGTTTTTAAAACTTTTTTTTGCATTGATACATGTCCCCTGGGGCAGGACCCGGGTCCCCAAACACTTTTTATGACAATAGCTTGCATAGTTACCTTTAAAATTAGCACTTTAGATTTCTCCCATAGATTTTTAAAGGGTGTTCCGCGGCTTTTCGAATTTGCCGCGAACACCCCAAATTGTAATCTGTTCAGCGAACGGGCGAACACCCGATGTTCGAGTCGAACTCATGTTCGACTCGAACAGATAGCCCATCCCTACTGCTCACATATCCCAATCTGTCCCTGACATAAACATATAGAATGTGGTGAGATAGGAAAGCCTTAGTATTCATCTCATGCAGCAAGCATCTTTTTTTTTTACTGGAGATCTGCAGAAGGCATTTGTATATTTGTTCCTGCAATGCTGTATATCAGATGTGTATATGAGCCACATATGCTTGAATTAGACAGATGTTAATACGTATTTATCACCTCTTATAAAAACATCAGAAAGTGTTTGTAAAGTCCTGACAGTTATATTAATGTGCACTGTGATTTATACCCTGACTGGCTGCCAGCTTCCATACAGTGTGGCTGAGAAACGAGGCCTTTCAATGAAGAGCTTACATTTTCATTTGTTTTCTCCCAGTTGGGCTTTGAACTATTAAATTTACTATATTTCTCTGACAGATCTGAGTCCGAGGGAGGGTGGTTAGCATTATAACAAGTGCCAAATTCCAGTATTACACCGGCAGGCCTGTACCACACAGTGGGAAGTAACAAGAGGCAATTCAAATCTGATAGGTGTGGAACATTGAAGAGAATTGTAAAGCTGAGTATGATACATGGGGAAATAATATTTGCATACAGTGGACGTATGAAAAAAGCAGAAAATGTGCTGTGCTAAGAATGTATTTTCTATACTTGTGGTTGATTTTACGGAAAATTGGCAAAAAAGAGCAAAACAAATTTACAGAATTATATATAAAAGTAAAATTAGACGTACAGGCATTTGACCAAATCTGTGCTAGGATTTGTCAATGTTTGATTCTAATGAATAAAATATAGCCATAACTATTTTGAAAAAAAAAGTGCCAATGTTTCCCATCTCCATCAATTGTTGGTAATTCTAAACCACAGTGGTTGGGGGAGGGTTTTCACCCAGTGTGTACATCACGTCATTTCATCAAGTATGTGAAATAAAACGAAATATCAATAATATGAAAATTACCTTTATACAGCCAACTATATATCTAACTGTGCCAACTGGATAAATCTGAGATCGATGTAGGTTATTACATGAAGCTCATTCTCAGAGAAGTAGCACTGGACCACTATCCGAGCACAGGCCATTTTTTCATTTGGTTGCTGGGCTGGTGCTTTTAACATAAGCAACTGAGATGCAGGATGGTAAACCAGTCCCTGGCACAGAGCATCTGATGATCTGGAAAGGTTCAAGAAAGTCTGCCAGGAGCCTGACGAGGTCTGAGCACCATGCCCGCCTGGGGCAGTTTGGTGCGATAAGAATCACCAAACTGACCTCTATCTTGATCTTGTGGAGAAGATGAGGAAGAAGTTATAGAGGAAGAAAGGTATAGATCAGGTTGAATCCTACTGTGTAACCAGAACATCCACTGCAAAGGCTTCAGCATGGGTGTCAAACTTAACTTTCTTGTGGGCCGCATCAACATTATTGTTGCCCTCAAAGTGCTGACTGTATCTGTAAAACTATATCCAGGGCTTTTTTTCTCAGAGAATTGGTGCAGGACCTCAACCACGACACCCACCTCCCGCAGAACCACATCAAATAGTGGGTGTGGCCAAATTGCACTACAGTAGGAGGATCTTAAAGGGGCAATTAATACCATGAGTGCCTTATTTGTGGAGTTCAGGAATATGCTACGTACAGAGTGCAGAGTTCAGGGGCACGCTATATACAGAGTGCAACTTTAGGGGTGCGCTAAGCACAGGGTACAGAGTTCAGAGGTGCGTTACGTACATAATGCAGAGATCAGGGCAGGGAAGACAGGGATCTGTGAGACGCTGAGAGGAAAGCTGTCCTTGTAAACACAGAAAGCTTCTGTGTTTACAAGTGACAGCTGTGAACAGGGAGCATAAGAATTCGGCCAAGTTCCGGCTGAAAAAAAGCCCTGGGTGCGAGGAGCACTTGAAATGGCCTGGCAGGCCGGATTCAGCCTGTGGGCCTTGTGTTTGACACATGCGGACTAGAAGATCCCTGAAACTGGAAACAAACCCACTCAGTTTGTTGTTGAACCTGGAAGCCAGGAGGTCCACACGTCTGGCATCCCCCACCTGCAGCAAAGGCTCTGAAAGGGTGAAGAGGCCATTCTTTAAGGTTTCCATTCTTGGGATGTGCATGGTGGACTGGGCTGGAACATGAAGTTGCCCATACCAGAATCAGATTCACGTTTCTTTGAACTGCAAGACTTCTGGTTCCTTCAGGATGGTTGATGTGGGTCACTGTCAATACGGATAGTTAGAGTATTGTTAAGACAGGAAATGGATGGTTCCACAATAGGCAGAGTCCGCATTTTTATGGAACCCTACTCCATAGGGTTTTGCTTGACAAAACGTTTGGCAGATCAAGGACTTAATCCGAGTTAGGCCAATTAATATACAAGCCTGTATATTTATATAGATTATCCCTGCGCTACCTCGGAAACAGCGGTGTATGTGGACAGCTGCAAGCACAGAGTGGGATCAGACAAGGCCCATAAATAGTGCAAAACATAAAGAGAGAGTGCTGCGCTGGTCCAGTGTAATATGATTGTGTAGCAGTGTTTAAATTACGAAAAAGTAAAATTAAAATAAAAAGGGTGTGCAGGTACTGTGTTTGTGTGCACAGTATCCTGTATTGAATTTGTGAACTGTGTATGAGAGAAAAAAAGTCCTATATCCCGCTCGGCCTATGAAAGGGATGGGACAGTGCAATGTGTGTAGGAAACCGATAAAAATAGTTCTCATACACACCTGGTATTGATATAACTTGTGCAAATAAACTCTTAAAGTGCTGTCGTGCCTGTGCAACTCATAAGACTATAAAATTGCAGATGAAAGTGAAAGGGGTATACGGGTACTGTGTTTGTATGCACAGTATCCTGTGAAAAAAATATATATGACAAAATTTCTTATATCCGGTTCTATCTATGAAAGGGCTGTGGCAGCACAGTGTGTGCAAAGAGCCTTAAAGTGCTGTTGTGTCTGTGCAGCCCATACAGATAAAAAGAGTCATATTCATGTAATACAACAGTGATTAAAATAATAAATATCACCAACACAACATGTGCAAACTTCAATCTGTGATCGATATAAAAGTGCAAACTATGCAAAATCCATATTTGTAAAGAACACTGTGCAACCTATGCAAAATATATAAATAATGTGCAAAACCATATAAGTGTAACAAACAGGTGTATGATGTTTCTCTATGACACCCGAATAATTAATAGCACTTCAAAAAAATATATATTGTAACGTGGAGTCCAAACCAAGTCTTTGAAATACAATAAAATGCCAGTGCAAGCTTCAAATGAAATATTTTGTGATCCCTTTAACAATCCAACTGTGCAGCAAAAAATCCGGTGGGGTGCCGAAAGAGAGAGGGTATATGTATCCTTTTCGTGCTCAAACACACACAAGTAAATGATGGCCCCTTACCTTGCGGCAATGGGACAACCACATAGAAGGTATATGGAGGAGATGGTCTCTCTTTGGGGTCCCTGGACCGGAGCCGGTGGTCCCTGTATTTTAATCCCTCAGTACCAGCATCAACAGTAGCAGAGCCAACATAAGGGAGAATAAGAAGGGTACCAGATAGTGTAGTATTTCCAACAAATCGATGTTTTTATTAAAGTTAAAAGCATGTACTCACATGCAGTAGATGCATAACACATGTAAATCCTACGAGCGGCGAGCTCGTCAATCCAAATCTGTGTCCGTGCCTATCCCGTCCCTACGCGTGACGTCACCCAATCACGTGACTTCATCATGTCATCCCCTGATGAAGTCACGTGATTGGGTGACGTCACGCGTAGGGACGGGATAGGCACGGACACAGATTTGGATTGACGAGCTCGCCGCTCGTAGGATTTACATGTGTTATGCATCTACTGCATGTGAGTACATGCTTTTAACTTTAATAAAAACATCGATTTGTTGGAAATACTACACTATCTGGTACCCTTCTTATTCTCCCTTATGTTGGCTCTGCTACTGTTGATGCTGGTACTGAGGGATTAAAATACAGGGACCACCGGCTCCGGTCCAGGGACCCCAAAGAGAGACCATCTCCTCCATATACCTTCTATGCGGTTGTCCCATTGCCGCAAGGTAAGGGGCCATCATTTACTTGTGTGTGTTTGAGCACGAAAAGGATACATATACCCTCTCTCTTTCGGCACCCCACCGGATTTTTTGCTGCACAGTTGGATTGTTAAAGGGATCACAAAATATTTCATTTGAAGCTTGCACTGGCATTTTATTGTATTTCAAAGACTTGGTTTGGACTCCACGTTACAATATATATTTTTTTGAAGTGCTATTAATTATTCGGGTGTCATAGAGAAACATCATACACCTGTTTGTTACACTTATATGGTTTTGCACATTATTTATATATTTTGCATAGGTTGCACAGTGTTCTTTACAAATATGGATTTTGCATAGTTTGCACTTTTATATCGATCACAGATTGAAGTTTGCACATGTTGTGTTGGTGATATTTATTATTTTAATCACTGTTGTATTACATGAATATGACTCTTTTTATCTGTATGGGCTGCACAGACACAACAGCACTTTAAGGCTCTTTGCACACACTGTGCTGCCACAGCCCTTTCATGGATAGAACCGGATATAAGAAATTTTGTCATATATATTTTTTTCACAGGATACTGTGCATACAAACACAGTACCCGTATACCCCTTTCACTTTCATCTGCAATTTTAGAGTCTTATGAGTTGCACAGGCACGACAGCACTTTAAGAGTTTATTTGCACAAGTTATATCAATACCAGGTGTGTATGAGAACTATTTTAATCGGTTTCCTACACACATTGCACTGTCCCATCCCTTTCATAGGCCGAACGGGATATAGGACTTTTTTTTCACTCATACACAGTTCACAAATTCAATACAGGATACTGTGCACACAAACACAGTACCTGCACACCCTTTTTATTTTAATTTTACTTTTTCGTAATTTAAACACTGCTACACAATCATATTACACTGGACCAGCGCAGCACTCTCTCTTTATGTTTTGCAATATACAAGCCTGGTTGCAACAAGAAATAGACTGGAAAAGTCTTAAAAGGGAAGAAGTGCGGGATTGAAAGAAAAACAAACACATACTCACCTAGATGGCTGCAGGGGAAACCCCATGCTGCAGCTGTCCCCTGCTGGCTCTACACTGAGAACTGAGCAATCAAATACCCCTGATCACTCAGTTCTCACTACTCTGTGCTCACTGGAACACCAGACTCTGGTGGGAACAGGGGCAGGCTCTCAGTGACATGCCTGTATATTGAGCAGCTTCTTTGGCGCATTTGTCACACGTAGGGCACCCCATTCACTTTATTGTGGCTCCCCTATATGCAACACATGCAAATGCACTAAAATCTTGCAAAAAAAAAGAGTGAGCACGTGAAGTGTGAATGGGGCCTAAAAAAGCTTACATGGTACCACAAATTTAGTAAAATTCATACCTGTGTATTTAGGTCTGAACCTACCCTACTAGATCTGTCTGGATCTGTCACACAGTCAATTGAGATCTGCATCAGTGACCTGTCAGTACCGCCATTAGTACTGTCACACAGGCCCGCCGTCAGTACCGCCATCAGCACCGTGTACCGTCACACAGGTCCACCATCAGTACTGCCATCAGTGACCAGTCAGTCCCACCATCAGTACCGCCATCATGGCTAAAAGATTTTTTACACCCAAGGAGGCATATACCATGCTTACTATGTCGGGTCGGATGATGAGAGATGATGAGAGCAGCGGGGAGCTCTCATCATCCGATTCTGGTTTGGCATTCGAGCCAGTAGAGAATAGTGGATCAGGGACAGAGTCAGAGGAGGAAACAGTCCCTCCTAAAAGAATAAGGAGATCAGGAACAAGATCAGAAGACCTGCCTACCACCAGCAGCACCAGACCCCAGGAAGAAGAGCCCAGTACCAGTACTGGAATTACACACCAAACCCGAAGAATCCGGGCCCAGTCCTACCTTCCCAATGCCCTGGCAAACCCCTTATGGTTGCCTGCCAGCTCAGGGTCCACTATAATCCCCCCTTTTACCGCACAGCCAAGTGTGCAGCCCGACACTTTTAATTTTTATGCTAACCCCCAGGGAGAGCGCTTCTCCTAGGGGGTTTCGTGATGCAGGCAGGAGCCGCGAGTGCCTTTGGAGGACCCCAGAAGACAAGGATTGGGGTCACTCTGTGCAAAACGAACTGCACCAGTGCTAAAATTGCCTGGGACCTTGCATTCCCCCTGTTCAAAAAAGGATATCATTTATATGGTGGACAATTACTACACCAGCTTGCCCCTTTTTCGTCACCTGTACCATGAAAAAACCCTGGCCTTCGGTACCTTGAGAAAAAAAAGGAAGGGCTTTCCACAAAATTTATCAACAAAAAGGCTACAAAGCGGGGTATCTGCATTTATGAGAAATAAGGAAGTGTTGGCCATGAAGAAAGATGTTCACATGATGTCTACCATCCACAATGAAGATTCAGAGAAGATGTGGCCCTATTGGAAAGCCTGAATGTGTCCACGATTATAATCAGTTCATGGGGGGGGGGGGGGGGGTGGATTTAAATGGCCAGATGCTACAATCATATTTATAAACCTAAAAGTCCTGTTACTGTTATAAAAAAGTTTCATTTAATCATTTTCATATGGCCATTTAATTCGTATGTCTGCTATCAAAAATAAACCAAAAACCAACCCATCATCTACCTCAAATATATTGAAGACATTGTCACTGCCCTGATTTACCAGCAAGGACCCACCCCAGGAAGCATTCACTCTGATGCGAGTGCGAGTCGACTTCATGAGCAACATTTTCCCTATAACATCCACAGAATCAGGAAGAAGATGCCAAAAAAGATGTCGTGTATGCAGCAGAGAAGGCGTTAGAAGAGATTCCAGTTATTATTGTCCCCAATGTCCCTCCCAACCTGGCCTATGCATTGGAGATTGCTTCAGAAGTTAGCACACATCCAAAAGATATAAGTTAATAAGTTCCCCTTTTTTTTAACTGCCGTTTTCGCATTTCAAATACCTATGCGGATAATTTGCCTGCTACCACGTTTCTGCCTTCCACGTTAACTGACCCTGGCTCGTTTACTGGCAATGCCTTTGCCTCCCAATTTAAACCACATTTCTGACTTCCACGTGCACTGACCTCGGCCTGTTAATCAACCATGTTTTTTGCCTGTCACTTTGACTGATCTTTTGCCCTTCTGCTTTAGTACAGAGGTGTCTCACATATCTGAGAGGCTTCAGAATAGAGTTCTGAGTAGAGAAAAACAGTTTTTGGTTGTCTGTGTTCCCAGAACAGGGTCTGAAGTCCAGAGGCTTCAAAGAGTTTTGGATGGGAGAAGCCTCTACCCCTGTCCACCTGGCCCTAAGCTTGATGGTCCTTCCTGCTGCCTGGACCAATACTTTGGCTGTTCTGACCATATCTCTGCCTGTAAAGACCCAGGACTTTATGGACCATGTTTCTTCCTTCTGCCTGTATCAATACTTTGGCTGTGTTGACCATATCTCTGCCTGCTGCCTCTACTGACTATGGACAGTATATCTGCCTGGATGATTCCTTTTGCTGCTGCTGACCACATCTCTGTCTGCTGCCTGGACCATTGCTTTGGCTGTGCTGACAGCATCTCTGCCTGTACTAACTATGGACAGTATTCCTGCCTGCTGCCTGGACGATTTCTTTTGCTGTCACTGATCACATCCCTGCCTGCTGCCTGGACCGATGCTCTCCTCTGTGGACCACTGCACTACTAAAATAACAGGTAATATTTTGTTAATTGGTATGTACTTTCTATGTGTTAGAAATATGAAGGGCCTTCAAAAATCTGATCGGTAGTCATAAAATTGGGTGTAATTTATGCTCCTAGAAAGCCTTGAGGTGCTGCTTGGATGTCGAGCCTCTGTATGTGGCCAAGCTGTGGAAAAGTCTCAAAAGTGGTATCGTCATACTCAGGAGTAGCAGAATGTATTCTGGGGTGCAATTTTTGCTATGTACATGCTGTGTGTTAGAAATATCATATATATTGACAACTTTGTGTAAAAAAAATTATAGGTTTTCATCTTCTTTCCACGTTTTCTGAAAACTTGTGGAAAAAAATGAACCGTTCAAAAGACTCATAATGCCTTAAAGATTTTACGATTGGGTGTTTGCTTTCCAAAATGGGGTCATTTTGTGGGAGTTTCCATTGTCCTGGTGCTCCAGGGGCTTCAAAAGTGTGATAGGTCATCATGAAATTAAATGTGTAAATTTATGCTCCTAGAATGCCTGGAGGTGCTACTTGGATGTTGGGCCTCTGTATGTGGCCAGGCTGTGTAAAAGTCTCACACATGTGGTATCGTCATACTCAGGAGTAGGGATGAGCTTCGTGTTCGAGTCGAACCCATGTTCGACTCGAACATTGGCTGTTCGACCGTCCGTCGAATTGCGAACGTTATGGGCCGTTCGCGCCAAATTCGTGTGGCGCGTCACGGCCCATAATTCACTGCGGCATCGCAGTGCATTGCTGGCTGATGATTGGCCAAGCATGCACTATGACCCGCATGCTTGGCCAATCACAGCGCCGTCAGTAGAGAGAGCTGTAATTGGCCAAAGCCAGGGTGGCTTTGGCCAATTATGGCTCAGGGGATTTAGTACACGCCCCACACTATATAAGGCCGCCTGCACGGCGGCTCTGTGTAGTGTGTTCCGGTGTGCTGATAGAGAGAGAGACAGACAGTGTCATTTGATTTGAGTTAGATAGATTAGGCTAGATCTGTTCCTGCTATTTACATTTAGTGCAGTGCGTCCTGCTCACAGTGTTCAGCTAGATCCGTTCCTGCTATTTACATTTAGTGCAGTGCGTCCTGCTCACAGTGTTCAGCTAGATCTGTTCCTGCTATTTACATTTAGTGCAGTGCGTCCTGCTCACAGTGTTCAGCTAGATCCGTTCCTGCTATTTACATTTAGTGCAGTGCGTCCTGCTCACAGTGTTCAGCTAGATCTGTTCCTGCTATTTACATTTAGTGCAGTGCGTCCTGCTCACAGTGTTCAGCTAGATCTGTTCCTGCTATTTACATTTAGTGCAGTGCGTCCTGCTCACAGTGTTCAGCTAGATCCGTTCCTGCTATTTACATTTAGTGCAGTGCGTCCTGCTCACAGTGTTCAGCTAGATCTGTTCCTGCTATTTACATTTAGTGCAGTGCGTCCTGCTCACAGTGTTCAGCTAGATCTGTTCCTGCTATTTACATTTAGTGCAGTGCGTCCTGCTCACAGTGTTCAGCTAGATCCGTTCCTGCTATTTACATTTAGTGCAGTGCGTCCTGCTCACAGTGTTCAGCTAGATCTGTTCCTGCTATTTACATTTAGTGCAGTGCGTCCTGCTCACAGTGTTCAGCTAGATCCGTTCCTGCTATTTACATTTAGTGCAGTCAGTGCGTCCTGCTCACAGTGTTCAGCTAGATCCGTTCCTGCTATTTACATTTAGTGCAGTCAGTGCGTCCTGCTCACAGTGTTCAGCTAGATCCGTTCCTGCTATTTACATTTAGTGCAGTGCGTCCTGCTCACAGTGTTCAGCTAGATCCGTTCCCATACCTCCCAACTTTTGAACTTCAGAATGAGGGACACTTTAGGGAGGAAGCGACCGACAGCGCACAACGTGCACTGTGGAAAAGTGGGTGTGGTCAAACTATTAACAGTGGGAGGGGTTTAATGGGTGTGGTTAAACAAAACCCAGGTTTCCTTGTACCTCTAAAATATGCTTTGATTGCTGTGCCACAAGATAGAGTCTCACGGACACATGCAAACCCCAGTACTATTATTTAAATAGCAAGACAGACAGATGGCAGGAGAGTGCAGGGATGGTGTCAGCAATGGAGGGGCTCAGCTGTAGTATTTACCTTCCACTTTGATCTGGATGGACAATGACAGGTTCTCTTTACTGCCAGACACCCCTAGGTGACTAAACCTCCTCTCAGATCTCCTGTAGAGGGCCCCAGAGCCCACACACTGGACAGATTCAATCTGCAGAGAGAGATCTCACCAATACATACAGAGAGCTGAGGGGGAGACCAGCCTGACACATCATCCCCCCCCACCAGCACAGTGAGTAGATGGAACCTCACACAGCATGTAATACCCAGGAAGTGATATCCTTAGCACTGCACATAGTGATAGCACAATCACAAACATCAAGGCTGCAGACACACAAACCTCCTCAGAAAGCAGCTGACATGCTGGGACCTGTATTCCCTCCTGTGAATGGCTCAGATATCCCACCAACCAGAGTTTAGCCTCCTCTCACCTCACATTCACCTCCAGTGTTCTCCCTGTGCATAGTACTAACAGAAGCTGCTCATGCTGGAAAGGACCTAGGGGGAGGGGCGGGGCTGAGATAACATGTGCTAGAGGGGAGGGGCCGCTGTGTTCTGTCTAAGCGATGAATGGGGAAGTGTAGTGTGCGGATGTGATAAGGAGGGGGAGGAACACTTCATGTTATGATGTACAATAGGAGCCGCTCTTTCATTACACTGGTTATTTGAGAGAGGGGGCGGGTCTGAGTTGCAGTCCCGCCCATACCCGACATCACATCTTGGATCTGACAGGTGAAGTCTGTCATCGGAACTGCACACTGCACATCCAGCTGGTTTCCCAATCCCTGGCTGTTTACACTGCTGCAGGTCCTATCTAGCCACAAGTTGATATACAACATAAGCAACATAATTATGTGATTATGCGGGACAAACAGCCCTTATAGCGGGATAGCGGGACAAACATCTGCATGCGGGAAAGTCCCGCCCAATCCGGGACGGTTGGGAGGTATGCGTTCCTGCTATTTACATTTAGTGCAGTCAGTGCGTCCTGCTCACAGTGTTCAGCTAGATCTGTTCCTGCTATTTACATTTAGTGCAGTCAGTGCGTCCTGCTCACAGTGTTCAGCTAGATCCGTTCCTGCTATTTACATTTAGTGCAGTCAGTGCGTCCTGCTCACAGTGTTCAGCTAGATCTGTTCCTGCTATTTACATTTAGTGCAGTGCGTCCTGCTCACAGTGTTCAGCTAGATCCGTTCCTGCTATTTACATTTAGTGCAGTGCGTCCTGCTCACAGTGTTCAGCTAGATCCGTTCCTGCTATTTACATTTAGTGCAGTCAGTGCGTCCTGCTCACAGTGTTCAGCTAGATCCGTTCCTGCTATTTACATTTAGTGCAGTCAGTGCGTCCTGCTCACAGTGTTCAGCTAGATCTGTTCCTGCTATTTACATTTAGTGCAGTCAGTGCGTCCTGCTCACAGTGTTCAGCTAGATCCGTTCCTGCTATTTACATTTAGTGCAGTCAGTGCGTCCTGCTCACAGTGTTCAGCTAGATCTGTTCCTGCTATTTACATTTAGTGCAGTGCGTCCTGCTCACAGTGTTCAGCTAGATCCGTTCCTGCTATTTACATTTAGTGCAGTGCGTCCTGCTCACAGTGTTCAGCTAGATCTGTTCCTGCTATTTACATTTAGTGCAGTGCGTCCTGCTCACAGTGTTCAGCTAGATCCGTTCCTGCTATTTACATTTAGTGCAGTCAGTGCGTCCTGCTCACAGTGTTCAGCTAGATCTGTTCCTGCTATTTACATTTAGTGCAGTCAGTGCGTCCTGCTCACAGTGTTCAGCTAGATCCGTTCCTGCTATTTACATTTAGTGCAGTGCGTCCTGCTCACAGTGTTCAGCTAGATCCGTTCCCATACCTCCCAACTTTTGAACTTCAGAATGAGGGACACTTTAGGGAGGAAGCGACCGACAGCGCACAACGTGCACTGTGGAAAAGTGGGTGTGGTCAAACTATTAACAGTGGGAGGGGTTTAATGGGTGTGGTTAAACAAAACCCAGGTTTCCTTGTACCTCTAAAATATGCTTTGATTGCTGTGCCACAAGATAGAGTCTCACGGACACATGCAAACCCCAGTACTATTATTTAAATAGCAAGACAGACAGATGGCAGGAGAGTGCAGGGATGGTGTCAGCAATGGAGGGGCTCAGCTGTAGTATTTACCTTCCACTTTGATCTGGATGGACAATGACAGGTTCTCTTTACTGCCAGACACCCCTAGGTGACTAAACCTCCTCTCAGATCTCCTGTAGAGGGCCCCAGAGCCCACACACTGGACAGATTCAATCTGCAGAGAGAGATCTCACCAATACATACAGAGAGCTGAGGGGGAGACCAGCCTGACACATCATCCCCCCCCCCCCCCCCCCCACCAGCACAGTGAGTAGATGGAACCTCACACAGCATGTAATACCCAGGAAGTGATATCCTTAGCACTGCACATAGTGATAGCACAATCACAAACATCAAGGCTGCAGACACACAAACCTCCTCAGAAAGCAGCTGACATGCTGGGACCTGTATTCCCCCCTGTGAATGGCTCAGATATCCCACCAACCAATCAGAGTTTAGCCTCCTCTCACCTCACATTCACCTCCAGTGTTCTCCCTGTGCATAGTACTAACAGAAGCTGCTCATGCTGGAAAGGACCTAGGGGGAGGGGCGGGGCTGAGATAACATGTGCTAGAGGGGAGGGGCCGCTGTGTTCTGTCTAAGCGATGAATGGGGAAGTGTAGTGTGCGGATGTGATAAGGAGGGGGAGGAACACTTCATGTTATGATGTACAATAGGAGCCGCTCTTTCATTACACTGGTTATTTGAGAGAGGGGGCGGGTCTGAGTTGCAGTCCCGCCCATACCCGACATCACATCTTGGATCTGACAGGTGAAGTCTGTCATCGGAACTGCACACTGCACATCCAGCTGGTTTCCCAATCCCTGGCTGTTTACACTGCTGCAGGTCCTATCTAGCCACAAGTTGATATACAACATAAGCAACATAATTATGTGATTATGCGGGACAAACAGCCCTTATAGCGGGATAGCGGGACAAACATCTGCATGCGGGAAAGTCCCGCCCAATCCGGGACGGTTGGGAGGTATGCGTTCCTGCTATTTACATTTAGTGCAGTCAGTGCGTCCTGCTCACAGTGTTCAGCTAGATCCGTTCCTGCTATTTACATTTAGTGCAGTCAGTGCGTCCTGCTCACAGTGTTCAGCTAGATCCGTTCCTGCTATTTACATTTAGTGCAGTGCGTCCTGCTCACAGTGTTCAGCTAGATCCGTTCCTGTTATCTTCCTACTGACAGGCAGGCTTGTCTGGTTACAGTATATAAAGCTACCTGAAGAAAATTACAGGTGTTCTATCCCAGCTTAGTGCAGCTACAGGCCATTAGTATGTCTGGAAGGCCAAGAAGGAGAGGCAGACAGTCACAAGCCAATAAGAGAGGGCAAGCAGGCTCTGTGTCTAGTGCTGGTCGTGGAGACGGTGCATCCTCATCAGCACGTGGCCATGGGACACGCTTGGCCTTTTTTTCGGCAGCTGGCCGTGTTGAGCCGCAACATGCGGAAGACTTGGTCGAGTGGATGACCAAGCCGTCCTCATCCTCCTCATCCTCTCTCACCCATGCCCAGGGTGCTTTGTCTGGCAAAGCAGCGGCCTCTTCCCTCAGCTCAATGTCATCAGTGACTCCTTCCCTAGCTCCACCATGTCCTCCTGAGGATTCCCTCGAACTGTTTGACCACAGTGTTGGGTACATGCTCCAGGAGGATGCCCAGCGTTTGGAAGGCTCTGATGATGATACTGAGCTCGATGAAGGCAGTAACATGAGCACGGACAGAGGGGGTGCCCAAGAAGGACAGCAATTTGGCAGTCATGCTCCCCCTGCTGCAGCATACTGCCAGGTTTGCTCCAGTGATGAGGAGGGAGGGGATGATGAGGTCACTGACTCAACATGGGTGCCTGATAGGAGAGAGGAGGAGGAGGAGGATGCGGCACATCACCAACGAGGCAGGATGCCCTCCAGGGGCCAGCCTAAGGGCAGCACATTGACTGCATCACACCCCAAAGCTCCACATGTGCAGGGCGCTGCAGTCTCTGCGCGTTATTCAAAAAGTTCTTTGGTGTGGGCCTTTTTTGAGACGAGTGCATCAGATCGCACCGCTGCTATTTGCAACATATGTCTCAAGCGTATCTCGCGTGGCCAAAACATCTCCCGCTTGGGTACCACATGCTTGACCAGACATATGTTGACCTGCCATGCAGTTCGTTGGCAAGCATATCTAAAAGACCCACACCAAAGAACAAAGAGGATCTCTCCTTGCTCCTCATCAGCTGAGATTTCCAACCCCACTAGACCTTCAGTCCTCTCTGAGACCTGCAGTGAGAGGAATGAAGGTGTAGAATTAGGTGTGTCACAGCCAAGTACTTGTGGGCAATCTGCTTTTGGTACACCGACGTCAGATTGTACCAGGCAAATTTCCCTGCCCCAGCTGCTGCACCGCCGAAAGAAGTTTGCTCCCAGCCATCCACATGCCCAGCGGTTGAATGCTAGCTTGGCAAAATTGCTAGCACTTCAACTGCTGCCTTTTCAGTTGGTAGACTCTGCCCCCTTCCGTGAGTTTGTGGAATGTGCGGTTCCTCAGTGGCAGGTACCCAAACGCCACTTTTTCTCACGGAAGGCGATTCCGGCTCTCTACCGGCATGTGGAAGGCAATGTCCATGCCTCGCTGGACAGGGCCGTCAGCGGTAAGGTGCATATTACCGCTGACTCATGGTCCAGCAGGCATGGACAGGGACGTTACTTAAGTTTCACGGCGCATTGGGTGACTCTGCTGGCAGCTGGGAAGGATGCAGGACAAGGTGCAGTAGTGTTGGAGGTTGTTCCGCCACCACGCCTCCAAAATGCTGATTGTGACACACCTCTCTCCTCCACCCCTCCTCTTCTTCTTCCTCCATGGCCTCTTCCTCGGAACCAGCGGTGCTCCGTAGGCGTTCAAGGGGCTACGCAAGTACGCAGGCCAAAAGATGCCATGCGGTGCTTGAGCTGGTGTGCTTGGGGGACAGGAGCCACACTGGGGCAGAGGTTCTGTCAGCTCTGCAGGGGCAGGTTCAGAGGTGGTTGACGCCACGCCAACTTAAGGCAGGAATGGTGGTTTGCGACAATGGCACCAACCTCCTCTCTGCCCTCCGACAGGGACAACTGACCCATGTGCCCTGTTTGGCTCACATCCTTAACTTGGTGGTGCAGCGGTTCTTGGGCAGGTACCCGGGCTTACAGGATGTCCTGAGGCAGGCCAGGAAAGTCTGTGTGCATTTCCGCCGGTCATATAATGCCAGTGCTCGGCTGACGGACCTCCAAAAGGAGTTTAACCTGCCCAAGAACCGCCTAATCTGTGACATGCCCACCAGGTGGAACTCAACGTTGGCCATGCTGCAGCGGCTGCACACGCAGCAGAGGGCCATCAATGAGTACCTGTGCGACTATGGCACCAGGACAGGGTCAGGGGAGCTTGGTTTTTTTTCCCCACGCCAGTGGGCCATGATCAGGGATGCATGCACTGTCCTGTCACCATTCGAGGAGGCCACGAGGATGGTGAGCACTGACAGTGCATGCATCAGTGACACTGTCCCCCTTGTCCACCTGTTGGAGCACACGCTGCGTGGAATAATGGACAGGGCACTTGAGGCAGAACAGAGGCAGGAAGAGGAGGACTTCCTTAGCTCTCAAGGCCCCCTTTATCCAGACAGTGTTCCTGCGTGCCCGCCGATCACACAGGAAGAGGACGAGGAGGAGGAGGAGGAGGAGGAAGATTGTGTCAGTATGGAGGTGGAGCCTGGCACTCAGCATCAGCAGTCTTTAAGGGATCAGTCCCAAGGAACACATGGACTTGTACGTGGCTGGGAGGAGGTGGCTGCGGACGTTGTTGTCCTTAGTGACCCAGAGGACTCCGGACCGAATGCCTCAGCAAACCTACACTGCATGGCCTCCCTGATCCTGCAAAGCCTGCGTAAGGATCCTCGTATTCGTGGTATCAAGGAGAAGGACCAATACTGGCTGGCAACCCTCCTTGATCCACTTTACAAGGGTAAGGTTGCGGACCTTATCTTGCCATCGCAGAGGGAGCAGAGGATGGAACATCTTCGGGAGGCCTTGCAGAAAGGTCTGTGCAACGCGTTCCCAGAGACTGGGAGGTTACAAACTCCTGTTTCTGGACAACGTGTTGCTGAGGCTTCGGTCAGTCAAAGAAGGAGCGGTGGAGAAGGTGGCCGTCTGACCGATGCGTTCAGACAATTTTTTGGTCCGCAGCCCCAAGGTATGATCGGTTCCAGCAACCATCGCCAGCGTCTGTTTTACATGGTGCAGGAATACCTAGGGGCAAGATCAGACTTGGACACCTTTCCCACCGAAAATCCTCTGGGTTACTGGGTCTTGAGGATGGATCACTGGCCAGAGCTTGCACAGTATGCAATTGAGCTACTGGCCTGTCCTGCATCCAGCGTTCTTTCGGAACGCACATTCAGTGCTGCTGGAGGCGTGGTAACCGATCACAGGGTGCGTCTGTCCACTGACTCGGTCGATCGGCTGACCTTCATAAAAATGAATCAGTCTTGGATCACCACCAGCTACCAAGCACCTGATGCTGATGTAACTGAATAATTTTTTTCAGATCCCTTCAAAGACTGCCTATGCTGATGCTGAGTGACTATCCCTGAGTAATTATCCTCTTCCTCCTCAATCATCACGCTGATAGCTTGTAAGAACATTTTTGGTTCTGGGCGCCACCACCAGTGCCTAAGGCACAATTTTTCAGCCCCTGTTTAACAGGGGCGTGTAATTACAATTTTTGATGTAATACTTTGCAGCAGGGCTCGTTCCTGCATTCCAACTAGAGTGTCTGTGAGGGGTTGCAGTGTTGTGGCACCAGCACCAGTGCCTAAGGCCCAATTTTTCTGCCCCTGTCTAACAGGGGCGTGTAATTACAATTTTTGATGCAATACTTTGCAGCAGGGCTCGTTCCTGCATTCCAACTAGAGTGTCTGTGAGGGGTTGCAGTGTTGTGGCACCAGCACCAGTGCCTAAGGCCCAATTTTTCTGCCCCTGTCTAACAGGGGCATGTAATTACAATTTTTGATGCAATACTTTGCAGCAGGGCTCGTTTCTGCGTTCCAACTAGAGTGTCTGTGAGGGGTTGCAGTGTTGTGGCACCAGCACCAGTGCCTAAGGACCAATTTTTCTGCCCCTGTCTAACAGGGGCGTGTAATTACAATTTTTGATGCAATACTTTGCAGCAGGGCTCGTTCCTGCGTTCCAACTAGAGTGTCTGTGAGGGGTTGCAGTGTTGTGGCACCAGCACCAGTGCCTAAGGCCTAATTTTTCAGCTCCTGTTCAACAGGGGCATGTAATTACAATTCTTGATCTAATATTTCACAGCAGGGCCCTGTGAGGGCTTACAGTGTTGTGGCCACAGCAACACCTAAGGCCCAAATTTCTGCTGAGTATATAGGGCAGGACCCTACTTTCAAACATCTAACTTACAAACGACTCCTACTTGCAAACGGAAGGAGACAACAGGAAGTGAGATGAAATCTACCCCTAGGAAGGGAAATTCTCTCCTGTAAGAGTTAATATGGGAAAACAATTTCTCCTTTCCACTGATGCTTTCCAATCCTTGTTCCACAAAAAAACCCAAATTTTCAAAAAACATTTTTCATTGGGACAAAAAAGTGAGGTGAAATCTTCTGAAGAGGAGGAAAGACAGCAAAACAAATGTCACAGGGGTGATAACCCTTCCCTATGTTTTCCAAAAAGCTTAAAAAAGATTTTTTGGCTGGAGCTAAACACGTTAAAAATGTACCCGTTCAAAATTACAAAGAGATTCTACTTAACAACAAACCTACAGTCCCTGTCTTGTTTGCACCGCCTGTATACTGCTGTTCAGAGTATATAGGGCCTTTCCTTATTTTAATTTGGGTGCGGGGTTCCCCTTAATATCCATACAGGACCCAAAGGGCCTGGTAATGGACTGGGGGGGTACCCATGCCGTTTGTCTCACTGATTTTCATCCATATTGCCATGACCCGACATGACATTAAACCCGCAAGCAGTTTTAAATGAGATTTTTTCCTTTAAAAATGACATTTGGTGCAGGGACTGTTCTAAACATGGGAAACACGCGTCACTTTACAGGCATACTATAGACACCCCCCAGGTACGATATTTAAAGGAATATTTCACTTATTTTTTTTTACTTTAAGCATCATTAAAATCACTGCTCCCGAAAAAACGGCCGTTTTTAAAAGTTTTTTTTGCATTGATACATGTCCCCTGGGGTAGGACCCGGGTCCCCAAACCCTTTTTCGGACAATACCATGCAAATTAGCCTTTAAAATGAGCACTTTTGATTTCGAACGTTCGAGTCCCATAGACGTCAATGGGGTTCTAACGTTCGTGCGAACTTTCGGTCCGTTCGCGGGTTCTGGTGCGAACCGAACCGGGGGGGTGTTCGGCTCATCCCTACTCAGGAGGAGTAGCAGAATGTATTTTGGGGTGTAATCACAAGTATGCATATGCTGTGTATAAGAAATAACTTGTTATTATGACAAAATAATATACACTAATTTGGACGATTTTTACCAAAGATATGTAGCAGTATCAATTTTGGCCCAAATTTATGAAGAAAAATTACTTATTTGCAAAATTTTACAAAAAACTAAAAAAAAGTGTTTTTTCAAAATTCTCACCCTTTGATTAAATACCACCAAAAGAAATCTCTATTTGTCTAAAAAAAAAAGATAAATATTTTGTTTGGGTACAGTGTTGCATGACTGAGTAATTGTCATTCAAAGTGTCAGAGCACTGAAAGCTGAAAATTGGTCTTGGTAGGAAGGGGGTATAAGTTCCCTGTATTGAAGTGGTTAAAGAAAAAAAAAGTAGACGGTTAGCCCCAGAGCGCTGGTACTTGGTGCTAAGTACGCCACTGGTGTATCCACTTCTGTCGGGGAACCTATATACAGTAGCTGGTACATAGTTATCTTCCAGTAGTCCCTCTGGTTACACTTTAGCAGCATCACTTAACGCTTTTAACAGCACTTAGATTCACACTTGCAATGTCTACATATATTGACACTTATGTCCCACTGTGGCTCACACTGGTAATAAGCAGAGATCCCAAGTAAAGAGGGAGAGAAAAAAAGTGTCTCAGCTAGAGCCCAGCAAATAAATGCCTTAGGGGGAAGTCTGGGAAAAGTAAGCACCAAGGAGGCGCCTGGTACACAAGGACAAAAACCCTACTTACTGTAGATGAGGTCCTGAGAAAGCCTTGGGGTACCACCACTGGCATAATTGGGGATAAAACAAAACGATCCAAGGAAAATGAAGCCCCTGCTAGTCTTTGTCCTTCTGACAGGCATACCCCCCAGGGCCGGTACAAGGCAGGGGCGGAGAGGGCACGTGCCCTGGGCGGTACCATTTGGTATGGGTGGGGGGCGCAGCTGTGCGCTCCTGCATGATCCTCCCTACCCTTCCCTCAGCACACAACTACACTGTTACTCCACTACGGAGGAGTCCCGTTGTCTCTGCCAGCGCCGTGACGTCACTCACGGCCGGAGGCGAGGTGGGAGGACGCAGAGAGGAGCGCAGGGAGGCGGGAGCTGTGTTGTGTCGTGTCGTGTCGGCATCTGTTATCTCAAGCGGAGCCGAGCTGAGGAGCTGCTGCCTGGCTGGCTGGATTCAATCTGGAAGGTAGAAGAGCGCAGTGCCAGTGTTCTGACTCAGATATTTAGCAGTGGTGGCCACTGGTCATTAACCTCGCCTCAGCCTCCTCTCCTCCCCCCAATCCAGACATTTATTAATCTGTTTTTTAGTGTTTACTTACACAAGTTCAGACTCATAACTTCTGAGTCTGAACTTGTGTAAGTAAACACTAAAAAACAGATTAATAAATGGCTGGATTGGGGGGAGGGGAGGAGGCTGAGGCGAGGTTAATGACCAGTGACCACCACTGCTGAATACCCCACAATACTGTCCAATACCCCACAATACTGTGCAATACTCTGCAATACCCCACAATACTGTGCAATACTCTGCAATACCCCACAATACTGTGCAATACTCTTCAATACCCCACAATACTGTGCAATACTCTGCAATACCCCGCAACACTGTGCAATACTCTGCAATACCCTGAAATACTCTGCAATACCCCACAATACTGTGCAATACTCTGCAATACCCCACAATACTGTGCAATACTCTGCAATACCCCACAATACTGTGCAATACTCTGCAATACCCCACAATACTGTGCAATACTCTTCAATACCCCACAATACTGTGCAATGCTGTGCAATACCCCGAAATACTGTGCAATACCCCGCAACACTGTGCAATACTCTGCAATACTCCACAATACTGTTCAATACTCTGCAATACCCTGAAATACTCTGCAATACCCCACAATACTGTGCAATACTCTGCAATACCCTGAAATACTCTGCAATACCCCACAATACTGTGCAATACTCTGCAATACCCCACAATACTGTGCAATGCTCTGCAATACCCTGAAATACTCTGCAATACCCCGCAACACTGTGCAATACTCTGCAATACCCTGAAATACTCTGCAATACCCCGCAACACTGTGCAATACTCTGCAATACCCTGAAATACTCTGCAATACCCCGCAACACTGTGCAATACTCTGCAATACCCTGAAATACTCTGCAATACCCCGCAACACTGTGCAATACTCTGCAATACCCTGAAATACTCTGCAATACCCCACAACACTGTGCAATACTCTGCAATACTCCACAATACTGTGCACTGTGCAATACTCTGCAATACTTGTATTGTTTTAAGTATATTCTTGTTTTGAAACGACATTGATTCTTTATTAAAACCGGGGGGGGGGGGCGCAGTTTGCCATCTTCGCCCTGGGCACCAAATGGCCTTGTCCCAGCACTGATACCCCCTAAGGAGTCTTCAGGGACGGGATTCCACCAGACGGGAACACTACAGTACTGGACAAGTAAAGCACTCAAAGGCTACCTCACAAATTGCTCAAAGGTACCTAGGCAAACACTGTCAGCATAGTTTAGTAGCAAAAGACACATTAAATGCTGAAACTGCTAATGCCGCGTACATACGAGCGGACTTTATGGCAGACATTGCCCGGCGGACTTTTCGACGTACTTTACGACGGACTTTCTGAATGAACGGACTTGCCTACACACAATCCACCAAAGTCCGTCGAATTCGTACGTGATGACGTATGACTGGACTAAAACAAGGAAGTTCATAGCCAGTAGCCAATAGCTGCCCTAGCGTGGCTTTTTTTCCTTCGAACTAGCATACAGACGGCGGACTTTTCGACCGGACTCGATTTCAACGGATTAATTTAAAACATGTTTCAAATCTAAGTCCATCAAACTTTTGAGAAAACAAAGTCCACTGGAGACCACACACAATCGAATTGTCCGACCAAATCCTGTCCACCGGGCAAAGTCTGCCGTAAAGTCCACTCGTGTGTACGCGGCATAATCCTCTCAGCAGGGTCTCGGTATGCCTTCCATGAAAATGCTGAGAATCAGCCGATCCAAAAAGCTGCAACTATTGCAGAACTTTATCAGAAGAAATACGAATCTTGATAAAAAGGTAGGAAAATATATATTTTTTGCTCCTAGAGAAGAGGCCATTCTCCTAGGACACTATCTAAAAACTGAAGCAGGATGGGAGTGGGAGGGGTTATACTGGGCTGTCTTTACAGCTTTATTTTCCAGTGTCAAGTCTACTAAAGACAGCACCATAATGCCAATAAATAATGTAACTGAACACATCATCCCATGTCCCTTAAAGTGGATGTAAACCCTCACATATACCCAGTGACGTGAACAACCTCAGATGATACATAGGGATGAAACAAATCTCCCTACATAAGTTTTACATGTATATCTGCTGTCTTCAGCTTTATATATTCTTTAATAAGTTCAGATCGTGTTAGGAGATTTTCTCTTCCTGGTTAGCACTTCAGTGAAGCCTGAGCATACAGCCAAGACAGCTGAGTGGAGGAAAGGCATACACCCCCTCATAGGTAGAGACTTTCAGATCTGTTTGTTGAATCATTCAGCTCTGTGTCAATCTATTTATAGCATCCTCCCCAACCCAAAACTCAGTCTGCTTTTATCTCCTGTGTCGGAGAACTTGTCAAACGTTCTCATGCTGATCACAGAAGAACGGAGCAGGAGAAAGCAATGGGACATAGGGCTTTGAAGAGAGATTGGAAAACACTGCAGATATATGTGCCCAGCGCAAATGTCATGAATTGAGTTTACATCCACTTTAATGTAGAATTAAGATTTCTATATAAAAAAAAAACAAAAACAAATACACTTTGGGACATAGATCGGCCGTTGGGAAACACATTTCAAAGTGATAAAAAATTTAAGTAGGTAGTAGGAATAAGAAGCAAATATTTAATTATTTATTGTGTAGAACAACTATTAAAAATATTAAGCTGTTTGTGAATAAGTGAATGCCCCATACCTGACTCAGTTCCCCTTAGTACCCTTTCTAAATATAACACAATTGCAGCTAATATCCCTGGTGAATATGTACAAGCCTGATTTACATACAATTAGTCCTTTGTAAATGAGTTTCTGCTTAATTTAACTGAACTTCTTTCCCCTTGGTTAAAACAGAGATGGAAGAACTGGAGAACTAATGTAATTTAGCCAAGTCCCTAAATAATTGATTTGTTTCTGAATAAGATATGTGTGTTATGTTCCCCTGGCAAACTGGAAAATTTGTGAAAGTCTATAGCCATCTTGCAATAAAAGTTCCTACAATGGAGAAAACCAAATATGTCTAAAATAAATTACACCAACCCAGGCAAACGATGAAGGTCCCTTAATTACACAGCTACCGTAAATTGGCTGAATGAGCATTAATTTAGTCTACTGTTATTAACAATCCCTATTATGACAGATTAGAAGACAGAGACCAAAAAACAACATAGTCTTAGCTAAAACAAAAATGACCTTCAATTTACAAATTACACCACTGAAATGCAAAAAGGTCAAAGATCTACAATATTAGCTATGAGTGCCTACAGTACTGTGTCTTTACCCTAGATAAATAATAGTCAAATGTTTGGCCAAAGATCAAATCACTGAATCATGTTATTTTAAACTCCTTATACATTTTAATATCCTTTTGGCAGGCATGTGCACAGCAGGCACCTTCAATCCAAGTTTTTGTATGAAAACAATAATGTTTTAAAATGATCCAACACAGATGATGGACCTTTCAACCCGACCCCAAGATCCAACAGCCAAAAGGGGTTTACGAAGGCCTATAAAGTATCAAGCACACAATTCTAAAGGAATTCTCAGGGTCAGGTGACATTCATCCAATGCTGATAGGCACCATCACACTTTGTAGTACAGCAATGATATATTGTCTTTGCAATTTAGCACTCTGAATATTCTTACAAAAAAAAAAAATAAGTTAAGGAATATTTTATAACTACATCAATAAGAATAATATATTGCTGTGCTCAAATGAACTATACAAGTTAAAACAAAACAAGCCTGTACCTTACATGACCCAATAATCAATGACCATAGGCGTGCGCACAGGGTGTGCCGGGTGTGCCCAGGCACACCCTAATCACCCCGTGCACATTAGTGTTATCGCTCTGTGTAGCAACAGAAACAGGGGAAAGATCTCCCTCTTATCGGCTCTGCTATAAGAGAAGTGTTTATGCTCTTCTCTTTCACTGTGCCGGCAGGGAGATCAATGTGACGGGGTCATATATATGTAGACACCCGCACACGCATGTGTGTTTAAGCTTAAGGGTGCACACCCTAATGCAATAGGCTGCGCACACCTATGTCAATGACATAAAAATAATAGGTAAATAATGGAACAAAATCCAGTAACTCTTGTGTGGAGAATACAAAAAGGGAGACAATAAAGGAGAATATGTACCTTACAGAGCATAGCCCTATATTTGTATAGATAGTGACAGCCAGGATCTTGTTATCTGTGACCCAAGGAGACATGTATCTAATGTGCTAAATCAAAAGAACCTTTGTTACGACTGGGCATTTACAATGGATAAGGAATGTTAAAGTGAGCACATTTAGTCCAACAGAGACATACCACACATGACTATTTAGAGATGGAACAGAAACAATGCTACAAAGATGAATCAGTCATAAGCAGCTAGGTGGAAATACTTGAGATTTTATTGTACAGAAAATATTGTAGGGTTTATTTAAAAAATAGCCTCTAAGCTGCTGGCCAAGATGGTGAATGTCCCTAAAACCCGCAGAACCTACTGCAAGAAATGTGGAAAGCATCAGACCCACAAGGCCACCCAGTACAGGAAGGGAAAAGACTCCCTCTATGCCCAGGGAAAGGGGGCGATACGACCGCAAGCACAACAGATATGGTGGGCAGACTAAGCTGACCTTCCATAAAAAGGCCAAGACCACCAAGAAGATTGTGCTGATGCTGGAGTATGTTGTCTCGAACTGCTGATCGAAGCGGATGTTGGATATAAAGAAAAGCCTGGAGCAACAGCATGCAATGATGTATGCGAAGGGCGCACATGACAGTGGTAGCAGTGTAAAGGGTTAAGGTTATGTTGTGAATGTGGAGCCGAGGGGGAGGGAGGAGCAGGGGAGGGACTAGTTAAAAGGGGTTCCCGCTCTGGGAGGGACAACAGAAAGATTAGGAAAGTTCTCAGGAAGGTTGTGCTACCAACATGGCTGAATTGGAGGGGCTCATGGCCCAGTTGAGGGAAGAAGCAGCGGTGCGGGGTGCTGAGTGGCTCCAGGAGACGATCGCAGCCGCCCTACAAGGCTCCATGATGCAGGCAAGTGGGGGAGAGAGAAGCGGCACCAGAGCACGCCGCTCTCGTCCGCCTGAGCGGTTCTCTCCGGACCGCATGACACCAGCGCAGCGGCACTCGGGTAGTCTGTCTTCCAGACTCCCGGGGGGACCACCGGCGAAACGGCAAGCGGGAAGAGAGCGGGTCAGCGGGCGTGCGGCCCCGGCGGGACAGGAGCAGAGGCAGGCCAGGGAACCGGCCACAGTGAGGCCTACTATTAGGAGACGCACGGAGAGCGCAAGCCCCGCCCCCAGGATGACGGCGGGGAGCTCCGCCATCGCGGCAACTGCACTGCCTGGAGGGATCCCCGGGCCTTCTAATTCGGCGGCAGGGGACAGGCAGAGGAGAGAGAGAAGCAGGGCTGGCATAACAAATGCAGGAGCGGAGGCTGGCAGGACTGAGGTAGCCCACACCGGTCCTGGGAAGGCGATCCGAAAATCCACAGAAGGTTTTGCTGCGCGGAGGAGGGGAAGGATGGCGAACAATGCGGCAGCTGCGGTTCACATCCCGGGCGGGCCTACGTCGGATGCAGGTGAAGAGTCGGGTCGGAGCGGAAGAGATGAGGAGTCCGGATCGGAGGAGGAGGCGGCCCCCCTGCCCAGGAGGATGGGGCCTGAGGAGAGCAGACGGTCGGCTGATGGGGCGACACCTATGCAGCCAGGTGAGCCAGCACAGATCATTACAATGTCTAGCTTAAATGATGCAGCATGTGTAGCAACTGGGGCTGGGGGGTCAGAACAAAGCATGGTGGGACCTGCTATAGGGGTGGGTAATCCGGGTTTCCTGGGTTTTCTAACAGGCATAAAAGAACTGGTGCAGAGGTTGGAGGCTGCAGAGAAGCCGGTAGAAGGTCCGGGAGCCGCATGGGTACAGCAGTCAAGGAAGGATTTAGGAAGTACTGGGGGGGACCCGACCACAGAGGTTTCAGCTGTGGTCGCGGTGCCTGCTCAGCAAGCCACGGGGAGTGGGGTTGCGCAAGGGAAGGAAAAAGCAGCGCCGACAAGTGAGGCTGCGGCGAGGAAGGATATCATCAGGCTGGCGGACGCGGCTCGCTGTGAAGTGTATGTGTGCTACGAGGGGCCGTTAGGAGCGCACTTGAAACAAGAAGTGCGGGAAAAGTTATGGAAAGGTGAGTATGTGGAGATATTTTCGTTACTGCCCTTGGAGAAGTTCAATCTTGACAGAGTCAAGCCGGACGACTCCAAGAAGGAAGATGAGGAAAAGAGAAGGTATAGGCTGATACCCAGGACATTTACAAATTGGTTACAAGCGTTCGCGATCATGGCAAGTGTGATAGGGGAGAAGCAACCGGAACACTGTTCTGCGCTTTTCTGCTATCAAGATGCGATAGGGGAAGCGTATAGAGTATATGGAGGTACGGCATGGTTGCGATATGACGAACAGTTCAGGCAGAGGAGAGCAGTTCGCCCAGAGCTACGTTGGGAACATAAGGACATCAGCCTATGGATGCGCCTGATGACGACGGCGAGGGCGCCGAATCAGTTTTTTCAAGGGGGAGCCGGTGGACCGTCCGCCCAGGGACATTCGGCTGGAAACAAAAAAGGGGTTTGCTGGCAGTACAACTCAGGATCCTGTAAGTTTGGAGGAACATGTAAGTTCAAGCATGAGTGTTCAGGCTGCGGGGGAACACATCCATCATCCAGATGCTTTAAGCAGGGAAAAGGTCGACAAGGAGAGGCTGGGAACAAAAGGGAGGACGCCGGTGATGGTGGAAAGGATGCGGCCGTTTCTCGGTAAGTACCCAGACAGGAAGGCAGCATCGCTATTAGAAGATGGATTTGCGTTAGGTTTTAGGATTCCATGTGATTTATCAGTGACTCCCCCAGTGCCCAAAAATTTAAAGTCAGCCCTGCAACATCCGGAAGTGGTTTCAGAGAAACTGCGGAAGGAAGTGGCTTTAGGTAGAATGAGTGGCCCTTTCCCAGTAGTACCTATAGTTGATTTGGTGATATCTCCGCTGGGCGTGGTGCCCAAAAAGGAACCCAACAAATTCAGGCTCATTCACCATTTGTCCTTCCCAAAAGGAGGATCCGTGAATGATGCTATAGACCAAGAAGCATGCTCAGTGACGTATACGTCTTTTGATGCTGCGGTAAGGTGGGTGAGATACTATGGAAAAGGTGCATTGATGGCTAAGGCAGATATAGAGTCAGCGTTTCGACTGCTGCCGGTTCATCCGGATAGTTTCCGGTTGCTCGGGTGCCATTGGAATGACGGATTCTATGTCGATCAATGCCTGCCAATGGGTTGCTCGGTGTCGTGTGCGATATTTGAGCAATTCAGCTCCTTTGTGGAGTGGGTGGTAAGGGATATAGCCGGGGTGAATTCGATAATTCACTACTTGGATGATTTTCTATGCATAGGCCCGGCATCTTCTAGAGTATGCGCGGTGTTGCTAGCTTCATTGCAACATATAGCTAGCAGGTTTGGCATTCCATTGGCGGATGACAAAACGGAGGGACCCTGCGCGGTCATCTCGTTTTTAGGGATTGTACTAGACTCAGAAGCTATGGAATGTAGATTACCTGCTGACAAATTGGAGGATTTGAAAAAAGAGGTGGCCGGGTTGATGGGAATTAAAAAGGTACAACTGCGTAGGTTGCAATCGGTGTTGGGCAAACTGAATTTTGCTTGCCGCATACTTCCGATGGGGAGAGTGTTCAGTCGCCGGCTGGCGGCCAGCACGAGTGGGGTAAAATCACCAAAACATTTCGTGCGTTTGGGGAAAACGCATAGGGAGGATCTGAGGGTATGGCATACCTTTCTGGAATCCTTTAATGGCAGGGCAATGTGGATGTCGGGGCCAGTCAGCAATTTTGACCTGGAATTGTTTACCGACGCCGCAGGGGCAACAGGTTTTGGGGCGTTTTTTCAGGGAAAATGGAGCGCGGGTCCATGGCCGCAATCTTGGATAGACGAGGGATTCACGAGGAACCTGGTTCTGCTGGAACTGTTTCCGGTAGTTCTGGCAGTAGAGCTATGGGGTGCATCGTTCAGGGATCTGAAAGTGCGTTTTCATGGGGACAATATGGGGGTGGTGCAAGTGATCAACAGGGTCACGGCGTCATCTCCGCCAGTGATCAGGCTGCTGCAGCACTTAGTCTTAAGATGTCTACAACTGAATGTTTTCATTCATGCTGTGCACTTGCCGGGGGTGGAAAACGTCATTGCTGATGCACTGTCTCGCTTCCAGTGGGACAGGTTCCGAGAGTTGGCGCCGGACGCGGAGCAACAGGGGGTACCTTGTCCAGACTGGCTGTGGGAGATTGCGCTGGCATCGTAGAGGGATGGATTAAGCGGTCGGTAAGTGGGAGTACATGGGCAACATACAATAAGGTATGGCGGGAATGGATGTCATTTGGACAGGAGTTGGGGGAGGAGCCCGTAGGGCAAGGACTAAGTTCGTTATTGCTGTACTACGTGGCAAAGAAATTGGATGAGGGAGTGTCAGTGTCAGTAATGAACACACAGTTGGCTGGTTTGGCTTTCCTTTTCAAGCTACAAGGGCAGCCCGACGTGACTAAGGGTTTTTGGGTAAGACAAGCGTTGAAGGGTTATAGGAGGGCAGTGGTCAAGCGCGATTCGAGGAGACCGGTAACTTTTGAGATTCTGGGGGGTATTGTGGATCAGTTGGGTGTGGTTTGCTCATCTGAATACGAAGCTATTTTGTTTAAGGTTGCTTTTGTGTTGGCATTTTTTGGGGCATTTAGAATAGGGGAACTGGTCAGTCCTTCCAAAAAGGTTCAAGGGGGAATTGGGTTACAGGAGGTGCAACTAGAAGCGGAGGGGGTATCGATATTTTTGAGGAAATCTAAGACGGATCAGGGGGGAAGAGGCAAGATGGTGAGAATTTATCCAATTCACGGTTCCCCCCTGTGCCCGGTGAGCACGGTCAGGGAATTCTTGAAGGTTAGGCCGGATTTTACAGGCCCCCTGTTAATGCATTCAAATGGTACGTGGTTATCACGTATTCAGTTTATTGCTGTGTTGAAGAAATGCTTGCAGGGACTGGGGCTGGAAGAGAAGGATTTTTCATCCCACTCATTTAGGATAGGAGCTGCGACGGAAGCGGCCAGGTTGGGGATGGATGTGGAGGTAATAAAAAGCATTGGGCGGTGGGAATCTAACAGATTTCAATCTTATGTGAGGCCACAGCTGGCAGTAAAATTGTAGGTGGTAGAGTGGGGTTTTTCTGTTGGCTATATGGGGCATGGGAGTTAGAGTTATCTGTTATGGCCAGGAGTATAATTGGAATAGTCAATGTTGAGAATAGTGTTTTGTTTTCTTCTAATTACAGGTGCAGCACCGAGAATGGTCTGGATTATGGGCCATTCTTATGTATGTTGGGGGGCTCGGAGGGGAGACGCGCGGCCTGAGGGTAGACAGCTAAGTTTTGATAGAAGGGAAGTGTATATAAAGTGGTTTGGTATACCGGGGATGTTGTGGGGTAGATTGGTACAGGAAGTACAGCGTTATGCAAACAGAGAGGGACCTCCGGATGTCCTGGTGATACATGTTGGCGGGAACGATTTGGGCATTCGATCGATGATTGACATCACGCGAGATATCAAATTTGACATCTGGCGATTGATGAAGGAATTCCCGCAGATGATCATTATATGGTCAGACATGGTCGCCAGGATGTCTTGGAGAATGGCCAGGTCAGTGGAAGGTGTGAACAGAGCCAGGAGGAAGATCAACAGGGAAATTAGTAAGTTTGTGGTCGGTAATGGGGGGTTGGCTATACGGCATAGGGAATTGGAATTCGAGACATGGAGGTATCTGAGACGCGATGGGGTACACCTTAACGATGTGGGTACAGATTTGTGGACTCTAGGCTTGCAGGATGGTATACAGCGAGCTATTCGGGTGTGGAGGGGCACCCAAGAGTAAGGTGTTACTATTGGGATGCTGTGGCGGGCGTTGGTCTGGGCAAAAAGGAAGGAAGATGGCAAATAAGTAAGAGTGGGGATCCAATGTTGATATGGGTCCGGAGGTTTTTGGTTCCCGGTTAACGGAGGTTAGCCGGGAAGTGATATGGGGCACTGTGGTCACGGCCGTCTCTGAGCCAGCTTGTCGGCTTGAGGCCTATTGGAGATGCTGGATTGGGGCTACAGTGCGATAGTGGTTATGGCCATCAGTTTGTTTTGCTAAGCGATTGCTCAGACCAACGCTCTTTTGAAATAACAGTTTGAATAACAGATGTTTTTGGTTATTGTTTTTTCTGATGACAGAATTTTATATTTTTATATATTTTATAATTTTATAGAAAAGGTTTGTTAAAAATAAAAGTAGGCTGCTACGGCCTTTTATTACTCCAAAAGCTGGTGTGGTCTTATTTGTTTGGAGTAGGAGTATAAGGATTTTATCAGAGGTAATAGACATCTGTTATCCAATAGTCAAGAAAAGCCTGGAGCAACAGCATGCAATGATGTATGCGAAGGGCGCACATGACAGTGGTAGCAGTGTAAAGGGTTAAGGTTATGTTGTGAATGTGGAGCCGAGGGGGAGGGAGGAGCAGGGGAGGGACTAGTTAAAAGGGGTTCCCGCTCTGGGAGGGACAACAGAAAGATTAGGAAAGTTCCCGCCCACCCTCCCTAATAATGAGAAAATGTTAGGGTAGAAGGGTATTGTGTTTTCTCTTTTTCACAGGTAAAAAGCGAGAAGATGTCGTGGCAGTGGCGGGCGTTGGTCTGGGCAAAAAGGAAGGAAGATGGCAAATAAGTAAGAGTGGGGATCCAACGTTGATATGGGTCCGGAGGTTTTTGGTTCCCGGTTAACGGAGGTTAGCCGGGAAGTGATATGGGGCACTGTGGTCACGGCCGTCTCTGAGCCAGCTTGTCGGCTTGAGGCCTATTGGAGATGCTGGATTGGGGCTACAGTGCGATAGTGGTTATGGCCATCAGTTTGTTTTGCTAAGCGATTGCTCAGACCAACGCTCTTTTGAAATAACAGTTTGAATAACAGATGTTTTTGGTTATTGTTTTTTCTGATGACAGAATTTTATATTTTTATATATTTTATAATTTTATAGAAAAGGTTTGTTAAAAATAAAAGTAGGCTGCTACGGCCTTTTATTACTCCAAAAGCTGGTGTGGTCTTATTTGTTTGGAGTAGGAGTATAAGGATTTTATCAGAGGTAATAGACATCTGTTATCCAATAGTCAAGAGATGCAAGCACTTTGAACTTGGAGGTGACAAGAAGAGAAAGGGACAAGTCATCAAGTTCTAAGCTGCCTGCAGCATCACTTTTGAAAACCAAATAAAATCTTCAAAATTCAAAAAAAACAACAAAAAAAACAAAAACAATAGCTTCATTAAAACTATGTATAATTCTGTCTAGAAACAGTATTCAAATATATGCCCATTGTTTGAATAGCTAACTTGGCAAGAAGTCATTAAATTACTCTGTATTTAGAACAAATGTGTCCATTGGCATACTGTATATCCAACAATGCTGTGAACTATTGCATGATATCTCTAAACCAATGAACATTCCTGATTAAACATACCAGTGTGCATTCATTAACTGATATAAAGTCTTTAGGATTAAATCGAAATATAGTGTGGGTCTTATGATAGGAATATTTGAACATTTGTTTACTTTGGATTTAGGTTCAGATTTTCAAAATTGAATTTATGAATTCTGGTATCCTTAATAATACAGGTTAAGCAAGCCATAGCCAATGCAATTTTCTTTCCTGCAAAAAAAAAAAATCTCTTGATTCTCTTATTAACAAATTCAGTGTTGATGGAGGAATCCCTGCCGCAGCGCTTTAGGGTTCTGCCAGCAAGGAGCCTTCCCTGCTAGCAGAATACGATTACTGCCGATGGCTACAGCTTAATTGCATGCAAACAATCCGACAGGCTGTTGTACTAAAGTCGTTCGATGGATCAACTACAGTACAATCAGCCTGCCCAGAGATGGATCGAATTTCAACTGGTCCCTCCTGAACTGGCAAAGATTTGTTCCATCTATGGGTGGATTTCGAATTTAGTTTTCTCAGCAGTTTCACTTGACTAGGGTAAAACATATGTTGTCAACCACTCACCATAAAGACTGCTATGCCCCCTTATCTGTGGTGCATTTAGGTTTTGTGCTGCCCTAGGCCTGAATAAACTCATGCACCCCTAATTTAAATATGACCCAGCCCTTCCTGTCAAGACCACACCCCCTTTCGGTTTAAGACCCACCCTGTCATCTGTAAACCACACCACTTCCGTTTTAGGCTCCACCTTTTCATCTTAGAGTTCCACCTCTTCCTTTCTCTACATTAACAGTGCATCCTCATCACTGCCCTTCAATGCTGCCTAATCAGTACCCATCAATGCAGCCTTATCAGTGCCCATCAATGCAGCCTCACCAGTGCCCATCAATGCAGCCTCATCAGTGCCCATCAATGCAGCCTCATCAGTGCCCATCAATGCAGCCTCACCAGTGCCCATCAGCGCAGCCTCACCAGTGCCCATCAGCGCAGCCTCACCAGTGCCCATCAGCGCAGCCTCACCAGTGCCCATCAATGCAGCCTCACCAGTGCCCATTAGCACAGTCTCATCAGTGCCCATCAATGCAGCCCTTATCTGTGCCCATCAATGCAGCCTCATCTGTGCAGATTATCAATGCCCCTCAGTTTGGCCTCATCAGTGGCCATCAGTGCAGCCTATCAGTACCCCTCAGTGTAGCATATCAGTGCTGCCTTAACAGTGCAGCTTAAGAGTGCCGCCTAATCAGTGGCAATCCTTGCAGCCTCATCAGTTTCATAATATCAGAGTTTATTAGTGTATATGAATTATGTATTGATTATAGCACAGAGAACTTTGCAGTACATGAATTTTAACTGAATGTGGACTGTTTAAAGCGGAGTTCCTCCCAAACGTGGAAGCTCTGCTTATCTGCTTCCTCCCGCCCCCTCCGGTGCCACATTTGGCACCTTTCGGGGGGGGGAGGGCAGAATGGGTACCTGTTACCTCCCCTCTTCTTACAGGGGGCTCACTGCCTCTTGCTGCTGTCAATCAAATTCTGTGAGCAGAAAGTAGAATCAAATCCTGTGTTTCAATAGACGCACACCGTGCAGATAAGGATTGAGCCCGTACAAGTGGGATTGGAATGAAGCATTTCCATCTTAAGCTGCTTGCTTTGGGGCCACTTGAAGAAGAGGAGGAACCAAGACCACCAGTGGGGGACCCCAGAAGTGGAGGATCGGGGCTGCTCTGTGCAAAACTATTACACAGAGCAGGTAAGTATGACATGTTACAAACACTAGAAAGCAACTGCCTGTTGATTTGCTCTAATGAACACAAACCCAAAACAGCTTGTTTTCTACAGTTAGCTTTGGTGTTAGCTGTACATTTAGTGCCTGTTGGTTTTATTTTCAGGAATCAGACTGGTCAGGTTTCAAAGCTGCTTCAAATCAGCACCTGGTCTCTGAGTGAGGACTGGCTGTCAAAGTGACATAGGCCGATACTTGCTTTTCTGTCACAGGTCTGTCATTCTGCATTTCAGCTCCAGATAGAAATGCTTTATTCCAATCCCATTTGGAGACCGAACGTGTGTGTGTACAGGATAAATGTACAATAGTATCCTTCAGATAAAGCTGACACTATGTTAGGGAAGCACTGATCCTTTGTCAGGCTGGGAGCTCCCGCTGACAGCTTTTCAGATTAACACATCTCCCTAGTGATTGATATCCACTTAAACAGAGTGTAAGGGAGTCTCTAGACCTCATTACAGACCATATCCAAACAGCAAGGACGAAGACACTGCCAAATCACCGCTGCGACCTCCAGCAGAAGAACAGCTTGTGGAATACAGATAGGATATCCAAAATCTTGATCTGACCAGATTCCTGTGCAGATAGAAAAATCACCACTTCCAGGATCTGTTGTAAGCATGAAAAAAAAAAAATAGAAAGGAAAGGAAAATTGTGTGTAAAAAAACAAAAAAAAAGTTACAAGTATGTTAATTAAAATAACTATTTTGTAATTTGTAAATTCAAATATTTCCTAAATAATATATAGCTGCTGAATTTAAAGGGGAGCTCAACTGCATCTGAGCACTACAAACTGAAAATGTTATTTACCTGATTTTTTTAATATTCAAATCAAACCCACCCATCAATCCATGTTGCCAGGCTTGATTTTGTTGAGAAATCACTTTAATCGCTGCAGCCCCAGAAGATTTTACCCCTTCCTGACCAGAGCAGTTTTTGCGATTCGGCACTGCGTCGCTTTAACTGACAATTGCGTGGTCGTGCGACGTGGCTCCCAAACAAAATTGACGTCCTTTTTTTCCCACAAATAGAGCTTTCTTTTGGTGGTATTTGATCACCTCTGCGGTTTTTATTTTTTGCGCTGTAAACAAAAAAGTGCGACAATTTTGAAAAAAAAGCAATATTTTTTACTTTTTGCTATAATAAATATCCCCCAAAAATATATAAAAAAACAAATTTTTTCCTCAGTTCAGGCCGATATGTATTCTTCTACATATTTGGTAAAAAAAAAAAAATCACAATAACCGTATATTGATTAGTTTGTGCAAACGCTATAGCATCTACAAATTAGGGGATAGTTTTATGGCATTTTTATTAATTTTTTTATAAGTAATGGCGGCGATCTGCGATTTTGCGACTATCGTCATTTATACAGCGATCAGTGCTATAAAAATGCACCAATTACTGTGTAAATGACACTGGCAGAGAAGTGGTTAAACACTAGGGGGTGATCAAGGGGTTAAGTGTGTTCTAGGGAGTGATTCTAACTGTGGGGGGGATGGGCTACCACTGACATGACAGCGACCACTGCTCCCGATGACAGGGAGCAGTGATCTCTGTCATGTCACTAGGTAGAACAGGGAAATGCCTTGTTTACATAGGCATCTCCCCGTTCTGCGGCTCCGTGATACAAAGGCCGGGACACCGGCGGACATAGAGTCCATGGGTCCCGCGGGCATTTGCCCACCGCTGCCTTTGTGCCGCGGTATATCGGCGTGCAGCGGTCGGCAAGTGGTTAAAGGCCCCCCCCCCCAGCATTTCTAGCCGTGGCCATCTTGAGTAAGGGCAGATGATTCAAGTAGCATTTACTTTCTGGAATCCATCTGCTCAGGCATGCAGGCAGGAGGGTGTGCTTGTCTGAGAAAATCTCTCCTCCCCTCCTCCAGATGAAAGCTCTGCACACCGTTATGAACTACCATTCAGCAACTAACAATAGATTCATTTTTTTAGGGTGCTTTAACCTCTGCTGGGTCCGTGACGTCAGAAGGGGCGGTGCCACCAGGTGAAGTAGACAGATGGCCCTGCCCCTTACCTATCTATGAAATGTTGAACGGAGGAGCCTGCAGTAGGCAGATGGCCTCTGTGTTGGCGAGAGTCTCTTTTTTTTCAGTTGCGGTGGGCGACGTGCAGGGCTTTTTTTTCTCAGACAACAGGTGCAGGAGCTCCCCCTTTCCGAGTCACCCCTTTTCTCCGCCCCTACCCACCTCCCAGTACCGTCCCTTTTAGGCAATATAGAACCAAGTATCATTTTGAGTTGCTAAGTATTTTGTATGGAATTTGGTATTTTTTTCGCAAATGCTGATTTTTGCTTGTATATAAGCAATGTCAGAATTGGCCTGGGTAGCAGGTGGTTAACATTAGATAGGCTGCCTCAAAAGCACATGATAAGGGCCTCCCCCCCCCCCTGCATTTTAGGGCATCTCACAAGCTGCTCTGACGGTTGCACAAGCACTAGGCTCACAAGAGTTCATATCCCTGATCCAGTGAATGATAAGTATGTAGTAGAACCAACATCCCTTCATTACCTTATCTACATCGCCTCCCCCCCAACTTGAACCCCCAATACTCTTCTTAGGCTTTCCACATGCACTCTGCTCTTCCTTGCACCCCCACTTTCAGTATTCCCTTATCTACCCCCCCCCTACTTAAACCCCTTCTCCCCCCAATCCCCTTCTCAGTCTTTCCACTCTGCTCTTCCTTGCCCACTGCACCCCACTTTCAGCATTTCCTTATCTACCTGGGCTCTTTAAGTTCCTTCACCCCAATCCCCCACCCAATTTCATTATCCCCCTATACTGCACCCCTTTTTGGAGCTCTCCTACACCTACTGATGTGCCTTGTCTCCCAAACCCCATTTCAGAATTCTTCAACCCATGCAGCTCTGTTCAGCATTTACCCTACCAGTTGTGAGACTTTGCTTACCTCCCCCATCAGTTCACATCTCCCACCCTTTTTATCAGTCACTTCTTATCACCCCACCCCAAGTTGCAGCTCCCCTTATGGTGCCAAGCAATGTCACCAGCCTCTATGCTTGGGCAGGTAAGTCATTGTCTTCAACCAATTATTGAAACAAATCAAGCAGGTACTGGGATTTGAACTCACAACTCCTCGTCACCACAGCCTGTGCTTTACCCACTGCGCCACCTCTGTAGGTACTTGGGGCCTTGTCAGACATCCTAACTGCATACTCTCAAAGGGATTTTATTACACCCTTGATCGCTCCATAAAGAGGACCTGTCATGGCCCATGCTTTCGCAAGCGTTGTTGTTCATCCCTTATGATAGGAATGCAGTTGATCAAAAAAAACCTCCAAAGGAACAGTTTAAATAAGAAATACATTTTAAAGTGCTCAAATGAGAACGCATACTTAAGTCACGTACACGGATGTAAATGGTAATCGCACCACACTTAACAAAACCAGCAGACCACAGGGATTTGAACTCACAACCCCACGTTAACACTTCAGGCACTTTACCAACTGCACCACCTCTGTAGGTACCTACAATAGCTAAGAAATAACGGAGCCTTGTCAGACATCCTAACTGCATACTCTCAAAGGGATTTTATTACACCCTAGATCTCTCTATGAAGAGGACCTGTCATGGCCCATGCTTTTGCAAGAGTTGTTGTTCATCCATTATGATAGGAATGCAGTTGATCCAAAAAAAAACTCTAAAGGAACAGTTTAAATAAGAAATACATTTTAAAGTGCTCAAATGAGAACGCATACTTAAGTCACGTACACGGATGTAAATAGTAATCGCCAGGGCTTTTTTTCTCAGACAATAGCTGCAGGAGCTCCCCCTTTCCGAGTCACCCCTTTTCTCTGCCCCTACCCACCTCCCAGTACCGTCCCTTTTAGACAATATAGAACCAAGGATTATTTTGCGGAACACTTTTAACTCCCGCTAGCGGCCGAAGAAGGGGTTAAAAATGCCCGTGTTACGGCGCTTCCGAAAAACTTTTCAGGTGCTTTGGAAGCGCTGTCCATTCATTTCAATGGGCAAGGCATTTTAGACGCGCAGTATACAGCGCTCCGAAACCGCCCCAAAGATGCTGCTTGTAGAACTTTTCTTAACGTTCCGCAAGCGCACCGCCCGAGTGTGAAAAGACACACTGAAATGAATGGGAGGCGGTTTTCAGGTGTTATTTAGAGGCTATTTCTAGCACTAAAATGCCTGAAACCTGCCTCAGTGTGAAAGGGGTCTAAGGAAGCTACAAACTTCTGGAAGCAACAATGGGTTGATAAAATGCAGGCTATACTGATGCAGCTACAAAACATCGGAGCTTGCTTATATCTTGCTGTACACACAGACCTACATATGGAAATGTATAATAGAACATGCAAGGGTTAACACCAGTCTTTAATGTGTAAGAAAGTGTATTTTACTATATTACTCCGCTGAGGTATTACAGTTCTTGCACAATCTGAAATATCAATACACAATTTCCTCCCCAAGGATAATTTTCCCTATTACTGTACATTTTTAATATAGTAATTGCTCTGCAGCCTATTATAATACATGGGGAGGTTTAGTGGAATGCTGTAAATCTATAGAACCTGCATTAATGTGTCATACAGATAACATGTTTTAATCAGCTGTAATATCCAGTAAAATGACACAAAAAAAAAGAAAAACGAGAAGCTGAATTCCTTTTACAATGCAGGAGTGGAGAGGAATGGAGATGGAAAGGAATATGGGGGCGGTGGGGAGGAGACTTAAAGCGTTTGTTACCCCAACATTTCATATTCCTAAAATGTGGCTGCTGTACCATGTACCTGTACGAGAAAGTATCCTGTTCTCTTTGTATTGCTTCCTTTATGTGAAATGCTAACAGGCAGTTTCTTGCCTTTGCATGTACAATACACACTCTCAGCATCTGTTAGTTGCCCAGGTTAAAACCTAGGGTTAGGATAATTCAACTCTTCAAGCTTTAGGATGTATTTACGTATTTTTTTCACTAGTTGGTTGCATAAAAGTTATATACATACAGTGGGGAAAATAATGATTTGATCCCCTGCATATTTTGTAAGTTTGCCCACTTACAAAGGAATGAAGGGTCTATATTTTTAATCAAAGGTGTGTTTTAAATTATAGAAACAGAATATCAACCAAATATCCAGGAAAAACACATAAAACATATACTATAAATTAAAGCGTAACTTTAATACCTTATTCAGCCCACTTCCTGTTTCTTGTCTGCTAAAAAGCCTAGGCTTATGACATCATGCACAGATCTCTCTCTTTGCCAGGAAGGGAGGGGGTAAGTTATAAGAGGGCCAATGAGAGCTGCAGAACTGGAGGTGTGCTTCTGTGTGTCTGTATAACTCCAGGAAGTGAACAGGCAGCAGCTTCAGCTGCCCACAGTTAAAATGGTTGCAGCCAGACTTAGTGGAGGGAGATTTCTGCAGCATATTTGGCAAATACAGAATCACAGTATATATAAAATAACATGCAAAGTGGTTGGAGGGAAGCTTTAGAATGGCAAAGATGTTTTTATTACAAATTATGTGAGCAGACTGCAGTTCCTCTTTAACCACTTGACCACTGGGCACTTAAACCCCCTTCCTAACCAGACCAATTTTCAGCTTTCGGTGCTCTCACACTTTGAATGACAATTACTCAGTCATACAACACTTTACCCATATGAAATTTTTGTCCTTTTTTTTACACAAATAGAGCTTTCTTTTGGTGGTATTTAATCACCGTTGGGTTTTTTTATTTTTTTGCGCTATAAAAGAAAAAAGACTGAAAATTTGGTAAAAAAATGAATTTTTCTTTGTTTCTGTTATAAAATTTAGCAAATTAGTAATTTTTCTTCGTAAATTTTGGCCAAAATTTATACTGCTACATATCTTTGGTAAAAATAAGTACAACTTGGTGTAAATTATTTGGTCTTTGTGAATGTTAGAGAGTCCAAAAGCTATGGTGCCAATATCTGAAAATTGATCACACCTGAATTACTGACGACCTATCTATATTCTTGAGACCCTAACATACCAGAAAAGTACAAATACCCCCCAAATTACCCCTTTTTGGAAACAAGACATTCCAAGGTATTTATAAATATGCATGGTAAGTTTTTTGAAATTGTCATCTTTTCCCACAATTCTTTGCAAAATCAAGATTTTTTTTTCTTTTTTTTTTTTTCACAAAATTGTCATATTAGAAGGTTATTTCTCACACACCGCATATGCATACAACAAATTACATCCCAAAACACATTCTGTTATTACTCCCGAGTATGGCGATACCACATATGTGAGACTTTTACACTGCGTGGCCACATACAGAGGCCCAACATGCACGGAGCACCTCCAGGCGTTCTGGAGCACCAAGGCCAATTCTTATATTTCTCTCCTACATGTAAAAATAATAATTTATTTGCTAGAAAATTACATAGAACCCCAAAACATTATATATATATATTTTTTTTTAGCAAAGACCCTAGAGAATACAATGGCGATTGTTGCAACTTTTTATGTCGCACGGTATTTGCGCAGCAATTTTTCAAACGCGTTTTTTTGGGAAAAAAAACAGTTTTGTGCTTTAAAAAAAAAACAAACCAGTAAAGTTAGTCAAATGTTTTTGCATAATGTAAAAGATGAAGTTACGCCGAGTAAATAGATACCTAACATGTCACCCTTCAAAATTGCACACTCTCGTGGAATGGTGCCAAACGTGGCTACTTAAAAATCTCCATAGGTGACTCTTTAAAATTTTTTACTGGTTACATGTTTTGAGTTACAGAGGAGGTCTAGGGCCAAAATTATTGCTCTCACTCCAACGTTCGCAGTGATACCTCACACGTGTGGTTTGAACACCGTTTTCATACGTGGGCGGGACTTACGTATGTGTTCGCTTCTGCATGCGTGCACATGGACATGGGCGCTTTAAAAAAAAAAATTTTTTTTTTTTATTGTTTATTTTACATTATTTATTTTAGTTTGACACTTCCCCCCCCCCCCCCCCCCCAAAAAAATTTTTGATCACTTTTATTTCAATTACAAGGAATGTAAACATCCTTGTAATAGGAATATGGCATGACAGGTCCTCTTTACAGTGAGATATGGGGTCAATAAGACCCCACATCTCACCTCTAGGCTGGGAAGCCTGAAATAAAAAAAAAATCTTGGCTTTGATCGTAGCGGTGAGTCAGTAGAAGCACCGGAGGGTGGCGGGAAAGGGGGGACGTCCCCTCTCGCCTCCCATAAGAATGATCAAGCAGTGGAACAGCCGCTATGATCATTCTTATGGTGTAGGGAATCGCCGGCTGAAAAAGCTGATATCTGAATGATGCCTGTAGCTGCACCCATCATTCAGATATCCCCGCTAAAAGTCAAGAACGTCATATGACTGTGGGCGGGAACTGGTTAAAAATTGCAGAGTATTGCGGAGTAGTGCAGGGTATATTGCAGGGTATATTGCTGGGTATATTGCAGAGTATTGCTGGGCATATTGCAGAGTAGTGCCGGGTATATTGCAGAGTAGTGCCGGGTATAATGCAGAGTATTGCGGGGTATAATGCAGAGTATGGCGGGGTATAATGCAGAGTATGGCGGGGTATAATGCAGAGTATTGCGGGGTATAATGCAGAGTATTGCAGGGTATTATGCAGAGTATTGCAGGGCAATATGCAGAGTATTGCAGGGCATTATGCAGAGTATTGCAGGGCAATATGCAGAGTATTGCAGGGCAAATTGCAGGGATGGCTGAGCACGGAGGGATGGATGGATGTGACTAATTGTCACTGAGCACCGCTGTGGGCACTACACATGCAGCCCACAGCGGTGCTGCCATCCGATCCCTCCCCCTCTCCCCTCGCACTGTACCGATCGGTACAGAGAGGGGAGGGAGGAACCGGCGTCATGAGATGACGCTGGTCTGTTGACATGTGATCGCTCCGTCATTTGACGGAGCGATCACATGGTAAACGGCCGCGATCAGCGGCCGTTTACCGTGATGCGCCGGGTCCTCTGGACCCGGCGGTCACGGAAGTTCTCGGGTGCGCGCCCCAGGGGGCGCGCGAGAGCAGTATTCTGGGAGGACGTCCATGGACGTCCACCCAGAACTAGCCGACCGCGCTGCAGCCGTCTTCCGGCTATGGCCCGGTCGGCAAGTGGTTAAGTTACAGTTCAGTAAGTAAAATAAGTATTTGATCCTCAAGCAAAACATGACTTAGTACTTGGTGGAGAAACCCTTGTTGGCAAGCACAGAGGTAAGACGTTTCTTGTAGTTGGTGACCAGGTTTGCACACATCTCAGGAGGTATTTTGGTCCACTCTTCTTTACAGATCTTCTCTAAATCCTTAAGGTTTCTTGGCTGTCTCTTGACAACTCAAAGTTTCAGCTCCCTTCATAAATATTCTATAGGATTAAGGAGACTAGGCCACTCCATGACCTTAATGTTTTTCTTCTTGAGCCACTCCTTTGTTGCCTTGGCGGTATGTTTTGTGTCATTGTCATGCTGGAAGACCCATCCACGACCCATCTTCAGTGTTCTGGCTGAGGGAGGAAGGTTCTCATCCAAGATTTTACAATACAAGGCCCTGTCCATTGGCCCCTCATTCAGCAAAGTCGGTCTGTATCTTTAGCAGAGAAACAGCCTCAAAGCATCATATTTCCACGTCCATGCTTTTCTGTAGGGATGGTGCTCTTAGGGTCATAGTTAGATTTTTTTCTTCCTCCAAACACGGCGAGTTGAGTTAATGCCAAAGAGCTCAATTTTGGTCTCATCTGACCACAGCATATTTGCCCAATCCTTCTCTGAATCATTTAGATGTTCATTGGCATGACTGTACATGCGCCTTCTTGAGGAGGGGGACTTGCTGTATTTGGAGGAAGAAAAATGCTGACTATGACAGTAAGAACACCATCCATACAGTCAAGCACGGAGGTGGAAGCATGATGCTTTGGGGCTGTTTCCCTGCTAAAGGTATAGGCCGACTTTGCCACATGGAGGGGCCAATGGACGGGGCCATGTATTGTAAAATCTTGGATGAAAACCTTCTTCCCTCAGCCAGAACACTGAAGATGGGTCATGGATGGGTCTTTCAGCATGGCAATGACCCAAAACTTACTGCCAAGGCAACAAAGGAGTGGCTCAAAAAGAAGCACATTAAGGTCATGGAGTGGCCTAGTCAGTCCCCAGACCTTAATCCTATAGAAAATTCATGGAGGGAGCTGAAACTTTGAGTTGCCAAGCGACAGCCAAGAAACCTTAAGGATTTAGAGAAGATCTGTAAAGAAGAGTGGACCAAAATCACTCCTGAGATGTGTGAAAACCTGGTCACCAACTACAAGAAACATCTTACCTCTGTGCTTGCCAACATAGGTTTCTCCACCAAGTACTAAGTCATGTTTTGGTTGGGGATCAAATACTTATTTTACTCACTGAACTGCAACTCAATTTTATTTACACATTTGTGTCATGTGGTTTTTTTTCCTGGATATTTGGTTGATATTCTGTCTCCATCCATTCTGTCTCCATTGGAGGAGCTTAGGACGTTCAGTGCTGCAATACACCTGAAGGTTAACAGCAGCTGTTTCTCTACGGGAAACCTCGTCCACAGCGGCTGACTGCAATCTGCTTATTTGAATGCTTCTAATAGACCGGGAGTTTGTGAGTGTATCTCTTGTCCCTGTTTTGCTTATGTACTATCTAGTAAGTTCACTGCACAATGATCTATTTTTTCTTTGCTTGCTTTGCATAAAACCTTTATCCTGAGAGCCGAATCACCAGCAGTGTAATTGCTGAAGTGGGATGCAAGAAAAACGAAATATCCTGATACAAACGATCTAACCCAGTGAGTCAATCAATCTGGATTAAGGGAAGGAACTGTTTAATTATTTTTACTTTCTCCCACTATTTATCTCTGCCTGGACATTGTACGCAGAGTGTCATTATTATTTTATTTATATTCACCGTCACATCACCAATTTGAAGATTTATTTTGGCAATTTTAACACATGTATTAGCACCATAATTATTTATTTATTTTTATTCACATGTATGCATTTTTTATTCCTGGATTTAAGCTTAGTCGCAGCAGCATATTGTGCACTATTTATTTAAAGCGCATCAATTTTATACTTAGTAATAGTTTTTTTTTGTCATGTAGCACTTTAAGGTGTGGACTTTGAGGTCTGTCCACAATACTGGTTGCTGTTCAGGAAGTAAACGGGGATTTCCCTAAAGCGAGGGGAAATCCTAACTTTTACAGTCTGTCCTCAAAACAGGTGTCCACTTTAGGAGATTTCCACACTTTGGTGGCAGTTGTATAATGTTAGATTTTCCCTTACTTCTCATGCCAATGATCCTCAAATGACAGAGGTTCTAACCCTTCCCCAACTTTATCCAAAACTTAAATAGTTTTGGCTAGAGTTCCACCTTGAACTCGGGCAAATCCAGCCATTATGTCCGTAGAGCAGTGGTTCTCAGCTCCTGTCCTCAGGACCCACTAACAGGCCAGGTTTGCAAGATAACTGAAATACATCACAGGTGATATAATTTGCTGCTCAGTGATTGCAGTATTCTAGTCTGCATCTCCCCCAAGGTAATACATAAAACCTGACCTGATAGTGGGTCCTGAGGACAGGATGTGAGAACCACTGCCGTAGAGGGTAATTCATGGTAAGCAATGTTAGAAGGAAGAGAGAAGGGACATATCCTTCAATAAATAACTCCGAAAGCTTTCCAGCATACTGTAAAACTCTATGGAGGGCAACGAACCATTACAGGCATATTCACTGTCACTTGCAAGAAAATCCCTGCAGTCAGATTATTGAGATGGTTTTGTCTGTTCTGCACGGGAAAATCTAGGGAAACTGCAAATTATAAACTAGATTTCTCTTATTTATAGTCTTCTCGTGCTATCTAGATAGAGCTAAATTAAATTAAAAAAACAACAAATAATGAATTATGATGCCCTAGCAATTGCAAATCTTGTTTTTTTTTTGTTTTTGTTTTTTCCAATTGCTTCACTCCATAGGGAAATTATTTTCTCCATATACAATATGCCCCCATGTTAACATTTTGCAAGGGTTAATAAGGTGCCATCAGCTCAGTCAGGGCAATTAGGATGCAACTCCTGCAAGCTCTGTTTCCTTGGTAAAGCTGATATCTGGAATCCACACAGTGTTCAACACAGTGCTGAAGAAAGCTGGTTATGAGCACAGCATGGGTGCCCCTGTTCCATCTGACCACTCTTTCTGAATTTATTGGGGGACAGTCACAAAGCAAAAGGACATGGCTGCTGGAGGAGATAAGATGCTCAGTCAACGAGTGGGTGCATGCACGGGGCTCTGGAAGATGGATGCTTAGTCACAGAGCTCCGTCGCGCTCCGGACATTTGGCGCTCTTCATAGCCAGAGGCATTGGCTAAAACATCCCAGCACGGAAGCCTAAAGGTGGGCATACCACATACAGTATCTCAGAAAAGTGAGTACACTCCTCCACATTTTTGTAAATACTTTATTATATCTTTTCATGTGACAACACTGAAGTAATGACACCTTGCTACGATGTAAAGTAGTGAGTGTACAGCTTGTATAACAGTGTAAATTTGTTGTCCCCTCAAAATAACTCAAAACACAGCCAATAATGTCTAAACTGCTGGCAACAAAAGTGAGTACACCCCTAAGTGAAAATGTCCAAATTGGGCCCAATTAGCCATTTTCCCTTCCTGGTGTCATGTGAATCATTAGTGTTACAAGGTGTGAATGGGGAGCAGGTGTGTTAAATTTGTTGTTATCACTCTCGCTCTCTCATACTGGTCACTGGAAGTTCAACATGGCACCTCATAGCAAAGAACTCTCTTAGGATCTGAAAAAAAGAATTGTTGCTCTCCATAGAGAGGGCCTAGGCTATAGGAAGATTGCCAAGACCCTGAAACTGAGCTGCAGCACGGTGGCCAAGACCATACAGCGGTTTAACAGGACAGGTTCCACTCAGAACAGGCCTCGCCATGGTTGACCAAAGAAATTTAGTGCATGTGCTCAGCATCATATCCAGAGGTTGTCTTTGGGAAATAGACGTATGAGTGCTGCCAGCATTGCTGCAGAGGTTGAAGGGGTGGGGGGGTCAGCCTGTCAGTGCTCAGACCATACGCTGCACACTGCATCAAATTGGTCTGCATGGCTGTCGTCCCAGAAAGAAGCTTGTTCTAAAGATGATGCACAAACAGTTTGCTGAAGACAAGCAGACTAGGGACATGGATTACTGGAACCATGTCCTGTGGTCTGATGAGACCAAGATAAACTTATTTGGTTCAGATGGAGTCAAGCGTGTGTGGCGGCAACCAGGTAAAGAGTACAAAGACAAGTGTGTCTTGCCTACAGTCAAGCATGGTGGTGGGAGTGTCATGGTCTGGGGCTGCATGAGTGCTGCCGGCACTGGGGAGCTACAATTCATTCAGGGGACCATGAATGCCAACATGCACTGCGACATACTGATGCAGAGCACAATCCCCTCCCTTCGGAGACTGGGGCAGTATTCCAACATGATCCCGACCCCAAACACACATCCAAGACGACCACTGCCTTGCTAAAGAAGCTGAGGGTAAAGGTGATGAACTGGCCAAGCATGTCTCCAGACTTAACCCTATTGAGCATCCGTGGGGCATCCTCAAACGGAAGGTGAAGGAGTGCAAGGTCTCTAACATCCACCAGCTCCGTGATGTCATCATGGAGGAGTGGAAGAGGACTCCAGTGGCAACCTGTGCTCTGGTGAACTCATGCCCAAGAGGGCCTAAGGTAGTGCTGGAAAATAATGGTGGCCACACAAAATATTGACACTTTGTGCCCAATTTGGACATTTTCACTTAGGGGTGTACTCACTTTTGTTGCCAGCGGTTTAGACATTAATGGCTGTGTGTTGAGTTTTTTTTTTTTTGAAAATTTTTTTATTGAGGTTTACATAGTATAAACAGGTACAGTGCAGTAATATCAAAGCAGGTTAGCTCATATACATACAAATAAATGCATATGTCTTAGCATAGATAAGGTGGGAACAAAGCAAAACTATCTTGTAAAAATGGGGGGGGGGAGGGGGATCTGCCAAGCGGATTACTTTTTCTTAAAGACTAAGAGCTGACCAACATATTACCCATTATGATGGGTGTATTACATTACATTACAATACAACCTCAGGAGTGGAAGCATAGTATAGACAACAATGTCCTATAAAGATGCATTATGTTCAAACAGTAACAAAGTAGGCTGTGTGAGTAACCAGTGTCAGAGATATGGGGAACATGGAAGTCAAGGGGCTGTGATGACTTTGTGTAGAATTATGGTGTATGGAAGCTGGGGGGGGTCCGTCTGAGTAGGATACTTAATTTTAAGGTTGCCCAGAGAATTTGAGATATCTCTTTTCAGGTACCAGTCAGTGTATCGGAATGGGCGCATGACATCTTGTAGAGCTGTCTGGGTGAATGTGGCTTCTATATATTTACGCCACCTCATGAAGAAGCGCGAAGTAGAGCGAAAGTTCAGTGAAATGGTGTCGAGCCGTTCCATGTAAAAAAGTGACATCATAGCTTTTTTTACTTCGGGTAAGGCAGGTGGCGTCGTTAAAATCCAGTGTTTCATTATCGTTCTGCGGGCTACTAGAAGGAGTAGATGTGCCCATATATTCGTAGGTCCTCTGGTTGTTGGAGGAGCTGTTTGGGGCGTGTATCCAAATAGGCATAATAGTTGATCCCTTGGGATTTGTGCTTTATTGATCCTGCCAATGTGATCCAAGACAGAGTTCCAAAATGTAGTTATGGCTGTGCAGTCCCAAAGACGGTGCAATAGGGTGGGGCGTGGTTCCGAGCACCAGGGGCATTTCATTTGACTTGGATTGTCTTTGGTGAAGTAAAAAGGGTAGTATGCTCTGTGTATAATTTTGAATTGGGTTTCCCGCCACGTTTCAGATATCGTTAGTTTGCGGACTTGTCTGTATCCTTCAAGTATTTTTTCTGACAGTTCATCATCTCCTAAGATAACAGACCATTTATGAAACGGTTTGAGGTGGTATTTTGCAGATTGATGTTGGATGAGGTAGGAGTAGAGATTTGTGATGGAATAGTCATTTTGCTGTAATACTGTGTCTATGAAGGATTTCTGGAAGGGATCAGATTTGGGCCCATAGCAAGACTTCAAATAGTCGATTAATTGAAAGTAGAAGAATATATGTTTTGATGGTAAGGAGAATTCGCTTGCCAGTGACCGGAAAGGTTTGAAGCGCCCCGAGGTGCCTTGGTATATGGAGACTACTTTCGTGAGGCCATTGGAACCCCATTGGTCAAACGCTTTGTGCATCGTGGATGGGAGAAACATAGGGTTTCCTTGAATGAGTAAATGTCTTGAAATATTTGAGGGAAGCCCCAGTAATTTTCGTACTTCTCTCCAGGTAATTATAGTATCTCTGATAAGTGTATTTGACTTGAGGTGAGGTGGTAGAGCGTTGAGGTTAGAATGGAGGATAGCTGATAACGTGTGAGGTGAGGTCATGGCACCTTCAAGAGAGTTATTGCAATATTTCGACTTTCCAATCAGCCAATCCAAACCTTGCCTAAGCAAACAAGACAGATTATAAAAACGTAAATTGGGCAGACCCGCCCCACCCTCAGACTTCGGGAGACATAATTTTTGTAGCGCAATACGTGTTTTTTTGCGAGACCAAATAAAAGTAATTAATGCTTTATGTATTTTCTGTACATCTGAGTGCTTTAATAATAAAGGTATGGTTTGCATTGGGTAGAGCAAGCGCGCAAACGACACCATTTTGAATAAGTGGCATCTCCCAAAGAGCGAGAGGGGGAGGGCCGCCCAAGCCTCCAACTCCTGCACAATCTTAGTTATTAAAGGTGGGTAGTTAAGTACATAAAGAGAAGAGGGTTCACGTCCTATGTGTATGCCTAGATAGGTGATATATCGGGTTGCCACTGTGAATGGTGATAGATGTTTCCACTTAGTTGATAATCGTGGGTGTAGTGGTAAGATTTTGCTTTTGTCGAGGTTAATTCTAAAACCCGAGCTCAGTTGAAAAGCCGCAAAGAGTTCTCGCAGTTTGTCAAAGTCTGAAAGAGGATTAGTGGAGAACAACAGTATGTCGTCTGCGAATAAAGCGGATCTGAGAACTTGGTCTCCTATTGCGATCCCGCTGACCCCATCCTGTGCGTTGAGTAGTCTGGATAGTGGTTCTATGGCCAAGTTAAAAAGTAAGGGGGAAAGTGGGCAGCCCTGTCTCGTTCCCTTAGTCAGAGGGATCGAGGCCGACACGAAGTCAGGAGTGACAAGTCGTGCTGTCGGGGATGCATACATTTGTTGAAGGAAACTCAAGATAGGACCCGTGAAGCCGAATTGTTGTAGTACTCGAAACAGCCAAGACAAACTAACGTTGTCGAAAGCTTTCTCGGCATCTAGTGATATAATAGCGACATCCTGATCTGGGTGAGTTGTAGCGTAGTGTAACGCCATTAGTACTTTTCGTATATTTAAAGTGGCTGATCGACCCGAAACAAATCCCGATTGGGCTGGGTGTAGCAATGAAGGGAGAAGATGTGCTAAGCGTGACGCAACGATTTTAGAGAGGATTTTGACATCTACGTTTATGAGGGATATTGGGCGATAGGAACCTGGCAGTTGGGGGTCTTTTCCTTTTTTAGCTATCAGTTTGATGTGGGCTTGTGTCCCTGTAGGGAGATATGGTCCCCCATCCCACATGGCTGCATATACGTGTTTTAGGGTGTCTGGGATGAAGTCGTTGGTCATTTTATAAAATTCAGCCGTGTATCCGTCAGGACCTGGAGCTTTATTAGATGACATAGTTTTGATCGTTCGTCGGATATCGTCGGTTGTGATAGGTGCATTAAGTGCCTCTAGTTGTGCAGTTTGAAGTCTGGGTAGATGTACTTTGGACAGGAGGGCTTCCGTAGTGGCTGGATCAGTTTGGTCAGCAGCATATAAATCTGTGTAATATTTTGTGATTATGTTACTGATTTCATCAGTAGATGTAATTAGGGATCCATCTGCATTTCTCAAAGTAGAGATGCGGGTGGGTCGTCTCGTTCCTGCACACAGTTTAGCCAGTAGCTTGCCAGCTTTGTTGCCATACCTGTGGAAATGTAATTTAGAGTATGCCATCCTAGCCGCCTCCTGTTGTTCCGCCCAAAGATCAAACGTGCACTTAGCTTGTCTCCATGTTCGGATATTATTGGGTGTACGATTTAAAGTCAAGCAGTCATGGGCTGTACGTAGCGCTTTACTAGCTTGTCGGTATTGTTGTTTAGTGTGTTTTTTGAATTGTGTGGTATATGAAATGATCGTCCCTCTGAGGAAGGCTTTGCCAGCTTCCCAGAAGAGATTGGGTTCGGTAATATGAGCTCCATTGGTGGAGACATAGTCGTTCCACGCTGTGTTTAGCGTGTGTTGAAAATCTTGGTTGTCCATCAAGTAGGATGGAAAGCGCCATATGGGCGAGGGAGATGAAGGTGCCATCTGTGTCATGTGTATAGATATAGGGCTATGATCTGATATCCTAGCGTCTAAAATCTCTGATTCGCATAGGGTGTTGATTAGTGCAGGGGAGGCAAAGAAGTAATCGATGCGTGAAAAGGAGTTGTGTGGGGGTGAGAAGAAAGTGTATTCCCTATCTGTCGGGTGGTACAGATGCCAAGTATCAACATATTGCATGGAAGTAATAGCTTGTGCCAGTAGAGTAGAGTCAGGCGTTTGCGATGTGGGATTATGTGTTCGGTGGGTTGAATCTCTTGTGCGGTCTGCTAGCGTGGACATGACCGAATTGAAGTCCCCGCCTACTAAGTGTAGTGTTTCAGGAGCGGAGAGTATCCATTGCACCATGTCTTGGAAGAAAGAGGTGTCTGGCGAGTTAGGAGCATAGATGTTAGTGATAGCCACTTGTTTGTTGTCTAATGTCAGGTGTAGGGTCATTTTGCAGCCTGATGAGTCAATCCTAACGTCTCTTAATGTGTGTTTTAAATTTTTATGTATTAATATGGCCACACCCGCTTTGCGGCCAAGTGCAGGCGATCCATATACTGTACCCACCCACAATTTACGTAAGCGGGTTAGATCATCTGCAGACAGGTGTGTTTCCTGTAGCAGGGCCACATCTGTCCGAAGACGCTTCAGATGTCTAAGAATAGCCATCCGCTTACATGGAGAGCGGAGTCCCTTGACATTCCATGAAGTAAACTTTAAGTGGTTCTCACCGGTTGAAGAGGCCATGTCTGATGTTGAGGAGTATATTGGGTTAAGGGTATGGAATAAGGTCCCCAATCAGACAATGCATCTGCAATCTGAAGGTCACCAAAGTTTCCTGAGGTTATAAGTATTGAACAGGTGACTACATTTGATAAGTAAACATAGCTATGGATAATAGAAAAGAACAGCTTGGCAGAAGTTAAATGGGAAAAACCTTTAACATGTATTATGGGCTTCACTTTTTTCCACATGAGGTTCGATTACTTTTCATGGCTCCCATCAATCTCCCATTCCACTCTCGGCTGCAGGTGTTGAGCCAGAGGGAGGGGGGTAGAAGGGCATGGGGGAGGAGATGTGAGTAAATTGGAAGTCCTAGGGACTGAGGTTTTACATGGGGCATATCAAGTCCTCACCTAGGAGGGCGGCGTCCTTGAAGGATTCATTTTTGTAAAGTAGAACTAGAAATAAGGGGAATCAGAGGAGCGGATCTGCAACTGAAGCCTCAGTGGTGGTTAAACAGCTTAGCCCGTAGACAATGCGAGTTTTTCAAAGCAATACCTCTATGGTTAACCAAACAAATATTGAACAAACAAAACCGTGCCCAAGTATAGCAGCATGTTGCAATATTAACTGCGGCTATTCATTTAGGCATATAGGGTATAAAAGTTGTAGAAACAACGTAAGGAAAGAGGAAAGGGAGCAAGTGGGGGGAGTAATACTACCCGTCTCCCAGATAGGTGGAGCAACATCTGGCCCTTGTAGGTCATCAGCGGTGTCCTGAACGATCTTCTTTCTGTGTAGCACGAAGACGCTTGTATGGGGGTTTGGTTGGACTACGTTGGGGTTTAGCAGATGAAGATGGAGGGGTCCCCGATGTTGTAGCATAGTCCTCTGTTGAGTTGTTATGTTCCATTTCCGTGTCCAGGGTAGAGACAAATTTTTCCGCTTCGTCAGGCGTGGTGAAAGTGAGTTGTTCTCCATCATGTGTTTGAACTCGAAGGGTTGCCGGGTAGACCAAGGAGAATCTGAGCTGATTGTTGTATAGAATGGAGCATATTGGAGAAAATGCCTTGCGCTTATTCATGACCTCAACAGAGTAATCCGCGAACAATAGCAGTTTTGCGCCATCTACTGTTAGTGAGCGGGAGCGACGAAACTTTTGCATAATGGCATTCTTATCTGCATAGTTCAAATATTTGACAATAACATGTCGGGGTTTTATGCGGGTTTCCGTGTATTGCCCAATGCGATGCGCTCTTTCTATTATGCACGGTATGCGGAGGCCCAGTTGTTTGGGAATGATCTTTGCACATACGTTTGTTAGTTGTTGAGTAGTGATTGATTCAGGAAGTCCTATTATCCTTAGATTGTTTCGTCTCGAACGATTTTCAAGATCGTCGAGTTTTTCCCAGATCTCTCTGTGTGTAATGCTCATACGTGCTACTGCAGCAGATGTAGCAGTAGCTTCATCTTCCAAAGAGGAGATCCGTTCCTCTGTGAGTGAAATCCTCTGTGCTTGTGCCTGCACTTCTACATGCAGCTGCTCCAGCCCTCTGCTTACTGCTGTGTCTACTGTGGCAGCAAGAGTAGGTCCCAGCAGCGCTACAACTGCCTGGGCTATGCCTTCAGGTGAAGCAGGGTCAGCTGCTATTGTTACTGGGGCTGAGGGATGTAAGGAGGACGGTTGTGTAGGCAGTGGAGGCGGCTGCAGCTGTTCTGCTGAAGAGATCACGGCCGCCATTTTAGCTGCGCCTGTCTCTGTCCCTTCTGCCTGTGTCAGTGAGGCGGACGCCGCTCGTGCGTACGATCGCTCCACAAAGCGATCCATGTGTGTCCCCTCTGTGTGGCAGTGTAAGGGGGGGTCTCCCCGAGGCTTTTGCTGGGCTTTTAGGCCGGTTTTATGGAGAGTGTAGCGGGAGCTGAGGGTTCCTACCTCCTCCTCATGTGGCGCCGGAACCGGAACTCAACGAAGTCCGTTGAGTTATTTTGAGGGGACAGCAAATTTACACTGTTATACAAGCTGTATATTCACTACTTTACAGTGTAGCAAAGTGCCATTTCTTCTTAAAATCAGGGGAAAATCGTGGGTGCGTGTTATACGCCGATCCCCACTCTCTGTGTGCCAAAAAAGCCGCGAGCGCCGCGAAAAAACCGAGCGCCGACGGAAAAAAACGAGCGCCGCCGAAAAAGACCGAGCCGAGTGCTCGGCTCCACTCGCAGTCACGCCGTCCCACTGCCCAGCCTCCCTGCTGAGGATGAGAAGCAAGCACTTCCGAAAAAGACAGAGCCGAGTATACTGTGTACTCGGCTCGGCTCGCAGTCCCGCCCAGCTCCTTTGATGGACATAACACTCCGTCCAATGGCAGGACTGGGTGGGACTGCGAGCAGAGCCGAGCGGAGTACACAGTATACTCGGCTCGGTCTTTTTCAGAAGCGCTCGCTTCTCATCCTCAGCAGGGAGGCGGGGCGGCATGACAAACCGAGTACACAGGCTCTGTCTATCGGTGGCAGATTTAAATGGCGCGAACGGCGCAAGGCTGCACTGGGCAAGGCTGCACTGGGCAAGGCTGCACTGGGCAAGACTGCACTGGGCAAGGCTGCACTTAGCAAGGCTGCACTGGGCAAGGCTGCACTGGGCAAGGCTGCATATGACTAAGGGCAAGGCTGTTTATGACAATGGGCAAGCTGCAAATGGACACTGATCATTCTGCAATGATGGACAAGGCTACAGATGAACACGGATGAGGCTGCATTGATGGGCATTTTAATATATACGGTTTTTTTCCTTAAACTTCCCTCCTAAAAGTTTTTTTCCTTAAAATGCCCTCCTAAACTTGGGGTGCGTGTTATACGCCGGCGCGTGTTATACGCTGATAAATACGGTAATAAAATATTTACAAAAATGTGAGGGGTGCACTCACTTTTGTAAGATACTGTACATGTCCGCGGGGACGACCCGGCGCAGTCCGCAGGCACAATTTAACGCGATCCCGGAGGCTGATGAGAATTCCAAGATGACGGTGGAGCAGCCACTACACGAGGCAACACATCCAGGGATCCCTACTTACTCAGCCTGGCGGGACTCACAGAGAGGAGAGGTATGTGAAGCATCTCCCAACACCACACCGCCCAGGGGCCCAACCTCACCAGCTTCCACAGAGTCCCTCCTCAACCAAACCCTGGATGAGCTCCTCATGTCTCCTATGACTGCCACCTCACCGGGGCCAATGACCCTCTTCTTGGTGCAGGACAGCTCCCCTCACAGCCCCAGGACATAACATTCATGTTTACTAAATTTACGGAGATGCTGGACAGGGGCTTGGCCCAGACTGCGGCTAAAATAACTTCTGATATTAAAATTGATCTACAATCCCTGGGCTCTCGCATTGAAACCATAGAAAACAACATGGAGGCCACAACAGCCCGCACAAACCAAAACACAGACCACATATAGGACCTTCACAACCAACTGGATGTCGGTATGGCCAAAATTGATGACCTTGAGAACAGGTCTCAAAGGTACAATTTTAGAATCAGGGGTCTACCCGAATCCATCACGGATATCCCTGCAGCGGTTAACTCCCTCATCAAAGAACTTATCCCTGATGTTCGCTTCCACAGAATTAAAACTTGACTGAGCCCATAGGGCCCTAGGGCCCCCACGATTGGATGGACTCCCCTGTGAAATTCTTGTTAAGCCACACTACTATATGGTTAAAGAATTCATGAAAAGGGCCAGATCCGCCTCCTAGCTACAAATCATGGGGCACCCGATCCAGATCTTTGTCAACATCTCTCCCTCCACAATCCAGAGGAGATGGTCACTCAAACTCCTACTGACAGCACTGACTCAGAAGAACATCAAATACTATATATAACAAGCCATACAGATTCTCCACCTTTCCTGAAGGAGAGAATTTACTGCAGAAGCTGGGCATAATATCCAGGGACCCTCCTTCCCTGATGCAAACATCATCCAGCTCTTCCAAGAGGCCCCGATATTTAAAGGCACATGGCAGGGATGTCCCTCATCTCCCCTGACCTTTGCTATTGTCATTGAAACGCTGGCCATTGCCATTAGAGACCACCCAGATATCCATGGAGTACAGTGTGGCCCGCAAACTCACAAGTGTGCCCTCTTTGCAGACGACATCCTACTCTTCGTCACCTCTCCTTTAAACTTGCTACCTAACATATGCAAACTATTGGATAACTTTGGTGCAGTGGCAGGTCTCAAAGTAAACTTTTCAAAATCTATAGCATTGAATGTAAACCTACCAGAACACTTAGTCGCACAATTAAAAGAAAAATTCGAATTCATATGGAGCGATTGGTTTATCCCCTACTTAGAAGTCAATCTGGCTGCCTCAGTGGACCGCTTGTATGCTGTTAACTTTCCCTTGATGTTCCGCAAACTAGAGGAAGATCTTACACTTTGGGGCAAATTGGGGCTCTCTTGGTTGGGCAGGGTTAACTCTGTAAAAATGACTCTACTGCCACGCATTTTCTATCTTTTCAGGTCACTTCCTTTACCAATTCTGCGGGACCAAAGGGACATAGAGTTGCCAAGGGGACCCTATACTGAACTAGGCATAAAGGGTGGAGAAGGCCTTCCGAATCTTATGTGGTACCACCAAGCTGCCCAACTGACCCAACTTTCGACAATTTATTCCAAGTCGGCCCATCCAGATTGGGTCCACATGGAAAGGCAAGCGATCCCTCACTATACACTAGACTACCTCCTTTGGTGCTCCCCTAAATCCAGACCCGTGATTATGGTCCCTACTCTCTCCCACTCTTTAACATAGGACTCCCTCAAAAACAACCTGCATTTAATTCCTAACTGGAGCCCACTCCCCTCTTTCCCCAGGTATGGAAATAAAAGCATTTAAATGGTGGCTTGATAAGGGGTTACCGTATTTATCGGCGTATAACACGCACTTTTTCCCCTTAAAATCAGGGGAAAATCATGGGTGCGTGTTATACGCTGATCCCCACTCTCTGTGTGCCAAAAAAGCTGCGAGCGCCGCGAAATAACCGAGCGCCGACGGAAAAAAACGAGCTCCGTTGAAAAAGACCGAGCCGAGTGCTCGGCTCCACTCGCAGTCACGCCGTCCCGCCGCCCCGCCTCCCTGCTGAGGATGAGAAGCGAGCGCTTACGGAAAAGGCCGAGCCGAGTATACTGTGTACTCGGCTCGGCTCCGCTCGCAGTCCCGCCCAGCTCCTTTGATGGACATAACACTCCATCCAATGGCAGGACTGGGTGGGACTGCGAGCGGAGCCGAGCCGAGTACACAGTATACTTGGCTCCTTTTTTTCCGGAAGCGCTCGCTTCTCATCCTCAGCACGGCGTGTAGCCGAGCCGAGTACACAGGCTCTGTCTATCGGCGGCAGATTTAAATGGCGCGAACGGCGCAAGGCTGCACTGGGCAGGGCTGCATTGGGCAAGGCTGCACTGGGCAAGGCTGCACTGGGCAAGGCTGCATTGGGCAAGACTGCACTGGGCAAGACTGCACTGGGCAAGGCTGCATTGGGCAAGGCTGCACTGAGCAAGGCTGCACTGGGCAAGGCTGCACTGGGCAAGACTGCACTGGGCAAGGCTGCACTGGGCAAGGCTGCACTGGGCAAGGCTGCATATGACTAAGGGCAAGGCTGCTTATGACAATGGGCAAGCTGCAAATGGACACTGATCATTCTGCAATGATGGACAAGGCTACAGATGAACACTGATGAGGCTGCATTGATGGGCATTTTAATATATACGTTTTTTTTCCTTAAACTTCCCTCCTAAAAGTTTTTTTCCTTAAAATGCCCTCCTAAACTTGGGGTGCGTGTTATACGCCGGCACGTGTTATACGCCGATAAACATGGTATATAGGATCAGACATCTTGTTAACCCCTCTGTGCCTTTCACTTTTGCACAATGTGTGAGCAAACTTGAAATGCCAACTTCCGAAAGATACCAACATCACTAAATCTCCCACTTTATCCATACATTGTGGACCACAAAACCTGACCCATTAACCATCATGGAATATGAGCTTTGGTGTGGACAAGCCGTGGAGCAGCGGGGAGGAATATCGGTGATCTATCGAGCACTTGCTATGGTAAATTTAAAGTCCCCCTTCATGCTTGAATGGGAGAAAGACCTGGGACAAACCTGGAGCTTAGCAGATTGGCATAAGGCATCTAACTCAGCCTCCCAGGGGATCTTAAATATAACGCTGGTAGAAGCAAACATGAAAGTTGTAATGAGATGGTATCTCATTCCACTGAGACTAGCTAAAATATACCCCATTATCATCTCCCCTGTGCTTCCGAAATTGCGGACACGTGGGCTCAATGTTGCATATTTGGTGGGAATGTCCCAATATCAGAGGTATATGGAACAAAATCTTCCACTTACTTTGGAAAATTACGGGCCTTCCCATACAAAAGTCTCCCCAGATAGTGCTACTCAATTTCCTAATCCCTGCGGCTCCCAAACTGGTTTAACGCCTTATTACGTTTATACGCCTGGGAACTAAATTAACAATTGCTAGAGCCTGGAAACAACCTCACGTCTCATTCATTACAGTCAAAAGGAAAATCTCCTGGATTATGGCCCAGGAAAAATTAGTAAGCACGTTGTTGGACACTACTAAGAAATTTGAGGCTATATGGAAACCATGGGCACAGTACATGCAACTGAAGCTCTCATCATAACTAGGCCTATACCCCAGGAGCAAGGATGAGACTCATCCGGTAACTAGGTCTTTTCTGTCTTCCTATTTTTTCTTGTCCCACTTTCCTTCCTTTTCCTTCTTCTCTTTATCACACTTACATTCATAGTCCTCCGATCAGGAAGAGGGATTTTTATACTATGACACAATGGCTTTATATGTCATACTTTCTTACTATGGGTATGTATACGAATGTACGGATCCATAGAAGCCTGTATGTTATGATGTCTATAACACACCCCACTCTTGGGGATAATTTTACATTGTTAAAGAATGGGGTTCTCACTATCTTGCTTCTCCCATTTTTGGGAGATGCAGGATACCGCACATTTGGTTCTACGTTCATTGCAATCCCAAATCCCAAATCTCACTGCACATATTACCCACGTTAAGAGTTATACTTACCCCCTGTGTTAGTACATACTAGTACTTATAGCTGACATGCATGAGCCTTGTCTCGCTATCGTAGTTAAATCTCCCACAGTTTTTTATTTTAATTCTGGTTCGTTGAAAGTAGTTCACGGGCTGGGTGGTCTGCCCCCCTCTCCATGACACAGTTAATTCCCATGTCGAGTGTCTGGAGATAAGGGACTTCTACCCTCCTCCAATTACATAGTTGGGGGTATGCTCCATACCCTCAGACACAAACGACTAATGCTTTGCTAACTGTTATGTTATATGCTCTTGTACTATGGATTTATTGTTACTATGTACAACTGAATGTACCAATGTTTCTTCAATCCCTTTCTAAAACTCAATAAAAAAACGATTGAAATAAGATGCTCCGTCAATAATCATGGTCTCCAGTGAGTCAAGAATGTTTATATCTTACAGACAGTAGCTGAACCTAAACTTCACTACAGGAAAGAAGTGCAGATGGCCCCGTAGGCAATCAAATAATAAAAAAAAAAAACTCCCAATGCTTTAGTGACAATACACAAGTGGGCACTGCCAGAAACAGAAAGATTTGAGAAAGCAGCATAAGAAAGAAACAGATAGACAGCTATGCTTTTTTAGTATGTGATACTTAGAAATGAACCCAAATAGAAGCACTGCTGTAAAACAGAATTTAAACACAATGCACACTCCTGTCTGTTTTTAGATGTGCCACTTAGATGAAAAAGTACTGATCAAGTCATATTTTTGAGTCTATAACAAGTGCAAAAGACTCTCGCAAACACATTGTCTGATTTTCTGCTAGAGTTAGCCCTAGCAAACATAGACACAGTAGGGGACCATATCATGAAATGTTAAAAGCGATTCTAGCACTTTACCTAAGTTTCTGAAATTTGTTCATGCTCTAAAATATCTCTTCTGCTGCCCGTGTCGCTAAATACTGTTCTGTTGCAGAGTAATCCTCTGCTGAAGTGTCTTCAAAACCTACACTTCCAGGAGTGCCTGATGTGTACCCCTCTGTGCTCAGGGGTTCCTCCCGCTGACCTCCACATCACTACAGGATAAAGTGGTGACATGGGGGTTGGCTGGAAGAACCACTGAGCACTGCGGGAGACGGAGCAGACTGACATTCCTAGAAGTGTCCGTTTCGGAACAAACTGCAGTTGACAATTTCTCTGAAATGAACTGGCATTCAGTGGCATGGGCAGAAGTAATATTTTTTTTTTTATTCTTTTTTTTAGCTTATATCAAGGACATTGCTAGACTTGTGCACAACAGAAAATTCTGTTTAGTTTCGTTTTCATTCTTAAAATACATAATTTTCTTTTGTTATATTCAATTATGTTACGTTCATTTGTTTTTGGATAATTCGTTATTTCTGTAGAGTGTCGATATTCGGTATACCGAATCGATTCGTTTTGTATGTCTATCGATTTGATTTGATATTTATGTATGTATATATATTCCTGATAACGATTTGTAGTTTGGAAAGTCGTTTGTTTATTGAATTCATTAACACACACAAACACTATGACAATATAGCCTCATACACACGCTTAGATTTTTGGACGACTGAATGTCCATTTTTTTGTGGCATGCTAGTCTCATGTCAAAAGTGTAGAGATTACTCACAATACGAAATTTTTTGTACGACAATATACAACGTCAGAAGTGATGTAATATGTTGAATAGTTTTGTATGTATTGTTTCATTTCTGAGAATGCGTAGGTTTGCTCTTACGATTTTTTTCATATGCAAACCGTACTAATGAAAGGAAAATCGGGCGTTGAGTTTACTTCCGCAAAAATTTTTATAGTCTGCACATCCAGCTTTTGTCTGACGAAAAAGCGAAATCGGCTGTCGAAAAGCACCATTCTAGCGATCCGAAAATCGGCAGACAGCTCGTTGTGCGAATTTTTCCATCTGATTTTCGTATCGTGTGTACGGGCCTTTTCCCTTCTCATCTGCTCAAATACAATACAACACCCTTCTCACTCAGTTCTCAGGAATGCACTTTGCCAGTAATCCAACCTTCAGCACAAAATGAATCAGTTGATTGGACTGTAAGATTTACTCTGAATTGACCTTTTGTTTCATTAGACCTTGAACGAATCATGTCGAATTCATTCGTTATTTTCGCTATAATTTCTTTTGTATTAGTTGAAATTCATTCGTTTTTTCTTCGGACATTCGGATGCATCCAAATGTCCGAAACATGCAAAATTTGGCCGAATTTCGATTAGTTACAAAACGGATTGCACATGTCTAGGCATTGCTAAAACAACAGGGTAACTTTAAAATAGATCTAAAGCCTACTTGGATGACATTGTTAAACCACATTATATTATGCATCACTTTTGTATCACTTTTTACCTTTAACCACTTGCTGACTGGCCAACAGCAATTATACTGCTGCTGGCCGGTGGCTTAAGCAGTCACCGCAATGGTACCAGTAAGTCACTCCCACTCATGCGCAGTGCAATCGGCGACTGCTGCATCCACTGGACAAAGCGGATTGCAGTGCTCGGTATCGGGCCATTGTGATCACTATACAATCCTATGTCACCTAGTAAACAACAGTCATGAATGACAGCATTGTTTACTACTGTGTGTGATCTGCGATTGGTAACCAGTAATCACATGGTACCTGGGCAAATCATAGCATCCTGTACCATGTGATATAGTTGTGGATAATCCCAGCATCACAATAGTAAACAATGAGTCATGACTGAAAGGCATTCATAACAGTTCAAATTAGGAATGCACCAATACCGGTACCGATACCGAGCATTTGAGCGAGTATCGGTACCGAAACTGATACTAAACTGATTCGTATCGGCGAGTACTTGACTGAAAGTATGGGTACTCATACGCGCTGATAAAAAAACGGTATCGGTGCAACTCTAGTTAAAATGTTACAGTTATAGTAAAAAAAGAAAACCCTTTTAAAAAATGTAAAACGAAAAATGATTTAACATTTTTTTTTATTACATACTGACTTCAGTCAGTATCCCTGATCACACCCACACCAGTCATATAATGACATCGTACTACACTGGTGACAGTATGAAAAAAAAATGTGGGAAAAAAAAAAAAATGTATTTCATGTCTTAATTTTCCAAAACATTGTGCCAAAGAATTACAACTTCAAAAAAACATTCCATGCCTCTTACTAAATACTCTCCAAAAAGGGGTCATTTGGGGGGCATTTCTACTGTTCTGGCATTTTAGGTCCTCAAGAAATGAGATAGGCCGTCAGTACGTCAGAAGTTATCAACTTTCGAATTTATATACCATAGTTTGTAGACTCTCACATAGACTAAATAATATACACTGATTTGGGGGGGGGGGTTAACCAAAGACTACATTTTGGCCTAAATTTATGAAGAAAGATTATTTGTTTGCAAAAAACCCAGAAAGTAAGAAAAACCCAGAGGTGATTAAATACCACCAAAGAAAGCTCTATTTCTGTGAAAAAGTGATATCAATTTAATTTTGGTACAGTGCTGCATGACCGAGCAATTGCCAGGTAAAGTAGCAAGCACAGTGCCGATTAGCAAAAAATACCCTTGTCATGAAGGGAAAACAGCCTTTGCAGCCGTCAGCTTGTAGTTCTCAATGAGCTACCACTGTACTGTTGAGCCCTGTAGTAGTTCGTTAATGCTTCCTGTTAATGTGTAATTGCTTGGCCACGTGATGTAGGGCCAAACAGCATACGCACAGAGTTTGCAAGAGCCCTGCAGATTGTGGGTGTCAATGCTTTCCAGGCTCCCAATTAGAAAAATAATACATGCACATTTTTAACCTGAAAAACGACGTGCATTATTTTATTTTTTTTAAAAAGGTGAACTTATCCTTTAACCACTTCAATACAGGGCACTTATACACCCTTCATGCCCAGACCAATTTTCAGCTTTCAGCACTCTCACACTTTGAATGCCAATTACTCAGTCATACAACACTGTACCCAAACAAAATTTTTATTATTTTTTTCACACAAATAGAGCTTTCTTTTGGTGTTATTTAAACACCACTGGATTTTTTTATTTTTTGCGACGTAAGTGAAAAAAAAGAGTGAAAATTTTGCAAAAAAAACCCCAACTTTTTTTAGTTTCTATGATAAAATTTTGCAAATAAGTAATTTTTGTTCCCAAATTTGGGCCAAAATTTATACTGCTACATATCTTTGGTAAAAATAACTATATTATTTGGTCTGTGTGAAAGTGATAGAGTCCACAAGCGATGGTGCACATCATTGAAAACTGATCACATCTGATGCACTGATGGCCTATCTCATCTCTTGAGGCCCTGAAATGTCAGGAAAGTACAAATACCCCCCCAAATGACCCATTTTTGGAAAGTAGACAGTCCAAGGTGCTTAGTAAGAGGCATAGTGAGTTTTTTGAAGTTGTAATTTTTTCCCCACAATTCTTGGGAAAATTAAGAAATTATTTTTTTATGTTTTTTTTTTTTACACAAAATTGTCATAATAACAAGTTATTTCTCACACACAGCTTATGCATACTTCCAATTACACCCCAAAATACATTCTGCTACTCCTTCTGAATATGGTAATACCAAATGTGTGAGACTTTTACACAGCCTGGCCACATAGAGAGGTCCAACATGCAGGGAGCACCATCAGGTGTTCTGGAACATAAATTACACATAAAATTTCCCAACGACCTATCACAATTTCGAAGGCCCTGGAGCACCAGGACAATGGAATTACCCACAAAATTACCCTATTTTGGAAAAGCAAACACCCCAGTGTATATTTTATGAGGCATAATGAGTCTTTTTAACGGTTAATTTTTTTCCACAAGTCTTATAAAAAAGTGGAAAGAAAATTAAAACTTTTTTATTTTACAGAAAATGGTCAATTTATAAGATATTTCTAACAAATAGCATGTACATAGCAAAAATGACAACCCACAATACATTCTGCTACTTGTCCTGAGTATGGCGATACCACATGTGAGACTTTTACACAGCCTGGCCACATAGAGAGGTCCAACATGCAGGGAGCACTGTCAGGCACTCTAGGAGCATACATTACACTTAAAATTTCCTAACAAGCTATTCCATTTTTGAAGGCCCTGGAGCACCAGAACACACTTTTGAAGGTTCTGGAGCACCCACAAAATGACCCCATTTTGGAAAGCAAACATGCCAAAGTATGTTCTATGAGGTATTGTGAGTCTTTTGAACAGTTCATTTTTTTTCCACAAGTCTTTGGAAAACGTGGAAAGAAAATGAAAACTTTTTTTTTTAACACAAACGTTGTCAATTTATATGATATTTCTAACGCACATCATGTACATAGCAAAAATTACACCCCAAAATACATTCTGCTACTCCTCCCGAGACAGCCTGGCCACATAGAGAGGTCCAACATTGAAGGAGTACCTTCAAGCGTTCTAGGAGCATAAATTACACACATTATTTCATTTCTTCCCATTACACTTTTGAAGGTTCTGGAGCACCAAGACAGTGGAATTACCCATTTTGGAAAGCAAACACCCCAAGGTATATTCTATGAAGCATGGGCTGCATATAAGTACTCGGGTAATCTGATGGGCTGGAGACAGGTACTCGGGTACCACAATCAGGGATGGGCTGTGTCAGGGTGATAAGCCTCATCCCCAATCGCTGCTCTGCACGAGGACCGTGCATGTGATCGGCTGTGATTGGACACAGCCGATCACATGGTAAAGAGACAATTTTTATTGGCTCTTTACACTAATCTGGGATGGGCTGTGTCCAGAGGGACACGCCTCACCCCCGATCGCCATGCTGCGGGCCCCCGGGGGCCCACAGGAGTGGCGGGAATCAGAGGACATCATATGGCACCCGCCCAGGATGGCAGAGTGCTCTTGCGGATGTCATATGACTGTAGGCCGGTAGGGAAGTGGTTAAAGGGTAACTCGACTTTCGTGGGGAAAAAAATAGCAAATAAAGAAAAAATAATATAGCATATACAATTGCAACACAAGTCATATTGTAAATGAATGTTATTAAAAATTACCTTTCCTTTTCAGTCTGCAGACGCTGTAATTTTCTGTAAATGCAATGCAAAAACCTGGAGTTGTTCTGTACAAAGAGTGTGTACTGACCACCCCCCAGAAACATTTCCTGCTTGTGTGATTGGCTCACCAATTTCCCAGGAGTCTGCACTAAGATACAAGTCAGATTTCAGGCATCCCCTGCAACAAAAATGTCATTTTTGGTGAGATACTCCCTGTAGGAACACGTTTAAAGGGATGCAGGCCCAGCAGCTTTCCTTATAAGACCCCTTTCACACTGAGCAGCCCTGGGCGTCGGTGATAAAGCGGCACTATTTTTAGCGCCGCTTTACTGTCATTTTAGCGCCGCTATTACCACCCCGCTAGTGGCCAAAAAAGGGTTAAATCCTCCTGCAAAATGCTGCTGCAGCGGCGCTTTACCGGCGGTATGGTGGCGCTGCCCCATTGTATTAAATGGGCAGGAGCGGTGGAGGAGCGGTGTATTCACTGCTCCTCCACCGCTGCAAAGAAGCTGCTGGCAGGACTTTTTGTGATGCCCTGCCAGCACAGCGCCCCAGTGTGAAAGCACTCGAGTGTGCTCCAGTGTGAAAAGGGGTCTTAGTGCTGTGCAGGTGCCACAGCGGATAGATAATTATAATTACTCCCATTAGACCCACTCATCACAGAGGCACAGAGGAACATTTCTTCAGAATAACAAAAACGTAGGAATCGGCAATAAAGGTTGTTCTAATCCTTGCAATGTACATAGATCACCCGACTGGGGGGATGTTTTTTCTCAACAAAAGTGGAGTTATGCTTTAACTAGAAAAATAAGACATTTTTCCTTTTGTTTTCAGACTCTTCGTGACATCAGTAAGAACATACATGAGACAAGAAATGCTTGTGTACACAAATTACTTTGGAAACCTACAAGAAATTCTACAGAAATAAACCTGAAGCAAGAATGTCAAGATATATCTGTTGACCAATGTAACAGCTTATTGGCCTCTGGCAATCATGGTTTTCAAAGGACCTGCTTTAAAAATCAATAGAAATATTTTTGAAGTGTGTACGTCTGTGAATTACACTGCCCATACAATGAAACATGAACAACCAGAGCTCACCTATGAGTTTTTTCAATGAAGTGATATTATAGCTCCAGTGGCACTATCACCCCTTTCACACTGGGGCACTTTGCAGGCATTTTAGCGTTAAAAAATTAGCGCCTGCAAAGCGCCTGAAAAGCGTCTCTCACACCACCCCAGTGTGAAATGTTGGCTCTTTAAAATTTTGTGATGGAATCACAGAGAATCTTCTTGGAGAGCCATCAGTAGTTCTTGCTAGCAGCTATTATTCATCTGTCTGCCCAGAACACTTAGACCCCTTTCACACTGTAGCCGCGGGTCCGTTAGCAGTAAAGCGCCGCTAGCACAAACGCACAGAACATCAGTCTCTAGAATGAATTTATGTATTCCCAGTAGAATGCATACAAAAAACTCCCAATTTTCTTTGTTACATTACCCATCACCTAAAGCAGAAGCAAATAAATTGTTAAAAATGCTAAGGAATAAGATATACTGAAATCATATATACTGTATCATAACAGAAAATGATGTATACTTTCTTTTTTTTAACAACAAGGCTGGTCTTTATTTGAGAAGAATAGAATGTAGTACATTACATTTCTCGAAAACAGTATAGTGGATACTCAGATAATAGACAATATGCATGTAGTAATCGACAAACAAGAAAAGTTCACAAAAAATTGTCTCATACATATATATATCTCCTAAGAGCAGGAGGGGGGGGGGGGGGCATCAGCTACAGAAGAGGGAGGGAGGGAAGGGGGGAGGGCAGGCAATATGACCATCAAAGTCCATTATATACCGTTAAAGCAGGTACAGGGTGTCTATGAGCGGGCATTTCAAATGAGGTTGGTCCATGGTTGCCAGACCCACGCATACCCTACTTATATAGGTTAGTTTGTACATAGCCAAGATGGCATTAATCGAGTTCTCCCATGACCTTAAATGTAGGAGGCCGGTGAGATGTCCACTTTAGTAGTATCTCTTTTTGTGCATAAAAAAGTAACAGCGAGAGCAACAATTTAGTATATCAGGGTCTCTGCTCATCCTCCTGTATGCCCAGTAAGGCCAACTCAGCCGTCAAGGATATCTCCAACTGGAGACGAACCCTAATGAACTCCTCAATGGCAGCCCAATAACGGGAGAGTCTAGGGTAGGCCCAAAACATATGAATATAGTATCCGGAGATTGACTGCGCGGGCAATTCTGGAACCTCTGTGGGTTTATTCTGTGCAGTCTCTGAGGCGTAAAGTATATCCTGTGTAGGAACTTGGCTTGGATTAGTTTATCCCTAGAGGATATTACTAGCTGAGAACGGTTTTCAAAGCACTCCTCCCAGGTTTCCCCGTCCAGAGTCGGTATGCCTGTCCTCCACTTATCCCACAAAGCCTCCATTTTTGGCGAGTCTGTTCGGAGTAATGTCAGGTACAGCGCAGAAAGAGCCTTATGCAGGGATTCTTGAGCTAATAGCTCCTCGACCACATCCGCCCTGAGGGCCGGCGGGGTCGGGAACTGTGCACGGAAGGCGTGTCGCAGCTGATGATAGCGAATACTTTCGGTCTTTAGGACAATGGACAAATTACAAACATTAACTCCAGCCATTTTTTTTAAGGGGGGGAGGTAAGAGTTGAACCCACTTTGTAGTCTAAAAATATACATTGGAACGTGTGATGTAGAAGTTTTTCATTTCATAAGGTCAAAAGCTAAACAGACATTTTAAAAAGCGTTTTTTTTAAGATCATCAGCTATTCTAATCTCAATGCCATATTATCTTTGAAAACTAAAATTTTTCTGTTTCAAAGCCTAGTTTTGCCTCAAGGACACACTACGCGATCAGGAACATTTAATTGCTCGCCAGAACTATAGAGCCTGTTTCTCTTTTAAAGCATGTTTAAACCACTATACACTAGAGACAGCAGCATCTGAAGTTAATGGTTGAAAGCCGACTCTGTGGTTTGTTTTCGAACCACAAAAATTATCATCGTGTCAATATTAATTAATCTAAGTCCAATGATCAGTTAACATTAGTTCTCACTAATCACAGCATTCTTAAACAATCGACGGTCTAAAAATCATGCAATTCCCTTTTTATTTCCATTGTAAAACAGCCAGAGGCAATTCAAGACCTTTTTTTTTTTACCAGTTAATAATAAAAAAAATGTAAAGTGTTTTGATACTGATGAAGGATTCTGTTTAATTAAAAGTCCTCAAATCAGTGTTATCATATGTAGAGACCATAAATGCTAACTCAGTTTTATAATGTTCATATATAAAAGGATATTTTTTTCCCCTCCAAGCCTGATGAAAGTTCCTAATAGGGAGGGGGATGAAGTAAAGCATCATTTTAGCTGTGCGCTGCATAAAATTGTTCCCTAGGCAAAAACTAGACTCAAACTATTGTGTCACCCTAGTGTGATATTAGCATGAAACAAATCTGTAGATTTAAACAAATTAAAGCATAGCTAAACCCAAACCCATTTTTTTTTATATATAATACAGTTTATCAGTACAGTAAAATCTTGGTTTGAGAGTAACTTCGTTTGAGAGAGTTTTGCAAGGCAAGCAACATTTTAACAATCCTTTTGACTTGATATACAAGCGATGTCTTGATATACAAGTAGTGTCACATCACAACTGAGTATAAAAGAGAAGAGAGGAGCCTCTAAGTGTAGCAATACAAAGAACTTGTATATCAAAGCGAATTACCCCATAGGAAATAATAGAAACTCAGATGATTCGTTCCAAAACCATTTATTGATAAGTCCTTCAGCTTATAGTCAATATAAAACAGATTCTAAGGTTGTGTAACCATAAAATGTCCAACCACAAATGGAAGCCTCCACAAGGGGATTAGAAGCAAAATCCATTGATGGTATAGAGTCCCTTACTTACTCCACAAGATGGACCAAATGTTATCTGATAAATGCTGGAGGTGCAATTCAGAAGTTGGAACTTTTGTTCACATCTTCTGGGCATGCCCGGTTTTGAGACCGTTCTGGGAGGGGGTGACAACAACCATCCAAAGCTTGACCTCAGTGGAACTGAGAGATAATCCGGCTGCGTGCCCTCTACACCTGACAGGGAGACCCATTCGAAAGTACAAAAAGACCCTGACAATGCAACTCCTCAATGCGGGAGGGCGTGTATCCCCGCATTGCGGCAGCAACCCTTTACACCAACCAAGGTCCTGTGGTATTCAAAAGTCAACTGTATCCTCCGTATGGAGAAATTGACTGCCACTTTACACAATACGGAGGAACAATTCCAAGACAAGTGGAAGCCCTGGAGATACTTCACTGGTACTAACACGTACCTGCAGGAGATCGCTCACACCCAAGAGACATAATGCAATAATTTTTTGAGACGTCCGCATGAACATTGTATAGGAGTGGGGAGTTATTGCCTCTCTCTCTTCCACCCCCCCCCCCTTTTTTTTTTCTTCATCCCCTCCGTTTCCCCTTCTCCTTCTTCTATTGTGCCTCTTTTCTCTCTATCTAGCTTATCCTCTGCAAAATTTGCTTGTTACAGTAACCCTAAAGACGGCTGTAATTCAATCATAGTGACAGGAAGTTCATATCGAGTAAGAAATGTATGCTAGCAATATACTCTTTATTTTTTGTGATCAATTCATTTTAAAGTTTGACGCTTCATGTTCTTGACTAGATTGATGATTGTATAGGGAGGCTCTTTTAGGCCCCCTGGGTTTTTTCTTCTACATAAACGACATAGTATTGGCAGGGAAACATTCAAAATGTCCACAAAGTCTTTTGTACGCTTGGTTATATCTTTTGTCTCATGGAATATGTTGAGCAATTGTACCTATATGTATGAAAATGACATGACTTGTTCTTTTGTATGGAACTTTGCCATAAAATAAATAAATAAAGGTATTTAAAAAAAAAAGTAGCAAAATCCAGTAGGAGCTACAGAGTATAAAAGAGAAGAGAGGAGCCTCTAAGTGTAGCAATATGGTTACATTTAATGGAGGTACAACATTTAGCAACTCACATGGTTGATGATTAGAACAGGCCAAGTATGCAGGAATCTGAGGTAAAGCTGTCCACATCACCATAGACGTCATCCCTTCCATTCTTCGCTCCACGAGCGCTTCAAGCCTCGCTTTCAGATCGCTCCACTGCAGGGTAGTCTTCCCGATCACGATCGCAGACTAACAGCGGCGAGAGCCGGCGGTGCGGAGGATGGTCTATGTGGACAGCTTTACCCCAGATGCCTACATACTTAGATGTGCCTGTTTTAATCATCAACCATATGAGTTACTAAATGTTGTACCTTCATTAAATGTAACCATATTGCTACACTTATGCCCCGTACACACGGTCGGATTTTCCGATGGAAAATGTCCGATCGGAGCGTGTTGTCGGAAATTCCGACCGCGTGTGGGCTCCATCGGACATTTTCCATCGGATTTTCCGACACACAAAGTTGGAGAGCAGGAGATAAAATTTTCCGACAACAAAATCCGTTGTCGGAAATTCCGATCGTGTGTACACAAATCCGACGGACAAAGTGACACGCATGCTCAGAATAAATAAAGAGATGAAAGCTATTGGCCACTGCCCCGTGTATAGTCCCGACGTACGTGTTTTACGTCACCGCGTTTAGAACGATCGGATTTTCCGACAACTTTGTGCGACCGTGTGTAGACAAAACAAGTTTGAGCCAACATCCGTCGGAAAAAATCCTAGGATTTTGTTGTCGGAATGTCCGAACATAGTCCGACCGTGTGTACGCCCTATTAGAGGTGCCTCTCTTCTCTTTTATACTCTGTAACTCCTACTGGATTTTGCTTCTAATCCCCTTGTGGAGGCTTCCATTTGTGGATGGACATTTTATAGTTACACAACCTATCACATTGCTAGAATCTGTTTATATGGACTATAAACGGAAGGACTTCTGAATAAATGGTTTTGGAACAAATCATCTGAGTTTCCATTATTTCTTATGGTGAAATTTGCTTTGATATACAAGTGCTTTGGATTACAAGCATGTTTCTGGAACGAATTATGCTCGCAATCCAAGGTTTTACTGTTTTTAGATAAGGTGGCTGAATTTGATTTCTTTGTAAGGCCTGCCAGAGGCACAATTGCTGTCCTACAGTGACAACACCCACTCACTGTACTGTTTCCAACGTAAAACGGCATTGCCACTCTATGACAAGAATACAGAACTACAGAATACCCCCTCTCTCATCTACTCCATGGCATATAGGGAAGGTGTTCTGTGGTCTAGAGAGAGAGCTTGGTACAACACTAATGCCGTGTACACACGGGCGGACTTTTCAACCAGACTGGTCCGACGGGACAAATCCGTCGGACAATCCGATTGTGTGTGGGCTTCATCGGACCTGCAGCAGACTTTTTCGGGCGAAAGTCACACGGACTTTAGATTTGAAACATGTTTCAAATCTTTCCGACGGACTCGAGTCCGGTCAAAAAATCCGCTCGTCTGTATGCTAGTCCGACAGACGAAAACCGACGCTAGGGCAGCTATTGGCTACTGGCTATCAACTTCCTTATTTTAGTCCGGTGTACATCATCACGTACGAATCCGTCGGACTTTGGTGTGATCGTGTGTAGGCAAGTCCGTTCATTCGAAAATCTGTTGAAAGTCCGTCAAAAGTCAGTCAGAAAGACCGTCGGACCTTGATGCCGAAAAGTCCGCTCGTGTGTACACGCATAACTAATAAAAGTCAGCAGAGACTGCAGGAAGTTACCAACTTACCAGATCAACAGATATTTTTGCTCTTATCAAGCAGATATAACAAAGCACTTTCAATTATATGCTGTATTTATTAGACCAAAAGAGAAGAGTGGGAGAAAATCATTGATATTATTTACATACATTATAAGCAATGCTGAATTATACAGTTCTGCTCCTTTAAAAAAATACCTTTTTTACATGAACTTGATTTGATGAAATGACTGAACACAGCCAGCGTCAGGAATCATGAATTTGAGGGGGGCTGGTATGCACTTGAAATAATGTACAAGAATGAAAAATTATGGCAAGCAAGTCCAATTTTTCAGTCCTGTTCCTCAGATGCAGCTCCACACTCTCACTCCTGGCACTCCTCAGATAGATGGAGAGATAGAAAGATTGAGCCTAGAAATACTGGGGTTGATTTACTGATTGATTTACTGGAGAGTGCAGAATCTGGTGCAGCTCCACATAGAAATCAGATTCCAGTTTTTGTTTTTTTTTGTCAAAGCTTAGGCTAAGCTATTTTACTTAGCAGAAAAGAAAAATGTTTTTTTGCATAAACTTTGACTGTAAAATGTACCCCTTTTCATATGAAATCATCTTACATTCCTTTTACTTATGTAGCGCTGGTATTTTCAATACAGACGCTATAAATAAAAATGCAGTTGTCTCGTCGCGCTATGTTAAAACCGGCGCTGGAAGTCGCCAGAAGACAGGGCTGCACCTACAGATGGGGATATCCTCTGGCAGTAATATTCCGTATGGGCCAAACTTCATTCACACTGCGTACGCCAGCAGACCTCCCAGCATTCTTCACCTTTCTGGGTACTGCTCCGATCCATGTACCGAACTGGCTAATAAAGATCCCGAGACCGATGGGCCGAACACGGGCGGACCTAACCAGCCTGCCCGCTCTCAGAGAATCCGGGGACGTACACGCACCTCAGCTAACAGCAGGTCACGTGAGTCATAAGCTTCTTACTGTCCTGATAGACACAGATGTACTTGCAGGAACTGACAGCAGGTCAAAAAATGTTTTATTTTTTTTTTAGCTGCCCCCGCAGCCTGCTCCCCACCTGTTGCCTACCATTCCCAGTCAACCACTCTACCACCCCAACACAATGGCCTAGAGGAGGAGAGATGCCTACATGTCCCTACTTGGATTGTGGCACTAACCCCCTTTTAAATAACTCCTCCCCCTTACTCTTCACGGTGAGAAAATTACACCGATCCACAAAACGAGTCGCAACCACTTGACTTACTTTTCGGGAGCTCGGAACTTCTACTCATGACCTGGCAGGCGAAACATCACTGGAGACGATTCAGAGTTTCATTAATGTTGAACATTTGGTGTGCATCTGCTAAGTTAGAGGACTATGACTAAGCCACAAATGTCACCTAGGTGACCTGAAACTAGAGATCACACACCCGCCGGTCATAGCCTGTCGGTGCCGCTTCTCGGCTGTCTGTCTTGCCTCAAGACCATTAACTGTCCTCTTTCAGGTACCACATGCACGGTCAGCATTTTGCTCGAAGGGAGGGTAAGATTATGATCCATATGATACCATTAGGTGACCACAGTGATATGTTACTCGCTGAACTGTGTATATAAGGATGAGATGTGAATATGGTAGGCAGTAAAATGATGGGAAGTGACCCTCTTAGTACACGCCTGTCACCTACTGGACAGTGATTCGGGGATAGTGTTGTCGGTACCCTGGTAATGTAAAACTGGGAATGGTAACTCATAAGGGGGATGTAATAGCTATTGTTTTCTGCTGTCCTGTTATATGACCTACCTGCATGAGTGATGTGACCATTGTATTGCCTGTTTCTGGTTTGCATTAACGGTTATGATAGATCCTTGCGTTACATGAATCCTAATACTATTCTAAGGTTAAATCCTGTAGAGCTAGATACATAAATACTTGTCCACTCCCACACTCATACTAGGGGCTGGGGGGGTCAGACCGGTCCCGGGAGCCTCCTAAATCCCTTGCTGAGCGCACCTCCACCTAGGCCCACGCTCGTTATTCAGGCCTCCCTGAAGAGCATAAAAGCAATATTTTGCTACACTACCTTAGACTCTACAACACCCTTTAGAGGGCTATATACCCCTTCCCTCTCCCTTACCCTATTCTCTCTTTTCAACACTTGCTCTACATTTCTCCCCATTTCTCCCACACCCTCTCTTCCCCGTCTCCCCGCGGTCATGGACGAACTACACATCGTCACTTTCAACGCGAAAGGACTCAACGTCCCCGAAAAACGACGAATGCTACAAAATGACATGCGGCAGAGGGCCAAGCTTTACGTGAACCTATAATAGATGACGGAATACCCATATCATAAACTGATCTGTGGACACACTTTTACCCTATTTATCTCACACACTCCATGACCGCGGGGAACACTTTCCCTGCTTCCCGCCCCTTCCCCCCTTCCTTTGCTTTTCCTTCTACCTCTGCTTCTTCCTCCTCCTGGAGGACGCTCCTACACTCTCTCTTAAAAAAAAAAGAAAAAATAGGGGGAGTTTCATGGGATCGCACCACCTTACCACACTACACTTTTAGGAGGTTTAGATGCAATCCTCTACTTAAGAGGATTACAAGATGATACAGTGTATGTTTTCCGGTTATTACTACTGTACAGCCATAAAGTGAGCAATAACAATACCGGAAGGGAAATTTCAATAATCTCTGACATGATGTAAACATATTCTAACAACTATGCTATGAAGTTATGTGTATGTATCACGAACTTTGTTAAATATGATGTTTTGTGTTATGCATTACCTTGTATGTTTTTGGGTCCGTATGGGCCCCTTCCCTGACATAAATAACAAATTTAAAAAAAAATAAAAAAATGTAGTTGTCTGAAGCTGTAGTTTAGCTCAGACTGCCATTATTGTAAATTATGGTTCTGTTTCAGCTTGGCTGGTTGTGTGGTTTTCCCCTTGGCTTAGGGATGGCGCCCTATTATTTTGGCCAAGGTTGGAAATTGCAACAAGCTGGGTGTATTGAGTGCCTCCCTGCCTGGAAATGGTCAGTGGGTGTGGTCTGCCTGCTGTGCTATCTGGGAGGGGGTACTTAAGGTACAGAAACCCGTGACAGGAAAGGAGTTCTGACCTGATGGCCCTCCTGGCCTAAGGTGTGTCGCTGCCGCCAAATTGTCTTGGGGCCGGCTGGCCCGAGGCGTCGTTACTGTAGGTAGGCCCAAAAGTCTTGGGCCTTACCGATACAGGGATGATCCTGTGCTGTCTTGCCAGCGGGAAGAAGCCGAGCGACTGGAGAATCCAGGGGAGGACATTTCAGGAGAGGACCGCGCAATAAGGCCGGTGCCTCTAAAAGAGCCCGGAGACTCAGTTGGAGGATACATCCCGGGTCACCAACCACACAGTACCGTAAGTTCGGAAGAAGGGAACTGGTACTATGTGATCAAGCATTGATATTGCAAAAAAGTCGCTAATTACCCAATCCTGTGGCAGAGGATTGTGTAACAGTTATACCAAATTTTAAAGTCTGTGGCAGAGACTATGACCGAGCATTGCATCGGCTGCTAGGTCAGTGAGAGAGGCCTATCCAGTGATTGCTGAATCCAGTTGTGGAGTTGTTGTCCTCTGGATCAAAGAAAGTGTTCCTGATCTGCAATTCCAAGGTACCTGAATTCCCCTAAACCTTTCATCCCTCTATTGCATGTGTCTTTCTTAAATAAAGCATTGGAAAAAGAGCCTGTGTGTCGGAGCTAAAATCAGAGAAAGAAGTCTTTAATGGGGCCCCTATGACGGATATGGTGAAACAGTAAAGGAACGGTAAGCCCATTCAAATACCAGCCACTCCTGAGGGGGTAAGTGCTACACTTACAATTACTGTTTTTCCACTTGTTTGTTCAGTGAGGCGCTGAGGATGTAACCCTGGCCACACAGCTGCATCCTGGGAAGGTTACGTCACCACCCTCAGATGATGTGCACATCCCGATGTGTCACATGTTCTAAGAGGCAGCCCAGAGGTTCTAGGCAGAGTTCCAAGAAGTAAAGGGAGTTGGATTTATCTTTCTAAAGGTACCTTTCTTGTAGGTTGTAAGAAAATGGTGAAGTTCCTCATTAAGCATATAAATGGTCAGACGGGAGCAGTGCCGATGCGGGTGGACGTATTGCGCTCTCTAGATCACAGTACTGGGCCACTGTGACCAATTACAGCAGTCACAGTTATAGTAGTAAGCAAGGCTGCCATTCATGATGCCTTGTTTACTATTGTGTGATCGTTGACAGCGATTACATGGTACCAGGGCCAAATCATAGCAGCCCTGTACCATGTGATAGCTCTGATCAATCTGTATAAAATTGTCCTTCGCGCTGGCGGATTTTCAATGATAAAGTGATCAAGTGAAATAAAGTGCTGTATAAAATAATTAATAAATATTGCCGCAAAATATGGGTGTCCAAACCAAACACTTAGTGACTAAATAAACAAAAAATAAATTTCGCGCAATATTGAAATAGTGAAATATAGTGTAAATATGTTGTGGAACACTGTTGTCTATTAGGTGGTGGTATAAAAGTCTCTCTTGTGTACTATAATAATTGATGCTATTACTAAAAGAGTGAGACTTAAATCACAGTGATTAATGAAATAATCCTTATACCATCCTATTATTAGCATGAATACATATATGATGACATATAGCGTACAAATAGGTGTATAAAAATATGTGCATAGAAATATTTTCAGTAGTGAATCGTGTATGATCTTCTAAAAACCACAATCAAAGTCTGTGCAATAAAACATATGTGCACCCTTTAAAAATTATATAAAATCCAATTAGTGTGAGCAAAGTCCGTTGTGCTGTTCCAATTTTTTATGGATCTTCTATTGTCAAAAAAATATATAGATGGATGAACTAGTGGGTGAATAAAAAATCTAAAAAATATCTGTGAATAGTTCTTCTGCTATTAGAAAAAATATATATATATAGTGAAAGTCTATCTTTCTGTTGCTGGTGTTTCTCAATATGGTCTCTCAGAACTCTCACCTCACATTGGTAGTAATCAGGCATTCAGTATTGGGTCTTTAAAGTGTGGGGTTGGTTTCTGGTAGCTTTCTCTTTTAGTTTCTCTCCTCCAGCGTTCCCTCTCTGCTGTTCCGCTCTAGTGGACTCAGTGTGGGGGAATAAAAATGGGGAGGGGGGAGAAGAAAGAGGCTCCACTAGTGCATTAAACTTTTAAAATCAAAGGGGGAATATTTATTAGCTAATGCTCTTACATTTCTCATAATAAAAACAGGCAAAGTGAATAAAAACGATCTGGCGTTCTCAGCGCCCTCTCACTTGTGCTTCAGATTCAGTGTATTGCTCCAGCCAATCCCGTATTCCGGGATTGGCTGGAGCAATACACTGAATCTGAAGCACAAGTGAGAGGGCGCTGAGAACGCCAGATCGTTTTTATTCACTTTGCCTGTTTTTATTATGAGAAATGTAAGAGCATTAGCTAATAAATATTCCCCCTTTGATTTTAAAAGTTTAATGCACTAGTGGAGCCTCTTTCTTCTCCCCCCTCCCCATTTTTATTCCCCCACACTGAGTCCACTAGAGCGGAACAGCAGAGAGGGAACGCTGGAGGAGAGAAACTAAAAGAGAAAGCTACCAGAAACCAACCCCACACTTTAAAGACCCAATACTGAATGCCTGATTACTACCAATGTGAGGTGAGAGTTCTGAGAGACCATATTGAGAAACACCAGCAACAGAAAGATAGACTTTCACTATATATATATATTTTTTCTAATAGCAGAAGAACTATTCACAGATATTTTTTAGATTTTTTATTCACCCACTAGTTCATCCATCTATATATTTTTTTGACAATAGAAGATCCATAAAAAATTGGAACAGCACAACGGACTTTGCTCACACTAATTGGATTTTATATAATTTTTAAAGGGTGCACATATGTTTTATTGCACAGACTTTGATTGTGGTTTTTAGAAGATCATACACGATTCACTACTGAAAATATTTCTATGCACATATTTTTATACACCTATTTGTACGCTATATGTCATCATATATGTATTCATGCTAATAATAGGATGGTATAAGGATTATTTCATTAATCACTGTGATTTAAGTCTCACTCTTTTAGTAATAGCATCAATTATTATAGTACACAAGAGAGACTTTTATACCACCACCTAATAGACAACAGTGTTCCACAACATATTTACACTATATTTCACTATTTCAATATTGCGCGAAATTTATTTTTTGTTTATTTAGCTCTGATCAATCGCAGCATTGCAGTAGTAAACAAGGTTTCAAAAATGAAACCTTTAAATCATTTCACAGTTTGCTTATTACAGTGATTATCACTGTAATAAGCATTTAAAGTGTAAAAAAAAAAAGAAGAAAAACAGAAAAAACTGATCACCCTCCCAGAGTAGTACAGTGTCATTATGGTGACACCACACAGATCTGGTGACAATATGTAAAAAAAAAAAAAAAAAAAAAAAAAAAAAAAAAAAAAAAAAATACTGTCAGCAGTCCCTGATCACTGCCACACCAGTCATATTGTCCCTAATTACCACCACACCAGTTACAGTGTCATCATAAGCACTTGTTCACATGTGCGATGCTCTCTGAAGAGCCACCTATGTTTGACACGGAGTGAGGCATTGTATCATCTCCTCACCACCTACTTGAATCCCTTGGACCCCACACAAGCACCCCTATTCACTTGAATGGGTCCCAATCAGACTCACCGACCAGCTCACTGACAACCGAATCAACCTATCTAACAGTACTAAGCTAGTGATAGGACCACAGATACCAGGGTGCCTTGACGGGGCTCTGTGGCTCACACATGTATTTGCAAATGTGTGCAGACTAAACCCCTCTTTTACCGCATACTGTTAGATTCGGTTGATTCGGTTGTCAGAGGGCTAGTCGGTGAGTAAGCTTGGACTTTTCCTTGGATTTATGCTCGGTCTTGTTTATATCATATGTTGCTTTCCAATGCTGCTTGCTGCAATGGCCAGTTATAGGTGGGGGCAATGGACACCTTTTTTGTATTAAGTGTAAACTGTCCACCAATGTTAGAGCAAACAATATTTATCTAACCCATTATAAACTATAGGAGCAAGTGAGCTGCATGCCATGCATTTAGGATTTTACTTTTTTATTTTTTTTATTTTACTAAAAAAAAAATTCAGACTCCTCCACTCTATATCCAGTCAATTGTTTACCCAGAGTTTTGTGTCATCTCATTTTCTTCTTGTTCACAGTACACAGTGGATTATTCTGTATATCCCTGTTATTTTCTCAGTTGAGAAACAGGAAGATATAATTTCCTGCTCCCATGTGGTTCAGAAGCCTTTAATAAAAAGGTATCTCCTAAAAGTAAATCCTTACATTTTTAGTGTGTGTTTGCTGATAAATTGTGTACATCAGTAAGACCCTCTACAGAAGGGCCAAGGTTCCAGATCATTAGCTTTAGATACAATACCGCAGGTGTGATATTTTAATAGTAAATTAGATTTAAAATGTGTATTTAGCGTAAGAAAATATTGGTGCCATTATCAAAAATGTTAGGGCTCATTTACACTTGCTTTGGCTTCAACACACATTAAATGGTTAGTTTACACTTGCTTCAAAACAAGGCTTCAGACTCGCTTTGTTAAAGCTCTCTGAACGCCAGTCAAAGCCCCTGTCACCAAATAAAATGGTTGGCTTACAGTCCTGTTTACACCTTGCTTTTGATTTGCTTCAAAAATTATACACCATGTAGCTTTAGTGTTGCTTCAAAGCATCTTCAAAGCCTCCATAGAAGTCTATGGCAAAGCTTGCTTAAAGCCTCACCAAAGCCTAATCGAAGCCCCGCCAAAGCCTCATCGAAGCCCCAGCAAGCCTCACCGAAGCCCAAGCAACTTTAACTGAAGCCTCATCGAAGCCCCACGAAGCCTCATCAAAGCCTCACTAAAGCCTCACTAAAGCCTCATCGAAACCCCACCGAAACCTAATGCAAGCCCCATCAAAGTCTTATCGAAGCCCCACGAAGCCTCATCGAAGCCCCACAAAGCCTCACAAAGCCTCATCGAAGCCCCACGAAGCCTCATCGAAGCCTCACCAAATCCTCATCGAAGCCCCACGAAGCCTCATTAAAGCCTCACCAAAGCCTCATCGAAGCCCCATTGAAGCACCAAGCAAAATCAAGGTGTAAACAGGACTGTAAGCTAACCATTTTATTTAGTGACAGGAGCTTTGACTGGCGTTCAGAGAGCTTTAACAAAGCGTGTCCGAAGCCTTGTTTTGAAGCAAGTGTAAACTAGCCCTTATTCTTGTTGTGATAATACAACATTCATCCTTAAGCGCCTTTCACACAGGCTGTCCGATCAGATCCATTTTTCAGGCGAACCTGATTGGACCCTCCATTCAGCCCTATGGAAAGGCGGATGTCAGCGTTGACATGTCCGCTGACATCTGCCGCTATCCAGTCCGATCCAGACAGAGGGTGGTCTTATTTTCCATTTGTCTGGTGGATCGGATGAAAACAGACAGGCGGTCTGTTTTCATCCTATTTCCCCATAGAGGAGAGCGGGACTCTGCACAGTGAGCGGAGACGGACCTGTCCTCGGGAGCAGAGGGGGCCAGCGAAGAGATCCCCGCTGAGCAAGCAGAGTCCGTCAAATGGACCTGTCCCATGTGAGAGGGGCCTTAGAGTATTAATATAAAGCAGTGAATGTAATATCGATCAAATATTCATGTGGACCCTCTTGGGGCTTTTGTTTTCAATTACAGGGAATGAATAACCTCTTGTAATTATTTAGTGAATGTCCCATTCACTGCTTTATAAATATGCCCCATAATTTAAAACAATAGGACAGCGCTTTTCTTGTAAGTTCTATGCCCTCCTCTTGGCAATTATTTTAGTAATTTATTGCAGAATTAAAGTCTGGGAAAATATGAGCTGAATCTGTCACTTATGAGCGTGTCAGATTCTTCTCTTCCCCGTCGCCCTCTGCTGCTCTTCCCCGGCAGCTACATCGGTTGTAATTGAAAGTGCCGAGGCTGCGTACAGGAAAAGTGTTCCCAAACAGCCTCAGCAAATGTAAACCAATCTGCTGAGGTTGTCTGCATGATAGCGGCTCCCAATCACAGCTTCTGGGCTGTTTGTTTACATAGGCTGAGGTTGTGTTCTGCAGCAAAAATATCACAATTACCAGATGCAGAGGATGAGATAAATACGGAAGCTGCAATTGCCGATCTTTGTCCGTAAATTCTAACCACATGATTATGATGCTAACCCTCTGTCTTCAAAGTGTTACTAAACCCACTACAGTAAAATCAGTTTGTATATGCAGTAAAGCATGCTTGTTATACTCACTGTGGAACCTAAGGGCTTAATCCTCTGCATTGTGTAAAAAGGCTTGATCCTGTCTTCTCTGATCCTCCCCTTCTTCCAGAGTCCACTATCTATCTCCTGATAAGTGGAGTCACTCTGCACATGCTCAGTTTGGTGTGTATTGCGAGAGAGGTTTTTTTTTCCGGGAGGGTGCATGTGACCAGCACAGGGCCAATCGGCACCATCTAGACAGAGGGTGAGGGGCCCTGCAGCCTCAATGGACCGTCAGAGTAGAATGAAAACTTCTCCTACAAGCTTTAACCTGACACTGATAGAAGTCATATGACTGCTATATACTGCTGATAAGAAAAGGTATTTAGCAGTTTATATTTACAAAATAATTGCATTTTCATGTTCTGTGTACTGTGGGGAACCAGATATAGTGAATGCAGGGTCCTGGGTTTAGTAACACTATTACTGTTTGAGTCCCTGCCCTGGAGCAAGTATAACATGTTCTGTTCTGGTTCTGGGACTCCAAGTAATGAAGCAAACAATAGTAGGGCAAGTAGCATTTTCATAAGGCAGAATAGTCTATAAACACAGAAAAACAAACTGCATTTAACCATGTGGGGGTACAATGGGTGCAAACTGATAAGGAAATGTGATTTTCTGTGTCCATGGATATTTAAATTTAGAGGCAGATAGGAATCTGCACAAGAATTCAGTAAAAAGCTTGCAAATGTAATGTGTCCAGTAGACCTGGAGTTCTACTTTAAACTGCATCTTTGCACATGTGAAATCTGATGGAAGAGACGCCATTAATGTTTTTGGAAGTTAATTTTTTTTTTTTTTAAGCAAAGCAATGCTGGGTAAATAATGTACATAGCAAAATAACTGATAAAAACTTCCAGCTGTTTAGCTTCAATAAAAAAATAAATTACAACAGAAACATCAAGTGACTGAAAGCCCAAAACCTTTAAGATTAAATTTGTAGATAAAGCTTCCATTTACTAATAGAAATAGTTTATTAATAACCTGGCAACCACCAACATTTTGTTGTAACGGAGCTTCATCCATAGCCATCTTCTAGTCCATGTGTGCCAAGTTTTTTTTTATTATGCATTCTTCTTCTAATTTCAAAAATGTGAAATCCTTGAAAATCTGCAATGTATGGAAATTATTATCGCAGCCTGAAAGGCTTAATGATGATGAAACACCTCTGGGAGACGTGCCACCAAGAGATAAATGTAAAGATTATTCCGCCGAACAAATGTTTTCTGTCCCATCTATATTCGGGACAGTTGTCAAACACCATCTACATTTCAGAAGAACAGCTAGTATTCGTGTCTCCTTTTTTCTTGTGCATAGTGTTCATTTACTTAAAGGGATTGTAAACCCTCTTGTTTTTTCACCTTAATGCATCTAATGCATTAAGGTGAAAAAACTTCTGACAGTGACCGCCCCCCCCCCCCCCCCCCCATTTTACTCACCTGAGCCCTTCGTTCCCTTCCTGGCTCTCGATTGATAGCAGCGCACCCATTGGCTCCCTCTGCTGTCAATCAAATCCAATGGCGCGGGCGCCGGGGGGCGGGGCCGAGTCCGGCATTCTGTATCTATAGACGCAAATGCTGGACTCGGGAGTGCGCCCGCAAGGTAACCCATCAGGAGTGCGCTTCTCCCAGGGGGTTTACCGATGCAAGGAGGAGCCGCGAGAGCTGCCGGGGAACCCCAGAAAACAATGATCGGGGCCACAATGTGCAAAACGAACTGCACAGTGGAGGTAAGTATGATATGTTTGGTATTTAAAAAAAAAACGAGGGTTTACAAACAGTTTTCCTATGCCACCGTCTGCATCCAGTATAGATAGTGACCCTTATCATGCCAACCAGCTTGTACCCATGTATCAGCATGAAGAACAATGCTAAGAATCATTTATATTTGAAATTGACACATCACATGATCACAATAATATTTTCAATGAGAGGAAGTATAGGGGATGCTCTTTTTCTTAAATCTAAACTACAGGCAGGTATAAAAAGGCACCAGTTAATATATTCAACCAGCTGATAAAAAAAAAAAAACTTTACAGATTCCTCCATCCACACAAGGGATGTGGACACAGGGATAGCACCTGCCATGCAGTGGCGTAGCATGGGGGGTGCGGAGGGGGCCACGGCCCCGGGCACAACATTTAGGGGGGCGAAATTCCGCACCAGTGTGTGACTACTGGCTGCCTCCTGCTAAATTCACTGCCCTGTGTCCCCACGCTCTGGTCGCCATGTTCAGTCTCTGGCGCCCTGTGATTGGCCGTATAGGGTCATGTGCGGCGGGGCTGGCCTGTCCACGATCGCGGTACATCCTGGAGTCCCGCCTCAGCACATATTCAGTCTCCGGCGCCTTGTGATTGGGCGTATGGGGTCATTTTCAGAGGCGGGACTCCAGGAGCAAGCGCGAGCGTTAACAGGCAAGCCCCGCCGCCGCACATGACCTCATACGCCCAATCACAAGGCGCCAGAGACTGAACATGGCGGAGCGCGGGGGACACAAAAATTCGAGATTGTGAGCCGCCGCTGTCTCCTCCTCCTCCTGATCCCCTCTGGACAGATGGAAAACAAAGAAGAAAAGGTGAGACTCCCTTGTGATGAGAGTCGTGTTGCTGGCCCCGCGGGGGGGGGACACGGTCTGGGAAGAGGGAGCAGCCAACCAGAGAGAGAGTGAGTAGAAGAGCAGCTAGAGTCATGCAGTGTAGTGGTCAGTATAGGAATACTGTAGGTAGGATAGATTAGTGGACAGTAAAGTGGTCAGTGCAGTATAGTGGACAGTATAGTATAGTGGTCAGTGTAGTGGTCAGTATAGTGTAGTGGACAGTATAGAGGTCAGTATAGTGGACAGTATAGTATAGTGGTCGGTATAGTGTAGTGGTAAGTATAACGGACAGTATAGTATAGTGGACAATATAGTGGTCAGTATAGTGTAGTGGGCAGTATAGTGGTCAGTGTAGTGGGCAGTATAGTGGACAGTATAGTGGGCAGTATAGTGTAGTGGACAGTATAGTGGTCAGTATAATGTAGTGGGCAGTATAGTGGGCAGCATAGTGTAGTGGACAGTATAGTGGACAGTATAGTGTGGTGGACAGTATAGTATAGTGGTCAGTGTAGTGGACAGTATAGTGGACAATATAGTGTAGTGGACAGTATAGTGTAGTGGTCAGTATAGTGTAGTGGACAGTATAGTGGTCAGTATAGTGTAGTGGTAAGTATAGCAGACAGTATAGTATAGTGGACAGTATAGTATAGTGGACAATATAGTGGTCAGTGTAGTGGACAGTATAGTGTAGTGGACAGTGTAGTGGACAGTATAGTGTAGTGGACAGCATAGAGGTCAGTATAGTGGACAGTATAGTGTAGTGGGCAGTATGGTGGGCAGTATAGTGTAGTGGACAGTATAGTGGTCAGTGTAGTATAGTGGTCAGTGTAGTGGACAGTATAGTGGTCAGTATAGTGTAGTGGACAGTATAGTGGTCAGTATAGTGTAGTGGACAGTATAGTGGTCAGTGTAGTGGACAGTATAGTGTAGTGGACAGTATAGCGTTCAGTGTAGTGGACAGTACAGTGGTCAGTATAGTGTAGTGGACAGTATAGTGGTCAGTGTAGTGGACAGTATAGTGGTCAGTGTAGTGGACAGTATAGTGGTCAGTGTAGTGGACAGTATAGTGTAGTGGACAGTATAGCGGTCAATTTAATGGACAGTATAGTGGTCAGTATAGTGTAGTGGACAGTATAGTGGTCAGTGTAGTGAACAGTATAGTGGTCAGTGTAGTATAGTGGTCAGTGTAGTGGACAGTATAGTAGTCAGTGTAGTATAGTGGTCAGTGTAGTGGACAGTAGACTGTAGTGGTCAATATAGTGGACAGTATAATGTAGTGGTCAGTATAGTGGACAGTGTAGTGTAGTGGTCAGTATAGGAATCAGGTTGGTTAGTACTATTGTAGGAAGGGAAGGGAAAGGACTCGGGGAGTGCTAAAAGTCCGCAGGTTAGGGGGCGCAAATTACTTGCCTTGCCCCGGGCGCTGACAACCCACGCTACGCCACTGCTGCCATGCTATTGTATTTTGACACTAAGGACCCCCTGACACAATACACTGGTCAGCACTGCAGAAGCGGCTGATCTAATGCTGTTTTTCAAGCAGGACTGTACTACAGAAGCAGGTCTAACAATTGACTTCTGTTGAACAGAGTGGGTTACACATTGATCAAAGTTTATAGGTTCCTGATGAAGCAGACAAATTTTGATCCAGACAATAAACTTCTTTCCCTTGGCCTTGGCCTCTGCTCTATCCTGGTTCTCTGCCCTACTGTTTCACAGCGCTCCTTCAGTGTTACCTACAACTCTGTCTCCTCTTCTCCATTGCCACTTTCTGTAGGGGTCCCCCCAAGGCTCGGTTCTTGGACCCCTTCTCTTCTATATCTACACCACCTCCCTTGGTCACTTGATAATCGCCCACGGCTTCCAATACCATCAATACGCTGATGACACCCAAATCTATCTGTCTACTCCTCACCACAATCCTTCAGTCTCCTCTCGAATTACTAACTTACTAACTGACATATCGGCATGAATATCACACTACTTCCTTAAAGTAAATCTTTCTAAAACCGAGCTAATATTCCCTCCCACCCGTGCCCCTCTCCATGACTTTTCCATCAAAATCAATTGCAACTATCAAAACCCTCCCTGCACGCCAGGGTACTAGGTGTAATCCTAGACTCTAACCTGTCCTTTGAGCCCTAAATCCAGTCAGTCAATGTCAAAAGCTTGTAGACTTCACCTCCATAACATCTCTAAAATTCACCCCTTTTTAACTACTGAAACCACCAAGCTACTCATTCCCTCCCTTGTTATCTCTCGCCTTGATTATTGCAACTCTCTCCTCATAGGCCTACCTCTCCATAAGCTATCCCCTCTTAAGTCTATCATGAATTCTGCTGCCAGACTCATCTACCATACCAACCGCTCAGTGTCTGCCAACCCTCTCCGCCAATCCCTTTACTGGCTTCCCATCGCCCAGCAAATTTAATTCATACATATTACATGGTTACATAGTAGGTGAGGTTGAAAAAAGACATAAGTCCATCAAGTCCAACCTTTGTGTGTGATTATATGTCAGTATTACATTGTATGTCCCTGTAAGTTGTGGTCGTTCAGGTGCTTATCTAATAGTTTTTTGAAACTATCGATGCTCCCCGCTGAGACCACCGCCTGTGGAAGGAAATTCCACATCCTTGCTGCTCTTACAGTAAAGAACCCTCTACATAGTTTAAGGTTAAACCTCTTTTCTTCTAATTTCATTGCGTGGCCACTCCCTTCCGCAAAAAAGTTTTATCCCTATTGCAGGGTCATCATACGTTATTTGTAAATTGAAATCATATCCCATCTCAAGCTTCTCCAGAGAGAACAAGTTCAGTGTGTGCAACCTTTCCTCATAACGAACATCCTCCAGACCCTTTATTAGCTTTGTTGCTCTTCCTTGTACTCCTCTCCATTTCCAGTACATCCTTCCTGAGGACTGGTGCCCAGAACTGGACAGCATACTCCAGGTGCGGCTGGACCAGAGTCTTGTAGAGCGGGAGAATTATTGTTTTATCTCTGGAGTTGATCCCCTTTTTAATGTATGCCAGTATTCTGTTTGCTTTGTTAGCAGCAGCTTTGCATGCCTATCATCTACTAGGACCCCCAGGTCCTTTTCCATCCTAGATTCCCCCAGAGGTTCTCCCCCCAGTGTATAAATTACATTCGTATTTTTGCCACCCAAATGCATTATTTTACATTTTTCTACATTAAACCTCATTTGCCATGTAGTTGCCCACCCCATTAATTTGTTCAGATCCTTTTTGCAAGGTTTCCACATCCTGCGGAGAAGTTATTGCCCTGCTTAGTTTAGTATCATCCGAAAATACAGAGATTGAAATGTTTACCCCATCCTCCAGGTCGTTTATGAACAAATTACATAGGATTGGTCCCAGCACAGAACCTTGGGGGACCCCACATCCCACCCCTGACAATTCCGAGTACTCCCCATTTATCACCACCCTCTGAACTTGGCTTCAGTCCATGTACTCACCCTATGGTCCATGCCAACGGACCTTATTTTGTACAGTAAACGTTTATGGGGAACTGTGTCAAATGCTTTTGCAAATGCTTTTGCAAAATCCAGAACACCACGTCTACAGGCCTTCCTTTAGATGGCAACTCACCTCCTCATAAAAGGTTAATAGATTGGTTTGGCAAGAATGATTCTTCATGAATCCATGCTGATTACTGCTCATGATACCGTTCTCATTACTAAAATATTGTATATAGTCCCTTATCACCTCCAAGAGTTTACATACTATTGATGTTAGGCTAACTGGTCTGTAATTCCCAGGGATGTATTTTGGGCCCTTTTAAAATATTGGTGCTACATTGGCTTTTCTCCAATCAGCTGGTACCATTCCAGTCAGTATTCAAAATACTTACTACAACATACAAAATCATTCACAACTAGGCCCTGAGCTACATCACCAATCTTGTCTCCAAATATCACCGAAACTGTCCTCTCCGCTCCTCTCAAGACCTCCTGCTCTCAAGCTCCCTTGTTTTCTCGTCCCTTGCTCATCCCCAGGACTTCTCCAAAGTCTCTCCCATCCCCTGGAATGCTATACCTCAATCTGTCTGGCTATCTCCTACTCTGGCTGCCTTCAGGCGATTTCTGAAAACTCACCTCTTCAGGGAAGCCTATCATGCCTCCAACTAATCTTTTACCACTTCCATCAGCCCATCCCCCACAGTTACCACCTTTTGTACCACTTGCCCCACCCTATTAGATTGTAAGCTCTTCTGAGCAGGGCCCTCTTAACCCTCTTGTATTTTATTAGTATTTTATTGTACTGTACCTGTATGGTCTCCCTTTTATATTGTAAAGCGCTGCGTAAACTGTCGGCGCTATATAATAATAATAATAATATTAATAATAACAATAATAATACATTTTATTTATAGTGCCCTTTTCATCAAAAAGATCTCAAAGTGCTACAAGTTAAAAGAAACAGAAAAATGAGCAGTTCATACAATTAAACGAAACATCTAAAAATGACAAAAGCCTTTACTAAAAAGAAATGTCTTAAGACCTTTTTAAAAACAGTCAGTGGATTGAGGAGCCCTCAAGGTGTCAGGTAGGGCATTCCACAGGCGCGGAGCAGCTGCAGAAAAGGCCCTGTCTCCCATTGTTGAATGGTTATATAAAAAGGCCCTGTCTCCCATTGTTGAATTGTTATATAAATCTTGTATAATGATAATAATAATAATAATAATAATAATCTGTGTGTATCCAGCTTATGTCTATTATTATTTTTCAACGGTAACAGAACAATCTGTCCAGAGAAAGTACCAGTTAGAGGATTGGGACAAACCATTTACCACAGGTGCTAACAATGGTCAGCTTTCGATAATTTATGAAAAAACCTCTATCCCAAAAGTTAAAAAAAAAAAAAAAAGGGGGGGGGGGTTTGCTGTAACTGCTTACAAAGTGTTAGCTGGGGTTTCAGCATCAATTTGTTATGAAAGTCTATCTTAAATCTGCTAGTCTAACACCACCATCTCCCCAGACTGACAATGCTGCTGTCCACAGGTATCTACTACTTTATTCAGAATGCAGACACCCAAAGACAAGAAGGGTGTTACTGGCTGGATCTCCGAGTGAAATAAAGGGAGAAAAAGCTTAAAAAAGAAAACCAATGCAGCCATCACATTTAAAGACACTTTTCTTTTGGGGTTTAATACTGCCTTAAGGGTTTTGCTGCAATGGAAATATGTGAACCTACCCTTTAAAAATAAGTATGCTTACATGTATACTTTTTCCTTTTAATTGGTTCAACGCATACTGAAAAATCACATACATTACCATTCTTGCCATCAATTGCAGCTAAATCACCAGTTTAATAATCTTTAACCCCTTTGAGCCTGCGCCTCCCGGCTTTTTAAGGGGTTTAGAATACCGGTGGGCGGGGTGGGGATTATTATTATGTGACTGCTGTGATTGGCTGTCACGGCGGTCACATGATTGGAAAGTTAGCTGCCAGTAACTGTGCTGGGAGCGCGCTCTCGGCACAGCTGTATTTGCACTAATGCATGCAAATAAGTGACCGCAACGGTGCCAAGGTACACCTGCTGAGAGGCTGAGCATTTGCGTGCGGCCGGCGCCAAGGGGTTAATAAAGAACACTTCTAGGAGTGTTGGTCCTCCTTTGCTCTCAATGGTTCTTCCTGGTGACCTCTAGGTCACTAAAGGACACATTTGGTGGGAGGAACCTCAGAACAACTCTCGCCTAGCAGTAAGAAGGGTCACTGGTTCGAATCCTGACCACGACACTACCTGCCTGGAGTTTGCATGTTCTCCCTGTGCCTAAGTGGGTTACCTCCGGGTACTCTGGTTTCCTCTCACACTCCAAAAGACATGCTGGTAGGTTAATTGGATCCTATCTAAATTGTCCCTAGTATGTATGAATGTGAGTTAGGGACCTTAGATTATAAGCTCCTTGAGGGTAGGGACTGATGTGAATGTATAATGTATATGTAAAGCACTGCATAAATTGACGGCGCTATATAAGTACCTGAAATAAATAAATAAATAATAAATAACAACCCAAAATAAAAGTGGAAGTCTCAAGAGATTCTTTAGCATGCAATATTTCTTCACTGCAGTATACGGAAACTGGCAGCAGGAGCAAAGGAATTGGGGAGTGTCTACATTGTTTTTTGCAAATTCATAACATATGTTTGAGCAACTGAGCCTTTAAAAAATACTTTTGTTCTACTGTAAGGTACATTAGGGCCATGTTAAAGCAAGATATGCCAAAGGCATACAGTTACAAATACCAGCCCATTCTAACGACACGTTTGCAATTATTTATTATCTGTATTTTGATGTAATTGTGATTACAGTAGCCGCAGAAGTAATATACGCATAAATGGTCTGTGCCAATTGTTCTAATTATTTTTTCTAATTAAGAAAAATCAGCAAAAACGTACAGATTTGTTTGCTAAAGCCTCGTACACGCGATCTGATGTGCGGATGACCGTTCGTCCGTTTTTCGTTGCATGCTAGTAGTCTCTTGTCGAAAGTGAAGAGGTTACTCACCATAAGAAAATTCTCATACGACAGAATACAAATTCAGAAGTGACGTAATGTGTTGAATAGTTTTGTATGTATTCTTTCGTTTCTGAGCATGCTCAGTCTTGCTCTTACTATTTTTTTCATACGAAAACCGTACTAAACGAAAATCAGACGTTCACGTAAGACAAAAAATTTTTCGTTCTGCACATCCAGCTTTTGTCAGAGGAAAAAACGGAATCGGCTGTTGAAAGCACCATACTAACGATCTGAAAATCGTCAGACGAAAATTCTACTTCCAATTTTTGTATCATGTGTACGGGTCTTTACTCACACAGATAAGTTTTAGGAAAGTAACTCTAAATTTTTAAGGAAATGCAAAGTATAGTTATGGATTATATTTAGGCTGATATGTCAGGTAGAGCTAAATCAGGGAACAGCACATTTGAAATGACAGGTCTGCATTAAAAATTACAGACACATGCTTATAATAGAATCATAACAGCTTAGACCTAATTCTTGGATGGAGGTCCTTGTCAACCTACATATATTTTACTGAGTTTGATTGAACAGAAACTGGCATGACCTCTTCAGGTTTGAATCAGGTTTTAATCTTTCATTTCTTTTTTTTTTTTTCAATAAATAATTGATTTTTTTTTTTTTTATTATTCAAACTAGCAATTTGGTAAAGCAGGAGAAATGGCATTATGGTATTTTGCATTTCAATCCTTTAAAAGTATTATCAGCTTAAATGAAAGCAACTTTTGTATTTTTGATATTCCTTGAACCCCCTCGGGATTTTATTCACCTTAAAACTTGAGTATTAACCATCACAAGCTCTGTATTCTAATGCATCACAACTGACATTCAATATTTAAGATTGCCAACGTGAAAACATTTAACACTCTTTTTAATATATATACACATACGTATACTAGATACAAATACAGTGGTGGTCCACTCCCAGAATGCCCCTTGTTTCCTCTTTTCTATTTTCACTCCCTGGCAATTGGCTATGTATGATGTATGCATGTACATCTATGTACATGCAGACGTGTTTGCCTTTTATAAAATAATCTTCCACACAGCCCCTATATTTAATTTAATGAATTTATTTTCTATCTAATTTAATGTAGTTGATCTTTATATCCAGCTACCAATTGGTGCATATTATATAATTCATCTTTATTTCTATTTCATATTTTTTTCTGCCAGCGGTTTAGACATTAATGGCTGTGTGTTGAATTATTTTGAGTGGACAGCAAATTTACACTGTTATACAAGCTGTACACTCACTGCTTTACATTGTAGCAAATTGTCATTTCTTCAGTGTTGTCACATGTAAGATGTAATAAAATATTTACAAAAATGTGAGGGGTGTACTCACTTTTGTGAGATACTGTATTTAGGGCATTTTTATTATAATTTTTATTTTTTTACTAGTAATGGCGGTGATCAGCGATTTTAAGCGGGACTGCGACATTGGGACGGACAGGTCGAACACTTGACACTTTTTTGGAACCAGTGACATTATTACAGTGATCAGAGCTAAAAATAGCCACCGATTACTGTATATATGTCACTGGCAGGGAAGTGGTTGACACTAGGGGGCAATCAAGGGGTTAAGTGTGTCCTAGGGAGGTGCTTTCCCACTGTGGGGGCAGTGTAGTGACTGGAGGAGGAGAGAGATCGCTGTTCCTGATCACTAGGAACAGACAATCTCTCTCTACTCCCCTGTCAGAACGGAGATCTGTCTGTTTACATTGACAGATCCCTGTTCTGGCTCTCTGTGGAGTGATCGCGGGTGGCCGGCGGACATCGCAGGCCTGCTATAGCCATTAAACGGACCACCGTACTGGTACGGCGATTTGCGCAGCCGAGCCAAACTGCCGCAGTGTAACTGCGGCGGCAGGTCGGCAAGTGGTTAATGTGCTTTTAACTTCTACACTTAGAGGCGCCTCTCTTCCTTATTTATTCTCAGCTTTGCTGGAATCTGGCTTCTATTCCTACTTGGTGGCAGCCCTGAGTGTACAGATTGTCATTTATCTTATATATTATGGACTAATTTATGGGCTTGTATCTGGGTTACATTAGAGCTATAAGTGATTTGCACCTTCTACTTGTGTTATAAGAATGCCACTTCAAAGCCATGGAAGCTTAATGTGTTACTAAACCTAGGAGCCTGAATTCACTATATCTGGTCTCCCACAGTACACAGCAGCATATAGCAGCCTTGTGACTTGTATCAGTTAATAGTATGCCTTGTAGGAGGAGTTTTCATTATCCCCTGATCCTCTGTCTGGACATGTCTGGACAGTGCTGATTGGCCCCAGTGCTGATCACATGCACCCTCTCCCAAGAAAAAAAAAAAAACTCTGTAGCAATACACACAAAACTGAGCATGTGCAGCCCGTCCCCTGGCTCTGTAAATATCAGGTTATTTTTTTGAGACAGTGGAAGAAGAGGAGGATCAAACAGCCTTTATACACAAAGCAAAAAAGATTAACCCTTTAGGCTCCACAGTGAGTATAAAAAGCATGCTTTACTGCATATACAGACTGATTATACTGTTTTGGGTTTAGGTAGTACTTTAAGACTTTAAATATGAATGGTTTCTGCAGAATCTAAAACTCTAATTATCACCAGTTTAACCCAGCTGTAGTGGGGGAAATCCGTGTGGGCAACAGTTTATACCAGCATATGTAAACTCAATCACTGAAATTTCTTATAGGCTTTGCCATATCAATGTTATTGTAAAGGATTTTTTTTTACTTTTACAATAACAAACATGTTATACTTACCTGCTCTGTGCAATAGCTTTGCACAGAGCAGCCCAGATCTTCCATTTTTGGGGTCTCCTGCATGGCCCATCTCCACCCCACCAGTGCCACCATAGCAAGCCTCTTGCTTTGGGGGCACTCATGCAGGCTTTATCCAGACCCGCCCTGTGCTGCTGCTGCTCTCCACGAGGCCAGTAAGAAGGGAGAGAGTAGCACCGCTACCCTCGGGCGCAGCACTGAATCAGGAATTTGACTAAGGTAGGCATTTAGAGGGGCAGAGCTGCACGTAAAAGGTTTTTCACCATTATGCAGAGAATGTTTATGCATTCCCTGTTAAGACCCCCTGGATGACACTTCAAGTGGCTAGGCCGACAAACATTGTGCAGCCATGGTGCACTATTGCCAATATCAGGGAGCCAATAAAAAGCCATAATATGAAAGTAACACTGGAGGTAATAGTTGTCAAATTTTTTATGCAAAAACAAAAAATGGCAATGGTATATAATGCAGTATATTTCAGCAAACTAAATGCAATCCAGTTAAGGTTTAGATCCGTTTTATTTATGCAGTACATTAAAAACTTTCTGCAGCATTTAGCTGTTTACTTGGACATGCCCTTTCAACAATTTTCAGACCACTTTTGCAAAACCCTCAGTGAATTTTGAATCCTAGATGCCTTTTACCCATGACTCTAATGCCGCGTACACACGGTCGTACTTTTCGTCTACAAAAGTCGGACAGCCTGTCGGACAGACTTCCGGCAGACTTTCGGTGGACTTGCCGCGGACTTGCGGCCTACTTTCTAACGACCGGACTTGCCTACACACGACCACACAAAAGTCGGTCGGATTCGTACGTGATGACGTACACCGGACTAAAATAAGGAAGTTCATAGCCAGTAGCCAATAGGTGCCCTAGCGTGGCTTTTTGTCCGTCGGACTAGCACACAGACGAGCGGATTTCGGGGTCCGTCGTAGGTACGAAGTAAAAGTTTTGAAGCATGTTTCAAATCTAAAGTACGTCGTATTTGAGGCTAAAAAAGTCGGTTGAAAGTCCGGAGAAGCCCACACACGATCGGATTACCAGCCAGCTTTAGTCCATCAGCGTCTGTTGGACTTTTGTAGACGAAAAGTACGACCGTGTGTACGCGGCATTAAGCTCTAAAACAAACCCGCATGATGAACTTATTATGCATTCCATCTATCCTGTTCTTTTCTTGGACAGTTTTGTTGTTTTTATTTCTTCTATGTGGCTGAATAGCTCAATTTTTATTTATATCAAATCAAAAGCACTTTTCATCGTAAAACTTCAAGGCTGATGAGAACTTAATCCACATACTCTAGAGGGCTACATCAGTCTCCGAATCTGACAACTTTGCTGCATGGATCGTTACTGTATAAGCAACATTGTTATATGGACAGTTATTTTTCTAGTACATTTTTCAACATATAGTTTTCAGTGATCTTTTGAGTTGTTTTAGACAGTTCTCCTGGCTCTTCTGAACCTTGCAGGTTATTTCTGACCTTAGTTGTTCCATGAAGAATTCCTCTATTAAAAATGTTTTTGACCATTGAAAATTGATAGCTGGAAGCTCATACCGAGTGTTTTTTGAAGCCTGCTTGATTTTTTATAATGGTAAGAATTAATAATTTTCACTTTCATATCAACAGCTGCCTATAGAGTTTATGGTTGTTGAGAGAACACACTCATAACCTGTCAGGTTAACGGGGTCAGAGCAATAAGTCAGCCATGGAATTGTGATCCCGTTGTCCAATTACTGGAAAACTATGTTAGCAATTTTCACCTATGCGATTGTTTTGTAAATTGACTAGAAAGCAATGTAATGCATCTAATACACATCCCCAGGTAACCTTTGGATTACTCTCAGGTAAACATTCACATGACCTTTAAAAAAAAATCACTTCTAGAATTAATTTTGGGTTAGATTATTGACTTTTTCTTAAAGAGGAGCTCCAATCTGTAAAAAAGTCCAGGGATTCCGCGATGTCGCCCCCCCGAGCCGATACGTCGATCGGCTTCAGGAGCAGGCGCCGGCATTGTAAGGGAAACTGGCAGTGAAGCCTTCAGGCTTCACAGCCGGTTTCCTACTGCACATGCGCGAGTCGCACTGCGCTTTCTGAATGGTCCCGCAGTCTTCTGGGACCTGTGTGTGTCCCAGATGGCAGCAAGGAGGGGAGGGGCCAGAAATGTCGTAGATTGCAGATGGCGATCTTGCCCTGAAGTGGGAGCAGTTACCTGTCAAAACCAGGTAAAAGCTCCCCCCTCCCCCTAAAAAAAGTGCCAAAAGTGGGATTGGAGGGTGCGAAAAAGTGGAGCTTCCCCTTCGCTTTAAATGAATAAATAAAAAAATGTAAAAAAAAATAAAATAAAAATCAGGCTAGCTTTAGTGTTTTTTTTTTTTAATTCATGAAAATTTTCCAAAAAAAAAAAGTTTGAAAAATTGCTGCGCAAATATCGTGTAACATAAAAAGTTGCAACGACCACAATTTTTTCCGCTAGGGTCTCTGCTAAAAAAAACCCATATATAATGTTTGGGGGTTCGAGTAATTTTCTAGCAAAAAAATTATAATTTTTTTACATGTAGGAGAGGAGTGCCAGAATAGGCCCTGTATGGAAGTGGTTAATGAAATTATGAAACAAACCAGAACTTGTGGTTATGACAAACCATGCTAAAAAGATTGTTAGTCTACTTTATTTTCCTGCTACTGCAACCATTTTTTTTTAAACCTTACAGAATAATTTATGACTGTTGTATGTTGTTTGCGGCTTGCATTGGTTAGCATTTGTATGTATAATAGGTAAGGTAAATGCAGGCTTGCTTCATGAAGTCCCGGTTTTTTGTAGAGGGCAATAAGACCATGTTTTCTAATCATTAGAGATCAGATGGCAATTATCGGATGTCTATAGGTACCTTGACTGACTGTTTTCTACGATTACAACATCTCTTGCTTATTCTGGAAAAGGACTCCACACAATCTATTAAAAAGCACAGCAACACCCTCTCCTCCATAACCATCTCAAAGTGAACAGTAGTCCAAATTAGTCTTACAGTGACCCTACGGCACTGTAACTCTTAAGCGTGACAGCTAAGGGAATACCAAAATCGAGTTTATTTTTCAGTATGGCATATCTATCTAACTATATCCTGCTCACTGTCTGATAACCTTGCCTTGGGATGACAAGCTGTGTATCTAATTAATTAGAAACAAAACCAGCATTCATCTAATGGACCATTATTTAAATTTTGACAGGTAATTACCAGCAAAGAAATGATAAATCCCAAGGAACAGTGTTTGTTTTCAACAGATGCATCAATAATGCGCCTGTGTTCTAGAGCGCCTCAGGAATATTAACCTGAGCCAAGCTGCTGTAAACTTTGCCTGCCCCAGCTCTGAGAGCAAGATACTGTTCTATAATTAATTCTTTATGTATCTCAAAATAGCCCTAGATTTTGATCAGAGATGCTACTCCTCCACTTACATTACAACAGCCCCTGAGAATATTCCAGTCTAGATTGTAAAGTGAAATGAAACCCCAAAAGAGAAAAAAAATGGCACTTGTTTAAAAGGTCCTTGTGGGCAAAAGAAACAAGGAATTTTATTCTAACTAACTTTACTTCTTTTTAACCACTTCCCATCCATGCCACTTCTGGTTCTTCACTCCTACCTGTAAAAATCATCATTTTTTTCTGGAAAATTACTCAGAACCCCCAAACATTATATATGTTTTTAACAGAGACCCTAGGTAATAAAATGGCGGTCGTTGCAACTTTTTATGTCACACGGTATTTGCGCAGCGATTTTTCATGAATTAAAAAAAAAAAAACAAAACAGTAAAGTTAGTCCAATTTTTTATATACTGTGAAAGATGATGTTATGCTGCATAAATACAGTGCCTTGCAAAAGTATTCACTCCCTTGGCTTTTTACTTATTTTGCTACATTACAGCCTTTAGTTCAATGTTTTTTTTAATCTGAATTATATTTGACGGATCTGAACACAATAGTCTAAGTTGGTGAAGTAAAATACAGGCATACCCCACTTTTAAGTACACAATGGGTTTTTTTTTTTTGCTAAAGCTGGAAAGTGCAAAATCAGGCTCACTTCTACATAGAAACCAATGAGCTTCCAGGTTTTATTGCCAAAGCTTAATTGAACAAGCTGGGGTTAGAAGCTCATTGGTTTCTATGTAGAAGTGAGCCTGATTCTGCACTTTCCAGCTTTAGTAAATAAACCCCATTGTGTACTTAAAAGTGGGGTATGCCTGTATATATATATATATATATATATATATATATATATATAAAACTATTTTTCAGAAATAAAAAAAAAACTGATAATTGGCATGTGCATATGTATTCACCCTCTTTGTTATGAAGCCCATAAAAAGCTCTGGTGCAAGCAATTACCTTCAGAAGTCACATAATTAGTGAAATGATGTCCACCTGTGTGCAATCTAAGTGTCACATGATCAGTCATTACATATACACACCTTTTTGAAAGGCCCCAGAGGCTGTAACACTTAAGCAAGAGGCACCACTAACCAAACACTGCCATGAAGACCAAGGAACTCTCCAAAGAAGTAAGGGACAATGTTGTTGAGAAGTACAAGTCAGGGTTAGGTTATAAAAAAAAATATCCAAATCTTTTATGATCCCTAGGAGCACCATCAAATCTATCATAACCAAATAGAAAGAACATGGCACAACAGCAAACCTGCCAAGAGACGGCCACATGCCAAAGCTCACGGACCAGGCAAAGAGAGCATTAATCAGAGAGGCAGCACAGAGACCTAAGGTAACCCTGGAGGAGCTGCAGAGTTCCACAGCAGAGACTGGAGTATCTGTACATAGGACAACAATAAGCCGTACGCTCCATAGATTTGGGCTTTATGGCAGAGTGGCCAGAAGAAAGCCATTACTTTCGGCAAAAAACAAAATGGCACATTTTCGAGTTTGCAAAAAGGCATGTGGGAGACTCCCAAAATGTATGGAGGAAGGTGCTCTGGTCTGATGAGACTAAAATTTAACTTTTTGGCCATCAAAGAAAACAATATTTCTGGCGCAAACCCAACACATCACATCACCCAAAGAACACCATCCCCACCGTGAAACATGGTGGTGGCAGCCTCATGCTGTGGGGATGTTTTTCAGCAGTCGGGACTGGGAAACTGGTCAGATTTCAGGGAAAGATGGATGGTGCTAAATACAGGGATATTCTGTACTGTACCACTCTGTGTGTGATTTGAGGCTAGGACGGAGGTTTACCTTCCAGCAGGACAATGACCCCAAACACACTGCTAAAGCAAGATTTGAGTGGTTTAAGGGGAAACATGAAAATGTGTTGGAATGGCCTAGTCAAAGCCCAGACCTCAATCCAATAGAAAATCTGTGGTCAGGCTTAAAGATTGCTGTTCACAAGCGCAAACCATCCAACTTGAAGGAGCTGGAGCAGTTTTGCAAGGAGGAATGGGCAAAAATCCCAGTGGTAAGATGTGGCAAGATCATAGGGACTTATCCAAAGCGACTTGGAGCTGTGATAGCTGCAAAAGGTGGCTCTACAAAGTATTGACTTTAGGGGGGTGAATAGTTATGTACATTGACTTTTTCTGTTATTTTGTCCTATTTGTTGTTTGCTTGTTGTTTGTGGGCATGTTCTGTCAATTAAATCATGCAAATCCTCAAACAATCCATGTTAATTCCAGGTTGTGAGGCAACAAAACACAAAAAATGCCAAGGGGGTGAATACTTTTGCAAGGCACTGTAGATACCTAACATGTCACGCTTTAAAATTGCACGCACTCGTGGAATGGTGGCAAACTTTGGTACTTAAAAATCTCCATAGGCGACGCTTTAAAATTTTTTTACAGGTTACCTGTTTAGAGTTACAGAGGGGGTCTTGGGCTAGAATTGTTGCTGTTTCTCTAACACATGTGGCGAGACCTCACATGTGTGATTTGAATGGCATTTACATATGTAGGCGTGACTTACATATGCATTCGCTTCTGTGCATGAGCACGTGGGGACGGGGGCGCTTTACTTTGTCCCTATTGTCCCTATTGTGAGGAGGGCTTCTGGACCATCTTGGGGCCCAAGGCTTGCAACAAAAGAAAGTACTTAGTCTTAGTTTGGAGGTTGATGCCTATGGAGAGTGAATGGATCCTTTTCGCTTAATAGAAGTAGTAGCTGTAAGAGCAGCAGACTTCGGTTTTTTCCTGTGCGGTAAGAGCACCTGTTCCCCAGCAACTTAGGCAACAGACAATTGCTGTCAAAAGGCTTGCACATAAGACGCCTCTTATAAGTAGGTTCACATCACCAGTTTCAGTCACCGGCATATATGCACAGGGGTAGATGAAATGGTAGAGACCTGGCGAAGTACCTTCTCTAGAGCAGGGGTCAGCAACCTGTAGATCACAGACAGGTGACTGGTAGATCGTGGTCTGGACTTGCTGAGCCCCCAATCCAGGGCATCAGGCAGAGTGCAATGCAGATGGACTACTTGTAAAGTTGGAGCTGTAGTAGGGAGCAAGAGCCACATAAGCCGATGCCTCCTCTGTAGTGCTGGCTCATGTCCCTTGTGGAGTGATACCAACTGCACTCCATCTCTTATCCTGGCTAGCGGTCTCCAGAGTGGTGCCAGCAGCAGGAAAGAAAAGATCTTCAGGTTAGTGAGAAGCAATACACTGGGCATAATAGTATAGGGCTGCTTTCACACAGATGCACTTCTGTTTCCCCACACCGTGGGTGCAGTGCAAAGTACCTGCAGCTTTCCTGTGTGTTTGCTGCACTTAGCCACAGACTTCTATTATATATTGCCGGTTTGGTGCACTTTCTGAATGCAGGAGTTTTGGTGCGCTTTCAGAAAGTGTGTCACACCTGCGGCATATAATAGAAGTCTATGGCAAAGTGCAGCTAACTAATGAAAGCTCCAGATGCACTGCACTGCCCCCGCTGTGCAGGTAAACCGCAGCACATTAGTATGAAAGCAGCCTTATAGGGGGCTCAGAACACTAATGCCCCGTACACACGGTCGGATTTTCCGATGGAAAATATCCGATCGGAGTGTGTTGTTGGAAATTCCATCGGATTTTCCGACACACAAAGTTGGAGAGCAGGAGATAAAATTTTCCGACAACAAAATCCGTTGTCGGACATTCCGATCGTGTGTACACAAATCCCACGGACAAAGTGCCACGCATGCTCAGAATAAATAAAGAGATGAAAGCTATTGGCCACTGCCCCGTTTATAGTCCCGACGTACGTGTTTTACGTCACCGCGTATAGAACGATCGGATTTTCTGACAACTTTGTGCTACCGTGTGTAGACAAAACAAGTTTGAGCCAACATCCGTCGGAAAAAATCCTAGGATTTTGTTGTCGGAATGCCCGAACAAAGTCCGACCGTGTGTACGCCCTATAAGGGTTTTTTTACACTTGCAGTTTGAGGGGTGGTATAACCCAATAGTTAAGATGTGTTTTTAATATCACCGCACCAACCACAACCCCTTTAGCTCCGGTGGCCAGGGTTGTACACATGTCGCAGCGGCAGAGTTATAAGGCCTGTCATAATTGGTGGGTGTATCACCTGCCAAGCAAGACCGATTCAAGTGAATGAGGCTGCTCTGCAAGTGCCATACAGCAAACAATGGGTTAAAGCAGGCAGTGTTGTGCTGCTTTCTCACCACCTGCTTTAACCCCTTGGACCCCGCAGAAGCATGCAGTTGTGGAGAACTTTCAGAGTGGCCCTATTTACTTGAATGGGTCGTGATTGGCAGGCGGTAGCACCCACCAAAAGCAACAGGGGGCTTTAATTCCCACTGAGGCATGTGTATACCTTTGAGAACATCCTATGATGAAACGCGTAAGATGGAGCCACGCTCTTACGTCATACCCGGAAGGTTCAGCTTGGAACGCAGGTGGTGCGCACGCTACGGACTAGCTTTCCATTTACACCACTACATGCACCCTTGCCTATTTGTATTACCGCCAGACAGCGTTTTTATGTATGCTATTTTAATAAATCGTTTATATTACACTATGGGAGTCCCTTGTGTTTTCCGGTGAGGATCGTGCCGCTTGCTGCGGTGAAGAAACCCGAGGAACCCTGATTCGGTATATGTGCTGGAAGTCTATGAATTAAAGCAACGGGGTGACGGAGGTGCAGAGGACCAACACGGCTACCTAAGGGGGATGTACATCTATGTACAGCCGCCCACTCTATGCCTACTACCCCTGCAGGGGTGACTACCTTTGGTGAGTGGAGACACATTGGGGGAGCACTAAGTCACGATACCTGCTGTGCACAGAAGTCACTGGAATCTATGCTTGGAACCTGAGACTGCGTTTCGCCTAATCACCTTTATATACATATATATACTTTATGCCTATGGCAACCCCCTTTTTTTCACAAATAAGTTCACATCTCCTGGACCTGGACTATATTATTGAACACTTACACATAAACTAAGCACTGTGGATAATGTATGCATGGTCTACTGGTTGATTAACACATTATCAATGTTCACATGCACTAAGATGTGGAGCTATTTGCATTTATAGGATTAAGATTTTTTATTAATGTCAGCTTTTGGGTTTTGGATTGGTTTATATTTTGTGTTATTGGAGGATTGGTGTGGATGGGTGAGGGTAGACGTGCGTTGATTTGTTTTCAGCTGGGTTGCGTCCCTGCCCAATCACATTTACCCACAACACTTGTTCACTATATGATATAATTCATATACCTACTGGTAGGAGACCTGCACACCTTTTACAGATTTATATGCACTTTTTTCAAGTATATGTACACCTGGGTTTTATTTATCATTTTTTATGTCTAACTAAAATTAACTTACTATTAAACTTCTTGTGACACATAGGGTAGCGCCCCTTCCCCACTCTCTTATACATGTGTATACTTTTGGTTGCTGCCTCAGCAGCTAAAGGGGGTAAGGAGTGGGGACGGTACACCCACGTCTCAATCGCAGGGTTTTACCCCCGCAAGTGCTTTGTTCACATATGAACATGAGTGTCGAGTGAGGACCCTGAGACTACCAAGTCCATCCGCTCTTTAGTAGTGTTTGGAGGCTGTCGTGGTTGATTCTGCTATTCGCTCGCTGTTCCTAGAGGAAAAGCTCTTATTTTATAAAATCTATCTTTTGTGCATATTTCACATTTGAGCTGCTGCTAAGTTTAGGGTTTAAATTACAGCGCAGTTTTCTTTTTTTACACAAAAGTAAATACGCACGCTACAATTTTTTTTAGGTTGGTGACACATGAAAAAAGACAAACAGGAACACTGCAGGATCCAACAGTTTGTCCATATTGACACCAATGCCATTCTCATAAACCCTGTTAATGTATGTTGATAAAGATGCGCAGTCCCAAAAAACTCAAACAAAAAAGCACATAAGAGTGCCAGCATGCGCTCAAATAAACGAATGAGCTCAAAAAAAGTGCATATATGAAATTTACAGATATAAAAAATGTGAATGTATAGTTTGCAGCCTCCTTTCCCAGTCAAAGCCTTGTATGGGGAAACGCGTCGGCCGGAGCTACAGATCTTGACGTCACTGCGCACCAGCGGGCTGGCATGAGCCGCGGCTGGCTTTAAATACACCGAATAACATTTTATTTGGATGTCAGTGCCTACAATTTTTTAAGAATACCTTTTAAATTGGAATACTGCACCATTAAGCCTCTTCTTTTCATTCTATAAACACATCCCGTGGAGGAATCTATGGTATTAGAAGGCTCTGAGAGGAGTATTTTAAGCTGAGTAAAGACCGCTACAGGAGGAGGGATCCTAGGAGAAGCCGTTGGATACAATGTCCGTGGCCAAGTGTTCCTTCCTGTGTGTGTCTATCAGACCTCTATAATTTGAGATCCATCACATCTGGTAAGCGGCGCTGTTTTTTACCTTGTTTGATGAACAGAAAAAACTATCGTCTTTCTGAGAAGTTCATTCTGATTGTTAGCATGGTTTCTTGCACTTTTTGGACTATACATTCACATTTTTTATATCTGTAAATTGTATATTTGCACTTTTGTTGAGCTCAATAGTTTATTTGAGCGCATGCTGGGCGCTCTTATGTGCTTTTTTGTTTGAGTTTTTGGGACTGCGCATCTTTATTGGATACACACGTTTCTGGCCTGAATATTTAGGGTTTTTTTTTTAGATGCAGCACCTTTTTTCTGTACACATGTTTTTGAATCATTTATATATACACACACAGTATTGTTTATTCATTGGGTTTAGCGCAGATATCCTTCTATACATAAATGTATGTTGATAGGGTACCCCACATATAAATGTTCAAGGTATGTACAGGGATAGGAGTGGTGTACCTCCAACCTCAGGAAAAGTCAAGTCACAATTGCCCTGAGGGTCTGCATCAATGAACTAACTAATCAGGGTGGGGATAAATCAAATACAGAGGGAGAGGGAAAGGAAAGGCAAGGGGGCCCGTCCGGTAGGGAAACTTTCCCTCTTTGACAAAGGAAGTGCCAATACACTGAAACTGATAGTAGGGATAAACATACCAAAAAGCCCAAGCTGCATATTGAACAGGCCACAATTTATAAACAGTATGAGAAAATCTTTACCCAAAAAGTGCAATTCCTTACATTCATTTGTACATGGGAATTTCAACTAGTAAAACCCAAGTGTTTCTAAATTTGTCGTTTGAACCCCTGAATGAGCTGGTCAGAACGATCCTTATTTTTTATTATTTATCTTCTCAAGCTATTTTCTGCCTAATCTGTTGCAACGCTGACCATGCAGTGGGACTATTTATGAGATTGTGCATGTTTATTTAGACTTTGGGTTTGCTTTAATTCCTAGATTGCGTCTTTTTCTAAATGGATTTTGGAATTGGCGTTCTACCCATCATATTCAGCCTGTTATTGTTTATCTTTTTACAGTGTAAACCATATAACATTTAAATATTTAACGCCAAAGCTTTGGCTTTCAAGCATTTATGAGGCAAGGCTCCACATGAACAAATGACTCAATGATTTATTTGCCACCATATAAACTAGATATTTATTAATTATAGTGTGTATAGTATATATCTTTTTAAATGCTCTTTGATACAATAAAAAAAAAACTTTTTTTAATCCATTTAAATTATTAAAAGAATAAATTATTAAAGAATCCCTGAGCCTAAAATGTGAATTCTTGATTTGATTTTTTTTCTGTAATACATGATTAACAAAAATATTGGTTAGAATTTAAAAAACTTGAATATTACTGGCTGTGTACCCATTAGTGAAAAAATGATCGCTAGGGCTTGATAAGTGGGGCGTACAGCCAGCTCCAGCTCGATCTTCTGTGTAATTTATTATAGTTAGTGTCAGAGGACAAACCTATCTCATCCCTCTCTCCACCATGTCTTGGCATTGCTTATAAGCAAAAACAAGTCAGACTAATTAAAGCAGGCCAAGCTAACAATTAACTTTTTCCACGCTATACAGTGAGTAGCCAATCAGTGCCTCTGACTCACATAGCTCCTGTCTTGAACCGTAGCAGTATAGAGGAAGTACAAGGGGAGTTTATAAAGAAAAGGAACCAATTCCCGGTTAAGGGAAAGTATTTCAGCACTTTTATTATTAGCGTTACCTTACCAGAAACAAAGGGGAGTGGCAGCACTACTGTAAAGCAGACTTTAGGAGAGGTTCAAACTGAGTGGGTGCAGGAATGTGTCTAATCGCATGCCTTGCAGCACCCGCAGTAAGTAGGTATGTGAGGGTGTCAATAATCCTAATGGCATCCCCCCATGCACTGGAATTCGCAGAACCATTCCCTGTATTTTTCATAGATACAGCAGCCCATTCAAATGAATGAGATGCTGTTCCTATACAAACAAGGCCACCGGGAAACTGCTTTAGTGTGAACCATGGCTTAGGTGGACTTTAAAACTGTGGGCTAAGGCAGAATCAAAATAGTCACAGCAAGTCAGTATGTCAGGGCTGGGATCACCCCTTCCTTCTCAAAGCTGGCTGCTCAGCTGTCGACTAATTGCCAGCTCCTATCCCTCCACAGTGACTCACCTGTTGATGATATCCTGCTCGTCAGTCCTGCCTACTTAAGCCGTCCAGTCCAGATGATCTCTGCCTTTGCCTTGGTCACATCTCTAGAGACTATCTCCTGTGTTCCTGTTTAAGACTTGCTTGGCTGACATTCCTTCTGGCTCCAGATCCTGCTTGCTGTTCTACTACGCTCATCTCTGGCTCCCTGGCGTTTTGGCTTGTCTGTTCAGGTTCCTGAACTCTGGCTATGTTTTGACTCTGTTTACCTTTTTTATTATTATTAAACAAGTGTGATTTAACTGTACTTCTGTCTCAGTCTGATTCATGGTTTCTGACACAGTAGCAGTTAATTCATTAGACTGTTGGGTAAGTTGTACATAGCAGAAATATATTGTAGGGAGCCAAACCTCTCTGTTAAATAATTACTATAGGGTGATATTTTTTAAAAGCTTACGCAATTGACAATTACGCTTCCAAATATGACACCTAATACTGACATTTTATAAGTAAGAGTGCTGAAAAAGATTTCCTTCATACAATGTATGTGCATTACAAAATCAAATAAAAAAAAACAGAAAAGTTGAGAGCTAACTGCAGACAATGAGAAAAAGACTTGCAATTGGCACAGAACATTTACACTAAACTGTTCGACACTTGCCTGGGAAATGATGGATACATCCAATAAGACAGAGCGCATTCAGAGAACTAAGCTTAGGAAATTGTATTTTTATTCTGTCAACATTTCAATCACAACAGATTTCCTTCCTTTAGAAGGAAACTAGTTCTGATAAAGCCAAGGTGCTGCTTAAATGTCTATACAACTGAAGCACAACTACATTGCCATAAGCTAAAATCTAAGTGTGTTCTTATTGAATACAGACACTCAATTGTAATGAAGAGAGTCCTTGGAAGTTGTGCTTTTTTTAATGAAGTAAATAAAGCCACATGTCTATGTATCACTCTGTGACAGAACCAACAGGGAAAGGGGCTTTTGGAGGGGGCTAGGGGCAATCCTCCTACTGATTATGGCCCATGGAGGAGTCTGGAGATTTTGTCTGCTTCTTCCGGTCAGAGCATGGTAAAGAGCTCAGTTCAGCCTCTGATCCAATAGAGAGAGCAGATCATTCTCTAATGACGGACAACAACGTGATGAACGCTGAGAGCGTGGCTTGGATTAATTCTCTGAATAAGGGCAGTAAAGCATCCCTTCTGGAATGGATGGAAAGGTGTAACATTAATCTTGTACAGGTTCATGGTCAGAGGAAATATGGTGGCTCTCCTGCAGACTGGGTTGGAGAAGCCCCTCCATTTGGGACAGTAATAGTCATCAACAATATCCCTCAAGAAATCTACGAGGATAGATTAATTCCACTTTTTCAGACTGCTGGAACATTGTATGGGCTTTGCCTCAGACTGTTGTAGACTGGTGCCGGACAGTCTGAGCTGGGCTGGGGTGTCCTGCTATAATCTGTTTACTAGGGTGTTTTTCTCCCATAGTATAATTTCCCCATAGTGAGCCTCCTAGGTGTGAATTCCCATTGTTAATTGAGTCACCTATTCTTTCTCTGTCTGCTCATCTTCAGGAGCTGTGATTAATATCGTGTCCACTTTACCTTGTTATCGAGCCATTGTGGGATGGTTAGGTGTTTTTGCTTATGATAATGTGTAATGTGCTTTGTGTATCCAGGTTTGTGGGCTTGTTGCTGGATGGTCTGGGCCCTCCCTGACTAATCAAGGTTTGTTGTTAATTAGTGTACTGTTTATGTCGGCTGTTCCTTAGATGTGCCAATTGTCTAGGATAATGTGATCAAGCTATTACTTGATCTTGCATGGTATATATTCAGGGTGAATTTACAATAAAGTCAGAGTCCCAGTTTGCACCTAAGCTAGTGTCGTCTAGATCTTGGGTGCAATATCCCGCTATAATACCAAGTTCCAAACTGGAGAAAGCTATATCTTCACGGAGGCACCCAAGCTGGACGGTCTGTTACACACTCTAAAGAATTCTAACGATACAGGTATTTGCTTTAGCACTGACAATTTATGTAGCACAATGATGTGTAGATTGACATTTGCATATTTAAATTAAAAACGTTGCATATACAGGAGGATGCATCATAATGAGAGCAGAATCCTAGCAAAGAAAGTATTCTTCACAAAAAAAAAACAATTATGTACTGTATCTGTTTAGCTACTTACAACTTTTAGCCTGCACAGTCTATTTAAAGAAAGGCAACCCAACAGCACATGCACCAACATGACTGCGAGGTAGATCACTAGAATTACACAGCAGGCATTAGTAAGGGACACATCTGTCTAGCTGCAATTCTCTTAACAGTGTTATGTGTGTGTCCGTCAGTGACAAATCGCAATATTTTCTATGCACGCGTTCATGGAAATGGCTGCATTAATGCTGGCTGGGTGCTGTCATGATGAAAGGCTCGAAACCACCGAAAATCTATATAGAGAAATGTCATCAGTACACCAAGGATTCCTCAGTAGGGTCCAAAACTTTATTTACATGGTCACATGGTACACATATGGCAACATTTTAGAGCCCCTTCGTCAGGCAAGTAACAAAGTGCAAAGGAATCCTTGGTGTGCTAATTCAATTTCTCCATTCAGATTATCCTTCAGTGTCAGTCTCCTCTTTTCAACAATGCTGCCACTGACTCACCAGATCTCTGTGCCAATCCTGTATTCTGTGATAGCTCCTTTGCCACAGGTAGAGAGGGGACAGAGGTGCCATCCTGACATTCCAAAACGCCAGTATCAGGTTCACCCCTGCAACCTTCTATCAACACTGCTGCTCACCCCTGCAACCAACTTTCAACACTATTTACATCTGCAAAGTCTCTTCCTCCACCTCCAGCAGTGCAGTAAGACCAGTTTCAGACAGGCTTCAGCTTGTAAAAGAGCAGCATAAACAGCAAGCTTTTACAAAGCATTTGCAGAGCTTTTAGCAATCTTTTAAAGTTCCATTCAGCTCCAGTTTTTAGACTGAATTCAGACTGACTTGCGATAAAAATGCACGGAAAATGCCATCCATTTATGCAATTTTTAACATGCATTGACCTGTGTTGATCTGCAATTTAGCACACTTTAGCACATTTGTAAAATGCAGGTTAACACATTGTTTTTTATGTGTCCTGATCACACCACAATGCTGCATTGACATGTGTCATGTTAAAATACATACATGTTGCATTTTAACGCAATGCAACGTTGTAAGCAAAAGATTGCCGCTCCAATCTCTCAAATCCGTATCAAGACACCCGCCCTAATGGAACTCACAGGTGCTGGCACTGCACAAGCTTGAGGAAAGAAAAAAATCCTGGACGGCCGCACACCATAGAACGACATGTTGGTTTTGCTTTTTGCGCAGTATCTATGCCTGCTTGCCTCAGTCGCCCCTTAGTACAGTCAAGCAGCTTGACTGTACTAAGGGACCAACTCTGGATTGGCTATCAAAACCTGAAGTCCCTATATATACCCATGATCAAACTTTAAGCATTCAGCTATGAATAAGCGCCATGATGGGGCGTGAAGCCATGTTAGCTATCTTTCCTGTTCCTCCCTGTACATGAGGTGACTGCATTTGGATTTTATTTCTTCATATCAATAAAGATGCCTTCTATGGTGTGCAGCCAGACACAAACTGTTCAGACCGGCCCAGTTCACCAACAGTAATGGAATGTCACGTAGTGTGGGAAGGGCAAACATGCACACTGCCTACCAGTCTGATTGAATGTGCTGTACCGTGCCATCAGCTGGTATTCAGTACAGATAAGTGGGACATGAGCTGCTTGACTGTACTAAGGGGCGACTGAGGCAAGCAGGCATGGATACTGCGCAAAAAGCACAACCAACATGTAGTTGTGGCCATCAGCACCCACGTGACCAAAGGAGGCACTGCCTAAGGCAACATCATCATGTTGCCTCATTATAAGGTTGGCTCTGGGTGGCATTCTTTAACCCAATTCAGACGTAATTGTAGTGTAAAAAAGATTGTCCGAGATATTATAATAACTAGCTTATGTATGCATTTAGGCAGCAAAGTGTCCCCAGAAATATTGGCTACCATGTTGGCTAAGATTACGTAAGTGTATGTGTCTCCTTGGGAATAAAAACTGTAGATTCAACTGACAAATATCATTGGAGGATCTATACCACAGTTCTAAAAAAACAAAAATGCCTCTCTCTTGCATATTGTGTAAACAGTTATTTCAAACAATACCCAAAGAAATCTATTCTAAAAAGGGTTCAATTTTTCCTACTGACATTTTTATGACGTGTACAGCAAGGCTACGGGGAGCAACCATTTTCCTTGATTGAAACCAAAGAAACTGTGAAATAATTGAAATAATTGATGTTCTATTTTTTAGAAGAACGGCAGGGCTATTTTAGCATAAGGGATTGAGTTATATGAACAATTTCCCTGTTTATGCAACAATTACATATCCCTGTTGAGGGCCGCCGGTGAGATCACCGCCCCATGCCAGACTTTTTTCAGAGATTTTGCTAATGAATAAAAGAAAACTACAATTTACACATTACTAAACAAATGCTGGCATACTACAAATGGTTTATAACTCATCCTTTCTTAAAATCCATTACAAAAAAAAACATTCTAAACTCAAGAGCTGTGCAAAGACTAGAATGCATAAATAGCTTAAAATATGCTTGCCTCTATGGTAAGTTTCTTCTCTAATGCCAGATGGTTCAAAAACACCAAAGACCAACTAAACTTGACAAGCTAGACTGCCATTTACGGTTTTAGGAGTACATCGATTTATTTGTGTTTGTACATCAAGCTGTTTGTAGCAAATCCTTTAGGTATTGTAAGTTGCGAGTTAGGGCCTCTATGAATAGGACTTGTTTTTCCAGCACATCCCATGGATACTCAATTTCATTGAGATCTGGAGAATTGGGAGGCCAAGCCAATACCTCAAGCATGCTGTTGTGTTCCTCAAACCATTGTTAAATTCATCAAACCAGACCACCCTCTCATTGCTCCGTGGTCCAGTTCTGGCACTCACATGCCCATCGCATTGTGTTAAAGGATCCTAATAAATCTGAATGGGTTCTAAATGCAAGACAAACACACCGGCATTATTTAGGTCAATACAATGCACCACTACGCACAGAACATTCCCATCTATGCATTGTGGTGTGCTAGAGTGCAGGTGTGTTTAGGTTTACTGTATATGTACATTGAGGTGCCATTCAGAATAAATGGTAAGGCACCTATACTGTGCACTACCACACCTTAAAATGTGGGTTTTAACAAGCATTAACATATTGTAGCATGCATCACAAAAAAAGTATTAATACAGCCTCGGTGACTTACTATACAAGCTTGCAGCATAGCTGCTGTTGGAGTTAGACTATAGTTGGAAATGCAGCAAATGCCACCATATGTTTGTGTTCTAGGAGAAGCTTACTGATCAGAGGATGAAAGATTAAAACAATGCAGGATCACTTCACGTTGGTTCACTTAAACATAAATTTACAGCGTTCAATACAAATTATTCAGTGAGGATATTACTGTATATGACTGGTAGTAGAGGATATTATGATATGGCTATTCAAGATTTCAGAAAATGTATTCAAAAAGGCAAATTTACTTGATTTAAGCTGGAGGGCCAATCGGGTGTCCCACATAAGTGGGGACAACAAACATGCTGACAGGAGGCGGCAGCAGAACGATGACCTCATTGGTCTGTGTCTGCTGCCCAAGTACTCAATTACATGTTGGGGAAAAATGGGTGACCTAGCTGTGTTATTATTTGCTGTCCGGTGGAAGCAATCAGCAGCACGACTGCCTCCACAGACCCATTGTCGTGCACCCACGTTCCCTGAAGGACATCTTCCCAGGCTCCGCTGTCATGTGTGTGGTGCAAGTTAGAAGAGAACGGAGATTAGCTAAAACAAAGGCAGAAGTGTAAAAAAGCAAAGTTCTCTGGCTCCTCATTCCATTTTACAATGGAAGTCTTGGTCCCCTCTGGTGAGATCTGTAATGCCGCGTACACACAAACGAACTTTACGGCAGACTTTGCCCGGCGGACGGGATTTCGTTGGACATTTCGATCGTGTGTGGGCTCCGGCGGACTTCGTTTGCTCAAAAGTTGGACGGACTTAGATTTGAAACATGTTTTAAATCTTTCCGTCAAACTCGAGTCCGGTCGAAAAGTCTGCTTGTCTGTATGCTAGTTCGACGGACAAAAACCCACGCTAGGGCAGCTATTGGCTACTGGCTACTGGCTATGAACTTCCTTGTTTTAGTCCGGTCGTACGTCATCACAAACGAATTCGACAGACTTTGGTGGATTGTTTGTAGGCAAGTCCGTTCATTCAGAAAGTCCGTTCTAAAGTCCGTCGAAAAGTCCGCCGGGCAAAGTCTGCCGTAAAAACCGCTCGTGTGTACGCGGCATAAGTGGAGCTGCTATGGCAGAAAACTTAGGCACAAAATCTTTGGTTAGCCTAGAATCTCTAGCAAGGCAAACTGTATTTTTTTTCCTCACTGGATAGACAATTTTTGATTGCATTAGGTCTTGTTCTTTTGAGGCTTTATGAATTTTCAGTCTAAATGATGTAGCCCAAACCTAAACCAAAGGTTTTCTTCCAAACCTATTGCACTTTTTTTTGGATTGGCAGTTAACCCAGCATTATAAATGGAACCTACAACTGCCTAGACCATCTGTAGGTGGGAATACCAGTCAAGACTAAAAATGACAAATCAGTTTGATTCTTTGTGGGGGTTAAGAATGCAGTCCATCATTTTTTGAAAGAAGAACAGGATACTGTGTAACTCCAAAGCTACAGCCACATACTGGTACAGCGGCTCTCGTGTCCCAAAAACTTGTGTCTTTCTTTGCCCTGGCTGTTAAGGGAACCTGTCAATACAATATAACAAGATTAAGGTTGGGTTAAGTATTTGGATATTTCATTGAGTTTCTTGAACTCATTGCAGAACCTCAGGCTGTCATCCAGCTTAAAGTGATTGTAACGTCTTGTTCTTTTTTTTTTCTCCATTAAAATAACAAACATGTTATACTTCCCTGCTCTGTGCGGTGGTTTTGCACAGGGCAGCCCAGATCCTCCTCATCTCAGGTCCATGGCTGGAGCTCCTGGCCCCTCCCTCCTGTTGAGTGCCCACTGCCCCCACAGCATGGGGGCGCCGGAGCTGAGCTGCAGCTCTGTGTATCCATTCAGACACAGAGCAGCGGTTCGGCCCCACCCCCTTTCTCCCCTGATTGGCTAACTGAGTTTGATTGGAGCCAATGCCGCCACTGCTGTGTGTCAGCCAATCAGGAGGGAGAGTCCCGGATGGCCGAGAAACTCGTGGGCATCGCTGGATAGAGATGGGCTCAGGTAAGTATTAGGGGGCTGAGGGGAGCTGATCCACACAAAAGGCTTTTTATCTTGATGCATTACAACCACTTTAGGGATGAGCATTTAGGGACTTGAGCACTTACTGTAAAAATTCCTCTATAACCCCAAGGACTAGCATTTTCTGTGAACCAAAGATTAACCTCCTGCGCTTGGGTGTGGTGCTTAGATATTGGCCTGAGATTAGCCAGCTAGAGCAGCGGAACGATTCGCCTATCCTCCGTTACGCCCAGCTTGATGTCTTCCTAAAGGAACGCCTTTGGCCGGTATATAATTTTGGTCACGTCCCTTCTATCTGGAACCAAGGGGATACATTTGGGATCTACATAGTAGACACTCTGGTGGACTGGCGTTATAGAGTACAACAGTTATGCGCATTACCCCTGCAGGGGTGATGGGATTCGGTGAGTGGGGACCCTTGAGGGGGAGCACTTAAGTCACCTGGATATGCTGCAAGCACTCAAGTTACCTATGATGATCTCTGCTACCTCCACTACACTACCTGATTAATATCTACATGTGGACTGCTATTAATCTTTCAATTAACTTTTTATCCACACACACACACTATATATATATTAGGGGTGCAACGGATCAAAAAACTCACGGTTCGGATCGTTCCTCGGATCAGGAGTCACGGTTCGGATCATTTTCGGATCAACAAAACAAAAATCTCCCCCACTGTAATATCCACAATCTCCCTATTGGCAGAGTATTGGCAGAGTATTGGCTGGTATATTGGCAGGGTATTGGCGGGTATATTGGCAGGGTATTGGCGGGTATTTTGGCAGAGTATTGGTGGGTATATTGGCAGAGTATTGGCGAGTATTGGCAGGGTATGGCAGAGTATTGGCAGGGCATTGCAGAGTATTGACAGGGCATTGCAGAGTATTGACAGGGCATTGCAGCAGGGTATTGCAGAGTATTGGCAGGGTATTGCAGCAGGGCATTGCAGAGTATTGGCAGGGCATTGCAGAGTATTGGCAGGGCATTGCAGAGTATTGGCACTGCTGCCTTCCGATCTCTCCCCTCCACTGTACAGATCAGTACACAGAGGGGAGAGAGGAACTGGCGTCATGACATGACGCGGGTTTGTTACAAGTGATCGCTCCGTCATTCGACGGAGCGATCACGTGCTAAACGGCCGCCGGGTGTACCAAGATGGCCGGAGCTAGGCCAAAGCCGCTTTATCTCCCAGTAGCTCCCACAGGTCAGATCTCCTGCGCAGATCCCACTGAGTGCCGGACAGGGACAAGGGAGATACAGAACAGGTGCCCAGGGTTCAGTGCAGTCATGGGCAGGAGAGGGTGCGTGGTAGGCTGCACCCTCTGTGGTCTCCATTTTTTCCCTGGCGACCAGTTGTTGATGCTCCTACTGCATAATCTGCCTTGCAATTGACTGTAGTATAGTATAGTATGATGGGGGTCACTACAGCCGGATAGGTGTTTCAGCTTAATATTGCAACAAAGGTAAGACATATGATAGATGGTGGAGCTTTTAAGGAAGGGGAGAAGATGAGGGCAGTGGAGGGAGGGGGTTGTATGCAGAGGGAAGAGCTACTATTTGATGCCATTTGGCAGGTATGGGAGTGTGGCGGGCATGGTTGAGTTCCTGCAACTATTCTCTGAGAAAAAAAGCCCTGATGATGTGTGTCCTCACTTACCAATAGTGAGAAGAGGAGATCCAGAGCTGCTATCCTAAGGAGGTGGTTGCTATTTGCATTACAGAGCTCCTTGGTTTCCGAAGCTGGTGTGCAAGGTCTGTGGAAGTGACTGCTGTTTACAAGTGTCATTTCAATTGCTCATAATTGTCCACAGGTCTTCTTGAAGGAGCCAGACTGTGTTCTCTTCTATTGGTATAAATAGAAATAGAATGCAAAAGAGGAAGGGGAGTGGGAGCATCAAAACAATGGTGTGCAAATTGATTAGATCTGTTAATTGGTCAAATCCATTAGGAAAACTGACTTGATAGAACAGTGGTCATTTAGTCACATACACTCCAGACTCCAGGTTTAACTGTTTGATAGCCTCTCAATATACCAAACTGTATTTCTTTTATAGCATCTCATTTAAATTGGTGGTATTTAGACTGTTGCTATCCTTTTCTAAATATGTATTGCGTTTAGATAACACAGCCATCTTATGCTGTCATATGCATAGTTGGAAGCCCGCTGTGAAGCCACAAGGCCCACAGTAAAGATGCTGGTGCCTGGACCCAAAGCTGATTGAAGAATTGGCTTGGGTTAGGACAGCGCTGGATCCAGGGGCAGGTAAGTGTCCTTATATGAAAAGTCAGCAGCTACAGTACTTGTAGCTGCTGATTTCCAACTTTCTTTTTGTAGTCTGGAGCTATGCTTTAAACTGGTTTCAGTCCCCTTCTTTTCGAGTGTGGGAGACAGGGCTGGCCCAAGACATTGTGCTGCTTGGGTCCAATAATAAAAAGCTGCCCCCCCCCCCCCCCCAAAAAAAATAAAAAATAAAAAAATAAAAATCACGCCCACCAAAAGGCCATCTATTATTTTATATCATTATATTTAAAACTAAAATTAAATTTATCAGGAAGTCAGATTTACATGAAACAGCACCTTGTACATATGCAAAATTATATGACATTATGTTCAATTCCAAGGGGTGGGCTAGGGCAGTATAGGGGCAGGCTAGAGAGCAGTATATAGACAAGCTAGGGCAGTATAGGGGCAGGCTAGGGTAGTATATAGACAGGCTAGGGTAGTATCGAGGCAGGCTAGGGTAGTAAATAGGCACGCTAGGATAGTATAATGACAGGCTAGGGTAGTATATGGACAAGCTAGTGTAGTATATAGATAGGCTGGGGGAGTATATGGACAGGCTAGGGTAGTATATGGACAGGCTAAGGCAGTATAGGGGCAGGCGAGGGTAGTATATCGACAGGCTAGGGTAGTATATAGACAGGCTAGGGCAGTATAGGGGCGGGCTAGGGTAGTATTGGGGCAGGCAGAGCGGCCCGGGGGGGCAGTTGTCATCATGACACACAAAAAGGGTGGAAAAAAAATATCTTGGTTGTCCATTTGCTGGGTAAACAGAAGAGAAGAGGTGGCCATGGTTCAATCTGCTGCCCCTCTCAAAGTGCTGTATACAAGTGTAGGCACAATGAACTGGAAAAAGCAGCAAAAAACAACCCTAACCCATAAACTGGTGTATAGGAAGGAAAGAACCAAGTATGTGTCTCTAAAAGAAAACATTTACAACTTTAAAAAACATCTCAGAATATAAAATACATTCAAAGGCAGGTGCATGAAAAAGCCACAATGGTGGATATATATAATGCAGTATAAAGAGACCGTGTATATACAGGAAAAAAGTCCAAAGGTCCAGGACCAGGACAATAAGTCCACATATAGGGCAGCCTTCAATGGGAACTGAAACCGGGTTCCAAATCCTGAGGAGAAGCACAAAGAAAGAGAGGCGCCTCTGGGTGTAGACTTAAAAAAATGTATTCATACATAAAACTTGTGTCAATCATACTCAGATTTAGAAGGTCATCAAAAAGCATGAAAGTGTGGAATATCCATCATGGGGGGTGTCATCAGGTCGGTCATAGAGCTTCTGCCTGCTTGCTGCTCTGCCTGTGTGTGGAGAAGCACCGCTATGATGTTTAAGCCGGCCGCGGTGATGCTACCGCTATCCTCGTTTTGGTTCCTTGTTGTCACCGCGTCCGGCTTAAACATCATAGCGGTGCTTCTCCACACACAGGCAGAGCAGCAAGCAGGCAGGAGCTCTATGACCGACCTGATGACACCCCCCATGATGGATATTCCACACTTTCATGCTTTTTGATGACCTCCTAAATGTGAGTGTGATTGACACAAGTTTTATGTATGAATAAATTGTTTTTAAGTCTACACCCAGAGGCGCCTCTCTTTCTTTGTGCTTCTTCTCTCAAAGTGCTGCCTAGGTCCAATGGACCCACTGGGACCCATGGTAGGGCCGGCCCTGGTGGGAGATAATGTAGTACTATTGTGTGGACCACATCGTAGCCCATGCTGATGATCAATGTTCCTTGGATGTTTGTCTAGGCAAAATATTCATAGTTTTGTTGCAGTCTGTTGTAAAAGGATATGCTTATTTTTAGGTGTTACGTTACACTTTGATTAGTGACTTTGATGTTTCTTACACTGTGCTTTGAATATACATTTATTTACATTATACATTTTCAGGTGCTTCTAACGCAGGCCATAGACGGTGCTAATTTCTTTTCTGCAGGGCTTTTTTTCAGCAGGAACGTGGGGGAACGCAGTTCCGGCACCTCTTGGACTGACTGTATGTAATGGGAAGGGGTGCTGTGGTGTGCTGCAGGGTATTGATGCTCACTGCTGGGAATCTATTTTTGCAAGGGGGGTCTATTGTTGCTGGGGAGGTCTATTGTTGCTGGTGGGGGACCTATTGTTGCTGGGGGGGGGGGTCTTATGTTGCTGGGGGGTCAGTTGTTGCTGAAAGAGATCTACTGTTGGGGGAGCGGTCTATTGTTGATGGCAGCCAGACAGACTATTAATGCTGGCTGTGCGGAGATCTGTTGATGCTGCTGGGAGTCAATTGTTGCTGGCGGGGAAATTTTGTTGTGGTTGGTCCATTGTTGTTAGGGGGTTTTATTGTTGCTGGCTGCAGGGGATCTATTTTACTGCTTTTCTTGATATCATTACCAAATTCCATACAAATTACTTAGCACCTCAAAATAATACCTGGTTCTATATTGTCTAAAAGGGACGGTACTGGGAGGTGGGTAGGGGCAGAGAAAAGGGGTGACTCAGAAAGGGGGAGCTCCTGCACCTATTGTCTGAGAAAAAAAGCCCTTTAGAGGTTTTTTTTGGATCAACTGCATTCCTATCATAATGGATGAACAACAACTCTTGCAAAAGCATGGGTCATGACAGGTCCTCTTCATAGAGAGATCTAGGGTGTAATAAAATCCCTTTGAGAGTATGCAGGTAGGATGTCTGACAAGGCTCCGTTATTTCTTAGCTGTTGTAAGTACCTACAGAGGTGGCGCAGTGGGTAAAGTAGCTCAAGTGTTAATGTGGGGTTGTGAGTTCGAATCCCTGCGGTCTGCTAGTTTTGTTAAGTGTGATGCGATTACCATTTACATCCGTGTACGTGACTTAAAGAGGAGTTCCACCCAGGGGGGCCGTCAAAAAAAAAAAAAAATTAAAAGTCAGCAGCTACAAATACTGCAGCTGCTGACTTTTAATTGGACACTTACCTGTCCTTGGGTCCAGCGATACGGGGGATCGAAGCCCCGCTCGTCCCCCCCCCTCCGCTCATCGGCGCCGGCATTTCAACTGTGGGCGCCGGGCTGTGGCTTCACAGCCTGGCACCCACTGCGCATGCGCGAGCGCCGCCGCGCGCCGTGATTGGCCGCTCAATCACCTGGGACCTGTAATGGGTCCCAGATGATTGACAGGGGGGAGGGAGCAGAGCGGAGCCCTTCCTGTGCCGAGGGGGAAGTGATGTTACCAGCCCAGGCAAAGGAACAGGCAGACTACGAGGGACCACCTAGCAACAGGCATTTAGGTAAGTGAAAAAAAAAAATATCCAAATGTTTTTTTGTTTTTTTTTTTAGAATTTTTCCAGGTATTTTTGTTTTTTGGGTGGAACCCCACTTTAAGTATGCGTTCTCATTTGAGCATTTTAAAATGCATTTCTTATTTAAACTGTTCCTTTGGAGGTTTTTTTTTGATCAACTGCATTCCTATCATAAGGGATGAACAACAACGCTTGCGAAAGCATGGGCCATGACAGGTCCTCTCTATGGAGCGATCTAGGGTGTAATAAAATCCCTTTGAGAGTATGCAGTTAGGATGTCTGACAAGGCCCCATTTTTTCTTCCCTATTGTAAGTACCTACAGAGGTGGTGCAGTGGGTAAAGCACAGGCTGTGGTAACGAGCTGTTGTGAGTTCAAATCCCAGAATCGGCTTGATTTGATTCAATAATTGGGTGAAGACAATGACCTACCTGCCCAAGTATAGAGGCTGGTGACATTGCTTGGCACCATAAGGGGACCTGCAATTGGGGTGGGGCGATAAGAAGTGACTGGTAAAAAAGGTAACCAAAGTCTCACAACTGGTAGACAAGGCACATCAGTGGGTGTGGTAGAGCCCCAAAAAGGGGTGCAAGGAAGAGCTGAGTGGAAAGACTGAGAAGGGGATTGGGGTGAGAAGGGGATTAAGTAGGGGGGTAGATAAGGAAATACTGAAAGTGGGGGTGCAAGGAAGAGCAGAGTGTTTGTGGAAAGCCTAAGAAGAGGATTGGGAAGAACATGGGTTCAAGTAGGCAGGGAGGGGATGTAGATAAGGTAATGAAGGGATGTTGGTTCTACCACATATCGTTCACAGGTCCAGGGATATGAGCTCTTGCTTGTGAGCCCAGTGCTCTAGTGCTTGTGCAACCATCAGAGCAGCTTGTGAGATGCCCTAAAATTCAGGGGGCCTTATCATGTGCTTTTGAGGCAGCCTATCCAGGTTAACCACCTGCTACGGTATCCAGGCCAATTCTGACATTGCTTATATACAAGCAAAAATCAGCATTTGCGAAAAAATAGCTTAAATCCTCCTAATCTATTGTTGCTGGCTGCAGGGGATCTATTTTACTGCTTTTCTTGATATCATTACCAAATTCCATACAAAATACTTAGCACCTCAAAATGATACTTGGTTCTATATTGTCTAAAAGGGACAGTACTGGGAGGTGGGTAGGGGCGGGAAAAGGGGTGACTCGGAAAGGGGGAGTTCCTGCACCTGTTGTCTGAGAAAAAAAGCCCTGTATATATTCGTATATACACCTCTTGGTGAATTTTTTTTTTTGGGGTATTTGGACATTATTTATTTATCTTTAACCCCTATTGGATGCAACATCACCGGGCACTTATAGATTTATATTATCTGATTGTGCAACAGCACATTATATGCACATTTTTTTCAAACTGCTAGGATATATGTTATGTTAATTCCTTATGGCGGTATTCACGTCTTTGTATACACTTAGCATTATGTATTTTTATGGGTAGCCCTTGTGGTACCATAAATTAGGAACATATAATTGTATTCACATATTTGTATGCACATAGTATTATGTATTTTTAAGGGTAGCCCTTGTGGTACCGTAATTTAGGAATATATATTTATTTTCATTCCTTATCACTCATATGACCCTTTCAGGCTGTGTGTCCTTCACTATTTACATATTTTTAATAATTTCACATTAGGCACTGGGTAGAGGTTATCAGGTTGTGATATAGGAGCTGAGGCTGGTGTTGACTGTACACGTAGGGTACAGTCCTTAGTACACCCCTGGCGCAGCCCCTCACCCCCTCTTATACTGCTAGTGCCCTTAGTGTATAGGTAGCGCCATACACCCCTATTTACTTTTATCTCTGGTATATTCTAGAGCTCTCCTTGGGGAGCCCTATCAGGGGAGGCAGCAACCTTTACTTTTTAACCTTACTTTCTCCTAAGTGCGGCTTCTTTCTTTATTTCAAATTTAGAGATCGGATGGCTTGCAGGTGTAAAGCAAAGCATCTTGCTGCCTCCTCAGGACTGTGGGTATCCTTTCATATACTACAAAACAACACAGACGGTGCACTGAACTAGCTCATTAGCATACTACAATTTTATTAAAAGATATGATGTGCACCATATTGAAAATGTTTAAGGTGGATCACCCTAAGTCGCCTCTTAACATCTTGAAACTGTGCACGCTTTCTTTGGACCTCGTTAGAGAAATCAGGAAACACTGCAACATGACCGTTGCCCAGGGTGATATTGCCTCTCTAGTCAGCCGCAGGATTTTGTCTCTGTCTTTAAAGTTAAGAAATTTGGCAATAAATGTCCTGGGGGGGCGCCCACAGGTGGAGGTTTAGCTGGGATGCAGTGCGAAAATGTTAATTTTATGCCATGCTTGCACACTATTTTGGTGTATAATGTGACCCTTGTCATTTGAAATAGTATGTTCATGTGATGTATGACCCCCCCCCCCCCCCAAGGGTGGTAGGAGGGATCTGATATTATAGCTAACATTGCATTCAAGCTGGCGTTCAATCATTCATACATTTGGCTCTGAGGAAGAGCGCTCGACCTTCGAAACGCGTTAGCAGTGTTGGACGCTATGAGGTCTTCCCATACCATGAGTTGAGCACTGTGGACTTGGAGGCGGTCTCACCTGTATAGATATATGCTTGTGCATGTCACGTGTTTGTGAGTATATGCTGTGTATGTGTGTGTATATATAATTTGTATATATATTTGTTAATAAAACTGTATTATGGTAATGTGCTAGGTCGGTGAGCCCTCTCTGTTTTGTTGTTTTCTAACATTTTCTGTACCTCTTGTGCAGTGTTTTTTTCTCTAGCTTTACCTTTATGCGAGTGTGAGCTCAGTCACAAAGTTATGGAAAATTAAGTTTGCTCAGCCAGGTATATCTCAAAACACCTCTTTTCTGCAAGAACTCACTCACCTCCTGAATCTGAGTAGCTGCCAGGGTCTCGGATACCCTAACATTTGGTATAATTTTCCCTGGCGATACTCTTAATCCATTCAGGGTTTTTGTTAGGTTAGCATAGTATATATTTGAAGGGGCTTACTCCTTCAGGACTGGGCTCTCTGATCTCATAAGAGATCTGCATTCTATGCATTTAGGTCAAAATATCCTAGTAAGTGTATTGCCCCCCACACCTCCCTTTATACTTACCCAAGTCTTATATTGATCCAGTGCTGTGATTGTCTGCAGGCAGCGCTGCCATCTCTCCCTCTTCACAAGCAAAGAGGCAGTCAAATCCTGTGAGCGGCTCTGTATAGTCCTATAGACAAGCCCGTAGGTGCACCCCCATAGCAAGCGGCTTCTTATGGTGGCGCACAAACAAGAGGTGGTGCCAAGAACGCCGGTGGGCGACTCCAGAAGGTTTGGGGCTGTTCTGTGCAATACCACTGCACAGAGCAGGTAAGTATAACATTTTATTTTTAGCAGAACAGTTATCACTTCTGTCCTGTGCCTCCTGGGTTTGCGACATTTGTACCAGAACTGAGGGCATGACTGCTTATATCCTATCCTGCATCTGAGCAATGTGTTTCCCTGGGCTATATCCAGAAATCCCCAGGAGATGTCTACAAGAGAAAAGTTAACTGGGACAACCCTGTGGATGACTGTAGCATATCCTTAATTGAAAACATTAAGTATGGTAACATGAAGTCCCAGTCTTTTCCATCCTTATGAACCACTTTTTCTTTTTTTTTGCATACCTTTCATAGTTCTATTGATTTTACTGGTCCAACAGTTTGGGGGTGGTGTACTGAGGTGCTTTGGTAAATAGTTTTCAACAACCAGCACAGCTTATTGGACACTTTTGACATGAAGTTTCCTTGGTTTATCAAAATTTCTTTAGGAATACCAGTACAGGAAAGCATGAGGAATAAGCTCTTTTGCAAAAACCTTAGAAGACGTGTTTTTCGAGAAGGTTTTTTGTTTGGATAACAGGTAGCATAATCCACTGAATGACATACAGGGGCAGATTTACAATATGTTTTATCTTCTTTGTGAATACTGGACTTTCACCCAATACCTGTGATTGGGCCAACACCATCTTTGTGTAAAACTGGGAAAACACCAGCTGCTTCAGAATATGCTACTGTTCCTTCTGTACATTATACTATAGCTTTGAGTATATAGCAAAATGGGGGTATACCAGACTAATCTTGAGGTACCCAGCATAACACCTTTACATTGTTCGATGCATTTGCCAAAATTGGAATTCCACAAGTGTGTGTTCTCAAAATCACAGTGGCCACCAATTTGTTATTTCTGGCACTGGGGCAGTTTCCAGATTTCTCAGTCCATGGCACCTAAAAAGCCGACACTGATTATGTGAGGTTGAGTTTTTTCTGTTTTCCAGGGTTACTGGCATAGAGGATATAGCCTGAAGATAGTCTTCATTACCAGTATGTCACTCCACAAGGTACAATAGCTAATCCGCACTTTTAGGGTCTGCTAAAATTCTAGTAGGAATTGTCAGTTTCCGCTGAGGTTGGGGAGTATCAACATCCTCCTTGACTTCATAATAGTAACAGCACTTACTCTAGATACTAGTTACCTGTTTTTTTCCCTCACAGTTCCCAAAACAGAGCACAATCAAAGCCCATTATTACCCTGTGTATCAAGCTCCTAACCACCCAGAACATGCTTTACAGGTCCATCAGAAGTCTCCAGTGAGAGCACAACAGAAAGGTAGTCTTTGGCATAGTCATATATACAATGTTCTCCCTCATAGTCTGCGCTAAGCTTGGCATGGCATGGCAGTGTTCACCAGATTGGCATGGACCAATGTGGCAAGATTTCCAGAGCAGAATATTGCCTCCAACAGATTTCCCTTTATTAGTACAGATTTGCCTTAACTTCTCTGTTCCTCAGTATGCTATGAGAACAGTCTTTGAAAACAGTACCATATGCTTTCCCAGGTCACATTCTATAGTTGTATATGTACACAACTATAGAATGTGCATGTAGATATAATTGGCATCCACATTTCTCAGTCCATGGCACCTAAAAAGCCGTGTCCCTCAAAGAGATTTCTTTTGGGCTAGGAGGCTGTTTACATATGGCAATCATAAGTGTTAACCCCCTCATTAAAGGCATTATGAACTCTCCAACCTGCACCTTGTGTTTTCACTTGCATAAGATGTGCATTGATCATGTAGTTTCATGGTGTCATTTGTTGCTCTGTATGCACAGCCTATAGCAGAGTAAATTGTCACATTCATGTATCAGCAGTTTCTGTTCAGATCTGAGGCAAATGGCATGGCTCTGCACATGATAATGCATGGCCTCTGTCTGTAGTAGAAGAATTGGCATTTCCTGTGAAGAAACGTGAATGCCCAATGGGTCTTTCAGTCTATTGCACCTCAGGTGAGAGCTAATTAGTCTGATAAAGCCACAAGAAAGCACAACGATTAACAGAGAGATCACCATGCAAGCTTTAGTCACATTAGCTCTCCTACATTTGTGATGCAAACACAGAGGAAGTGGTGAGGAATGGACTGTGGCCAGGAACAAGAAGATGCTTGTCCCTTTAGTGAATAGGGACAAGCTAGGTGGATGATAACATGGGCATGGGGGAATAAATCAGTCATGACACTGATTATGTGAGGTTGAGTTTTTTCTGTTTTTCCAGGTTTACTGGCATAGAGGATATAGCTTGAAGATAGTCTTCATTATCAGTATGTCACTCCACAAGGTACAATAGCACATCCGCACTTTTAGGGTCTGCGTGCCTAAATGTGCAGCTATATCTTAACAGGCAAAGTTCCAATGTAACAACTGCAGACTAATCACTTCACACTCTGAGCAGCCTTGAACTCTTCCACATGTAACAATTCATACATTTGGGACCTCGTGCTTCCCAGGGAAGTTTTCCCATGTAAACACATGCTGCTCTCGGCTGGCCATTGTATGCCTAAGCCTGTCTAGTATTTCTCCACTGAGTTTTGAATACTTCTTAACATTCCACAGTTGTAAGCCAAAAGTAGGCCTGTTGGGGCAGCTCTCCCAAAAACGAGGAAGGCTTTAATATCATCCACTATTTGTTAAGGTGTAGACATTGACTCTTGTACTACCATCTGGAACTATAACAGGGTATGTATCTGCTCCTGAAGAGACAGGTTCACTTTCTGTTCCTTCCAAGGAGGTCTGGTGAGCTTCGATCAGCTGCTGCATCTGATGGGTGGAATAATTGGTTTGCCTCTTGCATTAGCTGATTTGTCTGCTATTGGGCAGCATTGCACTGTTGCGTAGTAATTAGATGGGAAGGGGAAATGTGGGACTTTATATGAGACACATGTAAAGATGTATCTCCATCCCTAAGTCTTATATTGTTTTTTAATTGCTTTTATTGGTCTCTACCTGTATTGCCTTGTAAGAATAAATATATGCAGATTTTACACTATGAGAGGCCACCTCTCCATTTTATTTGGCTCTTTTGAAAACGTCGCCGCTTGACATCGAAACGCGTCAAACGGATGCTCCCGAATGTCACTTCCGGCCCAGCTGGAATTACAACAAGGGGGATTCTGGACCAGTGAGAGTCAGCAGAGGATATCCCAGTGGGATAGGTCCCCCCAATAAGAGACTTGCCAGCCCAGTTGACTGTCCTTACTGTAAGGTAAGGTAGTCACCAACATCTGGTGAGTGCGGGGTGACTACATACTTCACGTGGTGAATATACAGAACACAGGCTGGGAAGAAGACACAAATCATCCAACATTGCAAAAAAGAATTGTTTGCACTGTGTCAATTTGTCATTAGAACTATGTTGGTACACTGATTGTCTTATTTTTAGTAAAAATACTCACAACACATATCACCTTATTTAAAAGTATACATTAGTAGTTTAAGCAAGCGCTGCCTGAATATTTATTGATGTTCGTCTATTTGGATGGATAGACAGTGGCTTCTCATTATAATAATTTAGTTATATACCTAGGCGCGGATGTTTTTTTCCATTTTTCATATACGCACACACACAAAACACTTGGAAAACAGATGGTAGAATGAAATAAGAAGTGTAATAGGCAATTCCATCTCAGCTCTCAAAGTTACCATGATTGAAACTCTTCCAATTAACTAGTCTAATTACCCATTATACAGGCACTATATTTAGAAACCAGTTTACCTCCATTGATTTGGTACAGTTCTGTCTCAATTACTTGGCTAATAAGTTACAGAAACTGCTGCTAACACAACTAAACAAATAACTGTCTTAAATCCACTGAGCCTACTTCATGCACACACACATTGACATAAAACCTATGCTGCTCATACACTGCCTGGAGACTATAGCTGGCTTTCCAATATTCAATAGATTTTGGTGAATCTGGCCGATATAGGAGGTCCAGAAAACTGATGTTCAAGAGCTGAATGTACACGCCTTTGAAAAGTTTCATCCTTGCTTGCATATGCAATTTCTTGTTTGGAAAATCAGCATCAGCCACGTAAACAAAGTTTCATTTTGGACCCTATTTATAATGGAGAGCGAATACTGAAAACCACAGAACACAACTTTTTTCCTCCACTCTGCACCTGCGTTTTATAATTCATCCTTAAAATCGAGGCTGTGGTCTTAAACCCCTGCAGAGAACGCTCTGACAAGAGAGCTTGGTCAGGTGACTTAGAAAGGTAAAGAGAGAAACAAGAGAGCGCACCAGCCTAGAGCATTATCCTTAGCGAGTTTATTAGATTAAAGACAAGGTAAAAGCTACTCACAAAAGTCGCCGGTAAAATTGCATATCGAACGCACAAAGGCAATAGTTCCAGTGGTAGGCAGCTGTCCAGGTCCCGGGAGGGGGGCACACGGACCGCCGCTGGCTTACGCGTTTCAAAGGTTTGACCTTCTTCCTCAGAGCCTTAGTGGTGGCAGTCTCCTGCCGACTTTTAGAAAGGTCATGTAACTGGACTCCTCCTAGAACTTTGCTTATGAATTAGTATTGAAATAAATCAGATTTATATACCAAAAGCCATGTGATGGTATAAGACACTTGTACCTCCCACATACTTTAAGGGCTTATTCACATCACTGAGTTTTGGTGCATTGTAATGGACATTTGCAGGGCTTTTATTCAGGGGGAACTTGGTGGAACTCAGTTCCACCACCTCTGGCTCAGACTCTTGGGTGGGGGGGGGGGGGGCGGGGCTGCTCACCACAATCGCTTGTAAACACAGAAGTCCGGTTTCTGTGTTTACAAGTGACAGCTCAGCACTCTGTGTGTAACCCCCCTGAACTCTGCACTCTGTATGTAATGCAATCCTGGTATTTAATGCCCCTTTAAGACCCTCCTAATGTTTGTGAAATTTGATGGACCACACCCACTATTTGATGTGATTCGGAGGGTGTGTTTGGGTGGAGGGTTTTGGGGGGGGGGGTCGTGGTTGAGTTCCAGCACCTATTGTTTGAGAAAAAAAGCCCTGGACACTTGTCTAGCAAAAAAAATATGCAGGGGCAGCTCAAACAGAATTGTTAGATGTTACATGTTGGGATGTTAGATCAGAGTGCTGCGGTACGATGGAAAAAATAAAAGTATTTTCTCTGCTGTAATGCGAGCTGAAGAAGACCAGAAGAGCATAAAGTAATGCATGTTTTCACATATCTTAATGAATGGTGAAGATCTAAGACTCCTATTATAAAAAGACCTTGAATTCCGACGTGTGTCTAGACAATTAGGCTGTGCGCTGGATGAAAATGGCTCCAACATTGACTCTTGAGATTACACCATTAAATGAAAGTCCATGTTAACAACTATAGGCTCACCCTTAGTTGTTTTTGCCAGAGTAGCAAGAAGCATTTGAGACATTTTATTGTCAATGCATGCCCCTTGGATTTCAGTACATATGTATAACTGAGACAAGAGAAAAAAAATCAGGTAGCACAGACAGTCAAATTAGTTATGCAGCACTAAAAGTAATACTGCCCTTTATGGTAGGCAACACCCGAATACTGTGTCCCCTTGACAGTATGCCCCATGTGCACAAAAGTAGGTCACTGTGCCCAGCTGGCGTGTGCACAGTAATGCCCCGTACACACGGTCGGATTTTCCGATGGAAAATGTCCGATCGGAGCGTGTTGTCGGAAATTCTGACCGTGTGTGGGCTCCATCGGACATTTTCCATCGGATTTTCCGACACACAAAGTTGGAGAGCAGGAGATAAAATTTTCCGACAACAAAATCCGCTGTCGGAAATTCCGATCGCGTGTACACAAATCCGACGGACAAAGTTCCACGCATGCTCAGAATAAATAAAGAGATGAAAGCTATTGGCCACTGCCCCGTTTATAGTCCCGACGTACGTGTTTTACGTCACCGCGTTCAGAACGATCGGATTTTCCGACAACTTTGTGTGACCGTGTGTATGCAAGACAAGTTTGAGCCAACATCAGTCGGAAAAAATCCTAGGATTTTGTTGTCGGAATGTCCGAACAAAGTCCGACCGTGTGTACGCCCTATAATGCCGCGTACACACGAGCGGACTTTACGGCGGACTTTGCCCGGCGGATTTTTCGACGTACTTTACGACGGACTTTCTGAATGAACGGACTTGCCTACACACAATCCACCAAAGTCAGTCGAATTCGTACGTGATGACGTACGACCGGACTAAAACAAGGAAGTTCATAGCCAGTAGCCAATAGCTGCCCTAGCGTGGCTTTTTGTCCGTCGAACTAGCATACAGACGGCGGACTTTTCGACCGGACTCGATTTCAACGGATAAATTTTAAACAAGTTTCAAATCTAAGTCCGTCCAACTTTTGACCAAGCAAAGTCCGCTGGAGCCCACACACGATCGAATTGTCCGACGAAATCCAGTCCGCCGGGCAAAGTCCGCCGTAAAGTCCGCTCGTGTGTACGCGGCATAAGGGCAGCTGGAGCTGCATTACTAGCACATGCGCAATAGGGGCTGCTGTCTTTCTGAGATCTAGTGCTGTGCCCGCCGATGCTGCTCCAAGTCAGGATATACACAGCAATGTGCTTAGATTTTCAAGCACGGTACTGCACACGTGCTGGCTGGATACAGTGCCAGAGCACTAAAAGGCAGCAGCCCTTGCTATACATACACTGGCCAGAAACACAGATGACCCCTACTATGGATGTGTGTTGCACGTATTAGGTGGTGGAAGTGCAAACATCAAGTTGTCACCAGGGAGACACTGAAGACAAAGGAGTCACCCTTTAGGTGAAAACCCCACAGAGGAAACTTTCATAGGCTGGTAATACTGTAAAGATTGCACAGTTAGGAACAGTAAGCAATGGTGACAAAACACGCAGCTACATTTTTTTATGAGTTTAATATCATTTTAACTACATACGTGTAGAATATGAGTACAAATGCCTGGCTCTATCAAGAGAAGAAAAAAAACTATAGTATGATAGTTATTCAACGTCTAATTGCAGTCAAAGATATTTTAATTGTTTATTTCTATCAATATACAAAAGTGAGTGAACATAGGAAAAATGTAAATCAAATCAATATTTGGTGTGACTACCCTTTGGCTTCAAACCAGCATCAAATCTTACACTTGCACACTTTGTACACTTGCACAAGGGATTTCGTAGGATTAGAGTCAGGTGTACGATTAGCCAATTATACCAAGCAGGGGCTAATGATCATCAGTTTGATAGGTTGAAGCACAGTCATTAACTTAAGCAGAAACGGCTGTGTAGGATAGGGTGACCAGACATCCCAAGTTTCCGGGGACAGTCCCTGGATTGAGGACACGAGTGAGGGGAAAATGGCCCCCACCCATCTCCATACCATAGGAGGGCGGAAGCAACGTCATAACGTCAGCTCCGCCTCCACCCATACGTCTTAAAGGGCCATTTTTTTGTTGTCATTTTTTCAAATGACAATTTTTTTTTTTTTTTTTTTGCATCTAAGTCCAAATATGAGATCTGAGGACTTTTTGACCCCAGATGTCATATTTAAGAGGACCGGTCATGCTTTTTTCTATTACAAGGGATGTTTACATTCCTTGTAATAGGAATAAAAGAGATCCAATTAAAAAAAAAAAAAAACGGGGAAAAAATAAAATAAAGTAAAATAAAGAAGAAAATTTTTTTTTTTAAAGCGCCCCGTCCCGACGAGCTCACGCGCAGAAGCGAACGCATACATGAGTAGAGCCCGCATATGAAAACGGTGGTCAAACCACACATGTGAGGTATCGCCGCAATCGTTAGAGCGAGAGCAATAATTCTAGCCCTAGACCCTCCTCTGTAACTCAAAACAAGCAACCTGTAGAATTTTTTTTAATGTCGCCTATGGAGATTTTTAAAAAGGTAAAAGTTTGACGCCATTCCACAAGTGGGCACAATTTTGAAGCGTGACATGTTGGGTATCAATTTACTTGGCGTAACATTATATTTCACAATATAAGAAAAAATATAGGGCTAACTTTACTGTTGTCTTATTTTTTTTTAATCAAAAAAGTTAAATTTTTCCAAAAAAAGTGCGCTTGTAAGACCGCTGCGCAAATACGGTGCGAAAAAAAGTATTGCAATGACCGCCATTTTATTCTCTAGGGTGTTAGAAAAAAAAACAATATATAATGTTTGGGGGTTCTAAGTAATTTTCTAGCAAAAAAAACTATTTTAAACTTGTAAACACCAAAATCTCAAAAACGAGGCCAGTGCCTGTGAGAGGTAATCAGATGAGCATAAACCGAGGAGAGGGGTTTAGTAAGGACAGCAGCTCTCAACAGGGACTTTTAAAGAATACAGCTGAAGGGCTGTTTGTTTGGGGAAATTGAGCCCTAATAGAATGTCTAAGTTGGATATACAGTTGTGCTCATAAGTTTACATACCCTGACAGAATTTATGATTTCTTGGCCATTTTTCAGAGAATATGGATGATAACACAAAAACGTTTCTTTCACTCATGGTTAGTGTTTGGCTGAAGCCATTTGTTATCAATCAACTGTGTTTACTCTTTTTAAATCATAATCACCACATAAACTACCCAAATGACCCTGATCAAAAGTTTACATACCCCAGTTCTTAAAGTGGTTGTAAACAGTGTTAATTTCGTTAACTAAAACATGACTAAAAACTAAAATGGCATTTTAGTCAAAAGACTAATGCCGCGTACACATGAGCGGACTTTCCGGCATACTTGGTCCGGCGGACCAGAGTGCGCTGAACAATCCGACCGTGTGTAGGCTCCGGCGGACTTTTCCGGCGGACTTTTTCCCAAAAGCCCGCCGGACCTAGATTTGAAACATGTTTTAAATCTTTCCGTCTGACTCAGTTTCTGGCGGAAAGTCCGATTGTCTGTGTGCTGGTCCGACGGAAAGCCCGCTCGTCTGTATGCTGGTCCAATGGACTAGATACGACGCAAGGGCAGGGTATAGCATTTCGCGCTCACTGCAATAGGAAAAACTAATTTTCCTATTGCGGCGAGCGTGGGGCATACCAGGCCCTTAGGTCTGGTATGGATTATAAAGGGAAGCCCCTACGCCGTTTTTAGGGTCCCCCCTAAAATCCATACCAGACCCCGATCCGAACACGCAGCCCGGCCTATCAGGAAAGGGGGTGGGGGCGAGCGAGCGCCCCCCCTCCTCAACCGTACCAGGCCGCATGCCCTCAACATGGGGGGTGGGTGCTTTGGCGAGAGGGGGCGCCCTGCGGGGCCCCCCCACCCCAAAGCACCTTGTCCCCATGTTGATGAGGACAAGGGCCTCTTCCCGACAACCCTGTGACGTTTTAGGGGGCATGGTCACTGGGTGATGTTGACCACGCCCCCTAAAACGTCACAGTCCCAGCATGCCCAAGGACTGTGACATCATAAGGGGGCAGGGTCTCCGCCTATATAAGTCACAACGGAGCCCTCAGAGAGCAGTCCAGCCGGAGAGAGCGTCGTGTCAGCATCTGGAGAAGAGAAGAGGGAAGAAGACAAGAAGCCCAGAAGTCCGGACCTTCGCTGGCAAGAGAGTGGCCTGAAGACAGCGGAGGAGCCGACCGAAGAACTGGAACACCGGGAGAAGAGGCCTGAGAGAGCAGAGAAGAACCAACCGGACGCCAAGAGAAGAAGAACCGGAGGGACCCCCGAAGCCGGAAGAAGACCCCTGAAGCCGGAGGAAGACCCCCCCCCCCCCCGGAGCTGTTTAATAAATTATTTTAAAAACCTGTGTAGTGTGTTTTATTATTGACACTTTTTCCCTAGGTGAATGGGTAGGGGTACCATGTACCCCATACTCATTCACATAGGGTGGGGGGGCCGGGATCTGGGGGCCCTCTTATTTTAGGGGGCTCTCAGATTCCGATAAGCCCCCCCGCCCGCAGACCCCGACAACCAACGGCCAGGGTTGTCGGGAAGAGGCCCTTGTCCTCATCAACATGGACACAGGGTGCTTTGGGGTGGGGGTGCCCCCCTTTCCTGACCGGCCGGGCTGCGTGCTCGGATCGGGGTCTGGTATGGATTTTAGGGGGAACCCCACACCGTTTTTTCCGGCGTAGGGGCTTCCCTTTATAATCCATACCAAACCTAAGGGCCTGGTTTTCCCCCGCGACAGGGCTCGCAAGGTGTCAATCTCGCAGATAAAAGCGGCAAAATTGACTTCCTTTTCTAGTCCCGTCGCACCTGAGTCACGTTCAAAATGAACGGACTTGTCCATGTGTGGGTCCATACCTCAATGCTATAAATAATAACATATTAGATTTTTCACTCATAATGAGTTTGGAAATTGTAGAGAAATTTTTAACTAACAATTTAATTACGCCCATTCGATTTTAGACTAAAATCGTCGACTAAATCTCCAGTACATTTTAGTCGACTAAAATGACCAACTAATAAACACAATGTGCAAATCAACGGAGGGAGCCCACATGAACAGGGCAGGATCAGTATTGGGAACAAGGGAAGTGGAGCAGGATAGAGGGCACAGGATACTAGGTGCAGGGTACTGGAAGCAGGTCACAGGAAACGAGGCACAGGATCAGGCAGGGACAACTCAGGAGGTAGAACACTGAAGCACAGAGCTTCATCAAGGGAGCAATTAAATACCTTTCTAGCACCCATTATCAGGTGAAGCCTGCTGGGAGACACCTGCTGGTGGTCAACAGAACTGCACCCTTTGGCTCCAAGTACAACAGTGCCAGCAGGTGACCAAGTTCCTGAAACTCCACATGATCCATTTTGCCTTAAAGTCCATACGAGTTCAAGAAGTTCCAAAAAGGTTTCCTCTCATCAGTGTCTGGGGACTATCTCAATCTTTTCAAGCCAGGGCCTTTCAACCTGCAGGTTGACATGCCCCGGGTCGGGTAACTGGCTATGACATTCACGGCAGGGGTCTGAAAGCTGATTGTGTACTCTGCCAGTCAGCTCTCCTAAGTAGTGCAACATTTGGAGATTACAATTCCTTATTGCAGCTCAACTCTAGGATTCCAAAGGTCACCCGATGATTTAACACCGGAATCCCTGGTCCCCGACACCACGAGGTCCATCACAACTGCACCTCCCGCATCTGGGTTACCAGAAAATGCTTTGCACTCTAGCAGCCACGCAGGTTTACCCAAGGCATTGGTCATCCAACCCGGATCCCCAAATGCACCATATACCGCCTAGGTCAGGGCAAGGCTCAGATGGAACTCTTCCCTTCCCCAGATTACCTCTACTACTACAGCTCAACTGGCGAACACATTGCTCACATCTAGAGTGCGTATAAAGACTACCGTGCCTTGGCACAACAGAAAGGAATGGCTAAAAAAAGAATTTAGGACGGGCAGCAACAGGGATCTTAGCCCAAACAGGTAACCTATGCAAGGCATGGAACAAACAAGGAGGTGCAACAATTTTAATCCCGACAACTGATGAGACCTAAAGCCTGGTACTGAGGCAGGCTGGGCATCTGACCATCAGAGGCAGGCTGGGCATCGGCCAACGGACCATCAGAGGCAGACTGGGTATCTGCCACCGGACCATTAGAGGCAGACTGGGCATCTGCCACCGGACCATTAGAGGCAGACTGGGCATCTGCCACCGGACCATTAGAGGCAGACTGGGCATCTGCCACCGGACCATTAGAGGCAGACTGGGCATCTGCCACCGGACCATTAGAGGCAGACTGGGCATCTGCCACCGGACCATTAGAGGCAGACTGGGCATCTGCCACCGGACCATTAGATGCAGACTGGGCATCTGTCACCGGACCATTAGAGGCAGACTGGGCATCTGCCACTGGACCATTAGAGGCAGACTGGGCATCTGCCACTGGACCATTAGAGGCAGACTGGGCATCGGCCACTGGACCATTAGAGACAGACTGGGCATCGGACCATCGGGCTGGACATTGGGCGATGAACCTTAAGGCTAGGCACTGGACAGAAGATCAGCAAAGTCAGGTAAAGGATCAATGGAGTCAAATTGGACGGTAAGCAAGGGATAAGCAGCATTAGACAGGATATAGGTAGCAGGTCGAAGCTCAGTAGAGTCAGCCTAGAAGGCCAGAACATGGGCTTGATGCATAGTGGCTTTGGGAAATGGTCGAGGATCTCACTTGGCCGAATGAATCAATCTGTACCAAGGATGGATAGAACTTCTTAGACAGGCTTGAGCAGATATAACTGTGGTAGGGTGAGGCCAGGTTACTGAGAGTTCCAAACATGAAAAGGCAAAAGGTGGGGCTGAGGATGAGTCAGGATTTGACTGACCCATAGTTGAGGCCGTAGCAGGAAGGTCTAGAGCAGAAGGCTCATTTGACATGGGCTGGATCGGAGTAACAGGTATGGTGGCAAGGTTGACCAAAACAACTGCCATGGAGGCAGATTGGACCAGATTAGCAAGCGTGGAGGCAGACTGAACCCCATAAGCAGGCATGAAGGCAGGAACTAGCACAGAATCTGACTGATAGCTGTGACACGAGTCGATAGTAGCAGAATTGAGAAAAATAAAATATTTTCTTTTTAGAACTGGATGCTGGGGTCCTACAAGTGATTGCAGGGCCATGAACAGATTGTGCAGCTGATGGAGGAATAGTGACACTACTGAGAAATGGTGAAAAAAAAAAGGAGTAGCAGTTGCAAAGCAGGATTTCTGAGGGTTTGCAGAGGGCAACGGAGCAGTAGAGGGAGTCTTCAATGGATTAAATGCAGGGAAAGTGCAGCTAGTGGAGACAGGTATATTATACAAGTAAATGCGCAAAAAACTGGATCAGTAAATATCTCACAATGTTAGATGGCATGGATCTAAATGCACATTAGTAATAGCAGAAAGTGTAATTTAATTTTAAAAAATCCATGCAATATATAGTCTGTAAAAAGTCTATATCAGAGATATCCAATGGCCAGGAGAGAATGGTACAGGGGAAAGTCACACACAGGGCTGCCATCAGGGGGGGAGCAGAAACCATGTTCCAAAATCTGCAGGAAAACAAAGCCCCCCGGACCAGAGAAAGATAGTACAGGACTGTGATTATATCGCTCCATGAATGGTCGGGTGAGTGAACCATAGGCCTTTTAGCTGCCTTCTTTTACTTTGCCTCCTACTGTTTGTTACTTTTCAGCTAGTATTATCCAACTTCATAATAGCATCATTAAGCTATTGTTTTTCCAACAGCTAGATCCTATGAATACATGCAATTCCATTCTGGGAAACTGTATATCCATGCCTTCGGATTGGATACTAACTGTGGACTATAATCATCTCTCCACACTGACAGCTATGTTTTGCTATAATCTTAATTAAAGCTGTCTCTGTGGGACCAGCAACTTGTCTCAATCAACCACCGTTTAGCAGGGTTTTTTTGTTAAAAGGGTTTCTAATAAAATATAGTGACAGAACAGACTTTGCTATGTATGGTGCATGTCACTAAAACCATCAGTATGATCCATAAAACACTATCTACTCACGGGTCACTGGTGTTTGTCCTGTTACTTGCTTTTAGAGACAGGTGATATAGGGCCTAGTTCTCCTCACAGGCAAATATTAAGATATAGTGAACAAAATTTATGAAACTAAATTATTTCAAACACAATCATTTCTAGTACAAACCCAGCAGCCTTTCATTTTGGAAAGAATTTGTGTTAGGTTTAGTATATATTAGGCACAGAACCTAAAATCCTGATTAGACAACTGTGACAGTTATTCAGCGACCAAAAACATATTTCCATCCAAAACACACGCTAAAAATTATTAAGTGATCATTAGAATATTTTATATCAGGGCAGTTCCAAATCTGAACAGCAGAAGGTGAAATTTATGTATCAAGCTGTCATATCATAGCAAATCTCTTTAATTGCTCCTATACTGTGCTGCCTTGATGCATAAAAAAAAAAAATCTAAAACGTCCATATCTTTAACAATATCCTCTCTCTGCTACTGACAGTTTTATCATTGTGAATGGGAAAAATATATCCGCGCTTGGAAAATAAAATAAAACAACCAGCAGTTGTGCGCTATAACCCAAATACCAGGCACAAATAATAATGTTTCAATAAAGTGCAGCGCTAGAACAATAGAGTGCAATTCTTACAATTAGCACAATACATGTGATATGTGCAAAAACAATCAAGGTATAATTAAGTACAATCATTTACATGTCAACAGTATAAACATATCTAAATGTTAAAATCTATAACAAATATGCAGTGTTTGCATTGCATGTGAAAAATATTGTGCAAACAGAAAAAGTTCATATGCAGCTGAGTTTCATCAGAAAAAGTCCCATGAGGGAAAGGTGCATTGGAAATGACGATCACACACTTGACAGCGTGATACCCGTCACCACAAACAAAATGAAGGCTTACCGGAAATCCAGCGACACCCCCCCCCCCCCCCTTCCTTACTCAGGGAGGTCACAAAGAGCTTGGTTGGATCTCTGATCCTCTGAAAAAGTATTTAAAAAAAAAGAGAAAAAAATCAGTACTTTGATCTTGCAGGTGAATATACACTTTATTACCAAAAGTATTGGGATGCCTGCCCTTGCATGTACATGAACTTTAATGGCATCTCATTCTTAGCTTGAAGGGTTCCATATTGAGTTGGTCCACCCTATGCAGCTATAACAGCTTCAACTCTCCTGGGAAGGCCGTCCACAAGGTTTAGGAGTGTGTCTATGGCAATGTTTGACCGTTCTTCCAGAAGTGCATTTCCCAAAGGTGTTCCATCGGGTTGAGGTCAGGATGTGTCAGAGAAAGCCTAAGCTTCTCCATATAAGCATATAATTTCTTTGCGCTTAAAAGAACAAATACAGCTCTCTTATATAATGCCGGGAAAGCGCGCCTTTCTATCTCTCCAAGTAACACAAACAGATGCTGGTATCACCTCAAGCTCAGTATATCCTGCCCAGCTAGCCAAGCTGCTTTTATTTATACTAAACACATCGATAACAAAAGAGGCTGCTGACTTCAGAATCAGCCAATCAGACACTTGTATTCATTCAAAAGAACCAATGACACACATGCATATATTCAAATAGAAATGCAGTAGTGACGTGTGCGGACGGTGGTGTACAAAGCCATGCGGCAAGCACATGGTTTCGAACACAACCGTGTGCACATCCCCGCTGCTACCAATGATGCGAGCCATAGTACATTATGGCCCAGTGGCCCATCATTTTGAATGGTTATACTATAGTTCCCAAGTACATAGACCTGCTTACTTAGGAGTTTAAATGTGATCGCCATGGAGTGGCCAGTTCCCTGGTGAGGCATAAACAAACATCCTTAAAAGAGCAAACAGATTCGCCATGTCCACTGGAAGGTTTCCGCATCCAATGGTCTTCCACCAGCGTCTGTATGTGCGAATACCCTCACACCATTACAGCAGAACTGACACTGGGGGACATCTGACAACATACATTAATAAAAATTTCTACAACAGACGCTGTACAGGCCAGTCAAGTTCCTCCACCCCAAACTCGTTCATCCATGTCTTTGTGGACCTTGTTTGTGCACTGTTTTGCAGTCATGTGGTAATAGGAAGGGGACATCCCCAAAACTGTTCCCACAAAGTTGGGAGCATGAAATCGTTCAAAATATCTTGGTATGCTGCTACCTTAAGAGTTCCCTTCACTGGAACTAAGGGGCCAAGCCCAACCCCTGAAAAACAACCCCACACCATAATCCCCCCTCCACCAAATGATTTGGACCAGTGCAGAAAGCAAGGTCCATAAAGACATGGATGAGTTAGTTTGGGGTGGAGGAACTTGACTGGCCTGCACAGAGGCCTGACTTCAACCTGATAGAACACCTTTTGATGAATTAGAGTGGAGACTGCGAGCCAGGCCTTCTCATCCACATCAGTGCCTGACCTCACAAATGCTCTTCTGGAAGAATGGTCAAACATTCCCATAGACTTTTGTTGCTAGTTTAATTTTTATTTTATTTTTTAATTCTGTGTGACAGTGTGTCTCTATATTATTCTGTACTTGTAAAGAAAAAAAATCTCTAAATACATTTTTTTTTTTTTTTAAATCAAAATAACATTCCCATAGACACACGCCTAAACCTCAAGGACAGCCTTCCCAGAAGAGTTGAAGCTGTTATAGCTGCAAAGGGTGGACCAACTCAATATTGAACCCTATGGACTAATGCCGCGTACACACGGTTGGACTTTTCGGCTACAAAAGTCCGACAGCCCGTCCGACAGATTTTCGACGGACTTTTGGCGGACTTGCAGCAGACTTTCTAACGAACGGACTTGCCTACACACGATCACTCCAAAGTCCGACGGATTCGTACGTGATGACGTACACCGGACTAAAATAAGGAAGTTGATAGCCAGGAGCCAATAGCTGCCCTAGCGTGGGTTTTTGTCCGTCGGACTAGCATACAGACGAGCGGATTTCTGGGTCCGGTGTAGTTCCGACATAAAGATTTGAAGCACGTTTCAAATCTAAAGTCCGTCAGATTTGCGGCTGGAAAAGTCAGCTGAAGCCCACACACGATCGGATTGTCAGCCGTATTTTGTCCGTCGGCATCTGTCTGACTTTTGTAGACGAAAAGTCTGACCATGTGTACGCGGCATTAGACTGGGATGCCATTAAAGTCCATGTGAGCGTAAAGGCAGGCGTCCCAATACTTTTGGCAATATAATGTATGTTTATGTGAGGTTTCAGGCTAGGTTAAATTAATAACCATTAACATCCATTCAGATTTGGGTGAAGGTCTTATGCCTTGGCCAGATAATGTTCATTGTATGTATGGCAGAAAATTAAAAATCACTTTTGGCAGAAGTTTAAAATCACATTGAACATGCTTCCCAAATTGTGGTGTACAGGGCCTGAGCTATACGTGCAATCCCCTAGGACAATTGCTTTTTTGCTATTTAGCTCCTATCCCAGTTGACTGGCTGGTCTCAATATCACAAAAAAATAATAATCTCATATCCACACAAGACACACAGAAGGCGGGGTTGAAGGAGCTAAAAGGGACAGTTAGGAGAGCCCGGAACAGCAGCATGCAATGCCTAGGTGCAGGGCGTGCATGACTTTGGGAGCAGTAGGGTTAACCAAGCTGGTAGGAGGGGTTGGAGTTAGCCGAGGGGGAGGTATTAAGGTAAGCCTTAAATTGGTAATCCCGCCCTGGGGGAGTAACAGTAGAGTGGAGGAAAGTTCAGAGCAGCATGGCAGAGATGGAGGAACTGATGGAGCAGCTGAAGGCAGAAGCGGCTGTGAGAGGGGCGGCCTGGCTACAGGAGACGATCGCGGAGGCCATCCAGAGAGCGGGGCCAGCTCCGAGCGGGGGTAAGATCAGCACCAGCAGGGCGCGGCGGTCACGGCCACCCGAGCGGTTCTCCCCTGAGCAGCGGAGGTCGGATCAGCGGCAGCCTAGGGGTCCGGTCGGACTCCCGGTGGGCCCACCGGCGAAGCGAATGGCGGGAGGAGCAAGCGGAGGCGCGAGGGGGTCCTCAGCACAGCGGCCTGGGAGTGGAGAGGCCCGTGGAGCAGCAGTGCGGCCTAGAACCAGAGCGGAGGCGAGCGCAAGCCCCGCCCCCAGAAGAAGTATGGAGGAGGCACGGAGAGGAGCACATGGAGGGAGGCCTGGGCCTGCAGTTTCCGCGGCAGGGCATCACAGGAAGAGCGATCGGGGTCGGCCTGTTAGGGCAGCTAACCCGAACAACAGCAGGGCTGAGGCACAGTACGCCGGCCCAGGTAAAGCGAAGCAGAAGTCGGATGGCCTGAGAGATGCGCGGAGGCGGGGACAGCAAGGCCCAACTCCGGCGGCAGCCACGGTGTCCAGGCCGGGTGGGCCCTCATCATCAGAGGAGGAGGTGGAGGAGCGCCATACAGCCCAAGAGTGGTCCGGGTCAGAGGAGGAGCCGAACCCACCGTCCAGGAGCACAACAGCGATGGACACCAGAGGGTCGGCTGATGAGGTTACGCCTATGCAGCCGGGTGAGTCACATTTTACATCACTTAATCTTGTTATGCCTAGTGGTACGGGGCCCAGTGGGGTAGGTACGAGTGGGGTTCATAGTGTAGAGGGAACAGAGGGAGGCAGGGAGTCCTCTGGTCTACTGGGCTTCTTGGCAGGCATAAAGGAGCTGGTGAAAAGATTTGAGACTCCCGCAGGACCGGTGGCATCTTGGATACCGCCGGCCGGGGGTGCTGGGGCATCAGGAATAGCGGCAGCAGGGACGGTGGTCACGGGAGTGGTGGCAGCACCCGTGGCGGTGGAGTCGGTGAATGAGAGCACACAAGGGATGGCGAAAACGGCGGCGGTGGTTGAGGCTGCAGGTAGGCAAGACATAACCAGGTTGGCTGACGCCGCAAAATGTGAGGTATATGTGTGCTATGAGGGACCGTTAGGGTCGCATTTGAAACAGGAGGTGCGTGAGAAGTTGTGGAAAGGTGAGTACGTGGAAATTTTTTCGCTGCTACCGTTGGAAAAATTCAACCTGGATAGGGTGAAGCCAGATGACTCCAAAAAGGAGGATGAAGAGAAGAGGAGGTACCGCTTGATACCGAGAACGTTTGCCAACTGGTTGCAGGCGTTTGCGATTATGGCAAGCGTCATCGGGGAAAAGCAACCTGAGCATTGCTCGGCTCTTTTCTGTTATCAGGATGCGATTGGAGAAGCGTATAGGGTATATGGGGGTACAGCGTGGCTAAGGTACGATGAGCAGTTTCGTCAGCGGAGGGCAGTGCGGCCGGCATTGCGGTGGGACCATAAGGACATCAGCTTATGGATGAGATTGATGACTACGGCGAGGGCCTCCAATCAGTTTTTTCAAGGGGGGACCGGCGGCCCTTCGGCACAGGGACAGTCGGTCGGAAACAAGAAGGGGTTGTGCTGGCAATACAACACAGGGAGCTGCAAGTTTGGCGCCACTTGTAAGTATAAACACGAGTGTTCAGGATGCGGGGGGTCTCATCCAGGATCTCGATGTTTTAAGCAGGGCAAGGGTCGTACAGGAGAGGCTGCAAGCAAAAGGGAGGACCCCGGTGAGAGTGGAAAGGATGCGACCATTTCTAGGTAGGTATCCTGACAAGAAAGCTGCACAATTGTTAGATGAGGGTTTCTCGGTGGGTTTCAGGATCCCATGCTCATTAACGGTTATCCCCCCAGTGTCGCTCAATTTAAAGTCTGCAATGCAACATCCGGAAGTAGTTAAGGAAAAACTGAGGAAGGAGGTTGCATTGGGGCGCATGGGCGGTCCATTCCCAGAGGCGCCATTTAAGGATTTGGTGGTTTCGCCTCTGGGGGTGGTACCTAAAAAGGAACCGGGCAAATTTAGGCTTATTCACCACCTCTCCTTCCCTAGAGGGGGGTCGGTGAATGATGCCATAGATCACGGGGAGTGTTCGGTGACTTACACTTCATTCGATGCGGCAGTGGGATGGGTACGGCGATATGGGAAGGGGGCCTTGATGGCAAAAGCGGATGTGGAATCCGCTTTTAGGCTGTTGCCGGTACACCCCGAGAGTTTTCGGTTATTGGGGTGTCATTGGGACAATGAATTCTATGTGGACCAATGCCTACCCGTGGGTTGCTCGATATTGTGCGCGATATTTGAGCAATTCAGCTCATTTGTGGAATGGGTGGTACGGGAGGTGTCGGGGGTGAATTCTATAATTCATTACCTCGATGATTTTCTCTGTATGGGTCCGGCTTCTTCGCGCATCTGCGCTGTGCTCCTAGCCACACTTTAACACATTGCAGAAAAATTTGGCATTCCATTGGCTGCTGATAAAACGGAGGGACCTTGCACGGTCATCACGTTTTTGGGCATTGTCCTGGATTCGGATGCGATGGAATGCAGGCTGCCGGACGATAAATTAGAGGACCTTAAAAGGGAAATAGCGGGGCTTTTGGGATTGCGTAAAGTACAGCTGCGGACGCTGCAATCGGTTCTGGGCAAGCTTAATTTTGCATGCCGCATATTACCCATGGGGAGGGTGTTCAGTCGCTGGCTGGCGGCCAGCACGAGTGGAATCAAATCGCCAAAACATTTTGTGCGTCTAAGCGAAACGCACAGGGCAGATTTGAGGGTGTGGCATTCCTTTTTGGAGTCTTTTAATGGTAGGGCGTTTTGGATGTCGGGTCCAGTCAGCAATTTTGACTTGGAACTGTTCACGGACGCAGCGGGTTCCACGGGTTTTGGGGCATATTTTCAAGGTCAGTGGAGCGCTGGGCCTTGGCCTCAGACCTGGGTTGAGGCAGGATTCACAAGGAATCTGGTGCTACTGGAATTATTTCCGGTAGTACTGGCAGTGGAGCTATGGGGTGCATCATTCAGGGATCTGAAGGTGCGATTCCATGGCGACAATATGGGGGTGGTGCAGGTGATTAATAGGAGTACGGCGTCCTCGCCGCCAGTGATTAGGCTGCTGCGGCATTTAGTCTTGCGCTGTCTGCAACTAAATGTATTTGTGCATGCTGTACATTTACCGGAGGTTGAAAATGTCATCGCTGATGCGTTGTCTCGCTTCCAGTGGGACAGGTTCCGGGAGTTGGCGCCGGATGCGGAACAACAAGGGGTACCCTGTCCCGAATGGCTGTGGGAGATAGCATTTGCACCATAGCAGGATGGATAAAGAAGTCGGTGAGTAGGGCGACATGGGCAGCATACACGAAGGTATGGAAGGAATGGAGTGAGTTTGCAGATAGCGTGGGGGAGGATCCAGCCGGTCAGGACGTGCGTTTGCTGGTACTGTACTATATTGCTAGAAAAATGGAGGAAGGTGTGTCCGCATCAATGGTTAACAAGAGGGTAGCTGGTTTAGCGTTTCTTTTTAAGCTACAAGGTGGGCCAGATTGGACAAAGGATTTTTGGATAAGGCAGGCAATGAAGGGTTATAGGAAGTCGATTTCTCGACGGGATGCTAGGAGGCCAGTGACGTTTGAAATCCTGCAGGGGATAGTAAATCAGTTGTTTCAGGTGTGTACGTCCAGTTATGAAGTTGTGTTGTTTACGGCGGCCTTTTTATTGGCATTTTTTGGGGCATTTCGGATAGGGGAACTGGTCAGCCCTTCTAAGACCACACCAGGGGGGTTGATGTATCAGGAGATGTCATGGGGTGATGAGGGTTTGAAGTTGTGGTTACGGCACTCAAAGACTGATCAAATGGGTAGAGGAAGAAGGGTTGAGGTGTATCCAATTGTGGGATCACAATTATGCCCGGTAACAGCGGTTGGGGAATTTTTGAAGGTCCGTCCAGCGGTAATGGGCCCCTTGTTGCTCCATAAGGGGGGCGAGTTCCTGTCTAGATTTCAGTTTGTCACGGTTTTTAATAAATGTATTAAGGGGTTGGGGCTGGAAGAGAAGGGTTTTTCGTCCCACTCCTTTAGGATTGGGGCCGCTACGGAGGCAGCCAGAAATGGTATGGACGTGGAAGCAGTTAAGCGAATTGGGAGGTGGGAATCTAATAGGTTCCGATCATACGTGCGCCCCCATATGGTGGTAAACTTGTAGGAGGCTATAGGGGCTTGCGTTTTTGGTAATTGGGAGTGGGGTAGCAAGCAAATGTGGAACAAAACCGGGGCTTACGGTATGGTGTTTTTCTTTTGTGTTCTTCTATTTTCAGGTGCAGTGCCGGGGATGGTATGGATTATGGGCCATTCCTATGTGGCTTGGGGGGCTCGGAGAGGGGACGCCCGCAAGGAGGGTAGGCAATTGGGTTTTGGCAAAAGGGAGGCCTGTGTTAAGTGGTTGGGGATCCCAGGCATGTTGTGGGGTAGATTGGTGTCGGAAGTGCATCGCTATGCACAAAGGGACAGTCCCCCGGACGTATTAGTCATCCATGTAGGAGGCAACGATTTGGGAATAAGAGCCATGGTGGATATCTTGCGTGACATCAAACTCGATGTCGAGCGGTTAAAGCAAGCCTTCCCTAACATGATCATTGTCTGGTCTGACATGGTGGCTAGGATGTCATGGAGAATGGCCAGGTCGGTAGAGGGTGTGAATAGGGCCCGTAAGAAAATAAATAGGGCGGTGAGTAAGTTCGTGGTAAATAATGGGGGTGTGGCGGTTAGGCACCTTGAGCTAGAGTTTGAGACATGGAGGTATCTGAGAGCGGATGGAGTTCACTTGAATGAAGTCGGTATAGATTTGTGGGCATTAGGCCTACAAGACGGCATACAGAGAGCACTCCGGGTGTGGAGGGGCACCCATGATTAAGGTGTTATTCCTGGGTGCTGTGGCGGGCGTTGGTCTGTGCAAAAGAAGGAAAATGACTAAAGTAAGAGTTGGTTTGGGAGAAAAAGTTGATATGGGTCCTTATGGTGGTTCCCGGTTAACGGAGGTTAGCCGGGAAGTGATAATGGGGCACTGCGGTCATTGGTTAGTCTCTGTGCCAGCTTGTCGGCTTGAGGCCTATGGTATATATTTGATGGGGCCGCAGTGCAAGTGTGTTATGGACATGTTTGGATTATTAAGAGATTGCGCAGACCAACGCTTGAGATATTCAGTTGCAGTTAATGTTAATATGTTTATATTTCTAATTAAAAGATTTATTTGTTTAAATAAAGTAGGCTGCTAAGGCCTTTTATTACTCCAATCTTGGTGTGGTCTTAGTTATTGGGGTAATGGGTAAAAGATGGGGGTAAAAGGGTATGTTAAGCATATCTGTTATCCAACAGTCAAGGAGAGCCCGGAACAGCAGCATGCAATGCCTAGGTGCAGGGCGTGCATGACTTTGGGAGCAGTAGGGTTAACCAAGCTGGTAGGAGGGGTTGGAGTTAGCCGAGGGGGAGGTATTAAGGTAAGCCTTAAATTGGTAATCCCGCCCTGGGGGAGTAACAGTAGAGTGGAGGAAAGTTCCCGCCCACCCTCCCCTTTTATCGGTGAAGGGAATTTGCGTTTGGAGGATTGTGTTTTTATTCTCTTACAGGTGGAGGACGAGGAGAGATCCTGGTAGAGCGGGCGTTGGTCTGTGCAAAAGAAGGAAAATGACTAAAGTAAGAGTTGGTTTGGGAGAAAAAGTTGATATGGGTCCTTATGGTGGTTCCCGGTTAACGGAGGTTAGCCGGGAAGTGATAATGGGGCACTGCGGTCATTGGTTAGTCTCTGTGCCAGCTTGTCGGCTTGAGGCCTATGGTATATATTTGATGGGGCCGCAGTGCAAGTGTGTTATGGACATGTTTGGATTATTAAGAGATTGCGCAGACCAACGCTTGAGATATTCAGTTGCAGTTAATGTTAATATGTTTATATTTCTAATTAAAAGATTTATTTGTTTAAATAAAGTAGGCTGCTAAGGCCTTTTATTACTCCAATCTTGGTGTGGTCTTAGTTATTGGGGTAATGGGTAAAAGATGGGGGTAAAAGGGTATGTTAAGCATATCTGTTATCCAACAGTCATGCCCATTTTGCATCACAACACCAGGAATTTAAAGATAGAAGGGTGGGAGGGGCGGTAGCAATAAAGAGTTGCATTGTATGGGTGGACAGGGTTGCAACTTATCACGGGGAGGAATGTGGTATAGGCTGTCCATTATATAATGTGTGGGTACCTATGTGCTGCACCCTAGCAGCCCTGTCTGCCCAGGCCATCACCTTTATTGGCTATGCAGAAATAAAGCTCTGGTGGCCTACTGTATGTACCACTACCATCAGAACGCATAGGAAAGAAGAAGGAATACGAGTTTGTGGCAAATTTCTAGTTGAAACTGAGTAGTGACAATTTATATAAATAACACAATGGTAGCTGCAGTTTTTTCAGCTGACATAAAATTGATAAATCGCACTGTGCAAAGTTTCTAATGGTGATACACAGCAAATCAGAATTGGTGAAATACAGGCTTAAAGCCTAGAAGCCTGTGTAATATTCAGTGGCGGCCTGTGGCTTCCCCTGCTCGGCAGTCTCCCGTTCTCCCGCTATCCCTGGGTCATCACGGCGACGGCGGCTTCCGTTTCCTCCCTCCTCGGGAGTCTTCTCTTTTCAGGCAATCGAAAAATGGGTCTCACACCCGCTTCTGATTGGCCAGATGGAGGATCAGTCTTTCAACAGCGAATGTTCATTCGATGTTGTAACACACCTGGGTGGACTCCCTTTGCATTCCCTGCGACCCAAGCTCACCCTATGGCTCTAATCAAGTGCTTAAAAAAAAAAACCTGGCCAATGTAATTCATGCGCCCTGAAAGGGGCCGGACGCAGGAATAGGGGGCGGCCGCCGCGGCCCTGGATAGATGCATGAATCTATCCATTGCATATAGGGGGTGGCGTGGAGAGAGGGGGCAGCGTTCGGGCGCCCCTAATGGACGGCCTCCCCTGGTAATATTAATATCGGACCTTGTCTTGCAAACCGTCTCAGTCAATCTCTTTTGCTCTGTTTATCAATCTGCATTTCCCTTTAAAAGAAAAAAATAAATAAAACTTTGTTTTTTTAAAAAAGATTTTAAGTTAGATTGAAAGAAAAAAAAATTAACAAGAGAGGCAGATTTAGATAAACTAAAACCCAAAGCATCATAAGTGTACAGTCAGAGCCCTACTAGTAAATGTTCTATCTCCGCAAAACAGACTGAATTCCATTCTGTAAAATGGCACAGATTGTCTAAATCGAGCTCCATAAAAAATATACAACCAAAGCTCTAAAGCAGCATTACAGAGGTATTATAGAAATAACAAGGTGTTGAATATTTTAAAAAGTCAGCAGTGATCGCTCTGCATTTATCCAACCCGATCATTCTTACGGGAGCAGCTTACCTCAAGAAGTATTAACTTTCATCCGCATTCATTTTTTTTTTTCTGCGGCTTAGGTTTTTTTTTTTTTCCCATCTTTTTCTTTTAGTATTTTTTAAATTAAGCCCTAAATTTGTCCCCTCTGAATTCTGGCAGAATAAGGCCAAGCTAATAAAAGTTTAAAGATAGGTCACTCTTAGAGCAGGATGCTTTTAGTTTTCAATTTCCCCAGCGGATTAATTTATTTTTAAAGCCTACAATATTTTATACAAAGGGGGGGGGGGGGTCCAAGAACGGAACCGGTATTTGCGTTTCCATAGATACGGGCCATTCTGCAAAACTTTACAGGCAATGTGCTTTTGTACATATTTGTTTTCTATGTTATTTATAAATGTAGTTTTAAAGCTCCTTAAGTCACCCAGTGCTGCTGGTACTCCTTCTCCAAAATATTTATAACACCAGCAGTTAAAAATTTGACATTTACACTGTTTTTTACCCCATTTGTCCTCGTGTTTTTTTTCTCTGTCTGTTGCTCCGGTTGAAAGGATTTTGTAAGCTAAATATGCCATCTCAAAATGATACAAGAGGCATTGTTAACATTTGCTATTACATAAATCAAACTATTCCTCTTGTAGAGATTTAGAGACAAAAGATATTTTTATGCAAGCATATCGATCATGGAGTAGACTTTCTTCAGCGCACGTCAAGCTTCCCGTCAGCAATTCCATTGATTGACAATGTTGAAGTATATTCAGGATTTAAGGATACATTTAAAAAATGATGTTCTCTTTTCCGTGCATTGTATCTTCTGCAGAGTAAAATGAAGTGCTCCTGTACTGCTTGATTTATTCAAAGCTACAAGCACTGGTGAGAGTCAGCACTAAAAAGAAAAGCTAAATAATGAGATCTACCTCACATGGCACTGCCAGTACTGCTTTTGGTAAGTTTCAGTCTCTTTATGAACAACAACATCATCATCATCATCATGTTCATGGTTAATACAACTTGGTACAAAGATAAGAAGACAAAAAGTATACACTACGAAACACTGAAACTGGCACTTTTCACACTAGAGCTTTTTCCATGTTCAGGATAAAACCTTTATGTTATAAAGACCAAATGGTTGGATGGGCCTACCAAAGGCCCAGACTTTGACTATCCAACGTAAAACAAAGCCTGGCTAGCCACCAGCTTTATGGCCGCTAGGAGGGCATTCCTCAAGCAGTGGACTTCTGCCTCCCTACCAACCATTGCTGATGTGAAAGCGGATCTACCAAGCCCTCCTATCTCATCATAACAACTCACCACGCTTCCAAAACAAGTGGAACCAATACATTACCAAGGTAATGCCAGCCCTAGACATATCCATTCAATGCCTCCCACCTCTGAACTGTGGGGCGACCCCGCCTGTCATCCTACTCCAACAAGACTGACGCCACGGATTTGCCCTCCTGTTTGCTCACCAGCTTGTCTCATAATGGGTCCTGCTTGATACATAGTTATGGCGTCCTATGTTCTATCATTCCACCCTGATGTTATTTACTGCCTCCCTATTGCTCTACTCCTCATGTTAAGTGATTGACTTCTCATGCAAAACCCTAGATCTGGCTCATTGTCCCTTCCCTCCCTATCATCCCTATTCCCCCCCCCCCCCCTGTTCTTGGCATTACATGGTGTGCCATCTAGACATGTGCACAGTGAAATATTTTGTTTCGGAATTTCAGTTTCGTCTGAAAAATAAATTTATTTAGTTAGTCACGAAATTCGTTTTTATTATTTATTTTGTTTCGTTAACCTCCCTGGCGGTATGACTATGTCAGGAATTTTGTACCAAAAGCGGTACATTTTTTTGCATGGAAATTTGGTGTTATGTATTGTAGGCCTGCAATTCTTAGTAATTACTTACTTAAACCTGACCAAACAAGACTCTAGTAGACATCCCAGATATGATAAAGTTTGAAACACAAAATCATGAATTATAATCTAATAAATAATATAATTTTATTCAATAATGTAATACAAAATAATGAAATTTGTCAAACAAAGAAAATTCAATAAACATGAATAGGGTAGCCAGATACCTTACTTCCCTACTAATACATGCATACACATTTATTATTAAGTAATGACACCGACACCTGGATTGGATGTAAATGGCCTTATCGGCCTTTATTTAACAAAAACCAATAAAAAACTATAACTTTTATTTTTAATATTTATAACATTTAAATATTCAAAATATTTAAAATATTTTAACTCTGACTCTCAGTAACCTTATTGTTGCTGGTCCCTGACGACCCCAATCACTTTTGAGCCTGAGCCCCATTTGTTAGATCTGTCCCCAGCCGCTAACTCGCCGCGAGGACCCACTAACTGACCCAGACCCCCATTTATTACCAGTTGGTCCAAAAACTGACTGGACCAACCGGAAACTCCATCTTGGGATGTGTCCCAACGTTTTCAATCCTCATTGTAAACAATATAAATATATATATCCATATATATATTAACTATTGTCGCCAAGGACCAAGCGCCACCGCGGCACAAGTGTGACACCTTACGCTTGTGCCCGCAGCCACACTAAAAATGCTCTTCTAATGCCATCCTCCAGCCCCAGGGACCAAAGATCATTCCCCACAAACCTGCCCACCTCCTTGTTGACTTTTATACGGGTCTTATTGAGTTTTTCCCATGACCGTGCCCCCCTCCAAGACATACGGGCAACTATATCGGACCATACGAACAGCATGTCTGGAAAGGATGCCCGGAGCCTGAGAAAGTCCCATTTGATATCTTTTATGACCTGCCTCATTGGTCTAATACCCAAGTCATTTCCTCCCACATGAAGAACCAATATGTCAGGGACCCTGTCCAACCTGGAGAATCTATGTACCTCGGGAACCACTTGCTGCCACCTCATGCCTGGTATACCCAACCACCTGACCGTGCCCTCCTCTCTCTTAAGCCGTAGCTGTCTACCTTCAGGTCTGATGTCCGCCCGTTTTGCCCCCCAGAAAACGTATGAGTGTCCCAAAATCCAAATGAGACATCTGGGGGGATCTGAAAAGAAATAACAAAGAAACATACCAACAACATGCCAACGTTTTTTTACCGTCTACTAATCTTAACCTATGTAACCAACTATACTTCACAATAACTGTGGACGTACATATATCTGAAATCTGTTTGATTCCCATCTGCCTATCTTCTTTATTACATTTTCTGGAAGTCCCCAGCGAGCTGCTTCCGTGGCTGCCCCTATACGGAAAGAATGCCCTGCATAGTCACCCGGGGAAAGCCCTCCTTCTTTTAAACACTTCCTCAGCACTGCTGTGAACTGAAACCTGGATAAACACAAACCATCCTTATGTATAAAAAATGCTCCCTCCCCTGTCGGGCGCACATACAAGAACTGCCTCAGGGTCGTTACCGGACAAAACTGGGGTTCTAAACCCTTAAACAACTCCACTCTGACCCCTTTTCCTTCCTGGTCCATTTTCGATCGCCGTATCCAGATCAGAACTGACTGATCTGAAAACTGCACATCACCCAACCTCAGACCTCCCACCACCCTTTTTGATGGCGAGACCAATTCCCCGATTCTAAATGCTCCAAAAAATGCCACCACAAAGGCTGCTCGAAAGAGTACTTGTTCAAAATACTCTGAACACACCTTGTGGAGGCTTGTCAGAATCGTCCCCAGCACCTCAAATGACACTGGGCGTCTGGAGTCCTTCTTGTGAGAACCTTTTCTATAACCCCGCAAAGCCCTGCGAACCATAAATGATTTTGTGACATCCCTGCGTCCTTTTAATTGGAATAAAAAGGCTAACGCCGCCATCTTCTTTCCTATTACCGACCCAGAGACCCCTTTTTCATAATTCCTACAAATGAAACACAACACCCAAGTTTGTACGTCATTAGAGTCCTCTGACCCTCCTACCTCCTCCATAAAGGCAAACCATTCTTGCCACACTTTTTCATAAGCCCTCCATGTTCCTGTGCTGAGAGACTGCCGGATCAATCCTGCGGTGATTCCAACGCAACTCTCCACAGTTCCGACGGGCATGGCTCCCCTACCCGGTTTGCCTCCGGTGCCAGCTTGCGAAATTCTTCCCACTGGAAACGAGACAAAGCATCCGCTAACTTATTGTCCACTTCAGGGATATGTACAGCATAAATAAATGCATTTATGCGCAAACAACTGAGCACCAAGTGTCTTAACAATCTAATCACAGGTGGGGATGAGGCCGTGATATTATTAATTGCCCAAACTACCCCCAAATTGTCGCAATTGAACCTAACTTTTTTGTTCCGCAATTCTTCCCCCCACAGTTCTACTGCCAGAACAATGGGAAACAGTTCTAGGAGGACCAGGTTTTTCAGGAAACCTGCCTCTCTCCAAATCTCCGGCCACGGTCCTGCACTCCATCTACCCTGGTAATACGCCCCGTATCCTGCCGATCCTGCCGCATCTGTGAACAGGACCAAGTCAGCATTGCTGACCGGTCCCACTTGCCCCACAGACCTCCCATTAAAACATTCCAAAAACGCATCCCACACCTTTAAATCAGCCTGCAATTCTCTGGTCAATCTGACAAAGTGATTGGGAACTCTCACCCCAGCCGTGGCCGCTGCCAACCTCCTACAGAATATACGACCCATGGGAATGATTCTGCATGCAAAATTCAATTTTCCCAATAAGGATTGCAATTCCTTCAGCCGCAGCTTCCGCTTCTTACCCGCCATACTCACCTCCTTCCGTAACGCCACCAATTTGTCCTCAGGCAGTCTACACTCCATCGCCATGGAATCAATCGTGATGCCCAAAAAAAAACTAATTCCGATGTTGGGCCCTCCGTCTTGTCAGCTGCCAGCGGAATCCCGAATCTGTCAGCCAGATGTTGTAACGTTCCCAATAACACTGCACAACATCTGGAGTCTGGGGGGCCTATGCACAAGAAATCATCCAAATAATGGATAATTGAATTCATCCCTGCCGCTTCCCTAACCGCCCATTCAAAGAATGAGCTAAAGGCCTCAAACAGTGCGCATGAAATGGAACAACCCATTGGCAAGCAACGGTCCACAAAGTACGACCCTTGCCAACAGCATCCCAACAAATGCACACTGTGCGGGTGTACCGGCAATAATCGAAATGCCGATTCCACATCCGTTTTAGCCATGAGGGCGCCCTTACCATATTTTCTAACCCACGAGACAGCTGCGTCGAACGATGTATAGATAACCGCACAATCCTGCGGGTCGATACCATCGTTCACAGAACCACCTCTTGGGTAGGACAGATGATGTATCATCCTATATTGCCCCAACTCCTTCTTCGGAACAACTCCCAACGGGGAAACTATTAACCCTGGTAACGGCGGGGAAGCGAATGGCCCAGCCATGCGGCCCAATGCAATTTCCTTAAACAGCTTAGCCGACACCACCTCCGGGTGGAGGCGTGCCGACTTCAAATTGTCTGCAACTGGCGGAACCTCCCGCAATGAACTCGGAATTCGAAAACCTTCCCTGAACCCTGTTTCTAATAACATGGCCGCCGCCCTATCCGGGTACCTATTTAGGAAAGGTAGCATCCTTTCTAGTCTCACCGGCGTCATCCCTTTTTCCAACGATGTCTCCTGTGCGACCTTTTCCTTGCTTGAAGCAGCGCGCAAAAGGGTGCCCCCCACTACATCTGGAGCATTCATGTTTGTAGCGACATGAAGTCCCGAACCGACAGTTGCCTTCATTGAACTGCCAGCACACCCCTTTCTTTTTTGGGGCCGGCGATCCAGTGGAGGAGGTGCCGCCGACCGCCCCTTGAAAAAACGGGCTCGCAGCCCTGGGTGACGTCATCAACTTCATCCAGAGGCTTATATCCTTATGGTCCCATCTAATCGATGGGCGAATAGCCTTCCTTTGACGAAACTGCTCGTCATAACGAAGCCATGCTAAACCCCCATATACTCGATGTGCCTCGCTGATCGCTTCTAAATAACAGAATAATGCCGAGCAATTCTCGGGGGCTTTTTCCCCGATCACGCTAGCCAGAATCGCAAAAGCTTGCAACCAGTTAGCAAACGTGCGCGGAATTAATCTGTACCTTCTCTTCTCTTCCTCCTCTTTTTTACTCTCATCTGGCTTTACCCTGTCTAAATTAAACTTTTCTAATGGGAGCAAGGAGAAAATCTCCACAAACTCGTTTTTCCAAATTTTTTCTCTTACCTCTTTTTTCAAATGCGCCCCCAAAGGTCCCTCGAAGCAAACGTAGACCTCACACTTGGCCGCATCTTCCAGTCTCACCTTTTCCGCATCCTTTTCCTGCGTTGTAGTTTTTTCAGAATCTCCCACGCCGTCACCTCCCGTCTGTGTCTCGGCCACCACCAACGTCGTCGGCCTTTGCGGGGGGTCCACTACCACCACGGGATCCCTAACACTTGGGGGCTGTGGTACCCAGGGGCTGATGGGGGATGAGGGTTGCGGAGCCCCGCTCTCTAGGCGGCGAAGTAACTCCTTTACTGACTCCCATAAATCCCCTTCTCCCCCCCTTAAGGCACCCTGCTCATCCCCCCCCACCCTGACTCCCCCTGCTTCAGTCAACCCAATAACATTAGTAACGGAAACAGACGTTCGCTTACCAGGCTGCCTTAGGTGAGAGAACCCACCAGCCGTCCGACCCGACTCCACCGCTGCCTCCTGTGGATCATCGCTCAGCTCGCCCTCCTCGCTGCTGCTGCTGCCGCTGTCCCTCTGTATCAGTTGCTGTTCTTCTACTGCTGTTCTTCTGGCTGACTTCCGTCCTGCAGCCTGAGCGACCGGAGGGGGGGGCGACATCCATCTGAGGGTTCCTTCCTCCATTTTCCTCGTATGGGGAAATGATGTCATCACTCGGCGACCTGTCTCTCACGCAGGCATTGCGCTGGCCAACCCTCCCAGGCCCTTCACTGAACCTGGAGGCGGGGCCTCCCGACTGACGATCCCTGTGCTGACTGGCTGGACCTCTTCCCTGAGGTAAGATGGCGCCGCCACGAGGCAAGCCGCCGGCCGTTTCACAGGCCATGCCGGCGCCCGACCGTCCCGTTCTCCCTCGCCGGGTTGCCACCCCGACCGGAGCATCGCCGGTGGTGGCAGCCTGCTGTCTATCCTGTGGAGATGACCCAGTGGGGTCTGGCCTGGGTGTCCGCATTACGCCTCCCCCCCTGTGACTTTGCTGCAATCTGTCTCTCCTTGCTGCCCCCCCGCCCGCTCTTTTAGGTGTCTGCTTTGCCGGCGGGGGTCCCGAGGGGGTCCGACTCGGGCTCCCCAGTCTCCTCTGAGTCCTGGGAGTGTTGTCAGGACTAAGGCGCTCCGGAGGTCTAGACCTCCTAGCCCGTGATGAGGCAGGCCTCGCATTGGATGGGCCCTGCTCAACCCCCTGTAGTGTGGATGCAATCTGGCTCTGCAGCCATTCTGCTCCATGGGTCTCCGCTGCTTCCCTAAGCTGTACCCATAGCTGCTCTAAACCACTCATGCTACCTGCTATCTCTCAGCTACCTCAGGGAACGTTCTTCCTGACTCTCCAACTCACGACTGCTGTATAATTCCCCCTGGCTTAAGCACTGATCAAAACTCTCCTCCCCTTCTACACTGATCCACCAATCCCAGCATATCCCTAACTTCCTTAAACCCCTCCTTATCCTACTTCTTCCTTCCCTAAGTTCCTTGCACCCTTTCATGTCTGTACTCTGCTTCCTTTTCAATACAGCTCCGTACATGTCTTCCTGAGTGTCATAAATTTTGAAACAAGGTACAGCACAAAGTCCGACATCACAATCAGGACAATGGAACCTGCTTTCTTTTCGGACTTTCTTTCCATTGCCATCTCTCTTTGAACAGCAAACCGCGCACATCCTGGTAGGTGCTACCTTTTTTGCGGTTGGCGGTATGTAGTCCATAAAGTGACGACCAATCAGGCGCTACTGATGGCGTCTGGTGGTTGACAAAAATCTGCTCAGCCACCTTCCAGATAAAATCAGAATGAACAAGAGGCTTGTCACTCTTTGCTCTGTACAGGATATATGCGTTCCAAAGGTATTGTTCCAGAAGATGCCTAAAAATCTTCTTATATTATTTTTTTTGCTGTTTGCGCATAGCCGGATAAAATGTCATTGCCTGATCGGCTCTGTCAACACCTGCCATTGTATTATTATAGTCTATCACGACTTGCGGCTTCAGCACATCTTCCCCACCTTTTGTGTGGACCATGGTAGTGGAGGTATTGTGCACAGTACTCATGAGACACACGTCCTTCTTGTCTCGCCATCGCATTGCCATCATCTTACCCTTCTGCCAGGCAGCCATTTCTCCGGTTTTTAGTTTTTTCCTGGCAAACATAGATGGCATGTCACGTCGGTTAGGCCTAACGGTACCATACGCATCAGTCTTGTTTTGTAGCAAAACCTCATACAGTTCCAGAGATGTGTTGAAATTGTCCATGGTCACACAATATCCCTGGTTCAACAATGGCTCCAGCAGTGTAAGGACAGATGATGTGGCCATCCCATAGCCGCTGTACCTGGGGTTGAACTTGTGCCTTTACTGGTGTAAATGACCGAATTCCAGATGTACCAAGTGGATGACTCGCAGAGCATGTAGGATTTGATGCCAAACCACGCTCTTTTGAAAGCGATAAACTGTATCCAGCTTAGGTGTCCCTTGTAGGCCATCAAACTTTCATCCACACTGACATCCCTTTCTGGCACGTAGGTCCGCTGGAAATTGGTCACAATAATTTGGCATACCTCCCAGATTTTTTTTAGTTTGGGCGCAGGATGAGTGGCCTCATCAAATTCTTCATTGTTCGTGAAGTAGAAATACTTCATGATGAGGGAAAACCGGTATTCTGACATCACAGTGCCAAAAAATGGAGTGGCCAGTAACTTATTGGTGGTCCAGTACCATTTCTGGAGCTGTTTCCCCCACCACCCCCTGAAGAATGATGAGTCCCAGAAACTGCCAGATGTCCTCTTTGGTCACCGGTTCCCACCTTCTGCTTCTGGAAAACCCGGCATGCAGCATAGCGGATTGCTGCTCTTGGTAGCGATTTGTCTCTGTGACAATTTTTTCAATTACCTACTCAGTGAGGAATAATTGCAGTTATGCCAGAGGGTTGTCACTCTCAACATCTACCTTCATCCCAGGTGATCCAGTGAAGGGGAATCTTGGGGGCGCTACCTGGTCCATATCGCAGTCTATTGGGTACCAAGTGCGCACATCGCTGAGGTCAGGTGCAGGATCATCACCGTTGTCACTTGACAGATCAGTGTCAGTGTCAGATGACAAATCTCCCCACGACTCACTATCGCTCAGTTCTGCGAGCAACTCCGTGTCGTTGTCGGTGTCACTCAACTGGTCCAAAAGCGCTTTTTTAGTAAAGTGGCGCTTTGATGCCATGTTACAAAAATTTTATGGGCACAAATGACAGGAAAATGGTAGGCAAGGGGCACTGTACAGTAATCTTGTGTCAGATCTGAGATGGTACAGTGTAATCCTCTCAGATTACAATGTATCACCTCTTTTATGTGTGTGTCATTTTTGAATTTCCCGCTCAGTTCCGCTCCCATGCTGCTCGCAGGGAACGGAACTAGGAAGTCAGATGGCGTTCGGATCTCTCGCCGGTGATCTCGCTGGCAATCACAGCGGAGGGCGTTGTTGGATCGCCAGGAGAAGGTAAGGGGACTCCGCTGAAGGCTCTGCAATGTTACCCCGAGCGTGACTCGGGGTTACCGCTCCTGGCAGAGAAAATCAACCCCGAGTCACACTTGAGATTACCGCCAGGGAGGTTAAAAAATGCATTCGTATGAAAATCAGAATTAAGGTCGAACCTGTCAGTTGAAGACTTATGGTGTGTGTCGGACGTTCCAAGGAGATTCGACGAAGCGGCTAAACTGTACAACGCCGCGATTGTACATTTCTGTTTGAATGCTCCGCCCACAAGCTATAATAGAATTCTAATGTTGTTTGACTAGTAATAATTATTAAATTATTATTACTTGTCAAACAACATTAGAATTCTTCTATAGCCTATGGTGGAACATTTGACCGTAAATGTCCGATCGTATGTTTTTACCTGCTTCGTCTAATCTTCATGTCTCTATAATGTCGAATCTTTGACTAATAGAGTTAGGTTAGGCCCATTCGACCACAGGTTTAATAGACACAGATCGCTATTGTCACCGTCATGTCGAATCTTCTATCTATCTACATCGAACTGTTGTCACAACGATACAAAAATAAAATGGATACGAAAATGAAGCATTTTTTATTTCGGATCCCGGATTCTGCGCGTTCGTTATCGTTTTGTTAAAACGAACATGAAAATCCCCAAAATTTAGACGAAAATGCATTTGGACGATAACGAATGCACATGTCTAGTACCATCTCCTTAAGTTATTTCTATTGCTCTACGCTAGTCTTTTGACTTTGTCTATTGGAAAATCCAATATAGTTTCTTAAAAAAAAAAAAGAAGGAAGAAGACCAAATGGAAAAGATCCTCTTAGATATATTACATATTGCAATGCATGTTTAAGCTCTCCTCCATTTTGTGTCTGCTGTTTGCCCCATGTTGGCATTGTGTTCACCGTAGCATTTGCATTGGCAGAGCAGAGTAGGACTGGCCATAAAAGGGATTACTTTGACGCAGTTTGACGCCAGCTTAAGCATGTATTGCAATATGTGTGAACTAAAAATCCCTGTTTGTCATTGCAAAGTTTGCTAGAAAGGATATATAGCAGGGTGCAAGAGGGTTATCCAGAATTTCTAGAGTTAACATGTGGCCACGCCCCTTTAGCACCTGAAGGATTGTACAAGCTATTGGGATTTGAGCACAGGTATATCTTGTTTCTGTTTGTGAGGGTGTACAATCTAATAGAGAGGGGCAAGGGGTACAAAAGGTAAAAACTATGCAGGGATGAGTTAATGAACAAAGAAAAGCTCAGTTTTTAGGCAGATAGGTTGTCAGGGACCGCCTAAAAGGTGTGCAGAGTAGCCAAGCAGATTGAGGTAGACAGTACCAGTGGATGGGAAAGGCTCTGGTGAAGTCCTGGATGTAAGCTTTGGAGGAAGAAACAAGGGAGCAAAACAGCAGGAGTTCTTGGGAGGAGCAGAGAGATAGGTTTGGGTGATATTTTAATACACAATGGGTTTATGTAGTTCTTCATAATTAGAATAGTATTTATTATTTTATTTATTATTTATTTTTATTTATTATTATTATTTATTTAATCTTATTGTCAATCAGAAGCCAGTGGAGAGATTGGCAGAGTGGGGTGGCTGACACTGAGAAGTTAGTATGGTAGAGTCTGGCAGCAACAATTATGACAGACTGAACGGCAGGTAGGGCAATGAGGGATTTACAATAGTAGAGGTGAGAGGCAAGAAGGGGTGAATGAGTAGCTTGGTGATTTCATTGGTTAAAAAGTGGCATATTTTTGAAATGGTACATAAGTGACACCTGCAAAATTTGGACAGTGATTGGATTAGGAGCTGAAAGGACAGGTCAGACTCCAGAATTACACCTAGCACCCTGGCATAAGAAGAGGGACTGATAGTTGTATTATTGATCCCAATAGTAAAGTCAGGGGAGAGGGCATGGGTGGTGGGACATTATTAGCTCAGTTTTAGAAAGGTTTAGTTGTAGTAACTGGTTTGACATCCATACTGATATGTCAGTTAGTACATAGTTACATAAAAGTTTTATCCCTATTGTGGGGTCACCAGTACGTTATTTGTACATTGAAATCATATCCCCTCTCAAGCGTCTCTTCTCCAGAGAGAATAAGTTCAGTGCTTGCATTCTTTTTTCATAACTAATATCCTCCAGTCCCTTTATTAGCTTTGTTGCCCTTCTCTGTACTCTCTCCATTTCCAGCACATCCTTCCTGAGGACTGGTGCCCAGAACTGGACGGCATACTCCAGGTGTGGATAGACCAAAGTTTTGTAGAGTGGGAGAATTAGCATTTTATCTCTGGAGTTAATTTCCAATGTAGCACCCTGTAGTTTAGGCAGGGAGCTCCTCACAAATTTACCTGCCAGGAGTAGTTATCCTGGTTGATAGGGATCTATTGATTTCTCCCTAAGTTTGGCCTTGTTGCACTTTTTATATTATTATATTATATTATTTTATATTATATTATATATTTTTTGTATATATATATATATATATATATATATATATATATATATATATATATATATATATTTTGTGTATATATATATATATATATATATATATATATATATATATATATATATATATATATATATATATATAATATATAATTTATTTATTTCGGGTGGAGTCAGGTGATCTATGATCTGTGCCACCTGGACGTGTGTCGTGTGCCCCAGACTGCTACGCCAGAAGCATAGGATGCATTAAGGTGAAAAAACACGAGGGTTTGCAAATCCCTTTAACCTTCTATGAGGAGGTGAGCTGCCATTTAGATGAAGGAAGGCCCGTAGACTTGGTGTATCTGTATTTTGCAAAGGCATTTGATACAGTTCCCCACAAACGTTTACTATACAAGCTAAGGTCTGTCAGCATGGACCAAAGGGTGAGTACCTGGATGTAAAACTGGCTACAAAGGCGAGTTCAGAGGGTAGGGACAAATGGGGACAAATGGGGAGTACTTTAATGTGGAGTACTCCCCATTTCGGCGTCAGAAGAAGAAAACTTCTGGCATTGACCAGCCCTCTGTTTTACTTACCTGAGCCCCTTCATTAACTCTATGGAGACGCGCTGTACCTCTCTGCACGGGGTCTTGGCTCTTGATTGGATGGATTGATAGCAGCGCAGTCATTGGCTCCCGTGACGTGGGTGCCGGGGGTGGGACCGAGTCCGACATTCGTGTCTATAGATACCGAATGCTGGACTTGGGAGTGTGCCCCAAGTTAACCCCCCCGGGAGAGCACTTCTCCTAGGGGGTTATACCATGTGGGGAGGAGCTGCGAGAGCCGCCGGGGGCCCCTAGAAGAGGTGGATCGGGGCCACTCTGTGCAAAACGAGCTGCACACTGGAGGTAAGTATGACATGTTTGTTATTTTAAATAAAAAAAATAAAAAAGAAGCCTTTACATACACTTTAATAGATTTGTTTGGCAAGAACGATTTTTCATGAATCCATGCTGATTACTGCTAATGATGCTGTTTTCATTACTAAAATCTTTATATAGTCCCTTATCATCCCTTCCAAGAGCTTGCATACTATTGATGTTAGGCTAACTGTTCTGTAGTTCCCAGGGATGTATCTTGGTCCTTTTGTAAAAGATTGGTGCTACATTTGGCTTTTCTCCAATCATCTGGTACCATACCAGTCAGTAGACAGTTCGTAAAAATTAGGATGTAGTTGTTAGGTAATTTGGACAGGGTATAATCCCCAATCCTCATTAAATTTAATAGGTACGATGCCCTGTGGGTGTGGAGAGGCGACTCTAATGCCGCGTACACACGAGCGGACTTTACGGCGGACTTTGCCCGGCGGACTTTTCGACGTACTTTCCGACGGACTTTCTGAATGAACGGACTTGCCTACACACAATCCACCAAAGTCCGTCGAATTCGTACGTGATGACGTACGACCGGACTAAAACAAGGAAGTTCATAGCCAGTAGCCAATAGCTGCCCTAGCGTGGCTTTTTGTCCGTCGAACTAGCATACAGACGGCGGACTTTTCGACCGGACTCGATTTCAACAGATAAATTTTAAACAAGTTTCAAATCTAAGTCCGTCCAACTTTTGAGAAAACAAAGTTCGCTGGAGCCCACACACATCGAATTGTCCGACGAAATCCAGTCCGCCGGGCAAAGTCCGCCGTAAAGTCCGCTCGTGTGTACGCGGCATTAGTGGTGAGTTAAAAACCAGAGTTAGTGGAAGCCATTTGGTCCTGGTGACTTATTTATGTTAAGTTTTTCCAGTCTGTTTCTGATTTTATCCTCTGTTAACCATGGGGGTGTCATGAGGATAAACATTGCAGTTTTGGTTATTGAAGCCCCCCATTTCCCTTATGAAGACTGAGAAGAATACCTTCAAAACCTTTGCCATATCACCATCCTTTGTAACCTGAATCCCTTCGTCATTCTTTATGGGGCCAATATGATCTGTCCTCCCTCTTTTACCATTCATGTACTTAAAGAATTTCTTGGGATTTTTCTTACTCTCCTCCGCTATGTGACTTTCATGTTCTATCTTAGCTGCCCTGATTACACCCTTACATTTCTTATTGCATTCTTTGTACAGTTGGAATGCTGATGATGATCCCTCAGCTTTGTATTTTTTGAAGGCCTTCTCCTTTGCTTTTATATGAATTTTTATGTTGGCGTTAAGCTACCCAGGGCTTTTATTAGATCTTTTAAATGTATTACCCTTTGGGATGCACTGGTTAATACTCTCATTTAATATGCTCCTAAAGCACACCTATTTTAACTCTACCCATAAGGATTCTACCTCTTCTCTTGCTCCATTAGGGATGTCATCCCTCACATTCACCTATATATCATTTTTGATATACAGACACACCCCTCCCCCTTTTTTAACCTCCCTGTCCCTGTGATATAGGGAATACCCTTGAATGGTTGCCAGCCAATCATGAGAGCATTGAACCAGGTCTCTGAAATTCCCACAAAATCGAATTTCTCCTCATACAGTAGCAGCTCTAGTTCTCCCATCTTGTCCGCTTGACTCCTGGCATTAGTAAACATGCCTCGTAGTTTTGTCCAGACACATACTATCTCCTTATTGGCTGTTCTGAGGTTGCAAATAGGACTTGTTTCTATACTTACCATGGGTTTAGGCGTTTTAGTCAACCTACCACTAATGCCCCCAATACTACCCACTGAAATACTTCCACACTTGCTATCTCTACGTCTGGACCCTTCTCCATCCCCCCCCCGTCGCCTAGTTTAAAAGCCCCTCTAGCTTTTTGGCCATCCTCACTCCCGACACATCTGCACCCTCCTCATTTAGGTGCAGTCCATCCCTTCTATAGAGCTGGTAGCCGACTGAAAAGTCGGCCCAGTTCTCCAGGAACCAAAATCAGAATTTGGCCAGACTGCTGGTTGGAAGCTAAACAGTGGGGACCTTGAGTGGAGAGTGAACAAGTCTTGCTTTTTTACTGATGGTGATTGCTGGTTGCATTTTTAGATTCTTTTTGGGGCTTTTCCTTGTAGCTTTTTAACACCTTTTTCTGACACTTTTTAAACAGCTTTTTTTTTTCTTTGCTTCCTTCAGCCTGCTAATTAAGGGGAGTGGTTAATTGGTCACAGGTGCTTGAGGCCTATATAACCTTGTGCCGAACTCATTGTGAGCCTGCTCATCTTTGAGTCTGCTGCAACTCTGTCCAAGTGGAACTGGTCTAAGTGGTGAGTTAAAAACCAGAGTTAGTGAAACTGGTCTAAGTGGTGAGTTAAAAACCATAGTTGAGAACAGGAGGTTATAACAGGGGTCATAGTACCTGTGTAGTGTGAGTACCTGAGTGTTGTTTGAGTAGTGTGTGTGGATCGTTAGTACTTGTTTATTGTGTACTGTGTATTGCGAGTGCACGTAGGTCTGCAAGTGGTCTGCGAGTGCACGTAGGTCTGTGAGTGGTCTGCGAGTGCACGTAGTTCTGCGAGTGCACGTAAGTCTGCAAGTGGTCTGCGAGTGGTCTGCGAGTGCAGGTAGTTCTGAGAGTGCACGTAGGTCTGCGAGTGGCCTGCGAGTGCACGTAGTTCTGCGAGTGCATGTAAGTCTGCAAGTGGTCTGCGAGTGCACGTAGTTCTGCGTGTGCACGTAGTTCTGCGAGTGCACGTAGTTCTGTGAGTGGTCTGCGAATGCACATAGGTTTGCGAGTACCTGTGTATTGTCTTGTTGAGTACCTGTGTATTGCCTTGTTGAGTATTAGTGTCAAGAATCTAGTTGTTAGGTAATTTGGACAGGGTATAATCCCCAATCCTCATTAAATTTAATAGGTACGATGCTCGGTGGGTGTGGAGAGGCGACTTTAAGTGGTGAGTTAAAAACCAGAGTTAGTGGAACTGGCCTAAGTGGTGAGTTAAAAACCAGTTAGTGGAACTGGTCTAAGTGGTGAGTTAAAAACCAGAGTTAGTGGAACTGGTCTAAGTGGTGAGTTAAAAAACAGAGTTGAGAACAGGAGGTTATAACAGGGGTCATAGTACCTGTGTAGTGTGAGTACCTGAGTGTTGTCTGAGTAGTGTGTGTGGATTGTTAGTACTTGTGTATTGTGTACTGTGTATTGCGAGTGCACGTAGGTCTGCGAGTGGTCTGCGAGTGCACGTAGGTCTGCGAGTGGTCTGCGGCTGCACATAGGTCTGCGAGTGGCCTGCGAGTGCACGTAGGTCTGCGAGTGCACGTAGGTCTGCGGGTGCTTGTAGTTCTGTGAGTGCACATAGGTCTGCGAGTGGTCTGCGACTGCACATAGGTCTGAGAGTGGTCTGCGAGTGCACGTAGTTCTGCGAGTGCATGTAGTTCTGCAAGTGCATGTAGTTCTGCGAGTGCACGTAGGTCTGCGAGTGCACGTGGTTCTGCAAGTGCACGTAGGTCTGCGAGTGCACATAGTTCTGTGAGTGGTCTGCGAATGCACATAGGTCTGCGAGTACCTGTGTATTGTCTTGTTGAGTACCTGTGTATTGCCTTGTTGAGTATTAGTGTCAGGAAGCTAGTTGTTAGGTAATTTGGACAGGGTATAATCCCCAATCCTCGTTAAATTTAATAGGTACGATGCCCAGCGGGTGTGGAGAGGCGACTTGTTGTACATCGTGCGGCATGTATGCGTTCCTTGATCATCCGATCGAGGGTAAATACTGCTGTGCAAAATGTTAGCGCATTGTTTCCCTGGAAGCCTAGGTTCTGAATCTGGGGAAGCAACTGTCAGCACTGAGAAGTCCCTCCATACTAAAGGGGAGCCAGGAACGTACATGGCAGGTGCCGGCTGGGGCCAGCACAGAGGCGGGTGGAGACAAAGAGGTGGAGGCACTAGCAAAGAGTAGATGGGTGACAGTCAGGAAGGGTAGAGGGGGAAGTGTCAGGGAGGCCGATCCAAGTGAATGTGAGAGATGACATCACTAAGGGAGCTAGGGAGTAGGGATGAGCCGAACACCCTCCGGTTTGGTTCGCACCAGAACCCGCGAACGGACCGCAAGTTCGCACGAACGTTAGAACCCCATTGACGTCTATGGGACTCGAACGTTCGAAATCAAAAGTGCTCATTTTAAAGGCTAATTTGCATGGTATTGTCCTAAAAAGGGTTTGGGGACCCGGGTCCTACCCCAGGGGACATGTATCAATGCAAAAAAAACTTTTAAAAACGGCCGTTTTTTCGGGAGCAGTGATTTTAATGATGCTTAAAGTAAAAAAAAAAAAGTGAAATATTCCTTTAAATATCGTACCTGGGGGGTGTCTATAGTATGCCTGTAAAGTGACGCGTGTTTCCCATGTTTAGAACAGTCCCTGCACCAAATGTCATTTTTAAAGGAAAAAATCTCATTTAAAACTGCTTGCGGGTTTAATGTCATGTCGGGTCCTGGCAATATGGATGAAAATCAGTGAGACAAACGGCATGGGTACCCCCCAGTCCATTACCAGGCCCTTTGGGTCTTGTATGGATATTAAGGGGAACCCCGCACCCAAATTAAAATAAGGAAAGGTCCCTATATACTCTGAACAGCAGTATACAGGCGGTGCAAACAAGACAGGGACTGTAGGTTTGTTGTTAAGTAGAATCTGTTTGTAATTTTGAACATTTTTAATGTGTTTAGCTCCAGCCAAAAAATCTTTTCTAAGCTTTTTGGAAAACATACGGAAGGGTTATCACCCCTGTGACATTTGTTTTGCGTCTTTCCTCCTCTTCAGAAGATTTCACCTCACTTTTTTGTCCCAATGAAAAATGTTTTTTGAAAATTTGGGTTTTTTTGTGGAACAAGGATTGGAAAGCATCAGTGGAAAGGAGAAATTGTTTTCCCATATTAACGCTTACATGAGAGAATTTCCCTTCCTATGGGTAGATTTCATCTCACTTCCTGTTGTCTCCTTCCGTTTGCAAGTAGGAGTCGTTTGTAAGTTAGATGTTTGAAAGTAGGGTCCTGCCCTATATACTCAGCAGAAATTTGGGCCTTAGGTGTTGCTGTGGCCAAAACACTGTAAGCCCTCACAGGGCCCTGCTGTGAAATATTAGATCAAGAATTGTAATTACATGCCCCTGTTGAACAGGAGCTGAAAAATTAGGCCTTAGGCACTGGTGCTGGTGCCACAACACTGCAACCCCTCACAGACACTCTAGTTGGAACGCAGGAACGAGCCCTGCTGCAAAGTATTGCATCAAAAATTGTAATTACACGCCCCTGTTAGACAGGGGCAGAAAAATTGGGCCTTAGGCACTGGTGCTGGTGCCACAACACTGCAACCCCTCACAGACACTCTAGTTGGAACGCAGGAACGAGCACTGCTGCAAAGTATTGCATCAAAAATTGTAATTACACGCCCCTGTTAGACAGGGGCAGAAAAATTGGGCCTTAGGCACTGGTGCTGGTGCCACAACACTGCAACCCCTCACAGACACTCTAGTTGGAATGCAGGAACGAGCCGTGCTGCAAAGTATTACATCAAAAATTGTAATTACACGCCCCTGTTATACAGGGGCTGAAAAATTGTGCCTTAGGCACTGGTGGTGGCGCCCAGAACCAAAAATGTTCTTACAAGCTATCAGCGTGATGATTGAGGAGGAAGAGGATAATTACTCAGGGATAATCACTCAGCATCAGCATAGGCAGTCTTTGAAGGGATCTGAAAAAAATTATTCAGTTACATCAGCATCAGGTGCTTGGTAGCTGGTGGTGATCCAAGACTGATTCATTTTTATGAAGGTCAGCCGATCGACCGAGTCAGTGGACAGACGCACCCTGTGATCGGTTACCACGCCTCCAGCAGCACTGAATGTACGTTCCGAAAGAACGCTGGATGCAGGACAGGCCAGTAGCTCAATTGCATACTGTGCAAGCTCTGGCCAGTGATCCATCCTCAAGACCCAGTAACCCAGAGGATTTTCGGTGGGAAAGGTGTCCAAGTCTGATCTTGCCCCTAGGTATTCCTGCACCATGTAAAACAGACGCTGGCGATGGTTGCTGGAACCGATCATACCTTGGGGCTGCGGACCAAAAAATTGTCTGAACGCATCGGTCAGACGGCCACCTTCTCCACTGCTCCTTCTTTGACTGACCGAAGCCTCAGCAACACGTTGTCCAGAAACAGGAGTTTGTAACCTCCCAGTCTCTGGGAACGCGTTGCACAGACCTTTCTGCAAGGCCTCCCGAAGATGTTTCATCCTCTGCTCCCTCTGCGATGGCAAGATAAGGTCCGCAACCTTACCCTTGTAACGTGGATCAAGGAGGGTTGCCAGCCAGTATTGGTCCTTCTCCTTGATACCACGAATACGAGGATCCTTACGCAGGCTTTGCAGGATCAGGGAGGCCATGCAGCGTAGGTTTGCTGAGGCATTCGGTCCGGAGTCCTCTGGGTCACTAAGGACAACAACGTCCGCAGCCACCTCCTCCCAGCCACGTACAAGTCCATGTGTTCCTTGGGACTGATCCCTTAAAGACTGCTGATGCTGAGTGCCAGGCTCCACCTCCATACTGACACAATCTTCCTCCTCCTCCTCCTCCTCCTCCTCGTCCTCTTCCTGTGTGATCGGCGGGCACGCAGGAACACTGTCTGGATAAAGGGGGCCTTGAGAGCTAAGGAAGTCCTCCTCTTCCTGCCTCTGTTCTGCCTCAAGTGCCCTGTCCATTATTCCACGCAGCGTGTGCTCCAACAGGTGGACAAGGGGGACAGTGTCACTGATGCATGCACTGTCAGTGCTCACCATCCTCGTGGCCTCCTCGAATGGTGACAGGACAGTGCATGCATCCCTGATCATGGCCCACTGGCGTGGGGAAAAAAAACCAAGGTCCCCTGACCCTGTCCTGGTGCCATAGTCGCACAGGTACTCATTGATGGCCCTCTGCTGCGTGTGCAGCCGCTGCAGCATGGCCAACGTCGAGTTCCACCTGGTGGGCATGTCACAGATTAGGCGGTTCTTGGGCAGGTTAAACTCCTTTTGGAGGTCCGTCAGCCGAGCACTGGCATTATATGACCGGCGGAAATGCACAGAGACTTTCCTGGCCTGCCTCAGGACATCCTGTAAGCCCGGGTACCTGCCCAAGAACCGCTGCACCACCAAGTTAAGGACGTGAGCCAAACAGGGCACATGGGTCAGTTGTCCCTGTCGGAGGGCAGAGAGGAGGTTGGTGCCATTGTCGCAAACCACCATTCCTGCCTTAAGTTGGCGTGGCGTCAACCACCTCTGAACCTGCCCCTGCAGAGCTGACAGAACCTCTGCCCCAGTGTGGCTCCTGTCCCCCAAGCACACCAGCTCAAGCACCGCATGGCATCTTTTGGCCTGCGTACTTGCGTAGCCCCTTGAACGCCTACGGAGCACCGCTGGTTCCGAGGAAGAGGCCATGGAGGAAGAAGAAGAGGAGGGGGTGGAGGAGAGAGGTGTGTCACAATCAGCATTTTGGAGGCGTGGTGGCGGAACAACCTCCAACACTACTGCACCTTGTCCTGCATCCTTCCCAGCTGCCAGCAGAGTCACCCAATGCGCCGTGAAACTTAAGTAACGTCCCTGTCCATGCCTGCTGGACCATGAGTCAGCGGTAATATGCACCTTACCGCTGACCGCCCTGTCCAGCGAGGCATGGACATTGCCTTCCACATGCCGGTAGAGAGCCGGAATCGCCTTCCGTGAGAAAAAGTGGCGTTTGGGTACCTGCCACTGAGGAACCGCACATTCCACAAACTCACGGAAGGGGGCAGAGTCTACCAACTGAAAAGGCAGCAGTTGAAGTGCTAGCAATTTTGCCAAGCTAGCATTCAACCGCTGGGCATGTGGATGGCTGGGAGCAAACTTCTTTCGGCGGTGCAGCAGCTGGGGCAGGGAAATTTGCCTGGTACAATCTGACGTCGGTGTACCAAAAGCAGATTGCCCACAAGTACTTGGCTGTGACACACCTAATTCTACACCTTCATTCCTCTCACTGCAGGTCTCAGAGAGGACTGAAGGTCTAGTGGGGTTGGAAATCTCAGCTGATGAGGAGCAAGGAGAGATCGTCTTTGTTCTTTGGTGTGGGTCTTTCAGATACGCTTGCCAACGAACTGCATGGCAGGTCAACATATGTCTGGTCAAGCATGTGGTACCCAAGCGGGAGATGTTTTGGCCACGCGAGATACGCTTGAGACATATGTTGCAAATAGCAGCGGTGCGATCTGATGCACTCGTCTCAAAAAAGGCCCACACCAAAGAACTTTTTGAATAACGCGCAGAGACTGCAGCGCCCTGCACATGTGGAGCTTTGGGGTGTGATGCAGTCAATGTGCTGCCCTTAGGCTGGCCCCTGGAGGGCATCCTGCCTAGTTGGTGATGTGCCACCTCCTCCTCCTCCTCCTCCTCCTCTCTCCTATCAGGCACCCACGTTGAGTCAGTGACCTCATCATCCCCTCCCTCCTCATCACTGGAGCAAACCTGGCAGTATGCTGCAGCAGGGGGAGCATGACTGCCAGATTGCTGTCCTTCTTGGGCACCCCCTCTGTCCGTGCTCATGTTACTGCCTTCATTGAGCTCAGTATCATCATCAGAGCCTTCCAAACGCTGGGCATCCTCCTGGAGCATGTACCCAACACTGTGGTCAAACAGTTCGAGGGAATCCTCATGAGGACATGGTGGAGCTAGGGAAGGAGTCACTGATGACATTGAGCTGAGGGAAGAGGCCGCTGCTTTGCCAGACAAAGCACCCTGGGCATGGGTGAGAGAGGATGAGGAGGATGAGGACGGCTTGGTCATCCACTCGACCAAGTCTTCCGCATGTTGCGGCTCAACACGGCCAGCTGCCGAAAAAAAGGCCAAGCGTGTCCCATGGCCACGTGCTGATGAGGATGCACCGTCTCCACGACCAGCACTAGACACAGAGCCTGCTTGCCCTCTCTTATTGGCTTGTGACTGTCTGCCTCTCCTTCTTGGCCTTCCAGACATACTAATGGCCTGTAGCTGCACTAAGCTGGGATAGAACACCTGTAATTTTCTTCAGGTAGCTTTATATACTGTAACCAGACAAGCCTGCCTGTCAGTAGGAAGATAACAGGAACGGATCTAGCTGAACACTGTGAGCAGGACGTACTGCACTAAATGTATATAGCAGGAACGGATCTAGCTGAACACTGTGAGCAGGACGCACTGTACTAAATGTAAATAGTCTAGCTGCCTGACCGTGGTACTAATAGGATCAAAAAGAACACCTGTAATTTTCTTAAGGTAGCTTTATATACTGTAACCAGACAAGCCTGCCTGTCAGTAGGAAGATAACAGGAACGGATCTAGCTGAACACTGTGAGCAGGACACACTGTACTAAATGTAAATAGTCTAGCTGCCTGACCGTGGTACTAATAGGATCAAAAAGAACACCTGTAATTTTCTTCAGGTAGCTTTATATACTGTAACCAGACAAGCCTGCCTGTCAGTAGGAAGATAACAGGAACGGATCTAGCTGAACACTGTGAGCAGGACGCACTGCACTGAATGTAAATAGCAGGAACGGATCTAGCTGAACACTGTGAGCAGGACGCACTGCACTGAATGTAAATAGCAGGAACGGATCTAGCTGAACACTGTGAGCAGGACGCACTGCACTAAATGTAAATACCAGGAACGGATCTAGCTGAACACTGTGAGCAGGACGCACTGCACTGAATGTAAATAGCAGGAACGGATCTAGCTGAACACTGTGAGCAGGACGTACTGCACTAAATGTATATAGCAGGAACGGATCTAGCTGAACACTGTGAGCAGGACGCACTGCACTGAATGTAAATAGCAGGAACGGATCTAGCTGAACACTGTGAGCAGGACGCACTGCACTAAATGTAAATACCAGGAACGGATCTAGCTGAACACTGTGAGCAGGACGCACTGCACTGAATGTAAATAGCAGGAACGGATCTAGCTGAACACTGTGAGCAGGACGCACTGCACTGAATGTAAATAGCAGGAACGGATCTAGCTGAACACTGTGAGCAGGACGCACTGCACTGAATGTAAATAGCAGGAACGGATCTAGCTGAACACTGTGAGCAGGACGCACTGCACTGAATGTAAATAGCAGGAACGGATCTAGCTGAACACTGTGAGCAGGACGCACTGCACTGAATGTAAATAGCAGGAACGGATCTAGCTGAACACTGTGAGCAGGACGCACTGCACTGAATGTAAATAGCAGGAACGGATCTAGCTGAACACTGTGAGCAGGACGCACTGCACTGAATGTAAATAGCAGGAACGGATCTAGCTGAACACTGTGAGCAGGACGCACTGCACTGAATGTAAATAGCAGGAACGGATCTAGCTGAACACTGTGAGCAGGACGCACTGCACTGAATGTAAATAGCAGGAACGGATCTAGCTGAACACTGTGAGCAGGACACACTGCACTAAATAGTCTAGATAGAAGATAACAGGAACGGATCTAGCTAAACTGAATACAGTGTATATATATATATGCAACACCTGGGATGCATATATATACACAATACACTGTAAGTGCAGCTAACTGACTGACTGTTCTGCCTAATCTATCTAACTCAAATCAAATGACACTGTCTCTCTCTCTCTCTATCTCTCAGCACACCGGAACACACACTACACAGGGCCGCCGTGCAGGCGGCCTTATATAGTGTGGGGTGTGTACTAAATCCCCTGAGCCATAATTGGCCAAAGCCACCCTGGCTTTGGCCAATTACAGCTCTCTCTACTGACGGCGCTGTGATTGGCCAAGCATGCGGGTCATAGTGCATGCTTGGCCAATCATCAGCCAGCAATGCACTGCGATGCCGCAGTGAATTATGGGCCGTGACGCGCCACACGAATTTGGCGCGAACGGCCCATATCGTTCGCAATTCGACGGACGGTCGAACAGCCGATGTTCGAGTCGAACATGGGTTCGACTCGAACACGAAGCTCATCCCTACTAGGGAGGAGGTGGAATCCTTATGGCTAGAGCTCCAAAGGGATGAAGCTAAGGGGAAAATAATACTGGGAGTATGCTATAGGCCCCCTAACCTGAGGGAGGAAGGGGAGACGGATCTCCTATCACAATATGGATTAGCAGCAAGGATGGGAAGTGTTATCATAATGGGGGATTTTAACTATCCAGACATAGACTGGGCGGAGGAAACCGCGCATTCATCTAAGGCTCGCCAGTTCCGAAATGTCTTGCAGGACAATTTTATGGGTCAGATGGTAGACGCACCAACTAGAAATAAAGCGTTACTGGATCTACTGATTACCAACAATACAGACCTGATCACGGATGTGGAAATACGGGGGAATTTAACTAACAGCAATCACAGGTCAATTGGCTTCAGTATAAATCACACAAATAGGAAACATAAGGGGAATACAAAGACACTAAATTTCAAAAGAGCCAACTTCCCTAAACTACGAGCCTTGCTAGAAGGCATAAATTGGGGTTAAAAATCTTAGGACGGCTAGGATAGAACATGAAAGACACATAGTGGAGGAGAGCAAAAAAAAAATCCCAAGAAATTCTTTAAGTATGTAAACCGTAAAAAAGGGAGGACAGATCATATTGGCCCTATAAAGAATGAGGAAGGACATCTGGTTACAAAGGATGGGGAGATGGCAAAGGTATTGAATTTATTCTTCTCCTCAGTCTTCACAAGGGAATTGGGGGGCTTCAGTAACCAAAACTGCAGTGTTTATCCTCATGACACATCACAGGAAGCACCTCCATGGTTAACAGTGGACAGAATTAAAATTAGACTTGGAAACTTAACATTAATAAATCACCGGGACCAGATGGCTTGCACCCGAGGGTACTTAGGGAACTCAGTCAAGTAGTTGCCAGACCATTGTTCCTAATTTTTACTGACAGTCTACTGAGTGGAATTGTACCAGCTGATTGGAGAAAAGCCATGTAGCACCAATATTTAAAAAGGGCTCAAAATACATCCCTGGGAATTACAGACCAGTTAGCCTAACATCAATAGTATGTAAACTCTTGGAGGGGATACAAGATTTTAGTAATGAGAACGGTATCATTAGCAGTAATCAGCATGGATTCATGAAGAATCATTCTTGCCAAACCAATCTATTAACTGCTTGCCAACCGCCGGCCGTCAATTGACGGCCAGGCAGCGCAGCTCTCGTGGTTGGCGGGCGTCATATGACGGCCTCGCTTTCCTAGGCCACCAGGGGGCGCGCGCGCCACGGGCGGCGATCGCTCGCGCCCGCGGTGTCACTAGGCACCCGGTGCGCGTGGGCACCCGCGATTACCGGTAACACAGCAGGGCCGTGGATCTGTGTGTGTAAACACACAGATCCACGGTCCTGTCAGAGGAGAGGAGACCGATGGTATGTTCCCAGTACAGAGGAACACCGATCGGTCTCCTCCCCTAGTGAGTCCCCACCCCCTACAGTTAGAATCACTCCCTAGCAACACGGTTAACCCCTCGATCACCACCTAGTGTTAACCCCTTCCCTGCCTGTCACATTTATACAATAATCAATGCATTTTTATAGCACGGATCGCTGTATAAATGTGAATGGTCCCAAATATGTGTCAAAAGTGTCCGATAGGTCCGCCGCAATATCGCAGTCACGATAAAAATCACAGATCGCCGCCATTATTAGTAAAAAAATAAAAAAAAATAAAAATGTTATAAATCTATCCCCTATTTTGTAGACACTATAACTTTTGCGCAAACCGATCTATATACGCTTATTGCGATTTTTTTTACCAAAAATATGTACAAGAATACATATCGGCCTAAACTGAGAAAAAATTGGTTTTAAAGAAAAAAAAATTGGATATTTATTATCGCAAAAGGTAAAAATTATTGTGTTTTTTTTTAAAACTTGTCACTCTTCTTTTGTTTATAGCGCAAAAAATAAAAACCGCAGAGGTGATCAAATAACACTAAAAGAAAGCTCTATTTGTGGGGAAAAAATTATAACAATTTCATTTGGGTACAGTGTTGTATGACCGCGCAATTGTCATTCAAAGTGCGACAGCGCTGAAAGCTGAAAAATGGCTTGGGCAGGAAGGGGGCGAAAATGCACTGTATTGAGGTGGTTAACCTTCTATGAGGAGGTGAGTTGCCATTTAGATAAAGGAAGGCCCGAAGATGTGGTGTATCTGGATTTTGCAAAAGCATTTGACACAGTTCCCCATAAATGTTTACTTTACAAAATACGGTCCGTTGGCATGGACCATAGGGTGAGTACATGGATTGAAAACTGTCTACAAGGGCGAGTTCAGAGGGTGGTGATAAATGGGGAGTACTCGGAATGGTGAGGGGTGGGTAGTGGGGTCCCCCAGGGTTCTGTGCTGGGACCAATCCTATTTAATTTGTTCATAAACAACCTGGAGGATGGGGTAAACAGTTCAATCTCTGTATTTGCGGACAATACTAAGCTAAGCAGGGCAATAACTTCTCCGCAGGATTTGAAAACCTTGCAAAAAGACCTGAACAAATTAATGGGGTGGGCAAATCAGGTTCAATGTAGAAAAATGTAAAATAATGCATTTGGGTGGCAAAAATATGAATGCAATCTATACACTGGGGGGAGAACGTCTGATGGAATCTAGGATGGAAAAAGACCTGGGGGTCCTAGTAGATGATAGGCTCAGCAATGGCATGCAATTCCAAGCTGCTGCTAACAAAGCAAACAGAATATTGGCATGCATTAAAAAGGATCAACTCCAGAGATAAAAGGATAATTCTCCCACTCTACAAGACTCTGGTCCGGCCGCACCTAGAGTATACTGTCCAGTTCTGGGCACCAGTCCTCAGGAAGGATGTACTGGAAATGGAGCGAGTACAAAGAAGGGCAACAAAGCTGATAAAGGGTCTGGAGGATATTAGTTATGAGGAAAGGTTGTGAGCACTGAACTTATTCTCTCTGGAGAATAGACGCTTGAGAGGGGATATGATTTTAATATACAAATACCATTCTGGTGACCCCACAATAGGGATAACATTTTTTCGCAGAAGGGAGTTTAACAAGACTTGTGGCCACTCATTAAAATTAGAAGAAAAGAGGTTTAACCTTAAACCACGTAGAGGGTTCTTTACTGTAAGAGCGGCAAGGATGTGGAATTCCCTTCCACAGGTGGTGGTCTCAGCGGGGAGCATCAATAGTTTCAAGAAACTATTAGATAAGCACCTGAACGACCGCAACATACAGGGATATACAATGTAATACTGACATATAATCACACACATGGTTTGGACTTGTGTCTTTTTTCAACCTCACCTACTATGTAACTGTGTAAGAAGCAAATATTGTCTAAATACAAGAGGCATGTGTATACTTACTTCAATCTTGGTGTTCTTTGGGTATTTTTCCAGGACTGCCTGTGTAGTAATCTAGAGTAAAAGTTTGCATGTGTGCAGGCGCCTCCTGTAATAGGGACCAGGTCTTTTAACTGCCCCCCCCCCCCCTAGTTTTCTGCAGGCATCTTGCAGTGGTTGCATACCTCCCAACCTTTTGAGATAGGAATGAGGGACATCTATTAGTAAAGGTATATAGGCATAGGAAACACCCCCTATCACGCCCCCTTAAAGCAGAATTATACATAATAAAGATTTGTTTAACCCACAAGTGCTTTTTTTTTTACCACTACTATTTCTTTATATTGGCTTTTGGAATTTACAAATGCGGACATTTAGAAATTGGATGAAAAGGTTTAGCACTGGGAAACACTTTTTGAAAGATAAATAGTGCTTTCTATATACAACTATATAGGTCAGACCAAAATAAGGGACAAATGAGGAGGAACGAGTGACAGAGGGACTTTGTTCCATATCAGGGACAGTCCCTCAAAATCAGGGACAGTTGGGAGCTATGTGGTTAGGCCTGTTGGGTTTCTCCCATAGCTCTGCTCTCTGCACAGGCTGTGTGAAGCACAGTCATGATGTCACTGATCTTTTTGTAAGGTACAATCTGGTTTGCAAAGGCATTTGGTACACACAAAATGTATGTATATCCTTTATAGATATTAAAGGATTGTTTTGTCTGGACTTCAGCTTTAATCCAATTGAATAGTGAATGGGGTGAAAAAACAATGTCTAACGCTTATGTCTAAAGGAGGGATTAATCGAGAAGTCAAGGAAGGAAACTAAGCAGAGTCCAGCATTAATGCAATTTGACTGGGGAGAAAAACCTTTAATAATGTGCAGAGAAAAAAATTTAATTGTGTTTGCAAGAGCTGCAACATGTCATTAATCATCACTCCCTGCTGAGCCCTGACTTGGAGAAATGTATCACCTGCCACAAGCTAACCTCTTATTTTTTTTTTATTTTCACCAAACAAATATCTCACATTTCCCCTGCAGGTTTGAGATATTGGGCTTGAGTTGTTCAATTATTTAAGGAAAAAAGCTTCATCTATATTATGTAGAAGTGCTCTAGTAAGGCTGTTTTATTTAGAATTTGGAAATAAAGACTGTCTAAGAAGTTGATCTAGAAGATGATAAGCATAACAACTCAAATGACATATGTTAAACTAAACTGGTGGTATTATTCTAAGGCCCCATGCACACTGGGCATTTTTACAGCTGCTGTTTTGGGCATTTTTTTTCTACAGCCAGTAATCTCCTCAGCATGTTCTCCTATGTGTCCCTGCACACAGACTTTTATCAGTAATCTTTGAAAGGGGCGTTTTCAGGCTGGACAAAAAAAACCCAGAACTACTGCATGTCTGTAGAGAAGTTTATCAGCTGTAAAATCGCTCTAATGCTGAAAAATGTGGTAAAATGCGGTTAGCCAGTATTTATGAGCGTGTTTGAGCCTCAAGCTTTTGTGGGAGTATAGTGCACAGAATCTACTTTCCTAAACCAAAAGGATGTAATCCAAATGGAGGAGTTGTGGAGTATGTAAAGCAGTGGTGGCCCATCCATAGGGGCGCCCGGGCGCCACCCCCCCTTCTGTAGTCACAAAAAAAAATATTAAAAACGGCCCCTTTAAGAAAAAAAAAAGTTCTTTAACTAAGTGCACTGTGTTTAGGCGCCAGATGCAGTGCACTATGGGAAGCGCCACGTCAATGCAATCACGAGATTGCAGACGTGGCGCTTCATTTGTAGGCTCTTAACCCGCCTTGCGGCGCAATACAAAGCACCGAGTAGCTTCCGCCCATAAAATCACTGTGATTCTATGGGTGGGAGCATTGTTGTTCAAATCTAGAGGTTACTTCCTGGTTTCGTAAAACAGACGAAAGCCGGAAGTGACGTTGACAGCTCCGTTCTTCGGCCCAAGTGGAGCTGCAGGAAGGAAGGTAAGAGAGCGCACCACGCAGCATGATGAGGGTTCAACTTCATAAAGGCTAACTAGTACATCCTCCCTTTGTGCCTTTAGAAACTATCAATGACATCGCCTGATTATAAAAGATTAGAATGATAGAATACCTCCTATGTGATCTCTATATGACAGTGCAAGCGCTGTATGGGACAAAGAATCACATTCACATACAATTATAATATATACTAAAATGTGTATTAAATATGTCTTCCTCCACCCGAGCACCCACCCATAGAACATCCATAGAGCACCCACTCAGAGCATCCATTGAGCACCCATAGAGTATCCAAAGAGCACCCATAGAGCATCCATAGAGCACCCACTTAGAGCATCCATTGAGCACCCATAGAGTATCCAAAGAGCACCCAAAGAGCATCCATGAAGCCATTGGCTTTCACTGCCCTAATCTATTTCTGAACAGTTGCTGGAGATAGATATCATTATAGTACATTTATTATATATATATATATATATATATATATATATATATATATATATATATATATATATATATATATATATATATATATATATATCACTACTCTATAGTACATACTGTATATAGATATAGATATCTCACTATTCCCTGTCTCTCTTTACAGTACATTTTAATTGTTTAGTACATCTATTTTTATAGTACACTAGTTATATTTTATGCAACGATTAGTGAAATACCAAATCAGGTTGTGGATTTAAAGTGTAAGTAAACCCTCCTATTGTTTTTAGCCAAGGAAGCTGCCATCTTTGCCTCTGTTTAATCTACAACTGCCATGGTGCTGCACATGTGACCAATTATGACACCAGCCATTGGATGGTTTGACAGTTCGGTTGAGAGCACAACCAATGGGAGTGTTACATTTCCGGCACGTGCCGGAAATGAAACTGTTTTATGGATGAGTTTACTTCCGCTTTAAGCAGGCGATATGTAAAGACGTATAGGGGTCGGCAGGACTGGGCTATGGACTGGGCAGGTGTCACCTATTCCATGGCATTGTCTGCTCTGGCTATTGCCATCCTGATGCCCATTATTACCTATAGAAGTTGGTTGGGCTGGTGACAGGTGGATTATAGCTGAGATTTCAGATCTTGCTAAAGACCGGTGATATGGATATCCCCGTTAAATAAAAAAATGGTTTATAGATCATTAAACACTGTGAATGTGTTGTCTATGGGCAGATAAGATGACCCAAGCTGGCAGTGCCCCTGGTAGAATTATTATGCCACCTGGAGATGTCAATTTATTTATGCTAAAATATATAAAATTCATTAACCACTTCAGCCCCGGAAGGATTTACCCCCTTCCTGACCAGAGCACTCTTTGCGATTCGGCACTGCGTCGCTTTAACTGACAATTGCGCGGTTGTGCGACGTGGCTCGGAAACAAAATTGACGTCCTTTTTTCCCACAAATAGAGTTTTCTTTTGGTGGTATTTGATCACCTCTGCGATTTTTATTTTTTGCGCTAAACAAAATAAGAGCGACAATTTTGAAAAAAAAATCGCATTATTTTTTACTTTTTGCCATAATAAATATCCCCAAAAAATATATAAAAAAACAATTTTTTTCCTCAGTTTAGGCCGATACGTATTCTTCCACATATTTTTGGTAAAAAAAAATAAAAAAAATCGCAATAAGCGTTTATTGATTGGTTTGCGCAAAAGTTATAGCGTTTACAAAATAGGGGATAGTTTTATGGCATTTTTATTAATAATTTTTTTTTTACTAGTAATGGCGGCGATCAGCGATTTTTATCGGGACTGCGACATAATGGCGGACACATCGGCCATTTTTTATACATTTTTGGGACCATTGTCATTTATACAGCAATCGGTGCTATAAAAATGCATTGATTCCTGTGTAAATGACACTGGCAGTGAAGGGGTTAACCACTAGGGGGCGGGGAGGGGTTGAGTGTGTCCTAGGGGAGTGATTCTAACTGTCAGGGGGACGGGCTGTGTGTGTGACGTCACTGATCTCTGCTCCGATGACAGGGAGCAGAGATCCAGTGACACTGTCACTAGGCAGAATGGGGAGATGCTGTTTACAACGGCATCTCCCCGTTCGTCCTCTCTGTGAGGCGATCACGGGTATCCCTGCGGCGATCGAGTCTGCGGGATCCGCAACCCGACTCACGGAGATCGCGGCAGGCGCGCGCGCACATGGCAGCAAATTCAAAGTAACGTACAGGAACATTACTTTGCGCAGCCATGCCATTCTGCCGACGTATATCTACAGGAGCCGGTCGGGAACCGGTTAAGTAAGGTGTTTTTTGTTTTTGTATTTTATCTAGATATATAATCTGTCCTGTGATTCTGGGACTGTATACTCTGTCCCGTGATCTGAGCTGTATACTCCTGACACTATGGGTGGAATCAAGTGGAATACAAGGGACTGAGTGGGTGGATTATATAAGGGGTGTGGTTTATGAGAAGTGGGAGGTGTCAAAAATGATGGGCGGGGTCTGGCGCCCCCCCCCCCCATCCAAAAACGTCACCCGCCGCCACTGATTTAAAGTAGCCGGGGAGACCATACCATCTTTACAAGGTTGGCTCTGCTGATCAGTCAGTGGGAGCTTGCACCAGCTCCGACATTTGTACGTGAAATTAGTAAATAAAGGTTTAAAAAGGTTAAGAGTAACGTAGTCCCCCACATGCCTAGACACCTCCACTCCTAAATATTTAACTTTATGCACAGTTTGGACTTGGGAGGCTATATTTGGCAAAAGGGGGTTGCAAATCATCTAATGACAATAGGATTGATTTGTTCCAGTTAATTTGGAATCCCGAAAATGACCCAAATCTTAAAAAAAGATTCATGAGTGTTATTAAAGAGTTAGAGGTATCCCAGAGAAAAATAAGGGCGTCATCTGCATATAGAGCTTTTTTTATCCTCCCTTGCTGCTCTATGAAACCCAATAATCTCTGGTGTTTGTTTAATGGCAAGGACTAAAGGCTCTATAGCCAGAGCAAAAAACAATGGTGACAGAGGGCAGCCCTGTCTAGTTCCTCGACAATGAGAATGTGGAGGATAAAGTATTAATTCTTAGCTTCGCTGTTGGTTTACTATACAGTATAACAGACACAGCCATGCTAAGTACCCAGGGCCAATACCAAAAGCGGTGAGGACTGCCCACAAATACTCCCACTCCACACTATCAAATGCTTTAAAAAGATCGCTCGGGCACCTGCATTGTCCGTAGATAATTGCATATTTTAAAAAAGCAGTGGATTTTCATAGCTGTTGTCTTTGATGGAATAAAGCCTGATTGATCTACATGAATTAGGGTGGCAATATATTTGGACAGTCGATTCTCTAGTACCTTAGCTAAAATTTTAACATCAGAAGTAAGTAGGGAGATGAGTCGATACGATTCTGCCAATAATGGGTCCTTACCATGTTTTGGAAGAACAGTTATGCCCCGTACACACGGTCGGATTTTCCGATGGAAAATGTCCGATCGGAGCGTGTTGTCGGAAATTCCGACCGCGTGTGGGCTCCATCGGACATTTTCCATAGGATTTTCCGACACACAAAGTTGGAGAGCAGGAGATAAAATTTTCCGACAACAAAATCCGTTGTCGGAAATTCCGATCGTGTGTACACAAATCCGACGGACAAAGTGCCACGCATGCTCAGAAATAATAAAGAGATGAAAGCTATTGGCCACTGCCCCGTTTATAGTCCCGACGTACATGTTTTACGTCACCGCGTTTAGAATGATCAGATTTTCCGACAACTTTGTGTGACCGTGTGTATGCAAGACAAGTTTGAGCCAACATCCGTCGGAAAAAATCCTAGGATTTTGTTGTCGGAATGTCCGAACAAAGTCCGACCGTGTGTACGCCCTATTATTATGGCTTCCCTCATTGAATCCGAGTGTTTATGCGTTTTAAAAGCCGTCTCTAATACTTTTAGAAGTTCAGGTAACAGAATCTGACCGTACTTCTGACATATTTCAGAGGGAAATCCATCGGCCCTGAAGCTTTGTTGTTATGGGTCTGTGACACTGCCTGTTTCAGTTCCTCCAAAGATATAGATGCTTCTAGATGTTCTCTTTCTATTGGTTTGAGTTTAGGGATAATACGTTTATTTAAGAACTGCCTAATTTGATCCGTTGGTTCAGTCACCCTCAGGGGCGGACTGACCATTCGGCCACTCGGGCACTGCCCGAGGGCCCCATGCCACTAAGGGGCCCCATCAGGGTTGTCAGCCTCAATAAAACCAGGGACAGTATGTAAAAATCTTTTCTTTTTTTTTTAAATCCCAAGATTATAGCTGCCCCGCCTCTCCAGTACCTTTTCAGTGTGTGTATGTGTATTCTGTGTGTGTATACTGTGTGTGTATATTGTGTGTCTGTGTGTGTATACTTTATGTGTGTATACTGTGTGGCCCCATAATCTATTGCCTGGGGGCCTCATAATCTCCTACTGCCCAGGGGCCCCATAATCTTCTCCTATTGCCTGGGGGCTCTATAATCTCCTATTGCTCGGGGGACCCATGAGTTGTCAGTCCGCCCCTGCTCACTCTTGACTCATAGAGCGAGGTGTAGAAATCAGAAAATGTATTGAAAATACTACTTGTGTCATTCACTTTCACCCCATCTACATTTTTGACTGATGAACTAATCACGGGTTCTTGTTGAGCCCGTGCTATTACCGCCAACATATGCCCTGTCTGTTCCCCTTGTTTGTAATGTTTTTGGCTCAGGAAGAATCTTTTATTCTCTGCTTTAAAGATAGGGTTCTATATAGTTTCTGTGCATCATTCCAAGCCAATTGTCTAAATTTCTGTAGGATCTGTAATGAAGTCCTCCACTGCCTGCTTCACGATCTCCATCATATCTGTCTCCCATTGTCTAGTGGTATTCTTAACTTTAGAAATCTCTTTAATCAATAATCCCTGTAAATAGGCCTTCATAGTAACCCATATTATAGATAGAGACTGTGCCATCATTATTTTTAAAAGATTCTGTTATCAACAGGGAGTGCCATTGAATTGATGCTATCAGGGACAGTCAGTATGGGTTAACTTTCCATAATCAAGAGGATAGCTGCCCATAACCTCAGGGTTATGGGTGAATGGTCTGAAAGGCCTCTCGGACCATACTGAATAGAATTCAGCCATGGGAGTAAGTTATCATTGCCCAAGGCTAAGTCTATTCTTGATAGAGATCCATATGTACTTGAACAACATGAATATTCCCTTGTCGTGGTGTGTCTAAGTCTCCAAACATTTATTAGACCTATTTCCTGCAGTTGTTTAGCAAATCTAGTCTCTTTCCCCTTAGCTTATATTAAATCTACCCCCCCCCCCTCATTAAGTACATTATTAAAGTCTCCCATCAATAATATAGGGAGTGTCGGCCATCGTACCATATATTTGGCCATTTGTTTTAACACCTCATCATTATATGCAGATGGGATATAAATATTCACCAAAAAAACTATTATTATTTAATGTGCATAGCAGGAAGATATAGCGCCCTTAATCGTCTAAGATGCACTGTTTACAAGAAAACTGAACAGAGGGAGCAACCAGAACACTCACACCACACGCATATGTAGAATATGTAGTGCGATATTGATATGGAAATTTATATTTATGAAAAGTAATGTGGTGTCTCCCCCCAAATGGGTCTCTTCCAAAAATAATATTGCTGAATTATACTGCATGGTGGCAAAAACCACGTGCTTTTTTCCTTTATCCCCCAAACCTCTTATATTCCATATTATATTTAACTTCCCTAGCCATCATACACTCTATCCAGTATCCATATCAGGTACATAAGAACCCATGAGATAAATGACATTACTATGCATCGTCTAGAAGTACTAATCATAGCAGGTAGAATACCTTCCCAAAATAATAATACGTAATAAATTTGAATGGTACAAGTTGAGTAAAATTGGGGTATAAAACAAAACAAAACAAAAACAAAAAACCCTCCAAGACACATGGGAACACCCAAACTCTGTTGGAGACTCAACAAAAAAAAAAAAAAACAGAATCTCCAACCTCACACCCCATTGTACACACGGGACTCATACCAAGGGGCCTTTTGTGGCTAACTCAGTATTTACAGGTGTTATACTAGAAAATAGAAAAATAGAAAAAAATGTCTTCATCTTAAGACTCGTAATTGACTTGACTACAGGTACTGCAGTTCTCCAGCTACAGTCCTGATTTTAATAACCCCCTCCATGCGTAGTTTGTAAACAGAATGCGGAGTTGTGGGAAATGTCAACTCTGCCAATGCAGCAGTAGATCTTTCACATACTACTACCATCCCATTATCAAAAAGAGAGATTTTCAAGTTTTATTATCTTTAAGGTCATCTATGGCCTAAACACTCCTGCATTCTACACGTTGTCAAACTAAATATCAAGAATAAGAGCTGATAAGACTTCACTGGTAAATTATTAGTTGTTCTTCTCATGAATTCTCAGTATATGCTCACCTTTATAAATGTTTACTGCTGTCTGTTTCCAAAGTGTCACCTAATTAAGCTCAATCAGCACCACAGATAGAGGATATATTGGTTGCATGCACATTTTTAGCTCAGTAATGAAGGATTTTTTTTTTTTATGTTATATGGTTCACAGCTACTTAATACACTCATGAAGACCCTAGTAACAAGTCACATAAATTAACAGCATTCACAAACAGGAGAATAAATTACAATCGGAGTGGAAAGAAAAGCGATATTAGCCGAGTGACCCTCATAGAAGAGCTATACAGCGGTCTCTTCATTGATAATGTGTAATGAGCTGTCAGGTGTATGGAAGTCAGGCCATAACATCAGTGTCAATAAAAGCTTGCAGTCTTTACCCGTTCTGTGGAGGATGGACTTTATGCTAAAAAAAATTTCAACTCTTTAAGTCTCTGCTCTTAATTCTGTTAAAGTTGATCCACAAAAACTTTGAAAAGACACATAGAAACTGCCACAGAGATTCTTCCCTCACTATATATGTACTGACGAGAATTGATACGTGCTTCTCAATTTATCTTTGGAGCCACAGTCTGACTATCTGGCTAAAATAATTATTTGCTCCCCTACAGATTTTGTAAGTTTGCCCACTTACAAAGAAACAAAAGCTCTATAATTGTTATCATAGGTGTATTTTAAAATGATAGAGACAGAATATTAACCAAAAATCCAGAAAAAACTATGACCCTAAGAACACCATCCCTACAGTCAAGCATGGAGGTGGAAACATTTTATTATGGGGCTGTTTCTCTGCTAAATGTACAGGCCAACATTGCCATGTTGAGGGGCCAATAGATGGGGCCATGTGTTGTAAAATTTTGGATGAGAACCTTTTTCCCTCAGCCAGAACATTGAAGATGGATCATGGATGGGTCTTCCAGCATGACAATAACCCAAAACATACCGCCAAGGCAACAAAGGAGTGGCTCGAGAGGAAGCACATCAAGGTCATGGAGTGGCCTAGTCAGTCTCCAGACCTTAATCCTATAGAAAATTTAGGGAGGGAGCTGAAACTTCGAGTTGCCAAGCAATAGCCAAGAAACCTTAAGGATTTAGAGAAGATCTGTAAAGAAGAGTGGACCAAAATCCCTCCTGAGATGTGTACAAACCTGGTAACCAACTACAAGAAATGTCTTACCTCTGTGCTTGCCAACAAGGGTTTCTCCACCAAGTACAAAGTCATGTTTTGCTTGGGGATCAAATACTTATTTTATTTACTAAACTGCAACTCCATTTGTAACATTTGTATCATGTGTTTTTCTGGATTTTTGGTTGATATTCTGTCTCTATCATTTAAAATACACCTATGATAGAAATTATAGACCCTTCATTTCTTTGCAAGTGGGCAAACTTACAAAATCTGCAGGGGATCAAATAATAATTTTCCCCACTGTATAAAAAAATATCTATATAAGAATCGCTATCTTAGTACACTCTATTACAATTGTCTTGCACAGGTCTTTAGACCACAGTCTGAGCAGAAATCAATCCAGTCATCTATAAATCCAAGTTACCTTCTTCTCTTCAGGTACTAAATTTCTTCTATGAATTCCTTCCAAAATTCTTAGTTAAAACAGACATTCTCAAAGCCCCTTTCCTTTTGCTCGTGTAACAGGTGAGAGGTACTTGGAATATGTGGAAGTTCATATTCTTTACAGTATTTCTGGTTCCATAGCAGCTCATTTGTTGTAACCAATCAGGCAACCAAGGACAATGACATGGGAGTATCCTGAGGTCAAATGTAACCCTTGTGTGGAACAACGGGAACTCAGTAGATGTGGTAACTTGGTATAAATCCATGCCTGCTAATGATGACATGGTGGATCATCTCCAAGGCAGCATGTCACAAGAAAAACTGCCACAGATATAGAAACCTCTGATATTCTTTTTCCTAGAAGTACATGATTTGGTGCCAGGTTCTTAATTAGATTCTAGGGTAGTGAACCTTAACCCCCCAGCATTTCCATGCCAGATAAGTGGAATATGGCTTTTAAGTAGTTTGCGGTACCATTCTTCTACCTTCATTTAAAATCTGTACATCAATTTATAAAATGTAATCAAGAGAGCAGCGGGAGAAAGACCTTTTCATTATAATTAAAGTTGGCCTTTAAAATTTAGCTCTCCCAAGCTTTAGCCCATAAATATTGGTATAAAGATTGTCATATGCACTATAAGCCCTAAAACTATCTCTAGCTACATCTGGAACCCTAAAAAGATGTGCATAGAGCTGCCATTAAGAGCTGCACACATCATTCCTAGACATAAACAGAGAATTGCTTAAAAGGGCTGTAAGAAGAGTGCTCACAAGCTTGCTGAACATGTTGTTACAATAGCAGTACATGATACTTTTCAGACCGATGCCTTGAAGTCTATATAAACTAAGTCTGACCTGGCGACATGAGGAGGGGCCAGTCATCCTGCATTTTGTGTGTAATATTTTTGCCATACAAGTTTATTTTTCATCAGCTGTATTCTGACAATTAGAACACGGGTGCTCAACCTGTAACCTGTTGCAGAACTCTGCCTCAGAGAGTCATGCTTGTAGCAGTCAGCCTTGCAGTGTCCCATGGGACTTGTAGTTTTGCAACAGCTGGAGGGCCACAGGTTGAGCACCCATGCTCTAAAACATTGATGGCAAGCAGGGGCGTTGCTAGGGGGTGGCTTTTGGGGCTATAGCCCCGAATCTAAGGCCAATAGCCCCGAGTCTCTGCAGGGGTCCCCAAGGGGAGGGGAGCCTCTCTGGGGACCCTTATGTAAGTGGGGGGGCTCTCTGGGGACCCTGATGTAAGGGAGAGGCTCTCTGGGGACCCTGATTTTAAGGCCTAGGCTATCTAGGAACCCAGATTTAAGGGGGAGGCTCTCTGGGGACCCTAATGTAAGGGGGCCTCTCTGGGAACCCTGATGTAAGTGGGGGGGCCTTCTGGGTACCCTGATGGAAGGGGGAGGCTCTCTGAGGACTCTGATGTAAGGAGGAGGCTCTCTGGGGACCCTGATGTAAGCGGGGGGCTCTCGAGGGATATATATACACCCACACGTATATTACTGTATATACATGTGTATGCCCGCCCAAGCGTATGACTTTCTTTACTACGCTGCTATGGGCTCTAGCCCCAGATCTTTTGTAGACCTAGCAACGCCCCTGATGGCACCCCAGATGTTGTGGAACTACATTTCCCATGATGCTCAACTACACTGCAGAGTGCATGAGCATCATGGGAAATGTTTTTCCGAAACATCTGGGGTGCCAAGGTTGGCCATCACTGCTTGAGAAGGTCAGTGCCCTTAAATAGTGCTCCCACCTGCTAGACACAAGCGGAAAATATGTAAAAACAGTTATACAGATATACAGATATCAAGTAAAACATCAGAATTCCACCATTGTGTATACTCCTGTTGACCAGGGCCTCTTGTATTTACACTTAGTAGTTGGGCAGCAACTGTCAGACAATAGTGCATTCCACCCTCATTACTTATACTTAATGCCGCGTACACACGATCAGAAATTCCGTCAGAAAAAACTTGGATGGTTTTTCCGAATGGAATTCCGCTCAAGCTTGCCTTGCATACACACTGTCACACAAAAGTTCTCTGAACTTTCGACCGTCAAGAACGCGGTGACGTACAACACTATGACGAGCCGAGAAAATGAAGTTTAATGCTTCCGAGCATGCGTCGAATTGTTTCCGAGCATGCGTGATTTTTTGTGCGGCCGAATTGCATACAGACAAATGCATTTTCAGATAGGAACTTTTATCGACCGAAAAATAGAGAACATGCTCTCAATCCTTTGCTGGCTGGAATTCTGCCAGCTAAAGTCCGATGGAGCATACACAGGGTCGAAATGTCTGACCAAAAGCTCACATCCGACTTTTGCTGGCAGAATTTCTGATCGTGCGTATGGGGCATTAGTGTCAGGTCCAGATAAAGTTAGTAAAAAAAGGTATGTAAAATGCAATTCTAATCTTTGATAAATAGGCTTGTATAGTGTTACTAGTTTAGGACAGATTATTCAGGTTCTTGCATATGACCACTCGTGACAGGATCCCTTTAAAAAGGATATAGAAAAATAGCTATTAGCAGTTAGTCACATTTAACTGGACTTTCTCTGTAATGTTGAAGACATGTCATAGCTTAACCAAGCCATTTCTTCAGTTGTAATGAGCGATTGGAACCTTAATCCAATCACCATGGAATGTGACAAGGCAGATGATGATTGTCCAAGCGTAGCTTGCATAGACACCTAAATCCAATCACTATGAAATGTCAAAGAATATGTTGAAGAAGAGGATGGTAAATTGTGGAACTGCCCTGTACTAGTTGCACAATCCCTTCCTTGGTGTAAGGAATGGGTGTTAATCTTTCTAGTCACATAGTGAAAGGTGTGAATTGTCAAATCACTTCGATAGAAATGTTAAAGAGGGAGTCCACCCCAAAAAAAAAATATTAAAAGCCAGCAGCTACAAATACTGCAGCTGCTGACTTTTAATACATGGCCACTTACCTGTCCCAGGGTCCAGCGATATCGGCAGCCGACGCCGATAAATCGCTCGACTCTCGGCAGCTGCCGCCGCCAACCTAGGTGAGGGAATCAGGAAGTGAAGCGTTGCGGCTTCACTTCCCGGTTCCCTACTGCGCATGCGCGAGTCACGCTGCACGTCGTAACTGGTCCCTGCTATCTCCTGGGACCTGTGTGTTCCCAGCAGACAGCGCGGAGGGACAGGAAGAGTCATAGACTCCCGTGGGAGTCTATGCCGGAAGTGGGTGCAAATACCTGTCTTAGACAGGTATCTGCACCCCCCTCCCCCCTGAAAGGTGCCAAATGTGACACCGGAGGGGGGGAGGGTTCCGAAAAGCGGAAGTTCCATTTAAAGTGGCATTATATGTGGGACACAGATGGTGTTCAAAGCTCCCAACCCCTGTTCAGTTTGATGTAGATGCACTCTTTCACGTCACATACAGACCAGAATACCTCACTGTCACAAAAATAATGTCCCTTTACCATAAGGTGCAGGAAAACTACAACCAGTGTTTCTTTTCCTACACCTGTAAAATTTTACTTCCTTTATTTTCATTTACTTTTTTACATTTTACTTCCTTCATTTTACTTCCTTTTGAGGGTAATTCATATGTTGAGGGGTTGTTTTGTCTTCCCAGTGTAAAGGCCTTTGCAATCCCAACCACAGTGCAATGCACATACCAAGTTACTTTACTTGTGTTGTCTAAAGAGGCCTTTGATATTACGGGGTCAATCTACTAAAGGCAAATAGGCTGGGCAGTTTGCAAGGGAATTTTCAATTAGCTTTGTGAATGCAGTGAATATTCACTTTGTAAAGAATACCCAATCACAAGCAAGGAAAATTAAAGATTTTTGCTTGCACATGATTGGATGATGAAAGCCATGATATGGCTATGAAGAAATGCAAATACAAATGAAAATTGCCTGGCATAGTGAACAGCCTGTTTGTTTTTAGCAAATCAGCCCTTATTGGTTCGGCTATGTAAATAGAAAAATTTACACCCATGTAGACTTCCTGAAACCAAGCATGGGATTATGTAACTGAGACCGGGTGGTTCCACAACTTTCACACCTCCCATACTGTTCCTCATTCAGCATCTTCTTTGACACATTCAATGATGACTGGATTCAGGTGTACATGCTACCTGTGTGGATATAAATTTCTGGGGTATGTTCCTAATACTAATTAGAAAAGGGAGAGGTTGGAAATCTGCTAGATAATGGCCACATCCCTGATAGTTAGAGAGAGAAGACTCCCCTGGCATGAAAAGAATGTGATATAAAAAAAAGTATTTAATAGTATCAAGTATTAAAATTTAAAAATATTACACATAACAATGAACATATGAAGAATAAACGATCAGAGGCCACAAGGCATGGATAAACTACTCAATGGTGGTACTGGAGATTGATACAGAAAACCAAACACCAACACGTTTCGGAGTCCTTTTGAGCTCCTTCAGGGAAGGTTTTAACAATCTTGACAAATACAGTAGTGCCAGGGCATCGATGTATAGCGCATAACCAACCAGTGATAAAAACAATATTTGTAATAAAACCAGTCAAAGTAGAAAAGATGTGCAGAGAGCAGTGGATCCTTTTGGCTTAAATGTGACCCACACAGGGTGCACAGAGATCACCTCCTAGGAGATGAGAAAGTCCTTAGCTCCAGAAATAGCCCTTGTTGCCTTTGGAATTCCCTCAATAGACATATATCCCAGTAGAGCGTGGATCCAAAATAAACTTTTAGTGGGACAATCCTGAATAGTCTATGGTGTCCAAAAAAAAGGGGGGTATCTGAACGCTGTTGGTTCACCCAGTAGCACTATCAGACCAGACGTCTGGTCTGATGTGTTTAGGACCCACTGAGCAGTGAGGATTCCTTCTGACAGTACCACTGGGTGAACCAATGGCGTTCAGATACCCCTTTTTTTGGACACCATACACTATACTTCCACTTTAAATGAAAGCTATACACTGTGTGGGATAAATGAGAACCTTCATAGACATATAGATAAATGTTTGTTGTCGACCAATAGGTGTAAAACTACTATCCAGCAAAAGAATGGTAACATTTCCTATGAAAGATGACAATGACAACTTAGTCAAGATAAAAAACACCTGTAAGATAGCAATGAATATTTGACACTGATGCAGCGCTGAAAGATATATCAATAAGTAGACAAACACAGTTAAAGACAGAATTAAAATGAGTGACATCAATTAGTGGAGAAATAAATTAGAGACATTGGTAAGGAATTGAATGGCTGTCAGCCTTAAATGAGAAAATGTATAATCACCATCAATATGTAGCAAAGTGATTATTCAGTGTCTCTTGATATACAATGTAAATAATTGGGCAATGGAAGCAATTGAGGAACTTCATAAAGCATACAATGAAGTATATACAAAAGAAATCCTTATAAAAGAGACCATTTGTGAATGGATGTAAAGGGCAAGAGATAAGCTAGTGAATGAATAAACAAATGAATGCTGTCAAAAAGCAGGTGGCCGAAATGTGAAATGGCAAAGTAGACTAATGTGAATGAATGAAAACAGCTGTAAATAAAACAGAAGTGAGTGAATACCATGGCTCCAACACAGGTAAAAGAATAGTGCCATGCATAAGCAGGTGAATGAATGCCATTGTATAGGGGCTGATGAATGAACAACACTGCTACCACTGACAGGAAGGTGACCTTATACTACACTCTATGAGAAGCTGAATAATCTTTTTTTTTCTCTGAGCAGGTAATGGGAACAGGCAAATTAATACCAATGCCTTTAACTAAAATCTTAATACTTAAAGCTGAGTTCCACCCTGATTTTTTTTTTACATTTTCCCAGTCCTTGATTAATAATGACAAACATTTGGAGTGAAAATTTTTTTTTACTTACCCGAAGTGCCCTGTTGCTAGGTGGTGGCTCATAATCTGCCACTTCCGGGTCCGCGGAGCTCCGCATTACTTCCTCCCTCGCCTGTGCTCCTGGGAAATGCGAGTCATCATTTCCCAGGTGTCTGTGGGCAGGAGTGTCTAAAAAAAATCGCATTATTTCCCAACAGGAAATGGCGCGATTCAAGGTGGATCTATCTAGGTTGCCATAACAACGGGGTGGGACCTTCCTCCGGCGCCGCCCGTTGTTATGGCAATTTGATAACAATCGGCGATACGGCCACCGGAGCATTGAGCATGCGCGAGATTGAGAGGTGCATGCTGGTTACCCAGCATGCACCTCTTGATATGTTATCCAGGAGGAGGTTGCGAGTGGGCTTCATATGCCCACACTCATCATTGCAACGACCAGAAGAGGATCAGATAAATCGTAAGTAAAAAAAAAAGAAAAATAGGATTACTATCCACTAGCATATACACATATATTTTATTTGTATTATTAATGCAGTGGGAGGGGATGCCTGTTAAAAAAAACAAAATTTCGGTGACCAGAACTCCATCTTAAGCCGTGTCTACATTTATTATATTTTCGATAAAATGTAGCAAATAGCAGTAAAAAATATTAGTGTTTTTCGGATTGCAGGAGTAAAATCAATACAAATGGACAAAAGCCACACAAATATAGAACCTACCAAACAGATGGTACCAAAGTGGGAATTACAAGAACTGCCACTATGAATTAAAAATATTTACTAGCTAATGATTTGGTGCAGGGCATTTGTCACCAAAAACAAGTGAACAGAAGCATGTCTCTGACCTGAAATCCATTCCTTAGGGACGGTTCACACCACAACACGAGCGCTTTTGCTTTTTACCTTAATGCAAGATCCAAGATGGGGCAGATATTCTCTTTTGGTTTTGAAACTCTCTATCACTGGAACTATGGCAATAGCACCTTCATTAAAAAAAGACCTGAAAGAGCAGAATGGGGGGTCTATTAGTCTGTGCAGAGATACGGGCAGGTTTGAGAACATGAATTGGAAAGAAGGCAGAGAGCAGGTCTCTAGCTTGTAGCCCCTGTAAACCCCATCCCTTACCCAGGCATCTAAAATGCTGTCAGACCAAGTATATGCAAAATTAAAGTGGGGGCATCCTTTGATCTAGAAGAGGAGTGTGTAGGTTTGGGAGATATAAAGTCCCAGGGCTTGTGGTTGAATTGGATTGCTGCTTGGGTCTTGTCCCCAGTGCGAGTCGAGTTGAGAGGAATCTTAATATAGCGCGGTCTTACCCCCGAAGGGTCCCAACGCATGTGGGAAGGGGGGTAGTCGTAGCCCCCCTGGCGGTTTTCCCGAGTGTGGCTCGGGGTTAAAATTCAGTCCCATTAGCGGTAACCCCGAGCCACTCTCGGGATCGCATTGTAGGATCCTGGTGCGGCGTTACTTACCTTGTCCCCGGGATCCTGCGATGTCCCCCGCAGTGTCCGTGGGCTCCGTCCTCTGCCCGAAGCCTCTCCGTGCCAGGCTCCGTTCCCTGCGAGAGTCACGACGCACGGGGACGGAGCCTGGCGGCAAATTCAAAAAACTGTAAAAATCATAACACATACAGTACTGTAATCTTACAGATTACAGTACTGTATGAAATGATTTCACATCCCTTTTGTCCCCAGTGCTTTGTCCTATGCCCTGCATGCAGTTCTATATTATATATACTGTTCTTTCTGGCTGGAAACTGGAGATTGTCCATAGCAACCAAAAAGTGTCCCTTTACGTCAAAAATGGTTTTAGACCAGCTAGAAAACTGCGATAGTAAATTAGAACACTTGCAGAATTGAGCGATAGTGAATCGTGGGGAAATTTATTTTATTATTATTTTATTTTTATTTTTTTAATTATTTATTTTTATTTATTATATTATAATTTATGTTTTTGTGTTTCAAACTTTATCATACCCGGGATATCTACTAGACTCTTGTTTGGACAGATTTAAGTGTGTTATTGTTAGGAATTACAGACCTACAATATAAAACGCCAAATTTCCATGCAAAATAATTGTACCGCTTTCAGCACCTAAAATCCGAAAAAATCATACCGCCAGGGAGGTTAAAGCTGAGGTCCACCCTAAAAAAAAAAATAAAAATACATAAAAACGCTCCTTTTAAATACATTAAAAAACATTTGAAAAAAAAAAATTTTACTTACCAGAAATGCCTATTGCTAGGCAGATCGTCCTAATCTGCCACTTACTATTCCGCGGTGATCTTCAGTCTTCTCCTCCTCGTATTGACTTCTGGGAAATTTGGGCGCGGTGTCTTCTGGGACCTGTGTGTGTCACAGAAGACAGCTGCCCATTCAGAAATCGCCGGGGGACTCGCGCGTGCGCAGTAGAAAACGGGCAGTGAAGCCACAAGGCTCCACTGCCTGTTTCCCTTAGTGAGGATGGCGGCGCCGGCACACGATACGAGGGACAGATCGGCCTCGGGGGGGCGACATCGCAGACGCCCTGGACAGGCATGAGCATCCAGTGGATTATCCTGCCGCTGCCAGGTGCACCTGCTGTTACTGTTGCGCTGCTAAGCCTATTTAGACCCCCCTGAGTAAGGGGGGTCGCATGCTTTCTGGTAAGCCTCCATTGTTTCTATTGAAAGGTGACGGGCAGCACAAGTGGTGGAAAACATAGACCCTGGGTCACGCATTGCAAATCTTCCTTTTGGATATTTTCATTTATGAATTGTTTTTGTTACCAATTTTTTTGTGTTTTTATATGCATGTTTACTGCCAATGGAGTAATTATATATGGACTATTTTTTCACTTGACTTTTCATTTTTGCACTGGATTATTGATCACTATTGTTATACTGGTAATATACTGTATACATTATCATTACACATATCATATTCACCTGTAGTATTTATCTGGCGCTGCACTCTTATTTTTATCACTACCAAAACACAATACATCTATGTCCAGTAAAAGAAAATCCTACAATTATGTAAATATATAAACATATGAGAAGAAGTCATATTGTTTCCAGAGGAAAGAATTAGATTATGGAATCAATTAAGGCAAAAATCCAGCCACCGAGCTGCAAAAGAAAAAAGTTAAAAAAAAAGGAACAGTCTCAATCCGTATTATAGCAGATTAAGACATTGATCTGTGAAAACGACAGCAGAATTTTTCTCTTTTGTTTCCTGGAGTGATAAATTCAATCAAGTCGTTGGATGTGCCCAGTGCCCACCGCACATCACACCTCACACAGCTCAGATAAATGAGGCCAGAGCTTAGATCACAGTACACAACTAACACGATGTCTGCCAATCATGCAGTCCCCTTCGTTAGCATGCACCTGAAAAGCTTTTGCAGGAAATTAAACCGGAGATATTAGATAGAGTGGTGGGGTTATTACTTGCAACATAGAATTTTCCATCAGATAAAAAATATGTTCTCTATAGCCAGCCAGTCGAAATAAAAAACACAAATTTCTTTTGATCATCTGTTTATTGTCCCTTTTTTTTCTATATGCCATACCTACTGAGCTATCACCAGCGCAGTCATTCGTATCTCCTCCCTCCATCTCAAATGGACTTCGAAAAGCAAACAATGTCTGCTGTAGTCATTATTTCACAATGACAATGAATACAATTATCCATGAATAGTCTCATAGCAAGCACTTAGAAATTACCTTTAACTGATCTGACTAGAGAAAACAGAAATACCTATGCAGTAAATATATAGGTTACTGCACAGGCCAGATCATCTACATAATAATGTCAAAGAAATCCTGTGAATAAACAGCGCGTGCGATTAACAGTTAGCGACATATACAGTACATCCATAGATGGTGCAATTATAAAAATGTAATGATAACTGTGTAATAAACGTGCAAAAACTATACTACATTTAAAGTCCATAACTAAATATTAACCACTTCAATACCAGGCACTTTCCCCCCTTCCTGCCCAGACCAATTTTCAGCTTTCAGCGCTGTCGCAATTTAAATGGCAATTGCGTGGTCGTGCAACACTGTACCCAAACAAAATTTTTATAATTTTGTTCCCACAAATAGAGCTTTCTTATGGTGGTATTTGATCACCACTGGGGTTTTTATTTTTTGCTAAACAAAAAAACACTAAAAATGTTGAAAAAAAAAAGGTTTTTTTTGTTTTTGTTATAAAATGTTGTAAATAAGTAATTTTTCTCCTTCACTGAGGGGCACTGATAAGGCGGCACTGATGGACACTGGTGAGATGGCACTGGTGAGCAATGATGATGAGGCACTAATATGCAGCACTGATGGGCACCACTGATGGGCACTGATAGATGGCTCTGATGAGGAGGCACTGGAAGGCTTTATTGCTGGACACTGATTGGCATCTACAATGGGCACTGATTTGTCAACCCTGGTGTTATGAGTGGGCATACCTGGTGGTCCTGGGTGGGCATCCATGATCAGCATCCCTAGTGGTCCTGGGTGGCACCCCTGGTGGTCCTATGTGGGCATCCTTGGGGGGGCTGAGCTGATAATCACAGCAGACCCCCCCCCCCCGTCAGAATAGCCGCTGATCGGCTGTCCTCTACTCACGTCTATCAGACGCGAGTGAGGAAAAGACGATGCACGGCTTTTCCTGTTTACACCGTGATCAGCTGTGATTGGACACAGCTGATCACATGGTAAAGAGTATCCATCAGAGGCTCTTTACCCAGATTGGAGATGCGGTGTGTCAGACTGACACACCACATCAACGATCACCGCGCTGCATGCCCCCTCGGGTTATCCTGATCACGTCATATGATGTCCAATCAGGATAATACAACCACTTTGCTGACGTCATATTGTTATATGGCGGGTGGGAAGTGGTTAAATTAACTCCTTAAAACAAATTTGCATGTGCTCTTCATTGAAGTCCCGCACACTAATGATTATAAAGTTGAAAAATGTGTCCCCAATCGACTGGTAAGTCACATAAAGGGTCCCTACTCACCAAAAGATGTTGACCGGACAAGCGTCAAACGTCAAACATGACGTCATCAGAAGCTTAGCTTTTGATGACGTCATTTTTGATGACGAAGCGTGTCAAGTTAGGACGCACGGTGCGGTGTGTAAGGCTCTAGGTGATACGCAGCATTATACCTGAGCCCTTTTTTAGCCTTTGTGAGGTTTACCTGATGCCTCAATGCTTGTTACAATAAGAATTTAATCCTGGTTTGGCATTTTTAAATTGTAAAAACGTTTTAAATAAAGGAGGAAAAAACTTTTTTACGCTATGAGGAGCCAGTTTTTTGTTTTTTTTTGACAATTGCCACGAGGTTAACCCTTGGATTACGGACCGCAGCAAGGAAACATTGATCGGAGGCTGTCCTGGGGATTCCTTGGTCATGGAGACCGTTTAAGCTCGCCTGACCTCCTCTTATTATACGATAATCAGGGTCAACATCTTTTGGTGAGTAGGGACCTTTACTTTACTTACCAGTCGATTGGGGATACATTGTTCAACCTTATATCATCAGTGTGCGGGACTTCAATACATATTTGTTTCAAGGAGTTCATTTAATATTTAGGTATGAACTTTTAAATTAATATGGTTTTTGCACGTTTATTACATATTGCAATCATAAAAATGAACTATGGATGTTTATGTCACCAATTGTTAATTGCACGCGCTGCTTATTCATGGTATTTCTTCAAAATTATTATTAAATTATCAATCACATGATTTGAGGACCCTCTCTTATGCTATTGTTTGGAATTATGATCCAACCTATACACCATCCATTGCACTTAAATGCCAAGCTCACCTTTTGGGAAAAAATAAATTCTGCAGAAAAAAATGTGCATTTATTATTTTTCCTGCAGGAGCCCACAGAGCATTGCACCCATGATTAGGAGATCGCGGGTGCAATGTCAGGCTCCTCAGTATATACTCAGTACAGCTGTCTGCCCATACCTCCCATATGGGCAGACAGTTACTGAAGAGCAGGAAAAATCTATCAACTACGAGGTCACTCACCAGAGAGCACTACAAGCCCTGTGCCACAGTGGAATACAGTACTTGTAGTTCATTCATTCACAGAACTCCAGTGGAATGACTGGCCTCAGGTTATACGCTGAGATGAAAGAAATCGTCCTACATAAGTTGTACCTGTTTATCTACAGTATTCTCCTCTCTACATCTATTCAAAGTCCAGAATTTACAAAGTTTGTCTGAGCTGTCAGAAAAGGGGCGGAAAGCTGAAGTTACACTCTGCAGAGCTGAGTGAGGAGAGCTTTGAGAGCTGGTTGGAGGGGAGGGGAGGGAAGGGGAGGCTGTCAATCAGCTGGAGATCCCTCCCCGTAACCATTTTTCTCTTGGTGTCAGGAGTGAATCATGTTGATAACAGAGGAAGGAGGCAGCAGACAGAAATGACACTTAATGCTCTGGATTGAGACAAGTACACACTATAGAGTGGTATAATTTGTTCATATTTAATGTCTGGAATTTACAACCACTTTAAGTTACAAACTTTAAGACTCACCCTACCTTCTTTTCTTTTCTATTCAATATTATTAGAGTTTTATGCAAAAAGAGCACAGTGTACAACTCTTAAATATACAGTAGTATCGGAATAGAGATAAGATATGGTCCCACTGTGCAGGTGGGTGAAATAAACAAATCAATGGCAGGCATAGCAAACAAAATAACAGATCATACTATCAACTTCTATTGATAATTGAACCCAAAAAACCATGTCTGACACAAAAGGATAAACCACCCCATCAGGGTGCTCTGATCCCATGCAGGGGACATGGAAAAATATATTAGGTCAGCATTTACATATCCCACTGGCCAAAGTTAGTAAGAAATATATCGCACTGACACCCAAATAGACAGCAGCCAGCACAGCAATAGACAAAATGCAAAAATTTGTGATTGCTACAAATGTGCAGCGCTAGTGGAAAAAAATTCTGCAAGGCTACAGAATTAAAAAATATAACCAATGACTATTAGTGCTCAAAATCAATGAATCTTAAACAATAATAGTGACCATATAAATGATAATAATATCTGTGAAAAAAGTCCATATAGTGAAAGAATTAAATGGAAAAGTGTGATCATATAGGATAAGACTGGATCAAATTGAAGAGATATAGGGGTTGATTTACTAAAGGCAAATCCACTTTGCACTACAAGTTCACTTGAAGATGCAGTCGCTTTAGATGTGAGGGGAAGATGTGAAATTAGGGGAAGCTCTGCTGATTTCACCACCCAATCATGTACAAGCAAAAATGCTGTGTTTTATTTTCCTTGCATGTCCCCCTCAGATCTACAGCGACTGCACTTCCAAGTGCACTTATAGTGCAAAGTGAATTTGCCTTTAGTAAATAAACCCCATAGTCCTTTATAGAATGAGTAGATATGAAAGCCAGCCACCACCGAATGTAAGAAGTCTTACCGGAACAAATGGACTCAAATGAGCATACGCCCAATGAGTCACAAAAGCTTGTGGTATAAACACCAATGAATGGATCAATGTATAGCTTAAGCCAAGATGAGAGATGCCTCCACGTATTGAAGAAGGTTCCAACCAGGGTCAGCTCAGAAAAACCAATATTCACAAGTCTCGGTGGGATATGTCTTGACTGGTGAAATAACTGGTGTGGAACCATCAGTTGAGGATAAATTAATACAGAGCTGCAGAGTCCAAATTAGGTTATAATACCATCGGTGTGTTGATCATTTGTGTTGGTGGCGTCCATAGAACCAACTTTTGATTTTTCATGTTCGTGTCCTATAGACTTTAATGGTGTTCGCACAAATTCTTTGCTCGTTCGCAAGTTCTGGTGTGAACCAAACCTGGGGGTGTACTGCTCATCCCTATTAAAGGAACAATGTAGCTACTGGTGTATGCAGGGACCTAAGAGGCTTTACATGAGAGACCCCATAATTGCAAGGAGTGAGAGAGTGATGGAAATAGGATTGGTGGATGTTTTTTGAACAGGATCCACATTAAGAGATCAAGGGGGAGAGGACCACAGGCCTGTGCCTCCAATTTTACCCATTCCAGGCAATAACAGAATGAGTAGATTGGTGCCAACTGCGTCATTGTATACCTGCACTCCTCTACTACTGCTGCCATCTGCTTCTCCTACATACCTACAAACGGAGAGGATCGCAGGCACTCTTACCTCACCGCGCTCTTGGGGCTGTTGTTCCAACCTCAGTGGTCCTTGAACCGCGGCAGTACGAGAGGCCTTCCTCTGCTCGTCAGGCTCTACCAGAAGGTTTGTGACAAGCAGTCACAGTGGCCCTTTATCATGTGACCAATTGTGCCCAATTACAGCTGATTACAGTGTAAACACAATTGCCAGTTATGGACAGTACTTTCCTCACGCGCTGTCACAGTGTGAGAAGAGGAGAGCAGGTAGCCGGAAATCCTGACAGGGGACATGCACACGGATAATCAGGGCACTGATCATCAGTGCTGCCCATCAGTGCAGCCTATCAGTGCCCATCAGTACAGTCTCATCAGCGGACATCAGTGAAGGAGAAAAATTACTTTGTTTCTGTTATAAAATTCTGCAAATAAGAAAGTTTTTTTTCAAAATAAATAAAAAACCCAGTGGTGATTAACCACCTCCCTACAGGCCACTGTATATATACACGTCCTGGCAGGGAGGTTGTTGTACTGGGATCATGGTTGAGACTACAACCATGATCCTGTTGTCATTTTCTTCAACCGGCGATTCTCTTTCATGTAAAAGTATTCCCGAGCAGCTGGGCTGTCTGATCGGCTGCATTGGAGCCCAAAGGAGAGATGAGGGGTCTAATAGACCCCCCATCTCTCCATAAAGAGTACCTGTCATTGCTATTGCTGTCAAAAGGGATGTTTACATTCTTTTTGACAGCAACAGCAATAAAAGTGTTATATTTTTTTTTAAACACTGTAAAAATAAATGATAAAAAAAGAATAAAGAAAAACAAAATAATAAAATTTACAAGCGCCCCCCATCACCCCGTGCTCACATGCAGTGGCGAACGCACATGTCGGTCCCACACACATGTGTAAACAGTGATCGCACCACACGTGAGGTATCATCGTAAACGTCAGCGTGAGAGCAATAATTCTAGCACCAGACCTCCTCTGTAAATCTAAACATGTAACCCGATAAGGCTTTTAAAGCGTCACCTATGGATAATTTAAATTACCGTAGTTTGTTGCCATTCCATGAGCGCGCACAGATTTGAAGAGTGACATGTTGGGTATCTATTTACTCAACATAAGATCATCTTTCACATTGTACAAAAAAAATTGGGCTAACTTTACTGTTTTTTCTTCTACTCATTAAAAGTCTATTTTTTCTAAAAAAAAGGGTTGCGTTTGAAAGACCGCTGTGCAAATACCGTGTGACATAACATATTGCAATGACCGCCATTTTATTCTCTAGGGTCTGTGCTTAAAAAATATATATAATTTTTGGGGGTCCTAAGTAATTTTCTAGTAAAAAAAAAGTAGATTTTTACATGCAAATGAGAAATGTGCAATTAGGACGGCTAAGGTAGAACATGAAAGACACATAGCGGAGAAGAGCAAAAAAAATCCCAAGAAATTCTTTAAGCATGTAAACAGTAAAAAAGGGAGGACAGACCATATTGGCCCCATAAAGAATGAGGAAGGACATCTGCTTACAAAGGATGGGGAGATGGCAAAGGTATTGAATTTATTCTTCTCCTCAGTCTTCACGTGTGAATCGGGGGGCTTCAGTAACCATAACTGCAGTGTTTATCCTCATGACACAACACAGGAAGCACCTCCATGGTTAACAGAGGACAGAATTAAAATTAGACTTGAGAAACTTAACATTAATAAATCACCAGGACCAGATGGCTTGCATCCGAGGGTACTTAGGGAACTCAGTCAAGTGATTGCCAGACCGTTGTTCCTAATTTTTACAGACAGTCTACTGACTGGAATGGTACCAGCTGATTGGAAAAAAGCCAATGTAGCACCAATATTTAAAAAGGGCCCAAAATACATCCCTGGGAATTACAGACCAGTTAGCCTAACATCAATAGTATGTAAACTCTTGGAGGGGATGATAAGGGACTATATACAAGATTTTAGTAATGAGAATGGTATCATTAGCAGTAATCAGCATGGATTCATGAAGAATCGTCCTTGCCAAACCAATCTATTAACCTTCTATGAGGAGGTGAGTTGCCATCTAGATAAAGGAAGGCCTGTAGACGTGGTGTATCTGGATTTTGCAAATGCATTTGACACAGTTCCTTATAAACGTTTACTGTACAAAATAAGGTCCGTTGGCATGGACCATAGGGTGAGTACATGGATTGAAAACTGGCTACAAGGGCGAGTTCAGAGGGTGGTGATAAATGGGGAGTACTCGGAATGGTCAGGGGGGGGGGGGGGTAGTGGGGTTCCCCAGGGTTCTGTGCTGGGCCCAATCCTATTTAATTTGTTCACAAACTACCTGGAGGATGGGATAAACAGTTCAATCTCTGTAATTGCAGACGACACTAAGCTAAGCAGGGCAATAACTTCTCCGCAGGATGTGGAAACCTTGCAAAAAGATCTGAACAAATTAATGGGGTGGGCAACTACATGGCAGATGAGGTTCAATGTAGAAAAATGTAAAATAATGCATTTGGGTGGAAAAAATATGAATGCAATCTATACACTGGGGGTGAACCTCTGGGGGAATCTAGGATGGAAAAGGACCTGGGGGTCGTAGTAGATGATAGACTCAGCAATGGCATGCAATGCCAAGCTGCTGCTAACAAAGCAAACAGAATATTGGCATGCATTAAAAAGGGGATCAACTCCAGAGATAAAACGATAATTCTCATGCTCTACAAGACTCTGGGCCTGCCGCACCTGGAGTATGCTGTCCTGTTCTGGGCACCAGTGCTCAGGAAGAATATACTGGAAATGGAGCGAGTACAAAGAAGGGCAACAAAGCTAATAAAGGGTCTGGAGGATCTTAGTTATGAGGAAAGGTTGCGAGCGCTGAACTTATTCTCTCTGGAGAAGAGCCGCTTGAGAGGGGATATGATTTCAATATACAAATACTGTACTGGTGACCCCACAATAGAAATAAAACTTTTTCACAGAAGAGAGTTTAACAAGACTCGTGGCCACTCATTAAAATTAGAAGAAAAGAGGTTTAACCTTAAACTACGTAGAGGGATCTTTACTGTAATGCCCCGTACACACGGTCGGACATTGATCGGACATTCCGACAACAAAATCCTAGGATTTTTTCCAACGGATGTTGGTTCAAACTTGTCTTGCATACACACGGTCACACAAAGTTGTCCGAAAATCCGATCATTTTGAACGCGGTGACGTAAAACACGTACGTCGGGACTATAAACGGGACAGTAGCCAATAGCTTTCATCTCTTTATTTATTCTGAGCATGCGTGGCACTTTTTGCGTCGGATTTGTGTACACACGATCGGAAATTCCGACAACGGATTTTGTTGTCGGAAAATTTTATAGCCTGCTCTCAAACTTTGTGTGTCGGAAAATCCGATGGAAAATGTGTGATGGAGCCTACACACGGTCGGAATTTCCGACAACAAGGTCCTATCACACATTTTCCGTCGGAAAATCCGACCGTGTGTACGGGGCATAAGAGCGGCAAGGATGTGGAATTCCCTTCCACAGGCGGTGGTCTCAGCGGGGAGCATCGATGGCTTCAAGAAACTATTAGATAAGCACCTGAATGACCGCAACATACAGGGATATACAATGTAATATTGACATATAATCACACATAGGTTGGACTTGTGTCTTTTTTCAACCTCGCCTACTATGTAACTATGTAACTAAGTGTCAGAATTGGCCAGGTATTTGAGGCAGTTAAATACCACCAAAAGAAAGCTCTGTCCCAAAATAATTATAAAAATGTCATATGGGTACAGTGTTGCATGACTGCGCAATTGTCATTATTAGTGCGACAGCACTGAAAGCTGAATATTGGCGAGGTCTGGAAGGGGGTATTAGTGTCCAGTAAGCAAGTGGTTAAATATTTACTTTTTTTTTTTTTAGGTAGTCAAATTAGTCATAAGAGAGAGAGAGAGAGAGAGATATATATATATTTATTTATTTATTTATTTATTTTTTAGCAGAGGCTCTAGAAAATAAAATGGCAGTTGTTGCAATTTTTTTTCATGTCACAAGGTATTTGCTCAGCGTTTTTTTAAAATACACTTTTTGGGGAAAAAATACACTTTAACAAAAAGACCCATACTATATAACCCATTATTTTTTTGCAAAATACGAAAGATGATGTTATGCACAATAGATAGATACCTAAAATGTCATGCTTTAAAATTGTGCACGCGGAATGGAGCCAAACTACGGTACTTAGACCCTTTTCACACTGAGGCGGCTGTAAACGTGCCTGAAAACTGCCTCCCATGCTGCCTGAATGTGAAAGCACTTGGGCTTTCACACTGGGGCGGTGCGCTTGCGGGACGTTAGAAAAAGTCCTGCAAGCAGCATCTTTGGGGCAGTTTGGGAGAGCTGTATACAGCGCTCCCAAAACGCCCTGCCCATTGAAATTAATGTCTAAAAAACAAACAGAATCTTGCGAGCTACCTTGTGAAATTCCAAATGATAATTGGAGCTGATTAAAGGAAAGCTGCTAGCATTGATCACGTCCCATATGCTCGTGCCAAAAAGTTTTATACCAATATAATGCTGCGCTATCCAAATATAATCATACGGTAACTGTACTAAATCATAATGACTGGTTGCAGTTAAATACTGGTGGTGAGATATTCTAATCCTATATAAAAAAATCTAGTGAATCTAATAACGCAATCTTATGCGACTATAAGTTGCGATCATGAACAATTAAAAATTGCAATCCTATGCGATCCTCCCAATGACAACCGGTGTAGGATATACACCTCTATATACACATGTAGCAGTCATATGCGATAGAGAAATTTGCAACCCTGTGCGATAATTGCGATATATTACCGTTTTTAAAAGTTTTATTTTTAAATGACAATATTCCCTAGATTAGGGTACTCACATTTAATAGGTGCTATGAGCGGACCACTCTGTATCAAGCCAAACAAATATAAAGGTGCTGTGCTGATGTGTCCTCTCCCGCTCTGAGAACACTCCACTGTCTCACGTTTGGCTTGATACAGAGTGATGCGCTCATAGCACCTATTTAATGTGAGTACCCTAATATTGGGAATATTGTCATTTTAAATAAAACGTTTAAAACGGTAATACACTATACAGTTTCCTCTGTTCTCCATATGAATATTGCTGCAAGCAACCATCCAAGGATCTAAATGCTGGCATTGAAATGAATGGGCAGTGCTTCCGAAGCGCCTGAAAAGTGATTCGGAAGCACCGCAACACGGGTGCTTTTAACCCCTTCTATGACCGATAGCGGGGGTTAAAAGCGCCCTGCTAGCGGTCAAAAAGCGTCGCTTAAACGGCACTAAATCGCTGCTAAAACGAGCGGCGCTTTCGCGCCAATGCTCAGGCGGCCCCAGTGTGAAAGTAGCCTTATTGCTAGAAATGTTGTTCTCACTCTGGCATTCCCGACGATACCTCACATATGTGGTGCGAATACTAATTACATATGTGGGTGTGACCTACGTATACATTCACCACTGCGTGCACACTGCGTTTCATTATTGATACATTTTTTTATTTTTAAATTGTCCCTTTCATTTTTTTTTTTTTATCACTTTTGGTCCTATGACAAGGAATGTAAATAAGGCATGACAGGTCCTCTTTATGGAGAGATTTGGGGTCAATACGATCCCCCCTATCTGCCCCCTACAATTGAAAGCATCAGATAACCAAAACAAATAAAAAAAACACGGATCTAAAGCTTTAAAAATAAAATAAAAAATTGGCCTTGTTTATATCGGCCTAGGATTGCTACCTGTCTGGGATTCACCTGGACAGTCCGGGTTTTGAATCATGTGTCTGGGTTTCAGTCCGACTAAAACTCGGACACAATATTCAGACAGTAATGTGGCTCAGAACAGGGCTTCACAGGAGGGTGAGGGGGCACGATGCACCCCGCATTACTATTCTTTTTGGAGCACCCAGGTCTGTTAAAATCCTCTAGTGCAGGGGTCTCCAAACTTTCTATAGAAAGGGTCGGTTTACAGTCCTTCAGGCTTTGAGGGGCCGGACTGTGCCTAGTCGGAGTAAACAATGTCCATTATTTGGTATTAGGGGGAGAAATAGTTGGTGTCAGTAGTGCAATAGTGCCCCATTTTTGCTGTCAGTAGAAAGAATTATGCACCATTGTTGGTATAAGTGGCAGGAATTATACCCCATTGTTGGTGTCAATGGCAGGAATAGTGCTTCAAGGGCTGGATAAAAGGCAAGCAAAGGGGCACATCCAGCCCCAGGGCCGCAGTTTGGAGACCACTGCTCTAGTGTATGCTAAAAATTAAAAAAATATGCTGTTTGCCATTAATGTGTTTGGGTTTGGCTTGAAGAAAAAGTGGCAACCCTACATTGGCCATGAACTGGAGGTGACGTCATGCGTGCTCTGGGCATCCTAGGTCCTAGAGATGAGCGGAGGCCACCTTTCCTCTACTAATCTCTATGGCCTGCTGCTGCAACTGCCGGATTGGTTTTTGGGCTTCCCATTGAGCCAGGTGTGGATGCATCTAAAAGCGATCCAGCGGCCAATCAGCCGCTCAGATCACTTTTAAATCGGAAAGAGCGGCGGCTGCAGAAAATTTGAATACCAGAGTTATTGCACCTAATTGTAGCCATAACCCCGTATTACACATTGACATAAATTCCCAGTTAGGCGGACGGCAAACGGTTAAAACTGGTTTGTGCCTTTAGATTAGAGGTGACAAAGGGTTTCAAGGAGATTTCCATTTTTTTTTTTTTACAACATTTTTCTGTTATTGTAAACATAGCAAATCTCACTCGCCACAACTCCTCAATTTATCTTGAAAAGCAAGCGGAGATTTGAATCTGTTGTTGAAATCTGGTTTTCCAGCTACTGCAGTCGGACTCTCTGATGTACCATGAACATATTATTTATGACAGACATGAACCTCAGTAGCACAGAAACTGAATAGTGGGAGAAAATGTACCTTTTTTTTTTTTTTTTTAGTTTATGAGGGGCCTGGGTCACTTTGTGTGCTGAAAACCTTTTAATATAAATTCAGTTTACCCAAAGAACAAGGCCGTCTGCCATTATGTGCTCCAGATGTGGCAGCAAAATATTCCCCCAACTCAGGTCTGCAGTTATCAGTCTGCAATTTTCTGGCACAATGTTTTCCACGTCTGCCTCTATTTGCTCAAGCACACTGCAGCACAAGTGAGAACAACACATTGCCGTTCTGTGAGTTTAATCAATTTGTTCTGTTTTTTTTTTTTTTTTCTTTGGTCAGTGCCAGTAAAATAAACAGACAGCAATAGCACAGACTGAAAGATCTGCAGTCTTTCTAGCTTAGGGGGAAGTTTTAATTTGATGCCAGTTATTTAGCTGCAAAAGGCATGATACACCCTTTATTATGGCTAAATAATTTATAGCCTCTCCAAAAGTAGGCGGTAAAAACAGACAGCTACTCAACACAACAATTTAGTCTAAAGCTTGACCGCCAACTGATGGGGGCACTCGGAAATAATTGTCATCTGTTTTTATTAGGATTTGTTTAGCGTAAAAAGCATTTGACATTTTCAACTCACTTGATGTATTAAGCTTAACTATTTCAATAGCATGTGAAAGTGTGATCAAGCTATTCTGATCTGATGTAGCGAGTGTGACCAACCCTATAAAGTCCCTATAAAGAGTAAAGAATATATTTGGCAAACCTTAGATGCTGCTACGAAGAACAGGGTGCCTGGAAGCGACATGGAGGTATTATTATTATTATTATTATTATTATTATTATTAATATTATACAGGATTTATATAGTGCCAATAGTTTGTCCAGTGCTATACAACATTCTGGCAGACAGTACACTTACAATACAAATCAATACATGAGGAATCAGAGGGCCCCGCTCGTTCCTTACCACAAAGATGTAGGCCAAAACATCAAACCACCAGTATGCAGATAAAAATTATCTCTATTCCACATGGAGTTAAATGTTGTAGCACAAAGCCGATTGCCAAAATGTGCTACAACTGCAATGAACTAGCGTAACAAACATCCCACTGATTAGTATTTTGCCATGTATCGCCATTAAGGCTTTCACATACTGTACTTTCAACCATGGGCACCATTAGATACCATGGGGCCCGTACAGCCTGCCTGATATTTCCACCCTCCCTTTGGCCATGCAGAGGAGAAAGGAGAAGAATGAGGTGACGAGCATAGAAGTGAATTGTGGGTGTGGTTAACGTGCATCAATAGCGTGTGAGGCTTACAAAATGTGAGTCTACGTACAGATAGCAGGGGTCAGAAGTATGAAATGTACAGGGGGGTCAGAGGTATGTAATGTGCAGGGGTCAGAGGTATGTAATGTGCAGAGTGCAGGGGTCAGAGGTATGTAATGTGCAGAGTGCAGGGGTCAGAGGTATGTAATGTACAGAGTGCAGGGGTCAGAGGTATGTAATGTGCAGAGTGCGGTGGTCAGAGGTATGTAATGTGCAGAGTACAGGGAGTCAGAGGTATGTAATGTGCAGAGTACAGGGGGTCAGAGGTATGTAATGTGCAGAGTGCAGGGGTCAGAGGTATGTAATGTGCAGGGGTCAGAGGTATGTAATGTGCAGAGTGCAGGGGTCAGAGGTATGTCATGTGCAGAGTGCAGGGGTCAGAGGTATGTAATGTGCAGAGTGCGGTGGTCAGAGGTATGTAATGTGCAGAGTACAGGGGGTCAGAGGTATGTAATGTGCAGAGTGCAGGGGTCAGAGGTATGTAATGTGCAGAGTACAGGGGTCAGAGATATGTAATGTGCAGAGTACAGGGGGTCAGAGGTATGTAATGTGTAGAGTACATGGGGTCAGAAGTATGTAATGTGCAGAGTGCAGGGGTCAGAGGTACATAATGTGCAGAGTACAGGGGTCAGAGGTAAGTAATGTGCAGAGTGCAGGGGTCAGAGGTATGTAATGTGCAGAGTACAGGGGGTCGGAGGTATGTAATGTGCAGAGTACAGGGGGTCGGAGGTATGTAATGTGCAGAGTACAGGGGGTCAGAGGTATGTAATGTGCAGAGTGCAGGGGTCAGAGGTATGTAATGTGCAGAGTACAGGGGGTTAGAGGTATGTAATGTGTAGAGTACAGGGTGTCAGAGGTATGTAATGTGCAGAGTACATGGGGTCAGAGGTATGTAATGTGCAGAGTACAGGGGTCAGAGGTATGTAATGTGAAGAGTGCAGGGGTCAGGACTTGGTAATGCACAGAGTAGATGCAAGCTCCAATGCAGAAATTTAATAAACGTACATTTTCATATTAATGTGAGTGCATTTATTACATTTTTGCAAAAGGCAGAATTTGCTTTTAAAGAACAGTCCAGTATTCAGACTGAGGTGGTCAGGAGTATGTTACATACAGTCTACATTACGGAATGCAGAGGATGAGATTGTCTAAAGCAGTACTAGTATTGCTTGTACTTGCCACAATGTGCAAGTATGCAGAGCATGCTTCCATATTATGGCAGATTCACTTGTCTGTAACAGAAAGAAAACTGCGCTAGAAAAAACAAAACTCAGTGTGTGCACACATATAGTTTTAAGTCCATCCGTAGCATATACACAGGTGTCAATTATCAGTCCGTGCAGAGTTCACAAAGGTATCTATCCACATCTTCAATCAAGGTGACAACACACTTATAACCACCGCAGAAACAAGTGTAGAAGATAGGACAGTCCTCCACCTATAAGCCAACTGCCTCTTACCAGCTCCCTTGATCTCTGGTAAGGAGATCACAAACGCTTTTTAGCTTATGACCCAGCTACAGTCTTGGGATGGAACATCAGATAAAGTCTCCGTGGTTTCCTTAAATAAGTCTCATCAGCATATCCATGGGCCAGTCATATGAGAAAAAGAAAAGCTTCCATAGTGTATAACGTCTAAAACTTTTATTATTAAAAAAGTAATGCACTTACATCAATCCGGATTAATAAGGCATCAATCAGAAAACAAGCCGGCCGGCTCTCTAAAAACACACGCCCGTAACTTCCGGGACTGCGTGTTGGTATGTTGGTGGCGTCAGCACGCCGCTCTCCCTACGCCGTTTCGTCAAACCTGACGTCGTCCAGGGGCACGGGCGGCGTGCTGATCACCACCAGTTATATCCTTATTCATCAGAAGAAGGACCGCCCAATCCTGAGGTCCGAGCTGTCCGTGATGCAAGTGCCGCCATATTGCAATGGGGCAGATGCCAGTGAATTGCCAGGGAGACGTTCCGGTATTTAATGGGTATTCTCCCTTAGCCTAAAGTGAAAATGTATATACTCTACTTGTATTTTATGGATAAAGAGGGGGCAAAACTCAAGATATGCACCTCTCTTTCACATAAATATTACTATCAGTGCCGATACTATGAGATCAGCAGAGCGGAGTGGTGGCATCTAGTGGTCAGATTCCAGATTACATGTTTAATTGCCTTGAATGTGACTACTAGATCTAAACATAGGAATCTGAAAGCATAAATATTAGCACATATAATAGAATATATATTAAACTGCCCCACCACTGTAGAAAAAAGAAAGAAAAAAGAAAAACTACAAAAAATAAAATAAAAAATAATGATAAATAATTAAAAAATGATTAAAATACGGGTGCACTTCAGCTCCATAGATCATCTGTTGTCTGGCCACAGAAAATATTGAGCACTCTTCTAGATACTAGAAAAGGCAGAATGGGCACAAAAACAACCACAATGGCACAACCCCTACTTAATAGGGATTACTTGTCATGTCTAGGGTTAAGTTTGTGAAAAACCACATTGTAAAGTGTAACATACCAGAAAAAATGCAAAATAAAATAAAGAAATAATACAAAATGGACCTCAATGTATACCTCCCACCCTCACGGTGCCACAGGGAACTCAGGACTGGTTCACATATAGTTTCCCTAACTGTTATCGATAAAAGAGTTGACATCTGTGTCTATATTGAGGCCATAAGGAGTGTAACATCGTACTCTATGGATCCACGCCATTTCCATCTTGGATAGTTCCCTGACTAAAGATCCGCCTCTCCAGTGTGCTTCATACTTATCTATTGCTAGAAAGATTGTGTTGGCCGGGTCCCGATTGTGGACCATATCATAATGTTTGGAAACGGAATGGAATTTAAAGCCTGTTTTGATGTTGGTTATGTGTTCCCCGAGACGGACCTGCATGGTGCGTTTGGTTCTGCCTATGTGTTGGAAACCGCATGGGCATTGGAGCAGGTACACTACCCCAGTGGAACTACATGTTATGAATGGTTCTATTTTGTGCTCCCTAGAGGTACTAGTAGAAGCAAATGATACTGTTTTCTTGTTTTTAATTAGATTGAGCTTACAAACTTGGCACCTACGGCATTGGTGGTAGCCAGAGAGACCTTGGAAGAAGGACAGTCTTTTACCAGGAGGGTCAACTACATTTGGGGCAATAATGTTCCTCAACGAGGGAGCCCCTCTAAATATTACCTGAGGTTTTTTTAGGTAAAAAAGTATTGATCAGTCCATCGTTGCCCAACAGGTGTCAATGTTTACTGATAATTTTTTTGATTTGGTAATGCTGAGTTGAATAGGAAGTGATGAAGGGGATGACAGGACTCTCATTCTTTCTTTTGGGGGCCATATCTAAAAGTTCTGATCTGTCCCGTCTTTCTACTTGCTCTATGAGGATCTCCAGTGGCTCACCATCATACCCCTTCTCCAGGAACCTCTTTTTCAGAATGTTTGCTTGAACTCTAAAGTCTTCCACATTTGAACAGTTACGCCTCATCCTGACAAACTGGCTCATAGGTACCGACTTAAGCCAGCTATCCTTATGGCAACTATCAAGGGGTATAAATGCATTTCGATCAGTCTTTTTGAAAAAAGTGATCGTTTTGAAAGAGTCTAATTCCCTATAGATGGTCAAATCTAAAAAATTGATCTTTTCTTGGCTGGCTTCATGCACAAACCTTATCCCCCTTTCATTGTTGTTGATATGGGAGAAAAACTCATCCAGCTCGGGAATAGATCCTTCCCAAAGGAGGAGGACATCATCTATATACCTGGCCCAAAAGACCAGGTGTGGACTACGGTCCTTATAGATGACGTCCTCCTCCCACTTGGCCATGAAAAGATTAGCCAAGCTAGGGGCGTACTTAGCGCCCATAGCAACCCCTCTTTGCTGACGATAGTACTCCTGATTGTACCAAAAATAATTATGGTTCGCCGCAAAGTCCAATAGCTCCATGATATAGTCCTGCTGTTTAATTGGAATTTTGGAGAGTGCATTAAGAAAATGCTTAACAGCTGCAAATCCCAACTGATGTGGAATTATGGTGTATAATGAAGTTACATCCGCTGTAACCAACCATGTTCGACTATTGGGTTTCAGCTGAGACAGTAAGTGTATCACGTGCTTAGTGTCCTTTATGTAAGAAGGCATTTGCTGTACTAGGGGTTGCAAAAAGAAGTCTATGTACTTGCCCACCCGGGACGTGACCGAATCGATGCCACTGACTATGGGTCGTCCCGGGGGGCAAGTCAGACTCTTATGGATTTTGGGCAAACAATACAGTATCGGGACCCGTGGAGCCTTGGGGACCAAGAAGGTTCTCTCTTTATCATTGAGTATCCCTTCCTGGTACCCCTTGGTTACTAATTTTTCTAAGTCACTCTTATATTTGATCACTGGGTTGCCCGGTAAGAGGATATACGTGTCTTGATCGCCTACAATGTTAGACATTTCCTGTAAATAGTCTCTCCTATCAAGAATTACTATCCCCCCACCTTTATCTGCAGGCCGGATAACAATTCCCCTATTATTACACAGGGAATCCAATCCTTCCTTCAGTGTATTATTGATCTTATGATTAACCACTTTAAGGGAATCCAGATCTCGAAGGACCACATCCCTAAATACCCTTAGAGAAGGTGCCAAAGAACCAGGAGGATTAAAAGTGGAAGCATTGGCTAACCCAGTATGTTGATACTCCTGCTGGACCGATGGTCTTGACCCATCAGGAATGTTGGCGAAATGTCTTTTGATGTTGATCCTTCTGACGTATTTGTGAACGTCCATGTATGTTTGGAATTTATTTAATTTTTTTGGAGGTGCAAATTTTAAACCCTTATTTAGTAGCGCCAGTTCCGATTGAGTCAGAACCTGAGTGCTAAGATTAAAGATGCCATCCCCCGTTATACTTTTTTCTTTTTTGGATCTTGCTTTCCTCCCCCCTCTGGTTCCTCTTTGTTTTCTACGGGCCTTTTTAATCCCTGATTGGATCTGGGAAAACCCCAAGGGTGTGATTCCTGATTCCTACCATAGGTACTAGCAGGGTGGTCCCTTACTGACCTGTAGTATCCTTGTTCGTAATTGGGATAGTCACCTCTATCATATTGCGTGGGACCTACTCTATCCCTTAGAGGATAAAAGCGGTTATGAGTGTCAACCCCATAATCCACTTCATCCTCATCCCCCTCACTCTCAAAATGCTGGGGATTCTCAGCATGATGGTACTGCCTAGATGGTGTGTCATATCCATACTCATTGTATCTTGGTTGATTGCGATCATTATCAGAATATGGAATTGTCCTATAACTCTGATATTGATTTTGATTGTGTTGTTGTACCTGTCTGCGTTCCCGATTTGCATTAGGATTATGTTGTTGGTAACCACCACCCTTACGTGTATGCTGGCTTCCCCTATTGGGGACTGGTGCTCTCTGGGGTGATTGATAGGATACTCGTCTATCTTTTTTAGTCTGTTTGGGTTTAAATTTTTTGGGGGTTCTCTGAGAGACAATCCTAGACGGAAGATGTTGGCTCTGAACGGGGAGTTGTGTTGGAACATCACTTCCCTGCACAGTAACCTCCATGGTGGGTTCTTGACCTCCACTTGCTTCCATAGCTAGTTTCCTCTGCCAGGCAAACACACTGTTAGCTTGATAATCCCCATAATCCCTATTGTATTTCTTTCTTTTTTTGAATTTCTGTTCTTTTTCTTCCTTATCCAATGTTTTTAATAAATTACTGGTTCTTTCTTTGTATTCCTCCCCTTCTTTGTGGGGCAAAAGACTATCCTTGAGAATTTTAATCTCCCCGTCCAGTCTAGTCAATTTGCTCTTTTTTCTGTCCACCAGAAACCTTAGGAAATTGACTCCTGCCTCATTGAAGTAACGGAACCATTCCTCCAGTTCCGATTCACCTTTCTGAGGACATACTTCCCATCTAAGGCTTCTTGGGACCATACCGATCTTAATGTAAGTCTCCAAGAAAGCCACATCCCATTGAGTATGTATTTCCGAGATTGTTAAATTTTTTTTAATCGTACAAAAAGACCGCCAAGGTCATTTTCTCTTTCATTGTATACTTCAAATACACCTTCTGTGCTAACCACCTTAGCCGCCCTGTATTCAAAGATATCCATTGTAGGTGCTATCAGAAGGTATTACAAAATCCTTAAGTAATATCTAATGTAATAGTTGATATAGTCAGGTGGGTACAAAAAACCAACAGATGCGTGCAAAATGAATCCGTCAGATCTGTAATATACAAATAAGTATATCTGACTGCTGCTGTATAAGTTGTATCTCCAGTTCAAATAGCAAAATGTATAGAAAATACAGCGCTGTCAGTAAAAATTATATGACATGCAAAATATAATCTGCTGTCTGTACACGTAATTAAGCTGCAGTTAAAAAATATGGGATACCCACATTAAACAAGATAGTAACAGAAAGAAAACTGCGCTAGAAAAAACAAAACTCAGTGTGTGCACACATATAGTTTTAAGTCCATCCGTAGCATATACACAGGTGTCAATTATCAGTCCGTGCAGAGTTCACAAAGGTATCTATCCACATCTTCAATCAAGGTGACAACACACTTATAACCACCGCAGAAACAAGTGTAGAAGATAGGACAGTCCTCCACCTATAAGCCAACTGCCTCTTACCAGCTCCCTTGATCTCTGGTAAGGAGATCACAAACGCTTTTTAGCTTATGACCCAGCTACAGTCTTGGGATGGAACATCAGATAAAGTCTCCGTGGTTTCCTTAAATAAGTCTCATCAGCATATCCATGGGCCAGTCATATGAGAAAAAGAAAAGCTTCCATAGTGTATAACGTCTAAAACTTTTATTATTAAAAAAGTAATGCACTTACATCAATCCGGATTAATAAGGCATCAATCAGAAAACAAGCCGGCCGGCTCTCTAAAAACATACGCCTGTAACTTCCGGGACTGCGTGTTGGTATGTTGGTGGCGTCAGCATGCCGCTCTCCCTACGCCGTTTCGTCAAACCTGACGTCGTCCAGGGGCACGGGCGGCGTGCTGATCACCACCAGTTATATCCTTATTCATCAGAAGAAGGACCGCCCAATCCTGAGGTCCGAGCTGTCCGTGATGCAAGTGCCGCCATATTGCAATGGGGCAGATGCCAGTGAATTGCCAGGGAGACGTTCCGGTATTTAATGGGTATTCTCCCTTAGCCTAAAGTGGTGATTCACCAAAAAAAAAAAAATTAGATGTCAGCAGCTGCAAATACTGCAGCTGCTGACTTTTAAAATAAGGACACTTACCTGTCCCGGGGTCCAGCGATGTCGGCACCCGAGACCGAGCCGTCCCTCGATCCTCGGGTGCTGCCGCCGCCATTCACACTGAGGGAATCAGGAAGCGAAGCGTTGCCGCTTCACTGCCCGGTTCCCTACTGCGCATGCGCGAGTCGCGCTGCGCGTCTTCACTGGTCCCCGTTGTGTTGTGGGAACTGTGTATTTCCCACAACACAACGGGGGTGGGCGGGGAGTCTGCGGCTAGCTGCGGCTAGCTGTACCCGGAAGTGGGTGCAGATACCTGTATTATACAGGTATCTGCACCCCCCTCCCCCCTGAAAGGTGCCAATTGTGACACCGGAGGGGGGGAGGAATCCGATGAGCGGAAGTTCCACTTTAGGGTGGAACTCCGCTTAAAGTGAAAATGTATATACTCTACTTGTATTTTATGGATAAAGAGGGGGCAAAACTCAAGATATGCACCTCTCTTTCACATAAATATTACTATCAGTGCCGATACTATGAGATCAGCAGAGCGGAGTGGTGGCATCTAGTGGTCAGATTCCAGATTACATGTTTAATTGCCTTGAATGTGACTACTAGATCTAAACATAGGAATCTGAAAGCATAAATATTAGCACATATAATAGAATATATATTAAACTGCCCCACCACTGTAGAAAAAAGAAAGAAAAAAGAAAAACTACAAAAAATAAAATAAAAAATAATGATAAATAATTAAAAAATGATTAAAATACGGGTGCACTTCAGCTCCATAGATCATCTGTTGTCTGGCCACAGAAAATATTGAGCACTCTTCTAGATACTAGAAAAGGCAGAATGGGCACAAAAACAACCACAATGGCACAACCCCTACTTAATAGGGATTACTTGTCATGTCTAGGGTTAAGTTTGTGAAAAACCACATTGTAAAGTGTAACATACCAGAAAAAATGCAAAATAAAATAAAGAAATAATACAAAATGGACCTCAATGTATACCTCCCACCCTCACGGTGCCACAGGGAACTCAGGACTGGTTCACATATAGTTTCCCTAACTGTTATCGATAAAAGAGTTGACATCTGTGTCTATATTGAGGCCATAAGGAGTGTAACAGCGTACTCTATGGATCCACGCCATTTCCATCTTGGATAGTTCCCTGACTAAAGATCCGCCTCTCCAGTGTGCTTCATACTTATCTATTGCTAGAAAGATTGTGTTGGCCGGGTCCCGATTGTGGACCATATCATAATGTTTGGAAACGGAATGGAATTTAAAGCCTGTTTTGATGTTGGTTATGTGTTCCCCGAGACGGACCTGCATGGTGCGTTTGGTTCTGCCTATGTATTGGAAACCGCATGGGTTTCCCAATCAGGGATTAAAAAGGCCCGTAGAAAACAAAGAGGAACCAGAGGGGGGAGGAAAGCAAGATCCAAAAAAGAAAAAAGTATAACGGGGGATGGCATCTTTAATCTTAGCACTCAGGTTCTGACTCAATCGGAACTGGCGCTACTAAATAAGGGTTTAAAATTTGCACCTCCAAAAAAATTAAATAAATTCCAAACATACATGGACGTTCACAAATACGTCAGAAGGATCAACATCAAAAGACATTTCGCCAACATTCCTGATGGGTCAAGACCATCGGTCCAGCAGGAGTATCAACATACTGGGTTAGCCAATGCTTCCACTTTTAATCCTCCTGGTTCTTTGGCACCTTCTCTAAGGGTATTTAGGGATGTGGTCCTTCGAGATCTGGATTCCCTTAAAGTGGTTAATCATAAGATCAATAATACACTGAAGGAAGGATTGGATTCCCTGTGTAATAATAGGGGAATTGTTATCCGGCCTGCAGATAAAGGTGGGGGGATAGTAATTCTTGATAGGAGAGACTATTTACAGGAAATGTCTAACATTGTAGGCGATCAAGACACGTATATCCTCTTACCGGGCAACCCAGTGATCAAATATAAGAGTGACTTAGAAAAATTAGTAACCAAGGGGTACCAGGAAGGGATACTCAATGATAAAGAGAGAACCTTCTTGGTCCCCAAGGCTCCACGGGTCCCGATACTGTATTGTTTGCCCAAAATCCATAAGAGTCTGACTTGCCCCCCGGGACGACCCATAGTCAGTGGCATCGATTCGGTCACGTCCCGGGTGGGCAAGTACATAGACTTCTTTTTGCAACCCCTAGTACAGCAAATGCCTTCTTACATAAAGGACACTAAGCACGTGATACACTTACTGTCTCAGCTGAAACCCAATAGTCGAACATGGTTGGTTACAGCGGATGTAACTTCATTATACACCATAATTCCACATCAGTTGGGATTTGCAGCTGTTAAGCATTTTCTTAATGCACTCTCCAAAATTCCAATTAAACAGCAGGACTATATCATGGAGCTATTGGACTTTGCGGCGAACCATAATTATTTTTGGTACAATCAGGAGTACTATCGTCAGCAAAGAGCGGTTGCTATGGGCGCTAAGTACGCCCCTAGCTTGGCTAATCTTTTCATGGCCAAGTGGGAGGAGGACGTCATCTATAAGGACCGTAGTCCACACCTGGTCTTTTGGGCCAGGTATATAGATGACCTCCTCCTCCTTTGGGAAGGATCTATTCCCGAGCTGGATGAGTTTTTCTCCCATATCAACAACAATGAAAGGGGGATAAGGTTTGTGCATGAAGCCAGCCAAGAAAAGATCAATTTTTTAGATTTGACCATCTATAGGGAATTAGACTCTTTCAAAACGATCACTTTTTTCAAAAAGACTGATCGAAATGCATTTATACCCCTTGATAGTTGCCATAAGGATAGCTGGCTTAAGTCGGTACCTATGAGCCAGTTTGTCAGGATGAGGCGTAACTGTTCAAATGTGGAAGACTTTAGAGTTCAAGCAAACATTCTGAAAAAGAGGTTCCTGGAGAAGGGGTATGATGGTGAGCCACTGGAGATCCTCATAGAGCAAGTAGAAAGACGGGACAGATCAGAACTTTTAGATATGGCCCCCAAAAGAAAGAAAGAGAGTCCTGTCATCCCCTTCATCACTTCCTATTCAACTCAGCATTACCAAATCAAAAAAATTATCAGTAAACATTGGCACCTGTTGGGCAACGATGGACTGATCAATACTTTTTTACCTAAAAAACCTCAGGTAATATTTAGAGGGGCTCCCTCGTTGAGGAACATTATTGCCCCAAATGTAGTTGACCCTCCTGGTAAAAGACTGTCCTTCTTCCAAGGTCTCTCTGGCTACCACCAATGCCGTAGGTGCCAAGTTTGTAAGCTCAATCTAATTAAAAACAAGAAAACAGTATCATTTGCTTCTACTAGTACCTCTAGGGAGCACAAAATAGAACCATTCATAACATGTAGTTCCACTGGGGTAGTGTACCTGCTCCAATGCCCATGCGGTTTCCAATACATAGGCAGAACCAAACGCACCATGCAGGTCCGTCTCGGGGAACACATAACCAACATCAAAACAGGCTTTAAATTCCATTCCGTTTCCAAACATTATGATATGGTCCACAATCGGGACCCGGCCAACACAATCTTTCTAGCAATAGATAAGTATGAAGCACACTGGAGAGGCGGATCTTTAGTCAGGGAACTATCCAAGATGGAAATGGCGTGGATCCATAGAGTACGATGTTACACTCCTTATGGCCTCAATATAGACACAGATGTCAACTCTTTTATCGATAACAGTTAGGGAAACTATATGTGAACCAGTCCTGAGTTCCCTGTGGCACCGTGAGGGTGGGAGGTATACATTGAGGTCCATTTTGTATTATTTCTTTATTTTATTTTGCATTTTTTCTGGTATGTTACACTTTACAATGTGGTTTTTCACAAACTTAACCCTAGACATGACAAGTAATCCCTATTAAGTAGGGGTTGTGCCATTGTGGTTGTTTTTGTGCCCATTCTGCCTTTTCTAGTATCTAGAAGAGTGCTCAATATTTTCTGTGGCCAGACAACAGATGATCTATGGAGCTGAAGTGCACCCGTATTTTAATCATTTTTTAATTATTTATCATTATTTTTTATTTTATTTTTTGTAGTTTTTCTTTTTTCTTTCTTTTTTCTACAGTGGTGGGGCAGTTTAATATATATTCTATTATATGTGCTAATATTTATGCTTTCAGATTCCTATGTTTAGATCTAGTAGTCACATTCAAGGCAATTAAACATGTAATCTGGAATCTGACCACTAGATGCCACCACTCCGCTCTGCTGATCTCATAGTATCGGCACTGATAGTAATATTTATGTGAAAGAGAGGTGCATATCTTGAGTTTTGCCCCCTCTTTATCCATAAAATACAAGTAGAGTATATACATTTTCACTTTAGGCTAAGGGAGAATATCCATTAAATACCGGAACGTCTCCCTGGCAATTCACTGGCATCTGCCCCATTGCAATATGGCGGCACTTGCATCACGGACAGCTCGGACCTCAGGATTGGGCGGTCCTTCTTCTGATGAATAAGGATATAACTGGTGGTGATCAGCACGCCGCGCGTGCCCCTGGACGACGTCAGGTTTGACGAAACGGCGTAGGGAGAGCGGCGTGCTGACGCCACCAACATACCAACACGCAGTCCCGGAAGTTACGGGCGTGTGTTTTTAGAGAGCCGGCCGGCTTGTTTTCTGATTGATGCCTTATTAATCCGGATTGATGTAAGTGCATTACTTTTTTAATAATAAACGTTTTAGACGTTATACACTATGGAAGCTTTCCTTTTTCTCATATGACTGGCCCATGGATATGCTGATGAGACTTATTTAAGGAAACCACGGAGACTTTATCTGATGTTCCATCCCAAGACTGTAGCTGGGTCATAAGCTAAAAAGCGTTTGTGATCTCCTTACCAGAGATCAAGGGAGCTGGTAAGAGGCAGTTGGCTTATAGGTGGAGGACTGTCCTATCTTCTACACTTGTTTCTGCGGTGGTTATAAGTGTGTTGTCACCTTGATTGAAGATGTGGATAGATACCTTTGTGAACTCTGCACGGACTGATAATTGACACCTGTGTATATGCTACGGATGGACTTAAAACTATATGTGTGCACACACTGAGTTTTGTTTTTTCTAGCGCAGTTTTCTTTCTGTTACTATCTTGTTTAATGTGGGTATCCCATATTTTTTAACTGCAGCTTAATTACGTGTACAGACAGCAGATTATATTTTGCATGTCATATAATTTTTACTGACAGCGCTGTATTTTCTATACATTTTGAGATTCACTTGTCTGTTTACACTCCTCCAGCGATTGCAGACCTGAGTTGTGCTTTGTAGCTCTGTCCTCTAGAATCTCCGTTTTTTTCAGCCACTTCTTTTGGGATCCGCGGCACTCCTCTTTAGCTATTAGGCAGCAAATGTGCCGCAGACAATGTACAGTAATTAAAATCTTGCTAAAGGGATATAAAAAAGGATTCTCTCTTTATTCTTATTTTTTTAATCAAAAGCGAACAAATAGACCATCTCTTAGCACATGAATATATTCCCCCCACCCCAAAGGAACGTCACCCCTCCAGCAAAGCCCCCCCCCCTCAGTAGAAATCCCCTTGAGAAGCACAAAAAAAAATGTGAACATGTTTTTTCAATAGATGCATCAGCCTAATAAAATACTTTTCCACCACAGTCTCCATTGGGGTGAGCTAAACCCCAAACAATCAGTAAAATACAACACTGAAATACCTTTTTTTAGCCCAATTCCCGTGCAAACGTTTTTATTTTGTTTTGGATAGAGCAAAGAAACGTTGGAAACGCTATTAGGTTTTTGTTGCTGTTTGTTTACCCTACCAGAGGGAGCAATTTCCTTCCACAAAGGGGAAACATGTCTGAAACACAGAACACAGTTTTAGCAGAGTGGAGAACAAAAGTGTACATTGCAGGTTACCAAACCTACGATGTGGTGGCTGCATTGTTTTATTTAAGGCTTTTTTTCTTTTATTTTTAGTAACACTATCCATGGAGGAGCAGCATTATTAACCTATGAGAGGATGTATGGTGGGACTACAGAACACAATGATATAGGGAGGGGGCTGTTCTGCAGAACACAAAAAAAAAAAAAAAAAGGGAAATGTGTGAACTGATTACTCAGCGGAGGAAGGCAGACAGCATAGGAAGTTAGGAGAAAAGATGCACAATATCATATCGCCTGACGCCTGTGTTTTTTTTTGTTTTTTTTTTAAATTAACATCTGCACTGCATTACAATCAGAGGAGCACAGAGGAGATTTGCAGGATATTTTAGATTCTGGATGTCTCAGTAGCCTCCCTTGGCGGTTTTCCCGAGTGTGGCTCGGGGTTAAAATTCAGGACCATTAGCGGTAACCCCGAGCCACACTCGGGATTACATCGCAGGATCCTGGTGTGGCTTTACTTACCTTGTCCCCGGGACCCTGCGATATCCCCCGCAGTGTCCGTGGGCTCCGTTCTCTGCCCGAAGCCTCTCCGTGCCAGGCTCCGTTCCCTGCGAGCGTCGCGACGCACGGGGCGGAGCCTGGCGGCAAATTAAAAAAATTGTAAAAATCATAACACATACAGTACTGTAATCTTACAGATTACTGTATGAAATGATTTCACATCCCTTTTGTCCCCAGTGCTTTGGCCCATGCCCTGCATGCAGTTTTATGTTATATATACTGTTCTTTCTGCCTGGAAACTGGAGATTGTCCATAGCAACCAAAAAGTGTCCCTTTACGTGAAAAGTGGCTTTAGACCAGCTAGAAAACAGCGATAGTAAATTAGAACACTTGCAGAATTGAGCGATAGTGAATCATGGGGAAATTTATTTTATTTATTTATTTATTTATTTTTTTTAATTATTTATTTTTATTTATTATATTATAATTTATGTTTTTGTGTTTCAAACTTTATCATACCCGGGATATCTACTAGACTCTTGTTTGCACAGATTTAAGTGTGTTATTGTTAAGAATTACAGACCTACAATATAAAACGCCAAATTTCCATGCAAAATAATTGTACCGCTTTCAGCACCTAAAATCAGAAACAATCATACCGCCAGGGAGGTTAAAGAGATCCTGTCACCAAAAAATTATTACACATTACTTTTTGCCCCCCCCCCCCCCCCCATGTAATGAAAAAAAAGTAAAAAATTTAAAAAGTTACACCGAGGCACATCAATGCAGCTGCCATGCCACATCTAATGATTGGTAAGCTGTGATATATTACATTCTGGGTTTTGGGTTTAATTACTGCTGAAACAAAACACAAAAGAAGAGAGCGGAAAGCCGCCTTAGTGTAACTCGGCATTAAATTAATATGGTAAAGTTAAAAACACAGTAATGGTCAAACTCACATTGTGTGAAGATAGATACAGCATAAGAATTCCACTGTGGCCGCACTCCTTTACCCACCTCAAGACCCCGACAGGGGAAGGGGGAGCCGTGGACTTTCAACCAAGCTGATGGATCCTGGCAGCACATCCGAGGCCATCCACCACCATAGCTTCCAACTGTCCCTGATTTGGAGCAATGTTCCGCTGTCCCTCATTCCTCCTCATTTGTCCCTCATTTTGGTCTGATCTATATAGATATATATAAAATGCACTTTCTATCTATCAAAGTGATGTTTACATTCAGGCCCGGACTGCGACAAAAAATAGGCCCGGGCATTTGGGATTGAGCAGCCCATAACATGTTAACTGGTCCCTTCCCCACTCTCCACCCTGACGGCTCCCCGGGGAGAGGGGAGGGGGTACCTGGCAGAGGTGTGGGGGGGGGGGAGCCGAGGGGGGACCAGGAAAGAGCATGGGGGGGTGGATAGCACAGGGGGGCAGCGGAGAGTATGTGGGGGGGATGTAGAGAGCACAGGGGGCAGCAGAGAGCCAGGGTGGCGGAGAGCATGCAGGAGTGTTGAGAGCACGGGGGGTGGCGGAGAGCATGGAGGGAGGTGAAGAGCCTGGGGGTGGCGGAGAGCAGGGGGGGATGTGAAGAGCACAGAGGGGGTAGTGGAGAGCACAGGGGTGGTGGCGGAGAGCATGGGGGGGAGGTGGGGAGCACAGGGGGGCAGAAGAGGGCCTAGGGGAATGTGGAGAGCACAGGGGGTTTGCGGAGAGCATGGGGGGGCGGAGAGCCCAGGGGGGTGGTGGAGAGCATGGGGGAATGTGGAGAGCACAGGGGAGGTGGCGGAGAGCATGGGGGGTGGTGGAGAGCATGGGGGAATGTGGAGAGCCCGGGGGGTGGCAGAGAGCATGGGGGGAGGTGGAGAGCATGGGGGAATGTGAAGAGCCCAGGGGGGGTGGTGGAGAGCATGGAGGGAGGTGGAGAGCCCAGGGGGTGGCAGAGAGCAGGGGGGGAAAAGTGAAGAGCACAGGGGGTGGCGGAGAGCACAGGGGTGGTGGTGGAGAGCATGGGGGGAGGTGGAGAGCATGGGGGGAGGTGGAGAGCATGGGGGAATGTGGAGAGCACAGGGGGGCAGAAGACGGCCTAGGGGAATGTGGAGAGCACAGGGGGGAGAGCATGGGGGGGTGGACAGTCCAGGGGGGTGGCGAAGAGCGCAGGGGTGGTGGCGGAGAGCATGGGGGGAGGTGGAAAGCATAAGGGGATTGTGGAGAGCCTAGGGGAGGAATGTGAAGAGCACAGGGGGGTGGCGGAAAGCACAGGGGTGGTGGCGGAGAGCATGGGGGGAGGTGGAGAGCATGGGGGAATGTGGAGAGCACAGGGGGGCAGAAGAGGGCCTAGGGGAATGTGGAGAGCACAGGGGGGGGCAGAGAGCATGGGGGGAGGTGGAAAGCATGAGGGGATTGTGGAGAGCCCAAGGGGGTGGCAGAGAGCATGGGGGGAGGTGGAAAGCATAAGGGGATTGTGGAGAGCCTAGGGGGGGAATGTGAAGAGCACAGGGGGGTGGCGGAAAGCACAGGGGTGGTGGCGGAGAGCATGGGGGGAGGTGGAGAGCATGGGGGAATGTGGAGAGCACAGGGGGGCAGAAGAGGGCCTAGGGGAATGTGGAGAGCACAGGGGGGGGGCAGAGAGCATGGGGGGAGGTGGAAAGCATGAGGGGATTGTGGAGAGCCCGAGGGGGGTGGCAGAGAGCATGGGGGGAGATGGAGAGCCCAGGGGGCAGCAGAGAGAAGCAGGATAGGAGGAGCAGTGGGGGCAGCTGCATATAGAAGAATCATTCTCTCCATCTTCCTCCTGCAGTCTCGGAATGCCCGCTTCTCCTCTACCTCTCGCAGGTATTCATAGACTACAGGAGGAAATGAAAAGAATGATTCTTCTATATGCAGCCGCCCCCACTGCTCCTCCTATCCAGGTTACAGGGGGGCTGCACTCACATTTTCTCTTATCACTCGGCTCCATGGTGTCTGCTCTAACTACTCCCCCTTCGCAGTCATGCCCCCCCGGCACTGACAGCTGACCTATACGGGCGAGGCCGTAGGTGTCTCATCTAGATCCCCCCCCTTCATGTTTCCGTCCCCCCCGGCGGCCCTATGGCCAATCCGGGCTTGTTTACATTCCTTGTGACAGCAATAAAAAGTGATCAAAATTTTTTTTCTATAAAAGTGACCATGTAAAAAAATAAAAATAAATAAATTAAATAAGAAAAAAAAAATGTAAAAATTTTTTAAAGCGCCCCCATGAGCTCGAGCAGCAAAGAAGACGCACACGTAAGTCCGCACCTGCATATGTAAACAGTGTTTAAATCACACATGTGAGGTATCGCTGCGATTGTCAGAGTGAGAGCAAAAATTCTAGCACTAGACCTCTGTAACTCAAACCTGGTAACCGTGTTTTTTTTTGTTAAAAGGCCGTAGTTTGTCGCCATTCCACGAGTGTGCACAATTTCAAAGCGTGACATGTTAGGCATCTATTTACTCGGCGTAACATCCTCTTTCACATTATGCAAAAAAAAATTGGGCTAACATTACTGTTTAGATTTTTTTTTTAATTCATGAAAGTGTCTTTTATCCTAAAAAATTGCATTTGAAAGAATATAGTGTGACATAAAATATTGCAACGATCGCCTATTTTATTCTATAGTGCCTCTGCTAAATATATACTATAATATATAATATATATATTCTAATTTTCTAGCAAAATACGGATTTTAACTTGTAAGGAACAAATATCAGAAATAGGCTTAGTCATGAAAGGGTTAAAGTCAAGTTAGCTTTGTGCTCTCTTTTGTGTTTTGTCTAGTGGTGTTCCTGCCACCCAGAGAATCCATAAGGAGCAGCAGCACCCTTTGACACCTCTGCCGGGTTAGCCCCCCATATCAAAATTTTTAAAAAAATCGTATGCAGTTTGTTAGATCTTTGTTAGATCAACCGTTGTTTGCGTTAGATCTCACCCAGAAGAAGCAATATTAACAGTTATTTGCTGGGGGGGGCTAACCCGTCATCAGCCCCCCCTTATCAAAAAATTGACCAAAAAGTTAGCTATTTTGGAAGCAATTTGTTAGATCCGGTATGATCAAGTGGTTTTAACGTTAGATCTCACATAATTAGAGACTTATTAAGTGATTAATGAGGGGGGACTGGCCCCCCTTATCAAATTTTCTGGCCAAAAATCATTCAGGCTAATAGATATTCGTTAGATCTGGTAAGATCAAGTGTTTTTAACGTTAGATCTCACATCATTTCAGAGATATTCCACATCAAAATAGAGATATTAAGTGGTACATATGGATGAGTTAGCCCCCCCTTATCAAATTTTCTGGCCAAAAATCATTCAGGCTAATAGATATTCGTTAGATCCGGTAAGATCAAGCAGTTTTAACGTTAGATCTCACATAATTAGAGACTTATTAAGTGATTAATGAAGCAGGGCTGGCCCCCCTTATCAAATTTTCTGGCCAAAAATCCTTCAGGCTAATAGATATTCGTTAGATCCGGTAAGATCAAATGTTTTTAACGTTAGATCTCACATAATTTCAGAGATATTCCACATCAAAATAGAGATTTTAGGTGGTACATATGGACGGGCTGGCCCCCCCTTATCAAATTTTCGGGCCAAAAATCATTCAGGCTAATAGATTTTCGTTAGATCCGGTAAGATCAAGTGGTTTTAACATTAGATCTCACATAATTTCAGAGATATTCCACATCAAAATAGAGATACTAGGTGGTACATATGGACGGGCTGGCCCCCCCTTATCAAATTTTCTGGTCAAAAATCATTCAGGCTAATAGATATTCGTTAGATCCGGTAAGATCAAGTGGTTTTAACGTTAGATCTCACATCATTTCAGAGATATTCCATAAAAAATAGAGATGTTAGGTGGTACAGAAGGTACATCCATCTTCAACCGCCTCTGGTTAAGTCTTTAGCTAGCCCCCCCTTCTTGCAAAGCAGGCTGGGCTTGGTAGTTCCACCCCCTGTAGAAATCAATGGTGCTGTATTGTGGGCCGTGGTCCTCTGCTGCTGCTTGATTGGCTCCCACTCCCTGCCAATAGGGACACAGTAAGAGGAGAGGGAGGGAGAGAAATCCCCCACAGGGACTGACAGGTGTGCTCTCCCTCAGTTAGTGCCTGTGTCAGTGTCTATTCAGTCCGGCAGTCGCTGGCAGGAATGGCGGGAGGTGCGGGAGCATGGGTGATAGAGTAGCCCCCGCTACACACTCACCCCACCAAAGAACCTTTGGTCCTCCAAAGGAGGTAAAGAGTCTATGACCTGTTACATGCTTTTGATATACACACGGAAAAAAAAACAGGTTAGTGTGCACAGGAAACCATACAATTTACATCTGCATAAAACCCTGGCAGAGGAACATCCCACCAATTAGCATAGGAGGGGAGGTTAACTGGAATAGCCCAGCTAGATGTGCCAGGGGCTGAGTGTCAGAAACCAAGAAATCAGGCCGAGAAGGAAGTGCAGTTAAATCACACTTGTTTAATAATAAAAGTAAAAAGAACAAACGTAGTCAAAACATAGCCAAAGTTCTGTAACATGAAAGGATAGTCAGCCAAGCTAGAAGTCAGGGATCAATGTAGTGGAACAGCAAGCAGGATGTGGAGCCAGAAGAGATGTCAGCAAAGCAAGTCTTGAACAGGATCGCAGGAGATTGTTTCTATGATGTTGACCAAGGCAAAGGCAGAGATCCTCTGGACTGGACGGCTTAAAGCGGAATTCCACACAAAAATGGAACTTCCGCTTTTCGGAACCCTCCCCCCCTCCGGTGTCACATTTGGCACCTTTCAGGGGGAGGGGGGTGCAGATACCTGTCTAAGACAGGTATTTGCACCCACTTCCGGCATAGACTCCCATGGGAGTCTATGCCTCTTCCCGTCCTGACCGCGCTGTCTCCTGGGAACACACAGCTCCCAGGAGAGAGCGGGGACCACTAGGGACGCGCAGCGCGACTCGCGCATGCGCAGTAGGGAACCGGGAAGTGAAGCTGCAACGCTTCACTTCTTGATTCCCTCACCTGGGATGGCGGCGGCAGCTGCCGAGAACCGAGTGGGTTCTCGGCGTCCCCTGCCGACATCGCTGGACCCTGGGACAGGTAAGTGGCCATGTATTAAAAGTCAGCAGCTGCAGTATTTGTAGCTGCTGGCTTTTAATATTTTTTTTTTTTGGCGGTGTGGGTGAACCCCCGCTTTAAGTAGGCAGGACTGACGAGCAGGATATCATCAACAGCTGAGTAACTGTGGAGAGATAGGAGCTGGCAATTATCCGACAGCTGAGTGGCCAGCTCAGAGAAGGAAGGGCTGAGCCCAGCCCTGACAGTGAGTTGGGATTGTCCACCACCAAATCTGCGGTGGAAGGGTCAGTTTCTTCAAGAGTCCTTTTTGCAATGAGAACGACCTCCTCAGAGCTTTCACCCAAAGTATCATATGTTAGTCTTTTGGGCGGGTGAATAACTCTTCGCTCTCGCTGTTCTTTAGGTTCTGGGGTTACAGGCACACTGGTCTCTTCTTCTTCCTGCATATCAGCTTCAGCTTCCTCAATGAAGGATGGAAAGTCTTAGGGGTCTCTTGTCAGCAGGGAAGATTGAGGGTCTTCCAACTCTTCAAAAGGTGGACTTTGAGGTACAAACTCAGGAGCCTCTGGCCTGAGAGTCACCTCAGTCACCTTGGGAGGAGAAGAAAGAGGGTGGGGGTGGGTGGCAGGCCCTGGCATTTGAGATGGCCACAGACAATCTTTCTCTTCATCCTCGCTGTTTTCATCTTCAGCAAAGGGTACAGAGTGAGATCTAGCCACTGGCCGGGATCTTTGAGAGGCCGTGGGCGTGGACTGTAAATCTGGCTGTGGTGGCACATGAACTGCTTCTGACAGAGGCAACAGATGATTGTGATGCTAAGTCTTCAGCAGGCCTGTGCTTCCCTCTGGCCGGATTTGATATACTGGGTGTCTGGGCAGATGCTTGCAAACGACATAGGGCTGTGGACTCTCAGCGGTTAGACAACTTGTGCTTTCCAGGGACACCCAGGTTTCTCAGCAGTACCTTGTCATTCGGCTGTAGGTCCTGCACTCGTACCTTAAAGGTCAAAGTTTATTTTGTTTCTCTGTCCTCAGGCATATGAGGCAGCTTGAGCCTTATCAAAGGTGGTTTTCAGACGTCTCTGCAGGCGATCCACATACCCTCTGTGAAAAGTTGCTAAGGTATGGTCGAGGGATGTGCCGAAGGCCAAGTCTACTGGCAGCCGGGCCTACGGTCCGAACATCAAACTATAGGGAGAGTAACCTGTGGCATCATTGGCGGTGCTGTTATAAGCATGCACAATAGCCACTATATGCTTGCTCCAGTGCTGCTTTTGTTCTGAACTTAGAGTTTCAAGTATATCCAGGAGGGTTCAGTTGAATCTTTCTGGTTGAGGATCTCATTGAGGATGATACGGGGTGGTTTTAGACTTCCTGATGCCCAATAGGTCTGAAAGTCTCTTGATGAGACTACTCTTGAAATCCCTCCCTTGATCAGAGTGGATGCGTTGGGACAGACCATAGTGCACAAAGAATTTCTCTGCGAAGATCTTGGCCACCATGGATGCTTGTTGGTCCATCGTGGAAAACGCCTATGCATACAGAGTGAAAAGGTCAGTCACTACCAGGATATTTCCCTGCCCACTCACATCAGACTCCAAGCACAGAATGTCAATGCACACCAGCTCCATGGGTCCTTGACTCTGAAGATGGTCCATTGGGGCAGCTCGTGAGGCAAAGTCTTACTTTGGATGCATCTAATGCAGGAGTGGCAATAGTCCTCAACTTCAGCCTGCATGCAGGGCCAGTAGAACCGGTCCCTCACCACTAGAAAAGTCCTCTTGGGCCCTAGGTGGCCATGGTTGTCATGTAGGTGTCAGGGCTGGGATCAGCTCTTCCTTCTCTGAGCTGGCAGCTCAGCTGTCAGCTAATTGCCAGCTCCCATTTCTCTCCACAGTTACCCAGCAAGTCGTCCAGCTCACTTGATCTCTGCCTTCACCTTTGTCAACATCACAGAGTCTTTCTCCTGTTATCTCTGGCTCTCTGACATTTGCTTGGCTGACTACCCGATCCGGTTACTGAACTCTGGCTTTGTTTTTACGCTTACTCTGTTTACCTTATTATTATTATTATTAAACAAGTGTGATTTAACTATACTTCTGTCTCGGTCTGATTCATGGTTCCTGACAGTAGGGCAGTTAATATTGTCTCCGTATGTTTTTAAGGTAGGAATAGCTGCCATTTTTCTTCAGAATCGTCAGGGGCCCCTTCGATAGACCAACCCTCTGTGCACCTGAAACCGATCCCACTCTCGGTGCAGCAGATGGGTTTCCTTTGGGGAGTCAGTGAGGAGCAAGTCAGGGCATTGGCTCTCCAAGGCTTTCAATGCCAAGTTGCAGGGAGGGTCCTCCAACTGGTCCCTCCGCAGGTCTTTGACAGCTTGGGCAGACCTTCATCCCCGACTTGAGCGACATTGCAATAACATCTTGGGACACCAACGGCTGACACTCCAACCTCTTCTGTCCTGGATCCTACTCCAGGTTGATGTTCTGCTCCTTGACATAAGGCTCGTACCCTTCAGGTGTCAGTTGGGCCTATTCTTCTGGAGGGTCTCTGGAATAATGGGGCCTTCTTGACAAAGCATCAGCGTCTTGTTTCCTGACCCCAGTCGATACTTCAGGCTGAAAATAATCCCTGATAGAGCAGCCAACCATCTGTGACCCGTGGCGTCTAAATTGGTGGAAGTGAGGATGTAGGTGAGAGCATTGTTGTCGGTCTTGATCACGAACTCCGCTCCATACAGTTAATCCCTCAGCTTATCCACCCACTTCAAGGCCAGGAACTCAAGTTTGTGCATGGGATAGTTCTCGGCGGGGGCCAAGTTCCGACTCACGTAGACAACAGGCCGTAGATGGCAATCATGCTCTTGATATAGTACCCCACCTAACCCATCTCGACTGGCGTCAAAGTGTAGCTCGTATGGCTTGGATGGATCTTCATAGGCCACGACTGGAGCGGTTGTTAGGCTTCACTTCAGCTGCCTAAAACCTCTTCACACTTCAGAGTCAATTGTTCCCGAATGAACTCCCTGGGTTTTCTGGGCCCTCCTGCTGGTCTGACAGGCTTCGCCAGATCAGGGTCAGCGTCTTAGCGAATCCATTGACAAATCTTCTGTAATAAGAGCAGAATCCCAGAAATGACCTAAGCTCAGTCACGTTGGTAGGCCTCGGCCAGGAGGTCAGTGGCCACTTCATCAGCAGACACAATGTGACCAAGGTAGTTGACCGAGGGTTGATAAAACTGGCACTTTTCCAGAGACAGCTTCACCCCCCTCACCATGGAGTCTCTTAAGGACCTTCTGCAGAAACTCTTCATGCTCTTCCAGGGTCTTGCTGAAAATGATGATGTCGTCTAAGTACACCAACACCTCGATCAGTTTCATGTCACCCACGGTCTTCTCCATTAGCCCTTGGAAGGTGGCTGGGGCACCAGACAGGCCTTGATGCATATGGTCAAAGCCAAACATCCCCTGCGGGGTAGTCAAAATGGTCTTCTCCCGATCCTCAGGGTGCATGGGGATTTGGTAATACCCACTCTTCAAATCCAGCATGCTGAACCACTTCGCTCCTGACAGGCTCTGCAAAGCATCTTATATCCTTGGGGTGGTATATTGGTCGGGAACGGTCCTTCAGTTCAGCGCCCGGTAGTCAATACTCAGCCTCAGTGACCCATTCTTCTTCCGTACCACCACTATTGGGGAAGCGTATAGACTCTCAGATGATACCTGCCCTCTTCAACTCTGCCATTTGTTCATGCAGATCCTCCAAGTCCCCTAAAGGAATCAATCAAACTCTTTCCCTGAACGGCTTATGCAAGAGATGGATCTTGTATTGGGCAATTTTTGTACACCCCACATCAAATTCACTCTTGGAGAATGCAGCCTGCCATCTCAGGAGCTGAGTCTTGGCCCTTTTCTTCCATTCAGGCAAAAGGGGAGTATTTTTCGGATAGAGCTCCTCCACAGATATCCCATCCTTTGCTCCCCCACCAAATCAGACGGCGGGACTGGGGTGGCCAGATTCACTTGTCCCAGCAACATCTGAGCCGGCATCTTCACTGGCGAGGCTGTTATGTTGCAGACACTAACTAAGATCTTCCTGTGACTTCTTTGCAACCCTTTGGTTGAAACCACCTCGGGAATTATCTCCACTTCCATGTCTTATCTCTGTCTGTCTGATTGAAGGACAATGAAAGGGCCTGCTTGCTTCCAATTTAGCTTGACAGATGCTCGTAAATAGGCCACTTTACCAGGCTGTAACATCTTCTCACACTTGTCCAAGCGCCAGATCTTTCCCTTCTGTTTTTGTACCAGGTGCTGGTAGGCTTGTCTCAACATGGGGTGCAAACTTGTAGTTGAAGTGCCCGGCTCCAGAACAAGAGGTGTCAACAGCCTTCTGACAAGATCAGTATTGGTCCCTATGATGAGAGAACTCTTACTGGCCCCTGGTGGGTGGGGACAGACCACTGCCTGAGTTTCAAAAGTCTCGGCTTTCCCAGCCATAGAGGGATCGAAGGTCAGCTTGACTGGTAGATAGCCATCATAGGGGAAGTTCTGAGTCACAATGCCCCACATCTGCAACTCACTTAAGGGTCACTTAAGCTCCAGTATCCACAAGGGCCTTGGTGTAGACTGCCTTTACTTGGATGGGAACAACAGGAGAAGGTCCCACCAGCTTGTCAGGGAGCATGGAGGAAGTGGTGGCCCTGGCCTGTTCGGTGGTTTGTATCCGCGCTCCTCTCTGCGAGGTTCTGATTGGGCTTAAGTCTGCGCTAAGTTCTGGGAGTCTGGTGTGCATTGACTCTCCGACACCAGGCAGCATTTGTCAAAAGAAACAGGACACTGGGTTGCTTGGAGGCAACAATGGGGGGCCCTCTGCAAAGTTTTGGACTTTCGCTGCTGTCTCTTCGTGTCATTGGATTTGAGCCAGCTACCGTAGATGGGCACCCGGTTTGCTCCTTCACCAGAGCCCTCCGAAGTTTCCCTCTGGCTGTGCTTCAGGCTTCACTGGGCTTGGACACAACTGTTGATCAATGTCCCACATAATTTCAGCATACCTCGGTATGCTCAATGGCACTCCTCACTGGTACACTTGAAAATGCTCATCACCGCCTCCAATACAGACACTAGTATGGATATACGTGCATCACTACCAAATATCCATAATATCCCTGTAATTATGGATAATCAAACATTAAAATCACTTGTTCTTATCGGATATAATGAATATCAATTAGCTGGGGTGATTTTTTGGCCAGAAAATTTGATAAGGAGGGGCCAGCCCGTCCATATGTACCACCTAATATCTCTATTTTGACATGGAATATCTCTGAAATGATGTGAGATCTAACGTTAAAACCACTTGATGTTACCGGATCTAACGAATATCTATTAGCCTGAATGATTTTTGGCCAGAATATTTGATAAGGGGGGGCCAGCCCGTCCATATGTACCACCTAATGTCTCTATTTCGATGTGGAATATCTCTGAAATGATGTGAGATCTAATGTTAAAAAACACTTGATCTTACCGGATCTAATGAATATCTATTAGCCTGAATGATTTTTGGCCCGAAAATTTAATAAGGGGGGGCCAGCCCGTCCATATGTACCACCTAATATCTCTATTTTGATGTGGAATATCTCTGAGATGTTGTGAGATCAGCCCCCCTCATTAATCACTTAATAAGTCTCTAATTATGTGAGATCTAACGTTAAAACCACTTGATCTTACCGGATCTAACAAATTGTTTCTAAAATAGCTAACTTTTTGGTCAATTTTTTGATAAGGGGGGGCTAATGACGGGTTAGCCCCCCCCCCCCCCCCCCCCAGCAAATAACTGTTAATATTGCTTCTTCTGTGTGAGATCTAACGCAAACAACGGTTGATCTAACCGGATCTAACAAAGATCTAACAAACTGCATAAGATTTTTTCAAAAATTTTGATATGGGGGGGCTAACCCGGCAGAGGTCCCTTTGACTTGTCTAAATATCACCAATTGCCAGCTGGAGGTCTTTCCTAAACTGTTGATCAGCGCACCTGCAATTTTTTTCTTTTGTGCGTATTTTTTTTTTTCTGCTGAATCTGGGTCACATTACACAAAAGGTATGATAAAATCTGCGCAATGCTGCCACGCTATGCTCATGCTGAAGGTTGAATTTCTGACAGGGCACTATTAAACACAGCAGGATGGCATACTGGGGCAAGTGCAGCCACGGTCTGATGGGATTTCTAGACTGTTTAGTCAAAGCTAGCATGTGAACAGACATTTATGAACAGCTTTACAAAATTACATGAAATAAGGTTTTCTAAACTGTGTTCCCTGACTGTCAACGTACTAAGATTTAACATACAAATTGCACTGTTAGTGCTGACATTAGGCTTGTCACCATAAATGTATGTATTTATATCTCATCTAGGGAGTTGTGGCTGATTGTTAGTATAATGGAATACATCACATTTACTGATCTCAAAAGCAGGTTTTTTTTTCAGCAGGAACGCAGTTTCGGCACCTCCAGCACTGAATGTATCTAATGGCAAGGGGTGCTGGGGTGTCCTGGAGGGTCTACTGATGCTGGCTGCTGGGGGATCTATTGTTGCTGGAGGGGATCTGTTTTTGTGTGGTGCCCTATTGTTGCTGGGAAGGTCTATTGTTGCTGGTGGGGGATCTATTGTTGCTGGGGGGTCAACTGCTGCTGGAAGGGATCTACTGTCAATGGAGGGGTCTATTGTTTCTGGCTGCTGGAGAGTCTATTGATGCTGGCCGCTGGGAGATCTGGTCTTGCTGCCTGGGTGATATTTTGTTGCACGGGTCCTATGTTGCTGGGGGGCCTATTGTTGCTGGGGGGGGGGTATATTGCTGCTGGCTGCAGGAGATCTATTGTACTGCTTTTCTTGTTATCATTACCAATTTCCATACAAATTACTTTAGCATAGCATGACATAATCATACTTGGCTTTGTATTCTCTGAATGAGACAGTGCTGGGAGGTGGGTAGGGGGTGGAACCAAGAGATGTTGCTCGGAGGTGGGAAGGGGGCGGGAACCAAGAGATGTTGCTCGGAGGTGGGTAGGGGGCGGAACCAAGAGATGTTGCTCAGAGGTGGGTAGGGGGCAGAGACAAGAAGTGACTCAGAAGGTGGGAGTTCCAGCACCTATTCTCTGAGGAAAAAAAGCCCTGCTCAAAAGTATATATAGAAATTGACATGTATGAATCTCAAAAACTGCAAAGAAAAATGTAGAAGACTGCCTTCTGATGAGAAGAATCTTTACTGATACAGGTAGAAAACAGAAGAGGGTACAGGGCGGGCACTCTTGCTTTTGACGTGGCAAGCTGCTCAATGATGGTCTGCACACTTTCAATCTCATCCCACAGTACAGATAACAGAAGAGCAAGCAATTTCAACAAAAGGTCCACCTGTACAATCTGCGGTGCAGCACTTTAACCCCGGTGTCAAAGTGAGATAGGCCAGATAATACACACCAAATAAAACAGCAGGACCAAGTTACATGTGTATTGGTTTACTGCCAGTTCACACAGGGGCAACACGACTTGCAGGCCAACTCACAGAGGCGACCTGCACACGAGTTCAGCGGCGACTTGCAAAATGACTGTTGTATAGAAGTCAATGCAAGTCGCCTGAAGTCGCCCCAAAAATAGTACAGGAACCTTTTTCCAAGTCGGAGCGATTTGCGTCGCTCCTATTAGAACGGTTCCGTAGTACAGAACGGGACGCGACTTGTCAGGCGGCTACGTCTCCTGACAAGTCGCCCCTGTGTGAACGGGGGCTTAGGAAAACTGCAGGAAAAGAAAAAAAAAAGTAGTATTACATCTTTCAGAAAATGTCGGCAGGCAGTTCTTATATGGGAAAAAATATAAACTGTGCTAGTCCACTGTGTGCTGGCATTTTGTGTAGGAGTGAATGTATCTGCACATAATATAACAGCTTCTGATTCCACACGTCTAATCAAATCTGGAAGTTTCTGCTGACATATGCCACTACATGCCCTCCTACAGAAAGTGCCAGTACTCAAATGACTCAGCGAGGGATGCATGCACACCCTCTTGGTAATTTTTTTTTACTCCCTTGTTGTCTAGGATGCTGCTTGTCAACCTGACATTGTTCTGCAAAGTCTATTTTAATAATAATAATAATAATAATAATAATAATAATAATACATAGAAAAGCATGTGCATACTGTGCAGTATGTAAATAAAAAGTGTAGTGCTAAAAATATACTTGCAATATATAACACAATGCATATAAACAGGTGCAAAGATTAATAAAGTGCAATCGATAGTGTATGAACAATATAGGAAATCAATAGCAAAATATTGCATAAAAAAGAAATATGCAAACATTTTAATAAAACATGTACTAATTAAAGTGCAATAAGTGCCATCAATTGTGCAAAACCTGAAATTCAGCTAGAGAGTTGCGTCGCCCCTATCAGAACAGTTCCATAGTACAGAACGGGACGCGACTTGTCAGGCGGCTAGGTCGCCTGACAAGTCGCCCCTGTGTGAACCGGCACGAAGGCTCTCAACAAACCGGAAAGTAGTGCCAAAAACCATCAATGAATCACCTAGCTGAAGTATATACAGTATGGAACAAAAGACTCCACATAGCGTGATACTGTATCAGCTTCAAATTTAATAAAAGGTAATGCACTTACATGAGATTAGTAAAATGCGGCAGATAGATACATAAATCCAATCGAAACCCTTGTAAATGGCCAGATAGCGATCGCGCATGCACAGTAGTGTGTTTATGTATCAGTCCCAACGAATGTTTCGTCATAAATGACATCATCAGGGGGTACCCTGAGTAAGGGGGGGAGGGGGGTCGCAGGCTTTCTGGTAAGCCTCCATTTTTTCACTTTGGTGATGGGTGTCACACAACTAGGTGTTTGATCATCATTTCAACACGGTTTTGCAATGGACTTTACACATGGACTCTAGTCCCATATGATTTTTTGCAGAGATTTGCACCCTTTTTATATATTGCGCTGATATTTATGCTTGAATTTCATCTCTAGCTGAATGTTAGGTTTTCCACAATTGATGGCACTTATTGCACTTTAACTACTTCAGCCCCGGAAGATTTTACCCCCTTCCCGACCAGAGCACTTTTTGCGATTCGTGCACTGCGTCAATTTAACTGACAATTGCGCGGTCGTGCGACGTTGCACCCAAACAAAATTGACGTCTTTTTTTTCCCCACAAATAGAGCTTTCTTTTGGTGGTATTTGATCGCCTCTGCGGTTTTTATTTTTTGCGCTATAAGCATAAAAAGAGCGACAATTTTGAAAAAAAACACATTATTTTTTACATTTTGCTATAATAAATATCTCCCAAAAATATATAAAAAAACATTTTTTCGTCAGTTTAGACCGATATGTATTCTTTTACATATTTTTGGTAAAAAAACAAAAAATCGCAAAAAGCGTATATTGATTGGTTTGCGCAAAAGTTATAACGTCTACAAAATAGGGGACAGTTTTATGACTTTTTAATTTTTTTTTTATTAGTAATGGCGGCGATCTGCGATTTTTATCTGGACTGCGGCGGACACATCATACACATTTGACACTATTTTGGGACCATTGTCATTTATACAGCGATCAGTGCTATAAAAATGCACCGATTACTGTGTAAATGACACTGGCAGTGAAGGGGATAACCACTAGGGGGCGATGAAGGGGTTAAGTGTGCCCTAGGGAGTGATTCTAACTGGGGGGGGGGGGGGGCTTCAAGTCACAGGACAGCGATCACTGCTCCCGATGATAGGGAGCAGTGATCTCTGTCATGTCACTAGAATAGGGAAATGCCTTGTTTACATAGGCACTTCCCTGTTCCGAGGCTCGGTCGCACGATCGCCGGGAGACCGGTTCCGCGGGCATGGTCACGCTGTACGCAGCGGGCGCGCACCTGCTATCCCCGCCTCTTAAAGGGGACGCACAGGTACGCCCATTTGCCCACCACTGCCATTGTGCTGACGTATATCGGCGTGCAGCGGTCGGCAAGTGGTTAATTAGTACATGTTTTTTTTTAATTTTTGCATATTTCTTTTTTATGCAACATTTTGCTATTGATTTCCTATATTGTTCATACATTATTGATTGCACTGAATGCACTTTATTAATCTTTGCACCTGTTATATTCATTGTGTTATATATTGTGTTATATATTGCAAGTATATATTTAGCGCTGCACTTTTTTTTTCTTTTGGGATAAGGGTTTTACAAAAATAAATAGCTAACCATTGTAAGCATCCTTGTCAATATCAAATGGTTTATTTCAACCCTCTATCTGGCACCTTTGCTGGACAGCTTGGGTAGTAAAAAGGAAATTGAAAAACAACTGACTTGCTGGCCAGATCACCAGGTAATAAAACTCTGTTACAGGGGGGTCTCAGAAAAACAAAGACTGCTGACAGACTAGATCATATACACTCGCTGGCCACTTTTTTAGGTACCCCTTGCTAGTACCGGGTTGGACCCCCTTTTGCCTTCAGAACTGCCTTCATTCTTTGTGGCACAGAATCAACAAGGTGTTGGAAACATTCCTCAGAGATTTTGGTGCATATTGACATGATAGCATCACGTAGTTGCTGAGGATTTGTCGGCTGCACATCCATGATGAGAATCTCCCATTCCACCACATCCCAAATGTTCTCTATTGCAGCCTTTTTCAAACAGGGTGCCTTGGCAAAATCTCTAGAAATTGCCCAAAAATTGTCAACAGGCTAGGGGGTGGATCAAGGCTAGCTTTTAGTTACACAAAGCCACAGGTTTTCATTGTGCACCATTACAACCTTCCAGCCGCTGGCATCCTAACAACCAATGACATCATCAGTTGATAAGGAGGACGTCGGGCGCCTGCGCAGCATCCTAATTTGCCCCTCCGCTGCCCCTCTCCATCAGCACTGGGGTCACATTAGCTGAGTGAGGGAGAGAATTGAAGGAGAAGAGAAACGCTGGAATACTAGTCAGTACCAGTGTGCAAAAGTGTATTTGCTTTGGAAAAATAAATCACCTCTAATGGGTGTCCTATGTGTGTGGATGTCGCATCAATATTTTCATTTTACAAATGGGGTGCCTGCAAAATTTTAAAAGGTGCCTTGACTTAAAAAAGGTTGAGAAACACTGCTCTATTGGATTGAGATCTGGTGAGTGTGGAGGCCATTGGAGTAAAGTGTTATAAAATGTGAGCAGTGCTAAGAAACAGTGAACAAACCTATAAAAATGGTATATATGCAAACAATCAAGGGGTCCTAGAGGATCCAAAATTAACATATATGAAGCACAATATAAGTGCCAAAAAAAACATAAAGGGTAATAAAAATAAGTCCAAACAGTGAAAACGTGAGTAAATGGATAATCAGTCCATAAAAAAGGAGAAAGAGAAATCCAACCAAAGATATACGGATGAAGTAATTCAGTCACACAAACACCAGCATGTGAGGAGATCCACCACCGTGTGTATTAAAGTGGAAGTAAACCTATCCATAAAACAGTTACCTTTCCGTCACGTGCCGGAAATGTAACACTCCCATTGGTTGTGCTCTCAACCAAACTGTCAAACCATCCAATGGCTGGTGTCATAACGGATCACATGTGCAGCATCATGGCAGTTGTAGATTAAACAGAGGCCAAGATGGCAGCTTCCCTGGCTGAAAACGATAGGAGGGTTTACTTCCACTTACCAGATGGCAAGCTTGTATGGCAGCCTGATAATCAATGCTAAAAACGTCACACCACGGCTTTCAATGAAGGACCAGGACCAAACAAGGTGGCTCCATCCAACCCGACAATCAATAGGCAGGACCCGGAAAAATAATCAAACAACGGCTCTCCATAGTGTAAAATCGTTGAGACCAAGATTTAATATATTTAAAAGTTGCTCTTACATGAAGGACAAAGATAAAAAGCATAAGAGAATAGCTGCAGCCAGCCGGCTAATGGACACCCGTTCAGGACGAGGTACGGGATAAACAGCGATGACGTCAGCGCGTCAACCATCCAAATGGATGGTTGATGTGCTGACGCCATCGCTGAAAGCGACCTCATCAGACCAGGCAACGTTTTTCCAATCTTCTATTGTTCAATTTTGGTGAGTCTGTGCAAATTGTATCCTCAGTTTCCTATTTTTAGCTGACAGGAGTTGCACCCGGTGTGGTCTTCAGCTGCTGTAACCCATCTGCGTCAAGGTTCGATGTCTTGTGCTTTCAAAGATGGCATTCTGCATATCTTGGTTGTAACAAGTGGTTATTTCAGTTACTGTTGCCTTTCTATCATCTCAAACCAGTCTACCCATTCTCCTCTGACATCAACAAAGTATTTTCCTCCACACAACTGCCGATCACTGGATATTTTCTCTTTTTTTGGACCATTCTCTGCAAACCCTAGAGATAGTCCGTGCATGAAAATCCCAGTAGATCAGCAGTTTTTTTGAAATATTCAGACCAGCCCCCTCCTGGCACCAAGAACCATGCCACGTTCAAAGTCACTTAAATCCCCTTTCTTCCCCATTCTGATGCTCGGTTTGAACTTCAGCAAGTCATCTTCACCACGTCTAGATGCCTAAATGCATTGAGTTGCTGCCATGTGATTGGCTGATTAGCAATTTGTGTTATCAAGTAATAGAACAGGTGTACCTAATAAAGTGGCTGGTGAGTGTATGTCATTTTTCCTTCTGGCCACAGTTACACTTTAACCACTTCAGCCCCGGAAGGATTTACCCCCTTCCTGACCAGAGCACTTTTTACAATTCGGCACTGCGTCGCTTTAACTGCTAATTGCGCGGTCATGCAATGGTGTACCCAAACGGAATTTGCGTCCTTTTCTTCCCACAAATAGAGCTTTCTTTTGATGGTATTTGATCACCTCTGCCGTTTTTATTTTTTGCGCTATACACGGAAAAAGACCGAAAATTTTGAAAAAAAATGATATTTTCTACTTTTTGTTCTAAAAAAAATCCAATAAACTCAATTTTAGTCATACATTTAGGCCAAAATGTATTCGGCCACATGTCTTTGGTAAAAAAATGTCAATAAGCGTATATTTATTGGTTTGCGCAAAAGTTATAGCGTCTACAAACTAGGGTACATTTTCTGGAATTTACACAGCCTTTAATTTATGACTGCCTATGTCGTTTCTTGAGGTGCTAAAATGGCAGGGCAGTACAAAACCCCCACAAATGACCCCATTTTGGAAAGTAGACACCCCAAGGAATTTGCTGAGAGGCATGTTGAGCCCATTGAATATTCATTTTTTTTGTCCCAAGTGATTGAATAATGACAAAAAAAAAAAAAAAAATTACAAAAAGTTGTCACTAAATGATATATTGCTCACACAGGCCATGGGCATATGTGGAATTGCACCCCAAAATACATTTAGCTGCTTCTCCTGAGTACGGGGATACCACATGTGTGGGACTTTTTGGGAGCCTAGCCGCGTACGGGGCCCCGAAAACCAATCACTGCCTTCAGGATTTCTAAGGGCGTACATTTTTGATTTTACTCCTCACTACCTATCACAGTTTTGAAGACCATAAAATGCCCAGATGACATAAAACCCCCCCAAATTACCCCATTTTGGAAAGTAGACACCCCAAGCTATTTGCTTTGAGGCATGTTGAGTCCATGGAATGTTTTATATTTTGACACAAGTTGCGGGAAAGTGACAAATTTTTTTTTTTTTTTTGCACAAAGTTGTCACTAAATGATATATTGCTCACACAGGCCATGGGCATATGTGGAATTGCACCCCAAAATACATTTAGCTGCTTCTCCTGAGTATGGGGATACCACATGTGTGGGACTTTTTGGGAGCCTAGCCGCGTACGGGACCCCGAAAACCAATCACTGCCTTCAGGAATTCTAAGGGCGTACATTTTTGATTTTACTCCTCACTGCCTATCACAGTTTCGGAGGCCATGGAATGCCCAGGTGGCACAAACCCCCCCCCCAAATGACCCCATTTTGGAAAGTAGACACCCCAAGCTATTTGCTGAGAGGCATGGTGAGTATTTTGCAGCTCTCATTTGTTTTTGAAAATAAAGAAAGACGAGAAAAAAAAATTTTTTTTTTCTTTTTTCAATTTTCAAAACTTTGTGACAAAAAGTGAGGTCTGCAAAATACTCACTATACCTCTCATCAAATAGCTTGGGGTGTCTACTTTCCAAAATGGGGTCATTTGGGGGTTTTTTTTGCCACCTGGGCATTCCATGGCCTCCGAAACTGTGATAGGCAGTGAAGAGTGAAATCAAAAATTTACGGCCTTAGAAAGCCTGAAGGCGGTGCTTGGTTTTCGGGGTCCCGTACGCGGCTAGGCTCCCAAAAAGTCTCACACATGTGGTATCCCCGTACTCAGGAGAAGCAACAGAATGTATTTTGGGGTGTAATTTCACATATTCCCATGGCATGTTTGAGCAATATATCATTTAGTGACAACTTTGCGCAAAAAAAAATAAAAAAAATAAAAAATTGTCTCTTTCCCGCAACTTGTGTCACAATATAAATTATTCCATGGACTCAACATGACTCTCAGCAAATAGCTTGGGGTGTCTACTTTCCAAAATGGGGTCATTTGGGGGGGTTTTGAACTGTCCTGGCATTTTATGCACAACATCTAGAAGCTTATGTCACACATCACCCACTCTTCTAACCACTTGAAGACAAAGCCCTTTCTGACACTTATTGTTTACATAAAAAAATAATTTTTTTTTGCAAGAAAATTACTTTGAACCCCCAAACATTATATATTTTTTTTAAAGCAAATGCCCTACAGATTAAAATGGTGGGTGTTTCATTTTTTTTTTTCACACAGTATTTGCGCCGCAATTTTTCAAACGCATTTTTTGGGGAAAAAACACACTTTTTTACATTTTAATGCACTAAAACACACTATATTGCCCAAATGTTTGATGAAATAAAAAAGATGATCTTAGGCCGAGTACATGGATACCAAACATGACATGCTTTAAAATTGCGCACAAACGTGCAGTGGCGACAAACTAAATACATTTTTAAAAGCCTTTAAAAGCCTTTACAGGTTACCACTTTAGATTTACAGAGGAGGTCTACTGCTAAACTTACTGCCCTCGATCTGACCTTCGCGGCGATACCTCACATGCATGGTGCAATTGCTGTTTACATTTGACGCCAGACCGACGCTTGCGTTCGCCTTAGCGCGAGAGCAGGGGGGACAGGGGTGCTTTTTTTTTTTTTTTTTTTTTTTTTTTTCTTTATTATTATTATTTTTTTATCTTGTTTTTAAACTGTTCCTTTCATTTTTTTTTAAATCATTTTTATTGTTATCTCAGGGAATGTAAATATCCCCTATCATAGCAATAGGTAGTGACAGGTACTCTTTTTTGCAAAAATTGGGGTTTATTAGACCCTAGATTTCTCCTCTGCCCTCAAAGCATCTGACCACACCAAGATCGGTGTGATAAAATGCTTTCCCAATTTCCCACCCAATGGCGCTATTTACATCCGGCGAAATCTAAGTCATAAAATGCTCGTAGCTTCCGGTTTCTTAGGCCATAGAGATGTTTGGAGCCACTCTGGTCTCTGATCAGCTCTATGGTCAGCTGGCTGAATCACCGGCTGCATTTTCAGGTTCCCTGTTGAGACAGGAGAGCCAGAGAAAAACACGGAAGACGGTGGGGGGGGGGGGGGGCATTCCCTCCCACTGCTTGTAAAAGCAGTCTAGAGGCTAATTAGCCGCTAGGATTGCTTTTACATGAAAGCCGACCGCTGGCTGAAAAGAATGATACCAAGATGATACCTAAACCTGCAGGCATCATTCTGGTATAACCATTCAAAGTCGTGAATGGCGTACCTGAAGACAAAAAAATGGTTAACAATAAAGCACAGTAAACGGTAAAGTATAAAAAATTGCATACCTGAAAAACAAACATGATAAAACATAATAACAATAAAACATTGCAGAATAGAATACAGTAAAAAAGAGCAGAACAATAGAGAGAGAGAATAGAGAGAGAAAGAACAATAAAACGACAACTATTTTTTTTTTATTTTATATTTTTGTATGTGTTTTTTTTTTTTTTTTTTTTTGTAACTAACTAACTTTTATAACTGTACCCGGTTCCAGGTTCGGGTCTCTCAAAATGCGATGGCATCTTGGGAGACCCTGTGAAAGTGTGCCTAGTCTGTGGAATGCTGTACCCTACGCTAATAGTCAACTAGTGAATGGTAGCGTTCAAAACATTCACCAATGCAAAGACCAGGATTGTCAGGACAGGAGGGACAATAATAGCGGGTGTCACGCCTATATCCGCGCTTGCTGCAGACACGACATCTTTTTTGGGGGGGTTCGTTGGGTAGGGGTACTCGGGAGGACATAAAGAAAATGCCTCTCATGCAGCCGACTGCATTTGGTTGGGGATGTGAATGGGGGAAGTACGGGCGCTGCAGAAGCGGTGGGTTCCCAATTAGGATTGGCGAATGCAGCAGGAAGGGCACTATGGGCACGACGGGCCTGTGTTTGTCTTTTTGGTGGCAGCGGGACACTACTTGTGCTTGCCACCTCACCAGCTTGAACTGCACTTATGGGACTCGCCACGTCACCAAGTGTTACTGCAGTGCTGGTTTGACTACGACCGGGGTGTACTAGGCCGCTGGCGCTTGCCAGTTCACCAAAACGCTACCAAAAAATCTGTTAGCGATCGCAGGGATCAGGCCTGACTCTGCGAACGCTGCAGTTATGCGTTTAGTGTTCTGTAAGTGACAGTGATCGATCGATACTGCACTTGGGTGGGCTGGGCTGGGCCAGGCGGAGGGGCAAAACGCAGGTGCTAGCAGGTATCTGGGCTGATCCCGCTAACACTGCGTTTGTGGGAACCCTAAACTGCTGGGGACGCTAGTATAGATCTGATCGGATCAGATATTGATCCGTTCAGATACTATACCACTAAGGGAGGCGTATGCTGCGTGCGTGGGTGTTAGCGGTACTGGCGCTAATCTGACGCTGCCTGGGGCTGGTGCTTGCCAGTTCACCAAAACGCTACCAAAAAAACTGTTAGCGATCGCAGGGATCAGGCGTGACTCTGCGAACGCTGCAGTTATGCGTTTAGTGTTTTGTAAGTGACAGTGATCGATTGATACTGCACTTGGGTGGGCTGGGCCGGGCGGACGGGAAAAACGCAGGTGCTAGCAGGTATCTGGGCTGATCCCGCTAACACTGCGTGTTTGGGAACCCTAAACTGCTGGGGACACTAGTATAGATCTGATCGGATCAGATATTGATCCGTTCAGATACTATACCACTAAGGGAGGTGTACGGTGCGTGCGTAGGTGTTAGCGCTACTGGCGCTAACCTGACGCTGCCTGGGGCTGGTGCTTGCCAGTTCACCAAAACGCTACCAAAAAAACTGTTAGCGATCGCAGGGATCAGGCCTGACTCTGCGTACGCTGCAGTTATGCGCTTAGTGTTTTGTAAGTGACAGTGATCGATCGATACTGCACTTGGGTGGGCTGGACTGGGCTGGGCCGGGCGGAGGGGCAAAACGCAGGTGCTAGCAGGTATCTGGGCTGATCCCGCTAACACTGCGTTTTCGGGAACCCTAAACTGCTGGGGACGCTAGTATAGATCTGATTGGATCAGATATTGATGCGTTCAGATACTATACCACTAAGGGAGGTGTATGCTGCGTGCGTGGGTGTTAGCGGTACTGGCGCTAATCTGACGCTGCCTGGGGCGACGCATATCACCGCCGGGCGATCAGGGGGCTAAACCTTTATTCGGTAATAAACGGCGGGTGCCCTGACACTATAAAAAATAAACGAACTAACCAGCGTCACCCGTAACAGTTATACGGTGATCAGTGGTGAAAGGGTTAACTAGGGGGCAATCAAGGGGTTAAAACATTTATTAGGTAGTATATGGGGGTCCCTGTCGCTATAAAACGCTGACGGCGAACCTAAATATTTATGTCCCTAACTAGCGGAACCAGTGACACTAATACAGCGATCAGAAAAATGATCGCTTAGTGACACTGGTGACGGAGGGTGATCAAGGGGTTAAAACTTTATTAGGGGGGGTTAGGAGGGTACCCTAGACCTAAAGGGGGCCTAACATTCACTGCCCTAACACACTAACTGTCACAAACTGACACCAATACAGTAATCAGAAAAAAAAAAAAAAAAAAAAAAAAAAAACCTGCTTTGTGTCAGTTTGTGACAGGGGGGGGGGGGTGATTGGGGGGGGATCGGGGGGCGATCGGGGGGGGGGATCGGGGTGTAATGTGTGCCTGGCATGTTCTACTGTGTGTGTGTGTGTTGTGCACTCACATTCCAGTCTTCTCTCCTCGGCCCGGAACGGAAAATACCGAGCCGAGGAGAGATGACATCATTTCCTCTGCCTCTGTGTACAATACAGAGGCAGGGAAATGATCCCATTGGCTGGGAGCGATCGCGAGGGGGGGGCCACGAATGGATGGCCTCCCCCTCACCACCGATCGCCGGGGGACATTTGCCGACCGTCGCAGGCACCGGGGGGGGGGTCCGATCGGACCCCCCACCCGCGGGCAGGCAGGGACGTACAGGTAAGCCCTTTTGCCTGCCCGTGCCGCTTTGTCGACGTACATCTGTGTGCGGCGGTCGGCAAGTGGTTAAGAACTCCCTGTCATAGTTCCTGTCCCCATCCGCACTGCAGATTTGTGTGTTTCTATCCGTATTTTTGGAGCTCCCTTTAGTATGGTTTTATTCTTCATATTATAATCATTGAAAAGTTAGCGGATACTCCTTCTAATGGTTATAACAGTGAAACTCAATCATCAAGGAGAGAGGATTTATCCTTTAACCACTTGCAGACCGCCGCACGCCCATATACGTCGGCACAATGGCAGTGGTGGGCAAATGGGCGTACCTGTACGTTCCCTTTAATTTGTGGGGCTAGCGGGCGCGCGCCGCGTACAGCGTGATTGTGCCAGCAGGACTCAAGTCCGCCAGTCTCCCGGCGATCGTGTCACGGACCCGCAGAACGGGAGATGCCTATATCAACAAGGCATTTTCCCGTTCTGCACAGTGACATGACAGAGATCTACTGCTCCCTGTCATCGGGAGCAGTGATGTCATGTCAGTGGTAGCCCACCCCCCCCCCCCCCCACAGTCAGAATCACTCCCTAGGACACACTTAACCCCTTGATCGCCCCCTAGTGTTTAACCTCTTCCCTGCCAGTGTCATTTACACAGTAATCAGTGCATTTTTATTGCACCGATTGCTGTATAAAAGACAAAGGTGCCAAAATAGTGTCAAAAGTGTCCGCCATAATGTCGGAATCATGATAAAAATCGCAGATCGCCGCCATTACTAATAAAAAAAAAATTAATAATAAAAATGCCATAAAACTATCCCCTATTTTGTAGATGATATAACTTTTGCGCAAACCAATCAATATACGATTATTGCAATTTTTTTTTTTTTATACCAAAAATATGTAGAAGAATACATATCGACCTAAACTGAGGAAAAAATCGTTTTTTTTATATATATTTTTGGGGGATATTTATTATAGGAAAAAGTAAAAAATATAGCTTTTTTTTTTTTCAAAATTGTCGCTCCTTTTTTATGTTTATAGCGCAAAAAATAAAAACCGCAGAGGCGATCAAATACCACCAAAAGAAAGCTCTATATGTGAGGAAAAAAAGGAACGTCAATTTTGTTTGGGTGCAACGTCGCACGACCACGCAATTGTCAGTTAAAGCGACGCAGTGCACAAATCGCAAAAAAAAGTGCTCTGGTCAGGAAGGGGGTGAAATCTTCCGGGGCTGAAGTGGTTAAAGTGGTGTTCCGGCTGGAATTGTACTTTTTAAATAAAAATACCCATATAATACACAAGCTTAATGTATTCTAGTAAAGTCAGTCTGTAAACTAAGGTCTGTTTTGTTAGTTTATAGCAGTAGTTTGTTATTTTATCAACTTACAGCAGGCCGTGGCCATCTTAAGTGTGGGCATCTGATGCTAGACTGTATTTCTTCCTGGATCTCATCCGTGCAGATCTCGCACATGCTCAGTGCAGCACAAGCAGTGTAATAGGTTTCAGGTCAGGTTTCCATAGCAACGGCAGTTTCAGAGAAAGTTGCTGCCCCTTCCCAGAAGGCATTGCAAACAGGAAATGATGCGATGGGCCGCGGCCAGGGAGGAGGAAGTGAAAAATGAATACAGCAGATATACAGTAAGTGCTGAGAAAAAAAAATTACAAAATATCCAATTTGTTTACAGTGCACAGTTTAGTGAGGGATGCTGAAGAGTTGTAAAAGTGGGTGGAACTCCACTTTAATATACATCGATATCCAGATATCTACCACCACTGTATTTGTCACAGTAAACTTTTCTTTGTGTCCTGTAATATAAGAAAGACAAATTCCACTTCACTCCTGATACCTGTGTGGTTTGCGCCTGATAGAAGGGGAACACCTAGAAATATTGTAGTTTACTATTATTCATCCTATCTTTTTAAATTAAGGAATAAAAAACATATCTATAGACCAAACCACAGGCATTTAAAAAATGAAATATTATGGCTCGGTAGGTTAATATACTACACTTTGTAATCATGCATGTGACTGGTGCAGGGCTGGCCCCATCCCAGAGAACAAAGCTAATAATTGCCAGTAAATCCGAGTGTGGGGGACATGATTCTTCTATTAAAACACAGGCAGGCATCCCAAGTGTTCATTACAGCACATTCCAGGCGGTGTGATTAACAAAGCGTGGTGCTCTATGACTTCTTATACATTCAGTCCACCCAATCAGAAACACTCTATCCCAGCATTCTAATAATGGCATGAGAGCTCATTACTAGATACCAAGGTAACTAGTCACATTCAAAACTATAGCCATCCGTGCCGTGGTAGCCAATCGTTTGCATGCCTCTGAATCCTGCATGTTTCTTGTCTTGAGAGTCTAATCATAATGAGTGCCTTCAGTTAATGTACAAAAGAATTATAATCAGTGAGCTAGCATGAAGCCTGATTTGCCGCATTCAGTTGAGATTTGTCATGTTAGGACAAAAACAATTTTGAACCCGGGGCATAATGTTCGGTCAATTATTGCTGTTTCATTCTTAGTATAAGAAAACAAATTTCATATTGTCATTGAATAATGGTTGTGCACTGATGTAGGAACTTATACTAAGCCTTCAGATGGTGTATACTAAGCCTTTCCGATGGAAGCATGGAGATTTATATGGAGTTCTGATAATAAAATCCATTTCTTTAAGTCCTGTTAAGGCCCCCAGTGTAACCCCTTCTCTACCAGCATGCCTTAGTTGTATCGTAGTGTAGTACTAAGGGCATGAAACAAAAACACAGAGAGGCAGAAACGGTGCCCCTCTATAGTCCCCAAAAATTGGATTTTTTTTGGGATGTACAAAAATTTTTTTCTCTTTCTCATCCATTGAGAGAGACAGGAATTCGGATACAATCAGAGCATCCACAATCAGTCTGAGGGGTGTGCAATACAGCAAAAAAAAAAAGTTTTAACAGGCCTCACTAGGAGGACCGGGGACCGCCTGCTGCTCAGGCACTGCTTGAAGGTCCAATGCCTGAATGGATAAGGTGGGGGTCCTCTACTAGATTGGGGAGCCTACTTAACACGACCAATTGGCAGAGCACAGAGAACCAACCTGATGCTCCAGACAAGGGTGGAAAAGGTCATCGTCAGAGAGGAATTACTTTACACAGAAGAGACCTGGAAAAGCACTCTGCAGCTAATGCCGTGTACACACGACCGGACTTTTCGAACGAACTGGTCAGACGAAACAAATCCGTCGGACAATTCGATCATGTTTGGGTCGGACCTTTTAGGTAGAAAAATCTGTCGGGCTTTAGAAATCGAACATGTTTCAAATCTTTCCGACAGACTCGAGTCCAGTCGAAAAATCTGTTCCTCTGTGTGCTAGTCCGAAGGACAAAAAAGGACGCAAGGGCAGCTATTGGCTACTGGCTATGAACTTCCTTATTCTAGTCCGGTCGTACATCATCATGTTCGAAACGATCGGACTTTGGTGTGATCGTGTGTAGGCAAGTCCATTTCGTTGGAACTCCGTCGGAACTCAAAAGTCCTTCGGAGTTCAGAGTTCAGTGGTCGTGTGTACATAACATTTCCCAGTACACTTAGGTCTAGAAAGTGCCAGTATGCAGAGCCCAATGACCAAGGTCACAGGCTAGACCCACATGTCCAGTCCAGTAGGTTCTAGCTACTAGTTGGAGATCTGGTCAAGTTGCTGAGTAGTGAGGGATCATGATTGAAGCCAATGGAAGAAGATTCTACAAACAAAATTGAAAAAAAAAAGAAATCGGTTGGTCTTTTCTCAGCAGGGATGGAGACAAAATGTCCAGCCTTTAAGGATATTAGCATAAAACTGGAGTATGCTGGGTAGATGTGGGGCACCGCCCGTCAAACTCACCAACAAAGATCAATGGAACTGCACCGGTTCCAACCAGCCTGGTATTTCAATAGAAAATCCCTCTTGAAAAAACTAAATAAACAAAAGAGCCAAAAAATGAAACACATATTCAGGATCCTACTGCCTCATGAATGCATGGAAGCCTCTGCTCTATCCCCTCTGAAAAGTGATGCATGGGGAGACTGACATCCATTTGAAACGGCTAGTCCACTAAATTGTCTAATGCCCCGTACATACGGTCGGATTTTCCGCCGTAAAATGTGCGATCGGAGCTTGTTGTCGGAAATTCCAACTGTGTGTAGGGTCCATCGGACAGTTTTCTTCGGAATTTCCGTCGCACAAAATTTGAGATCTGGTTCTCAAATTTTCCGACAACAAAATCCGTTCACGCAAATTCCGGTTGTGTGTACACAATTCCGATGCACAAAATGCCACGCATGCTCGGAATCAAGCAGAAGAGCAGCACTGGCTATTGAACTTAATTTTTCTCTGCTCAACATATGTGTTGTACGTCACCGCGTTCTTGACGTTCGGAAATTTGCGACCAACTTTGTGTGACCGTGTGTATGCAAGACAAGTTTGAGCCAACATCCGTCTGAAAAAATCCATGGATTTTGTTGTCGGAATGTCCGATCAATATCCGATCGTGTGTACGGGGCATAATGCCGCGTACACACGGTCTGACTTTTAGTCTACAAAAGTCCGACGGGCGCAGACGAACTAAAGCCGGCTGACAATCCGATCGTGTGTGGGCTTCCCCGGACTTTCAGCGGACTTTTCCAGCCGCAAATCTGACGGACTTTAGATTTGGAACATGCTTCAAATCTTTACGTCGTAACTCCGCCGGACCCAGAAATCCGCTCGTCTGTGTGCTAGTCCGACGGACAAAAACTCACACTAGGGCAGCTATTGGCTACTGGCTATCAACTTCCTTATTTTAGTCCGGTGTACGTCATCACGTACGAATCCGTCGGACTTTTGTGTGATCGTATGTAGGCAAGTCCGTTCGTTAGAAAGTCTGCCGCAAGTCCGCCAAAAGTCCGTTGAAAGTCTGTCGGACAGGCTGTCGGACTTTTGTAGCCGAAAAGTCCAACCATGTGTACGCGGCATTAGACTGAGTGTTGATTGATTATGAGCTATGCCAACAAATACTTCTGTTAAGAACTGCATCACAGAGTTACATTATTTTCTAACACTTTGCCTAACTCACATGGCTCAGGAAGAGATGTTCTGAGAACTAGTGTTAATTTCGTTAACAATATTTTAGTTGACTAAATTAACTTTATTTTAGTCGACTAAAAAGAAAACAATTCAGATGACTAAAATACGACTAAAACTAAAATGGCATTTTAGTCAAAACACTGACTAAAACTGAATCGAAATTTGGTGTCAAAATTAACACTGCTGAGAACGACTACTAACAGGCAAGAAGGCAATTTTATACAGTGGGGTGCCAAGCCTGTGGAAAAGGGAAAAGGGAGGCCCTGTGTAGGCAGCATACAGTACCTACAGATACAGATTTGCTGGGACAATCTTGTCTTTTCAGTCAGTTCTCCCATGACATCTGTGCCCTTGTATAAGGGTCTTTTCAGTATTGTGTGGGGTACATTTAGGGCAGTAAATTGAGGGTGTACTCTTCTATGCCCAGACTCCCCCTCTCTTTCTTTACAACTCCTGAAGCTCCTCAAAATGGCTCCTTTCGTGGTCACACTCCATGCACACTGTCCCTGCATGCTGATGAGTCCCTCCCTCACAATGTCCCAGCACATTGGCCGGGGCAGACTCTGCCCCTGTGTTGTTTACATTTTCCCTGCAGCTGGGGGCATGTCATGTTTTGGCTGGAGGCACCGCTGGGCTCAGGATGCCTTTCAGATGAGGGTCTATGGGGAGCTCCACTATTGCTGGTGGGTCTCAGCCATTGTCCACTTCTCTTCCACACCACCTTCTTGGTATGGTGGTGTCGGAGGGGGGCATGTAACTAATAGCAACAAAAGAAAGGTAATTAATAATAACTTAAAATAACTAAGCTTGATTGCAGTGTTTTTGGATTGCTGTGTGTGTAGGGCAACTTACTGCACCAGAGTAGTGAGTCAAAGACATTAACCACGTCAAACTTTTACCCTCAAAAATCTCCATAGGCGACGTTTAAAAAAATTCTACAGGTTGCATGTTTTGTGTTACAGAGGAAGTCTAGGGCTAGAATTATTGCTCTCACTCTACCGGTTGCGGCGATACCTCACATATGTGGTTTGACCACCGTTTTCATATGCGGGCGCTACTCGCATATGCGTTCGCTTCTGCGCGCGAGCTCGTCAGGACGGGGGGTTATTAAAAACATTTTTTTTTCATTTTTATTATTTATTTTACATTATTTTATTTATTTTTACACCGTTTAAACACATCCCTTGTAATAGAAAAAAGTATGACAGGACCTCTTAAATATGAGATCTGGGGTCAAAAAGACCTCAGATCTCATATTTACACTAAAATGCAATTTAAAAAAAAAAAAAAAAGTAATTTAAAAAAATGACATTGAAAAAAATATGTATAAGATGCGTGGACGGAACTGACATTTTGACGTTGCTTCTGCCCAGCAGTGTCATGGAGACGAGTGGGCGCCATCTTAGCCTCACTCGTCTCCAGGCACAGAAGGGAGAAGGACGCGATCGCCTCCGCCGCTACCGACGGCTCCGGTAAGCGGCGGAGGGCACCGGATCGCGGCGGGAGGGGGGGGCCCTCTCCCACCACCGATAAAAGTGATCTCGCGGCGAATCCGCCGCAGGGACCACTTTTAGCAGAAAGAGGACCGCCGCACAAAAACGGGGATACCGGGGTTATGGCAGCTAGCTGCTGCCATAACAACGCTATACCCCTTCAAAGTTTGGACGTACATTGGCGTGCGGCGGTCCGGAAGTGGTTAACCGAAACAAGTGTATTGTACAGATCAGGTAACAATGCCAGGGGGTATCTAGGGTGTATAGGGGATATCAGTGCTGGGGTTATCAGTGGTGTAGAGGGGTCAGTCACAGTGCTGGTGGCATCTGGGGTGTAAAAGGGTTACAGTGCTGGCAGTATCTGGAGTGTAGAGGGTCAAAGTGCTGGGGGTATCTGTGGCCCTATTAGGTAGGATGTACAGGGTTTTAGATTTCTTTTAATGGCGGCCCTGTGTATACTATCTGGACTTGAGTGAGAACTAATTCAGCAGGCACATTATATGTACAGGACAGCTTTGTTACTTAATTTATATTTGTTTTGTGTTTTCCACTGCTGCTTTACGGTGCAGAACAATTTCTCATGTAGGTAATGTCTGCAGTCTTCCTTTAGAAGCTTTGGGTAAATGTGTCTACCTGTTTACTGTTATTGCCAGTGTTGTTACAGATTTTGATTTTCTTTAGCTCCATAACTACAGCAGTTTTTTAAATATATTTTACTAAAGAGTGGCATTAGGCTAACAATATGCCCCTTGCAGAACCACACCTTTTTTTAGAATAAATTCTCCACCCCTAATAAAAACTTACATTTTCCACCTACAATGGCTTGCCGGAGGCACAGCAAAAATACACATCTCTGGAATTACTTTTATAGTGAGCTATGAGGTACACAATGCTCACTCTACACCAGCCCTCAAATTTTCCACTCGCCTACTGAGTAGAGTGGAAAATGAGGGCTGGCGAGGAGCTGGGCTGCCTGGGAGCGAGGGGGCGAGCACCGCCGTCAGGGGGGGGGTGGATGGGAGACATTCTCCCAGAGAAAGAGAGTGTGGAGGAACAGAGAGGGCGACTGGATCATTATAGCGGAAGAGAGCGTGGAGGAAGAGGAGATCCGGCTTGATCACAGAGCTGTAACAGCTTACATTAGAATTGCAGTCCACGCGCCGTCACACATAGCCCCGCCCTCCTGACCCCGCACCTGTGACAGACAGAACACCGGTCCAATCCCAGGGCGCGTTCTGTCTGTCACAGGTCACAGGTTGAAAAAAGTTTGGACACCCCTGCATTAAAGTGTTAAGATCAGATCTTGCAATCTGAATGCATTTTCTTTTTTTATTTTCCTTGTTCAAATATTTTATTGAAGATAACAGGTGTTTAAGTACAAAAGGTACAATTAAGAGTGTAAGGGTCATGTAATTACAGTCATGTAATAAGGACAATGTAACAGGAGCTATACTCTCTATACTCTTCTACTTCACTCTCTTCACCTTATACTTATATTGATTTTCTATGATCATCACCTAACAGGTGTATCTCTTTTCACGATTCTCTTAATGCTACTTGTTCACTCTTTTCCTGGTTTATGTATATTTTTTTCACATTTTCACTCTGCATGTAATCTTTTTTGCACATTATCTAGTAGGTGTATTTTCACCTACGCCATATTTTGCACTTCAACGTCACTCTTTTTCACTTTCTTTCCTCTATGTATTCTAATCTCCTCTGCACCTGACAGTGCTGCCAGGTTTATCATATGCAATACTTTTAATTTATCTTACAGATTTTACTTGCCATTATTGGCCCAATACTCAATATACTATATTTTTTCACTGGCTGGAGGCCTTTCAGTATGGGCCTGTTGTTCTGGGCGGACCTTTGCACCTCAGCTCCTGGGGAGGCTTGATGTGGTGACTCCTGCATATCAGGATTATTCAGTTCAGCATTCCAATGGGATGTAAGTTTGTGGACTTGACCATCTCTTTTTTTCTATAAAAACCTCTTTACATATAATATTTTCCATATCATGGGCCTTTGATTTAGGACACCTTTTATTACTTACAGACATTCAGCATCCGCTCCTGATGAGTCGGTTTACTGACGAAACGCGTTGAGCTTTTGAGGATGTAACCCCTGACACTCCCATCAATATTTTTACAATATTTTTATGAATTTACTCTATATTACTAGTTCTATTTCATCATACCTCTGAAATATGTGCAATTGTTCCCCTGTTATGGTAATCATGTTTTACATCCTGTTTATATGTATGCTATGTATTTTCCAAGATGTCTGCATATGCATTGATAATGTATTTGTCATATACAACGTTACGCAATTTGATATTCATGTATAATAAATTCTTACACTTAGGTTGTGCTTGAGCCTGCCTCATTTAAAGCCACATACCCTTATTATTTTTTGATTGTAACAGGAGCTAAAGCATGGAAAAGGCCATGTTGGGTCAAAACAAAGGTACAGAGTAATTATCAAAGGGAGGATAATCCTACATATTGCTATACATAAAGGTTGAAATTCTAGGCAGAAACAGTATATGAACGGTCTGGAAAAAAAAGAAAAAGAAAAACGGGGGGGGGGGGGGGAATAAGAGGGGGGCATGAGCTTTATGTAAGGCTTTCCAGTCATGCCCGAGTAAGTAACAGAGGTAGCTGTTTGGTACCCCAACGGGGGACAATACCAAAGAGCTCAAGAGTACTGGGAGACTGCAGGTCGGGGAGAATAATGGGGGTGAACGAAGGGGAACTTCTAGCTAGAAGCTCAAGTCAGGGTAGGGCTGCGGTGGTAGAATGGGGAGGATAAAGACGAGAAAGAAGTGAGGGGTAGAAGGGAATTATATTTTCCAAACCTCTTTGACTGAACCACGAATAAAATTTAATTGCTTAATATTCCCATTATGTATCCAGTAAAACAAAGGTTGAAAAGAAAACATATAACATTTTATTTAGGCATGGTAGCATGTTATTCAGCACAGTAGGGAAATCAAATAAAATCTATAGCCTCAGTCTTAAAAGTTTCATCTGTCCTTTGTCAGAATCCCAGGGGGTTCACACATACAGATTTGGTGCTAAATCTCTGAGCCGCTGGGAAACTTTAGAAGAAGCTAAAAGCCTTGAGAGGAAAAAGCTGATTTAGCAGGATAATGGAACGGCTGATTTAGAGCAGTAATACAGGCTGGCAGATGTTATGAATGAACGAATGGGGTGCAACGGCCAGTGTAATGACCCCTCACCTTCAAAAAAGAAGCTCTATGTTAAGTTTATTAGTGTTGGTTCACAAAACAAGCAGAGTTGATCAGCCTACAATTACCAGACCAAACACAAAAAGGCAAGGTGACATTAACAAAGGTTCTATATTTATGCAGAAAAAGTTTACATCTACATTAACAGCTTAAGGCGAAGTTCATCCAAAACTGATATCTCTATAAAGCTAGCTATTAACCACTTAAGGACCGAGCCTCTTTCTGAGATTTGTTGTTTACAAGTTAAAAACATTTTTTTTGCTAGAAAATTACTTTGAACCCCCAAACATTATACATTTTTTTTCGAACACCCTAGAGAATAAAATGGCGGTCATTGCAATACTTTCTGTCACACCGTATTTGCGCAGCGGTCTTACAAGCACACTTTAGTTATACAACAATAAAGTTAGCCCAATTTTTTTTTTTATATTGTGAAAGATAATGTTACGCTGAGTATATCGATACCCAACATGTCACGCTTAAAAATTGCGCCCGCTCGTGGAATGGCAACAAACTTTTACCCTTAAAAATCTCTATAGGCGACCTTTAAAAAATTCTATAGCTTGCATGTTTTGAGTTACAGAGGAGGTCTAGGGCGGTGTTCAAACCACACATGTGAGGTATCGCCGCAATCGGTAGAGCGGGAGCAATAATTGATTGCGGCGATACCTCACATGTGTGGTTTGAACACCGCTTTCATATGCAGGCGCTACTCATGTATGCGTTCGCTTCTGTACGCGAGGTCGGCAGAACCGGGCGCGTATACATTTTTTTATTTCTTATTTATTTTACCTATTATTTTTTATTTTTACACTGTTCTTTTAAAAAAAAATTGTCACTTTTATTTTTTATTATTTATAATGTAAACATCCCTTGTAATAGAAAAAAAACAAGACAGGACCTCTTAAATATGAGATCTGGGGTCAAAAAAGACCTCAGATCTCATATTTACACTAAAATGCAATAAAAAAAAAAATGTTGTCATTTGAAAAAAATAAATAAATAAATGGCCCTTTAAGAGCTATGGGCTGAAGTGACGTTTTGACGTCGCTTCCACCCTGCAATGGTATGGAGACGGATGGGGGCCATCTTCTCCTCCCTCGTCTCCATACCCAGGAAGGATCAGGATCCGATCGCCTCTGCCGCTACCGATAGCTCCGGTAAGCGGCGGAGGGCACCGGAGAGTGGCGCGGGGGGGGACTCACTCTCGCCGCCGATAAAAGTGATCTGGTGGCGAACTGCCACAGAGACCACTATTATCGGAAACCATACCGCCCGCTGAAGAAGAGCTGCTGCCATAACAAAGATATCCCTCTTCAAAGTTAGGACGTGTATATCAGCGTGTGGTGGTCTGGAAGTGGTTAAAACTTGATGTCAGTTGGAAGATGTGACTTCTGAAAGATCTTTCCTACAAAATAGCTTTCCATAAACATGCCAGATCCTTTCAACAGCTAATGTGTGCTTATGCATGGATTAGACACCCTAATGTCATTTTGGTGTTTGGGATAAAAAGTGATTATTTTGGCAGAGTACTGAATTGAAGCTGGATCCCGGACAGATCAAGTCTTGTCTGACCCCGATTCATAATATACAGCTGCCCCAAAGCAATTACCTGGGTCCTGGACATGAAGGATTGTACAATTAGATATCCTCTTCATTTTAGTGAGCCTGAAGTACTGTTATATATCAACTCTACACCTTGGTCATTCTTTAGGACATCATTTAAGTAACCCTTTACTTTTTAAATACAGAAATCACTTTGCAGCAGGTTATTCAGTTTGATATTCTGTACAAACACAATAGGCATTGTGTTCTAGTCCTAATCATATATCATTTGCAATATGTCTTTTTATGGTATTGCAACTTTGAAATGTGTGCCTTTCAGATTAAAAGCATAACTCCACTTTTGTTGAGAAATAAAACATTCCCCTCTGGGTGATCTGTGTACACTGCAAGGATTATAACAAACTTTGTTGCAGATTCCTACTTTTTGTTATTCTGAAGAAATCCCTGTGTGTTTCTCTGTGTCCATGTGGGAAAGTGAGTCTAATGGGAGTGGTTTCATATTTATCAGTCAGTTATACAGCTGCTGAGCACTAGGGAGGAAATCTGCTGGGCCTGCATCCCTTTAGATGTGTTCTTATTGGGAGTATCTCACCAAAAATGACATTTTTGTTGCAGGGGATGCCTGAAATCTGACTTGTATCTAATGCCGTGTACACACGGGCGGACTTTTCGACCGGACTGGTCCGACGGAACAAATCCGTCGGACAATCCGATCGTGTGTGGGCTTCATCGGACCTTCAGCTTACTTTTTCTGTCGAAAATCAGACGGACTTTAGATTTAGAGCATGTTTCAAATCTTTCCGACGGACTCGAGTCCGATCAAAAAATCAGTTTGTCTGTATGCTAGTCCGACGGACAAAAAAGGATGCAAGGGCAACTATTGGCTACTGGCTATGAATTTCCTTATTCTAGTCCGGTCGTACGTCATCACGTTCAACCGTCCGGACTTTCGAATGGGCTTTAGTCCGTTTGGGTGTGTGTAAGCCGTTCGCAAGTCCGTCGTAACTCCGTTGAAAGTCCGTCGGACAGACCGTCAGATGTTTGATACTGAAAAGTCCGCCCGTGTGTACACGGCATTAGGCAGACTTCTGGGAAAATGGGTGAGCCAATCACACAAGCCGGAAATGATGTTGCTGGGGAGTGGTCAGTGCTGTGTACAGAATAGCTCCAGGTAGCCATATTGCATTGCATTTTCAGAAAATTTCAGCGGCTGCAGATTGAAAAGGAAAGATTATTTTTAATAACACTCAATTACAATATGACTTGTGTCTCAATTGTATACATTACATTAATTTTTCCCCATGAAAGTGGAGTTACTATTTAAGTTCCTTATTGAACTGCTGCAAGTTATACCGCGGTGTAGTTGTTTGCTCTCTTTGCGATTGTCTGCAATAATAATGCAACTTCAGCACGCTTTTAGCATAAGATTTCCAAGTGCAGTAAAATTATTTGCGACTGAAATTGTTGCCATTCAGTCGTTAATGTTAGAAGAGGTCATAATCACTTCCTAAAGTAGCACATAAGAATTGAAAATGAGTAAAACTAATTTTACTCGCATTTATACTCTCATGGATGTCATTCTTACCAGCATCACCTTATTGCAAAATACTGTAGTAGCTATTACACAAGACAAGCAACAGCAGAGGATCTAAAATAAGTAAAAGTTAGAAGTAAAATTTGTCTAGCTGCGGATAAGGAGAATGAATACATAATTGTGAGAAATCGGATACATTATTGTATTGAAGTATAAACATTTATTTCCTCGCATTCAACAGCGAAGTGTTGCATTTGTTTAACTGATTAGGATGTTTTTGTGTTGTATATATTTTACATCTCCTCTACCTTTTTCCCGTGCTCTGTACGCTCCTCTCCAGGCATTTTTTCTCCTGGTTGTGTCCCCTGGTCTCATAATGCTCCTCTCTCTTCAGTTACATACAGTATGTTTCGATTGCTTGCTGATATGAATGAGTGTTTTTTTAAAATTTATTTTATTATTTTTTTTTTATTCTGACCCTATCAGAAATTATGCCATTGACAGCAACAATATGCTATGGCTCTGATCAGGTGCTTCAAAAAAACACCCCCCTGTAATTCATACTCCCGGTGTCCTGAAAGGGGCCGGACGCATGAATAGGGGGTGGCCGCGGCGGCCGTGGATAGATTCATGCTATGCATAAATCTATCCATTAACCATATAGGGGGTGGCGTGGATAGAAGGGGCGGCACCCTTGCACACTTAATGGACGGGCCGCCCCTGACAGGGTCAATGAATGGCAGAAGGGGGAGCACTGTAACTCTACATCAGTGTTTCTCAACTCCAGTCCTCAAGGCGCACCAACAGGTCATGTTTTCAGGATTTCCCTCGAATTAAACGGCTTTAGTAATTACTAAAGCAGTGAAACTGATCAAATCACCTGTGCAAAATAGTGGAAATCCTGAAAACATGACCTGTTGGTGTGCCTTGAGGATTGGAGTTGAGAAACACTGCTCTACATACTATCAGCGGCTGTTGTCCCTATTATTTTATTTTTAATGTTGGACTTTCACTGATATCTAGGCTAGATATCTAGAATTGTTCTCCCACATAAATAGTCAGTGGTCTTTTTTTCTCCTACTGCTGTTTACTCTCGTATACTTTTTTCATCCCTAGATTTGGCATGTCTAAAGTTAACATACACAGTATTAGAGTCCAATTGGGATCTAATTTCCTGGGCACAATTCACCTTCTGGGGTTCAACAGTGTTCCATCTATGCCACGCTTAGAAATTCATATTGATAACTGATTTTAAACTAACTGTGGTATGTATCCTATGTTCTATAACCCTATGGCTGATGATAGATATGAAGCATATAATATCTTATACAATATATATATATATATACATATACATACATTTATACACACAGTATTTTCAGTGGCATGACTGTTTCTACTCCCATGTTCGTCCAACGACCTCTGCCTTTGTGCCACTATGATGGCTGCTGATTAGCTCGGCTTGACTATTGGGGTAAGTGTCTCCCAAATCGTTTCTATGTAACAAATATAAAGTGTATAGACCTATGGCATACACAAAAAAACTCTCTTTTCACCAGTGATATGAATAGCCTGCATATATGCTCATACTCTTTGTATTTCATTTTTCAGTGGTTTATTCCCTCTGCTTTTCTCCTGATGAAGCGGGCATCCCGAAACATGTCGAGTTAGACAGCTTACACATTACAACATTCATTTTGTACATTGTGTGTTTACATACCCCTCACGTTTTTGTAAATATTTTATTATATCTTTATATCTTTTTATGTGACAACACTGAAGAAATTACACTTTGCTACAATGTAAAGTAGTGAGTGTACAGCTTGTATAACAGTGTAAATTTGCTGTGGGCCCAATTAGCCATTTTCCCTCCCCGGTGTCATGTGACTCGTTAGTGTTACGAGGTCTCAGGTGTGAATGGGAAGCAGGTGTGTTAGCTTTGGTTTTATCGCTCTCACTCTCTCATACTGGTCACTGGAAGTTCAACATGGCATCTCATGGCAAAGAACTCTCTGAGGATCTGAAAAAAAGAAATGTTGCTCTACATAAAGATGGCCTAGGCTATAAGAAGATCCAACACCCTGAAACTGAGCTGCAGCATGATGGCCAAGGCCCTACAGCAGTTTAACTTGACAGGTTTCACTCAGAACAGGCTTCACCATGGTTGACCAAAGAAGTTGAGTGCACGGGCTCGGTGTCATATCTAGAGGTTGTCTTTGGGAAATAGACGTATGAGTGCTGCCAGCATTGCTGCAGAGGTTGAAGGGGTGGGGGTCAGCCTGTCAGTGCTCAGACCATACGCCGCACACTGCATCAAATTGGTCTGCATGGCTGTCGTCCCTGAAGGAAGCCTCTTCTAAAGATGTTGCACAAGAAAGCCGCAAACAGTTTGCTGAAGACAAGCAGACTAAAGACATGGATTACTGGAATCATGTCCTGTGGTCTGATGAGACCAAGATAAACTTATTTGGTTCAGATGGTGTCAAGCATGTGAAGAGTACAAAGACAAGTGTGTCTTGCCTACAGTCAAGCATGGTGGTGGGAGTGTTATGGTCTGGGGCAACATGAGTGGGGAGCTAGAGTTCATTGAGGGAACCATGAATGCCAACATGTACTGTGACATAATGTGGCAGGGCATGAACCCCTCCCTTCGGAGACCGGGCTGCAGGGCAGTATTCCAACATGATAACGATCCCAAACACACCTCCAAGATGATCACTGCCTTGCTAAAGAAGCTGAGGGTAAAGGTGATGGACTGGCCAAGCATGTCTCCAGACCTAAACCCTATTGAGCATCTGTGGGGCATCCTCAAACAGAAGGTGGAGGAGTGCAAGGTCTCTAACATCCATCAGCTCCGTGATGTCATCATGGAGGAGTGGAAGAGGACTCCAGTGGCAACCTGTGAAGCTCTGGTGAACTCCATGCCCAAGAGGGTTAAGGCAGTGCTGGAAAATAATGGTGGCCACACAAAATATTGACACTTTGGGCCCAATTTGGACATTTTCACTTAGGGTTGTACTCACGTTTGTTGCCAGCGGTTTAGACATTAATGGCTGTGTGTTGAGTTATTTTGAGGGGACAGCAAATTTACACTGTTATACAAGCTGTACACTCACTACTTTACATTGTAGCAAAGTGTAATTTCTTCAGTGTTGTCACATGAAAAAATATAATAAAATATTTACAAAAATATGAGGGTGTACTCACTTTTGTGAGATACTGTATATGTATATATATATATATATATATTTATATTATATTATATTATATTATATTATATTAAAACAGTTAATTTTATTATGAACAAATAATTTTACAACGCAGTGTAAAAGAACATGTAAACACACAATGTACAAAATTAATGTTGTAATGTGTAAGCTGTCTAACTCGACGTGTTTCGGGATTTATATATATATATTTAACTGTTATATAAACTGTTGTACTGTCCTATGATGGTACTGATAAAATCCTGCTGCCCCATTTATTTTTAGCCTGCTCCGGATAATTCGAGCGATCCTGAAGTTTGAAAGCTTACCTTGTGAATATTCGCACACATTTAATTCCTGGAAATCTGTGACAAATATTCACTGTGCCCTGTGAGTAGGCACTACGGTGTCACACATTTCACAAAGCCTGCCTTCTGAATAAGAGCCCTTTCACACTGGGGCGGTTTGCAGGCGCTATTGCGCTAATAATAGCACCTGCAAACCGACCCGAAAGTGCCGCTGCCTTAATTCCAGTGTGAAAGCCCCGAGGGCTTTCACACTGGAGCGTTGCGCTGGCAGGACGGTAAAAAAAGTCCTGCCAGCAGCATCTTTGGAGCGGTGAAGGAACGGAGTGTATACCGCTCCTTCACCGCTCCTGCCCATTGAAATCAATGGGACGGCGTGGCTATACCGCCGGCAAAGCGCCTCTGCAGAGGCGCTTTGCGGTGGTATTTAACCCTTTCTCGGCCGCTAGCGGTGGGTAAAACCACCCCGCTAGAGGCCGCATACCGACGGTAAAACGCCGCTAATAATAGCGACGTTTTACCGCCGACGCCGCCCCCGCCCCAGTGTGAAAGGGCTCTTAAAGAGGAAAAGTTTCAGGAGGTGGAGTCTGTACAGGAATCACAGGCAGCAAGGTACCACATGTGATATGTAGTCTTAAGAGCCCTTTCACACTGGGGCGGCGTCGACGGTAAAACGCCGCTATTATTAGCGCCGTTTTACCGTCGGTATGTGGCCGCTAGCGGGGCGGTTTTACCCCCCGCTATCGGCCGAGAAAGGGTTAAATACCACCGCAAAGCGCCTCTGCAGAGGCACTTTGCCGGCGGTATAGCCGCGCCGTCCTATTGATTTCAATGGGCAGGAGCGGTGAAGGAGCGGTATACACTCCGCTCCTTCACCGCTCCGAAGATGCTGCTAGCAGGACTTTTTTTCCCGTCCTGCCAGCGCATTGCTCCAGTGTGAAAGCCCTCGGGGCTTTCACACTGGAATCAAAGCAGCGGCACTTTCGGGGTCAGTTTGCAGGCGCTATTATTAGCGCAATAGCGCCTGCAAACCACCCCAGTGTGAAAGGGCTCTTAAGAAACTAAAAGTACATAGCGGAGGAGAAGATGAAAGCATGCAAGGAATCCATGACATTTTGAAAAGAGATGGCCAGCAGACAGGCAGCAACTATGAATGAGGCACTAAAAGTAACATTTTTAAAACTAGAAGTCACCTGCAGGTAACAGGATATACAACATTGCACATAACTGATATTAAAAATATGACTTTCGAAATGACATTCACATGTTAAAACTTATATGGGATTTTACTGATTGGGTTTAAATATATTTTAATACAGACCCAAGAAAAGGTTCTCCATAAAAACACCTGCTTCTGCATCGAAGTAATTATACGATAGTTACTGCACTTCTGCGAAGAAAGTTTCTGTTAAAGCTCTGCACATGAGAAACCAGAAGCTTGCCAAGAGCATTTAAAAGTCAAGAGTTGAGCACCTCTGGATCCATGAACAGTTTATACACATTCATTATTCACCTTCCTGCATTTTTCCAGCTAAAGCCAGCTGGTGTACTTAATTATTAAGTTTCTTAGAGAAATTGTGCAGAAAACACCCGAGTCCTGAAGCACATCTGTATTGCTCTCTAGTAACCAGTACCCAGAAGCTGAAGAAGGATTATGGTCTACTGATACCGGAACTCGCACAAACACAAAATTAGCTGAATTCTAGGCACATATGACCCCCCCCCCCCCCCCCAAAAAAAAAATATACAGATATTGCAGATGTGTATTATGAAAAATCACAAAATGTTCAAATGCAACAAGTTTAAGCAGCTAATTTTATGTTTATACCAGGCTCCTGTGATCCTCTGTACTGCATAATACAGATTGAAAGACAAAGGGCCATAATTAAAGGCCTTGGCATTCAGGTTCCCACATTGCTTTTTATTCTGTGATCACAGTTTTATATTAATGGATGAATGTTGTTGTTTTTTTTTTCAATAAAACCCACCTTTTTGACCTACACCATATGGAGGCATTTTTCTTTCTATATCCCCTCGGATGAGAGTGTTTTGGTTTTCCACTCCGGCTGTTTAACATCTGAGTTCCAGCCTCACGTTTATCTGTACGATTTCCTGGAGTTCGCTGGATTCCCTGGATCGTCTCTGGAAGTCCGCTAATTGGGCCATTCTTGTGTTTTTGATTCATTGTCGATGACACTCGAGTCCACTCCTTCCGGTAAGAGAACATACCCCTCATCTTGGGTGGAGGACACACTACCCCTGGTGCTCTACATGCCTGCCAAGGCCGTTGTACCCGACTTCTGAGCAACAACTTTTCTTGTGGTGGACTATATATATGTTTACCTTTTAAGGTCTTTCCACCTTTGGGATTTTCCACTTGTGTTTTTATACATTATATATACATATGTTCACCTGTTAATTTCATTTTGCGATTGATTTTATCACACGTTTGCACTATTTCGATATACCGTTTGGCATATTGTTATTGATTTTTGCTTTCTATCCCTTAGCGCTACATTTATACTAGCCATAATTAAAAGTCACAGTGCTTTGCTGCAGTGCACACAAACTGATAGGGAACAAGCCGACTGAAGGGGAGAAGTTTTGGATGTGTTCTAGACCAAGCTTTGCTACTATTGCAGTGCAGGTACAATAACTGCCTATACTATCAGGCAGGGGTGCCTGGATCACAAGATCAGGTATACAGAATAACAGATATTTTTGGAAGGTATGACATACTGTATATGAATTTTAATAATGTTTGCCTGCAATTCAGCTTAAAAAGAATATACAGTGTCTTGCAAAAGTATTCACCCTCTTGGCATTTTTCGTGTTTTGTTGCCTCACAACCTGGAATTAACATGGCTTGTTAGATCATTTGCATCATTTAATTTACAGAACATGCCCACAACTTTGAAGATTTTTTTTTTGTTGTGAAGCAAACCGCAAATAGGACAAAATAACAGAAAAAGTCAATGTGCATAACTATTCACCCCCCCTAAAGTCAATACTTTGTAGAGCCACCTTTTGCGGCTATCACAGCTCCAAGTCGCTTTGGATAAGTCTCTATGAGCTTGCCACATCTTACCACTGAGATTTTTGCCCATTCCTCCTTGCAAAACGGTTCCAGCTACGTCCTATGTACAGATACTCCAGTCTCTGTTGTGGAACTCTGCAGCTCCTCCAGGGGGTTACCTTAGGTCTCTGTGCTGCCTCTCTGATTAATGCCCTCCTTGCCCGGTCCGTAAGTTTTGGTGTGCGGCCTTCTCTTGGCAGGTTTGCTGTTGTGCCATGTTCTTTCCATTTGGTTATGATAGATTTGATGGTGCTCCTAGGGATCATCAAAGATTTGGATATTTTTTTATAACTTAACCCTGATGTGTACTTCTCAACAACATTGTCCCTTATTTGTTTGCAGAGTTCCTTGGTCTTCATGGCAGTGTTTGGTTAGTGGTGCCTCTTGCTTAGGTGTTGCAGCCTCTGGGGCCTTTCAAAAAGGTGTGTATATGTAATGACAGATCATGTGACACTTAGATTGCACACAGGTGGACATCATTTCACTAATTATGTGACTTCTGAAGGTAATTGGTTGCACCACAGCTTTTTATGGGCTTCATAATAAAGAGGGTGAATACATACACACATGCCAATTATTTTTTTATTTCTGAAAAATAGTTTTATGGATATATTTTTCTAATTTTACTTCACCAACTTAGACTATTGTGTTCTGATCCATCACATATAATTATCATCAGATTAAAATGCTGTACCCAAACACAATTTTTATAATTTTTTTTTAGACACAGAGCTTTCTTTTGGTGGTATTTAATCACCACTGAATTGATTTTTTGCTAAACAAATGAAAAAAGACCAAGAATTCAGAAAATGTTTTAGTTTCTGTTACAAAATTTTGTAGAAAAGGAATTTTTCTCCTTCACTAATGTGCGCTAATGAGGCTGCACTGTCTGGCACTGATAGGCTGCACTAATGAGGCAGCACTGATGAGGTGGTACTGATGGGCACTGATGAGGAGGCACTACTAATTCAGCACTGATGGGCAGCACTGATAGCTGGCACTGATGGGCGGCCTTAATGGGCACAGACAGCACTAGGGGTGCAACGGATCAAAAAACTCACAGTTTCGGATCGTTCCTCGGATCAGGAATCACGGTTGGGATCATTTTCGGATCAACAAAAAAAAATCTCCCCCACTGTAATATCCACATCATCTCCCCCACTGTAATATCCACGTCATCTCCCCCCACTGTAATATCCATGTCATCTCCCCCACTGTAATATCCACAATCTCCCCCACTGTAATATCCACGTCATCTCCCCCACTGTAATATCTGCAATCTCCCCCACTGTAATATCCACATCATCTCCCCCCACTGTAATATCCACGTCATCTCCCCCCACTGTAATATCCACGTCATCTCCCCCCACTGTAATATCCACGTCATCTCCCCCCACTGTAATATCCACGTCATCTCCCCCACTGTAATATTCACGTCATCTCCCCCACTGTAATATCCAAAATCTCCCCCACTGTAATATCCACGTCATCTCCCCCACTGTAATATAGCCACAATCTCCCCCACTGTAATATATCCACATGTCCCCCACTGTAATATATCCACATGTCCCCCACTGTAATATATCCACATGCCCCCCACTGTAATATATCCACATGTCCCCCACTGTAATATATCCACATGTCCTCCACTGTAATATATCCACATGTCCCCCACTGTAATATATCCACATATCCCCCACGTCCCCCACTGTAATATATCCACATGTCCCCCACTGTAATATATCCACATGTCCCCCACTGTAATATATCCACATCACCCCCACTGTAATTTATCCACATGTCCCCCACTGTAATATATCCACATGTCCCCCACTGTAATATATCCACATGTTGTCCCCCACTGTAATATATCCACATGTCCCCCACTGTAATATATCCACATATCCCCCACATCCCCCACTGTAATATATCCACATATCCCCCACGTCCCCCACTGTAATATATCCACATGTCCCCCACTGTAATATATCCACATGTCCCCCACTGTATTATATCCACATCTCCCCCACTGTAATATATCCACATGTCCCCCACTGTAATATATCCACATATCCCCCATGTCCCCCACTGTAATATATCCACATATCCCCCACGTCCCCCACTGTAATATATCCACATATCCCCCACTGTAATATATCCACATATCCCCCACTGTAATATATCCACATGTCCCCCACTGTAATATATCCACATGTCCCCCACTGTAATATATCCACATATCCCCCACTGTAATATATCCACATGTCCCCCACTGTAATATATCCACATGTCCCCCACTGTAATATATCCAGTCCACATGTCCCCCACTGTAATATAGCCACATGTCCCCACTGTTATATCCAAAATCTCCCCCACTGCAGTGCTGTAATATCCACAGACTCCCCACTGTATACATTTAGAGATGAGTATTAGTAAGACTAGTGCTGTTAGTCTTACCTTACAGTTAAGAACAGAAGCCGCCAAGCCAGCTGCCGGACCCACGAGTTGAGGGTGATGACGTCAGCGCGCAGCTCAGCGCCGCCGGGTGTACCAAGATGGCTGCGGCTCCGGAGCTAGGCCGAAGCCGCGGCCTTTCCTAAGACCTGAGGCCGCGGAGCGCTCCATGGATCGCGGGTGTGCTGATCCGAACGGGTTGACCCGTTCGGATCACGGATCGGTGACGATCCGTTGCACCCCTAGACAGCACTGATAGGTGGCACTGATGAGGAGGCACTGACAGGCATAACAGAAGGGCACTGAAAGGCATCACTGGTGGGCACTGATTGGCATCACTGGTGGGCACAGGTGGGCATCATTGATGAAACACTGCACTGATAATCAATACATTATCAGTGCAGACCTCCCCCCAGTCAGGAGAGCCGCTTATCGTCTCTCCTCTACTCGCACGCTGTCAGCTGTGGTCGGACACAGCCAATCACATGATATAAGCCTACGTCATTTTGAAAAAAAACCTTTTTCTTAGTTTCTGTTACAAAATTTTGTAAATACCGTATATACTCGTGTATAAGTCGAATTTTTCAGCCCCTTCTTTGGGGCTGAAAGTGCCCCCTTCGACTTATACACGAGTCACCGCCGTCTGCCTACATGATCAGCGTGTCATGCAGGCAGACGGCGGCCAGCGTGTGCTGCATAGACTCGGCAGTGGCTCTCACTGTTCAAAAGCCGCGCCTCCTCGTCTGTGATAGGCAGTCAGTGTACAGCCTATCACAGACATTCTCTCATCCTCGTCCGTGGTATGAGGATGAGAGAATGTCCGTGATAGGCTGACCGCTGACTGCTGGGAAATGGAGTTTTCTGGACGAGCAGGAGGCGCGGCTTTTGAACAGTGATTGGCCGCCGAATACTACACGCTGATCGGTGCAGAGCGGCGCACGGAGGATGCACAGGACACAGGTAGGATGCACACACACACACAGACACATGCACACAGGTACATATACACATGCACATATACACAGGTACATGACACAGGTACATATACACATGACACATGCACATATACACAGTCCACAGGACACATGACACATATGCACAGGACACAGGACACATGACACATATGCACAGGACACATGATACATGCACAGGACACAGGGAGGTATACAGCTGCAGATGGGCATTGTTGACTCTCTTTTTCCACTTGCAGTAGCTGCTGCATTTCTCACCCTCGTCTTATACTCGGGTCAATAAGTTTTCCCTTTTTTTGTGGTAAATTAGGGCCTCGACTTTTACTCGGAACGACTTATACTCGAGTATATACGGTAAGTAATTTTTCTCCTTCACTGATGGACACTGATGAGGCACTAATATGCGGCTCTGATATGCAGCACTGATGGGCACTGATAGGCGGCACTAATGGGCACTGTTGGGCAGCATTTATGGGAACTGATGGGCACTGAGGGGCATCACAGATGGGCACTGAAAAGCAGCACTGATGAGCTCTGATTGGCACCACTGGTGAGCATCGCTGATGAAACTGCACTGATAATCAATGCACTGACTATCAGTGCAGACCCTCCCTGTCAAGGGAGCTGCTTATAGGCGCTGTCAGTGTGAACAGAGGAATGCTGATAACTGGCACTTCCTATTTACACTGTGATTGGACACAGCTGATCACATGGTAAAGAGCCTACGTCATAGGCTCTTTAAATTGATCCGAGATGTGGTGTGTCCAAGCGGCACACTGCACCACCGATTGCCGTGCATACGAGCAGCATGTTGTGAAGGACGTCACATGATGCCCAGTAACAACAATGAAACCCCCGCCCGGTTGTCATTTTGCTATAGGCCGGGCGGGAAACTGTTAGAGTGTACCTTTCCCCCCTTTTACTAAAAATAACAGCACCATACATCTCTGCATACTGATACAAAATCATCTTACAATTATTTTTTGTTTTTACTCACAATTAATGTTTTTTCACCTTCTGGTTGAGTGAGGTACTGGTGATGTAACCCTGGCCTCACAGATGCATCCTGGAAACTTCCTGTCACATTTTACAGAAAAGTGACTTAAAGTTCGAGGCAGAGTTCCAGGATAACAAGGGAGATGGATTTATTCATCCTTAGTAAAAATGGTCACAACGTGAGAAGAACATGGCAGAAAAAAAAAAAAGAATGCGAAGAATAAAAAGCCAGCTATTAGGTATGTGTTTATAGATGGTTATCACTAAACATGTCTAATGGTGTCTTTGTTGTAATTTTTATGATAAATGTGAAGTTCCTCTTTAAGTCCTCCAGGTTCAAACAGTCATGCAGCTCTTTTGGTTCCCAGAAGGGCTGGAAACTTCCACTTAAATGATAACACTCTGCTTAGCAGCAATGTTCAGGAGAGCAAAATTCACACCTCCATTTCTCAAGGGGAGAAATAAAACAACAATATGACATCTTTAATCTCAGGGGGGATAGAAGAAAGGACAGGGCATTCAAGTGTGCCTCTCCTGTAAGGCCAAGGTTAAATCCCATTCTCTTAAGAAATCAAGGACAAACGTCCATCTCTTCCTGACAAGTCCAAGGAAACCGACGCTTCGCTGAAAGACGAGCACTGTGATAACGACAAATTTAATTACAAACCTTCTAACTGTTCAAATTTACAGATAGAAATCAGAAAACTCATTTGTAATCATTTACAGTCTGTGAGCTGCTAAAACGGATTTTAATTGTGATGGCTCTATGGCAACAAAACAGGACTCAGTCTTCCAAAAGATACAAAACACATTCTCCGTGCTTCAGCCTTCTATAAATAAGATGGCACTTTTGAGGATTTAGGTTCCATCAACTTTCAGCTACTTCTAAATCATAGTGAAAACACTTAGCCGGCTGATTCCACATGGACACCATATACACAGTCATAACTTACTAGTCAATGCCTTTTGCACTAAAGCAGCCCATAGAGGAGTCTTTTTTCTTTTTTTTTTACTTTCGTTCAACCAGTGATTTCCCCATCCACACACCCAATGTGGTTGGGGGAATTCTCCCACTAAACTACTGTATTGTGACAGCGGGAAGAGTTCCCTGCTGTGGGAATATTCTTATCAGTGCTGCTGACTATAGCCTGCAGCGCAGATCGAGCAGCTAAAATCCAACAGGCCCATACCCTGCTAGACCAGCCTAATTTTGATCCATTTATGGCCAGCTTTATAGTGTATGTAAAACGTTAGTATTGCCAATACGCAGAATCACTAACATAGGTGTGCGCAGCCTATTGTATTAGGGTGTGCACCCCAAAGTTGAAACGCGTGTGTGTATGTGTATATGAGGTCTTAAAAGGACATTGTAAACCTCTCCCCCCCTTCCTAAGCTCACTTCGGTACCCCACTATCTACTACTCACCTCTGAGTCCCCGTCCACAACTCACTGTTTGCGGCCAGATCCACAACTGACTTCTGCACCCCCTGTCTGCAACTGATCTCTGCACCCACCATCCACAACTCTCCGCTGCACCCCCAACTACTACTTGCTTCGGCATCCCCATCCAGAACTGTTCGCAGCTCACTTCTGCACCCCATCCAAAACTCATTTCTGCACCCCTATCTAAAATCACTTCTGCACCCCATCCAAAACTCATTTCTGCACCCCCATCTACAACTCACTTCTGCACCCCCATCTACAACTCACTTCTGCACCCCATCCAAAACTCATTTCTGCACCCCCATCTACAACTCACTTCTGCACCCCCATCTACAACTCACTTCTGCACCCCATCCAAAACTCATTTCTGCACCCCCATCTACAACTCACTTCTGCACCCCCATCTACAACTCACTTCTGCACCTCTGTCCGCAACTCATCTCTGCACCCCCTGCCACAACTTACCTTTGCACTAGACATGTGCACCGTCAATAAATTTGTTTTGTTTTGTTCCGTTCTGTTTCGTATTAGCCATTAATTCATATTTCGTAATTCGTGTCCGAAATTCCATTTGGATTTGAACGAAATACGAATTTTCGTTAGGTTCGTAAATTTTTCATAACAATTACGAACGTTCATTATGATGAATTTAAAAAGCAAAAAATACCTTTTATATATGGCAATCGTCAGACTCATGCTCATTATGAGGGGGCTCCCACCATCCCTGTGCTGTGCTGACTTCCTGGGTTTGTACCCCTGCTGTGCTCATTATGAGGGGGCTCCCACGGTCCCTGTGCTATGCTGACTTCCTGGGTTTGTACCCCTGCTGTGCTCATTATGCAAAATCTGGTGCAGCTCTGCATAGAAACCAATCAGCTTCCAGGTTTTATTGTCAAAGATGAATTGAACAAACTGAAGTTAGAAGGTGATTGACACAGCTGAACCAGATTCTGAGTGCACCAGCTTTAGTAAATCTACCCCTAAGGGCTCATGCACACAGGACGTTTTAAAAACGCCAGCGCCACAGCAGCACTAAAATGCCAGTTTTTTTGCATTTAGCCGCATTTTTACATAAGCGTCACTGCACGTTTTTCCGCTTTTTTGGCGTTAGCGTTTTTGGGGATGCTTATGCTTATACTCGAGTATATACGATAATTAAATTTAAGAAAAGAATGTCATATTGTGTAACCCATGTACTTCTATATGCATTCCCATGCGCAACATCTTTTTCCCAAAAGAAAAAACACAGATTAATTTAGCACTTTCGAAACACAGTTCTGAAAAACTAGTAACAGTTGTTGTTTTCACTTCCAGTTTTTAAGTACAAATATACTGACGAGCAACTCTAGGCAACAAGCAAAGCCTGCCAGAGTTCTTTTCAGACCGAATTACGAGTCAGATTTTCCACTCATTTTACCTTTTATCTAACTTTTATACAAACAAAATACACCTAGATTCAGGGCTTTTTTTCAGCGGGAACGCGGGGGAACGCAGTTCCGGCACCTCCACCTGGATATTTTGTTACTGGGTGTAATATTTTGTTGTAGGTGGTTCACTGTTGCTGCAGGGAATCTATTTTTGTTGGGGTGGAGTCCATTGTTGCTGGGGGAGTCTATTGTTGTGTGGCGCTCTATTGCTGGGATTTTATTGTTGCTGGCTGCAGGGGATCTATTTTACTGCTTTTCTTTTTATCATTAACATGTTCCATACAAATGATTTAGCGCCGCAAAATCATACTTGGTTCTGTATTCTCTAAAAGGGGCAGTACTGGTAGGTGGGTAGGGGGTGGAATCAAGGGACGGTGGTCACAGGTGGGTAGGGGCAGAGACAAGATGTGACTCAGACGGGGGGGGGGGGAGTTCCTGCACCTATTCTCAGGGAAAAAAAGCCCTGCCTAGATTAATCAGGCAGGGCTGGAACCAGTAAACACAGAATGCATTCTTCACACAGTCTGATTCAGCTCTGTTCAAAAAATAAAAGTAATGGGAGTCATAGGGATTTCCCAAACCCAAAAGTCATTGGAAAAAGATGAATGCTGGGATAAAAATAAAAATCACTCAGCAAGGTAGGTTCTGTCCCCCCGAGACAATTTTAATGCAAGACTTTCCTGTTTTCTTGGATTATATTTCTTTAATAAGTAACATCAATAATACTTTAAAAGAACCAAACTAATTACTAATTCTGTGAAGAGAATTTAAAAAGATGCGCTAATGATCCTTGAAGAGTGATTTTGGAAACACTCCATTATTTTACACTGTACAAAAGACAGGGAATATGTTTTCAGTAATTTTTGTCCAAACACTCAATATTAACACACAAAGACGAAAAATAATGAGGCAGCAAAAACTGGTTCCAAAAGAAAAAAAAATGTTTCTCTAAATAAAAGCTTCCAAGGAACCTACAAAAAAAACTGAAAATTTTCTATCAAATACTTACTGTAATTTTCCTTTCCTGATGGACTCCATGGCAGTCTACGTGTGGGTTAACCCTGCCTCCTCTCCAATGCTATAGGACCCTATTCCCATAAATTTGAGCTCACAGCCAGACTGCTTTCTGTAACTAGACAACTCTTGACCAATGGGTGGGAACTCCGTCTGCCATGGAGTCCATGAGGAAAGGAAAAATACGCTAAGTATTTGACAGAAAATTTTCAGTTTTCCTGACAGACTCCATGGCAGTCTACGTGTGGGAAATAATCAGCCAAACCACACGGGCAGGTATGCTGATCAAAAAGAAATTTTATTTGCCCCCTCAACCGACAGGATTCTTAAACCAAAGTTCACAGATGATAGAGAAGCAGGTTCTATGTAATAATGTGACATAAAGGTATTAATGGAGGCCCACGAGGCCGCTTTGCAGATGACATCTGGAGCCACATGCTGGGCTGCTGCCCAAGAAGCCGCCATACCCCTGGTGGAATGTGCCGTCACCGCCTCTGGAGGAGCCAAGCCCTTAGCCCTATAAGCCTGCTGGATGGATTGGACGATCCAGGCTGCAATCGTTCTGGTCGAAGCTTGCTTCCCTTTGTTATTCCCGGAGTGTAGGATAAACAGGTAGTCTGAACGTCTAAAAGGAGGAAGTAGCTTGCAGGTATTCCTTCAGTATTTCCCCTACATCCAGAGGGTGAGCTTTAGTGGACCCTGGGGCCCTGAATGTAGGTAGGACAATTCCTTGGATCTCATGGAACACTGATGTAACTTTCGGGTTTGAGTCGAGCATAGGGATGAGGACCACCCGGTCCGGGAAAAAAGTCAGGAATGGTTGTTTATGACCTAAGGACCCAATCTCAGACGCCTTTTTCGCCAAAGTGATGGCCGCAAGGAAGGCGACTTTTGCAGAACGGTCCTTGATAGAAACTGGAACGGTTTCTGTGGCACTGAGTCCAGTCAGTGAGTTGAGAACAAGGGGAAGATCCCACTTGGGGAATCTTGGCCTTCTTTGGGGCTTGCCGCCACTACCCCCCGGAAGAACTGCCAGATTAGAGGGTGAACAGTCCATGATGTTCTGGAGAAGGCCGACAGGGCTGAGACTTGGACCCTGAACGGAGGAAACATGCCCTGCTGAAGTTCCACCGATCTGTTAGATCCTCTACTCTGAAGGCCTGGCTACAACGGCCCTGAGTGTAATACTTCCTGATCTTGAAGTTGCAGGGGGATGCAAATAGGCCTACTTTGGGATCAGCTCCCAAGAACAGGATCCACTCGAACGTCTCCGCATGAAGGGACCATTCATTGTTGTCTAACTGTATGCGGGATAGGAAGTCCGCTTTTTTGGGTTCTGGGAACGAAGAACGCCGAGATATTGGCCAGGTTTTTCTGGGCCCAAGACATGATGGGCTGGACTTCTTGGAGCAAGGTGGAGCTCCGAGTGCTCCCTTGTCTCTTCACATAGGAGACTGCTGTCGTGTTGTCTATTCTCAATGAAACTGATTCCCCTTTCAGGGGGTGACTGAAGGCCTGAAGGGCACACCAAGCTGCCTGCAGTTCCAGGACATTCGAGCCCAGGTTGTGGGGACAAGAGTCGCACCTGCCTTGTGCAAGCTCTGACCTGCAAAGAGCTCCCCATCCAGCACTGCTGGCATCGGTCGTGACCCATGAGACAGGGGTGATGGAGTGGCACGTGATCAGATTTCTGCGCTGAAGCCACCAAAAGAGGCTGTTCCTCATTACTGTTGTTATGTAAATGAGTTGGTTGCCGTCTCTCAAATTCCATTGCTGGAGAAACCCTATCTGAAAAGGGCGTAGCCTCCACAGAGACCATTTGACCATGGGGGTCGTAGAAACCATTGTGCCGATAATTTTTAGGCACTGTGACACCCTCAGGCCTGAGGAGGTTAGAGCTTGTGACACTCTTTCTCGTAGGACTGGGATCTTTCCCGCTGGCAGAGAGATGGTACTTTCCACAGTGTCGAACTGTGGCCCTAGGTAAACCAGGCACTGTACTGTTTCCAGATGGCTTTTCTCTAAGTTTAGCAGCCAACCGACTTTGAGTAATGTGGTGATGACCTGAGCTCTGTGGACCAGCAGCTGCTCTTTGTCTTGGAATAGTAACAGGAGGTCGAAGAGATAGTGGTACAACCGTATCCCTTCTTGTTCTGATGAGGGCCACCACGGCCAGAAGAACTTTCGAAAAGACTCGAGGTGAAGTTGTCAGCCCGAAAGGGAGGCAGGTGAACTGTAGATGCTCTTGCCTGACCCTGAACGGGAGGTAATTGTGGAATTCTTCTGCTACAGGCACCTGGAAATAGGCATCCTTTAAGTCGATTGAGACTAGCCAATCGCCTGGCTGCACGGCTTGCTGGATGGTAGATAGTCTCTATTTTGAATCTTTCATGTTTTATAAACTTGTTTAAGTTAGGTCTGTCACTGGGCGCCATAAACCGTTTTTTTTTTTTTTTTAGCTCCAAGAAGAGAGGGGATTATACCCCTTGGAACTCTTCGCCTTTCAGGATAGGCACCATGGATCCCTTGTGCCATCAACGAATCCACATAGGACAGTAACACCTGCTTCTTTTCTTCTGACCGTGGTTGCAGAGTAGAAATAAATCGGGGGGGGAGTACTATTGAAGGACCATGTGTAGCCCGTAGAGACCATCTTGATGGTCCAATAGTCCGAGATTGAGGCCAGCTAGATGTCCCGGAAGAGAAGCAGACACGCCCCCACCCGACCCGCCTGGGCGGGCTGTCAGGGCTGGGCTCAGCCCTTCCTTCTCTGAGCTGGCCGCTTAGCTGTTGGCTAATTAGCAGCTCCTATCTCTCCACAGTGACTCACCTGTACATGATATCCTGCTTGCCAGTCCTGCCTACTTAGGCAGTCCAGCCAAGGTGATCTCTGCCTTCGCCTTAGTCAACATCGCAGAGACTATCTTCTGCGTTCCTGTTAAAGACTTGCTTGGCTGACATTCCTTCTGGCTCCAGATCCTGCTTGCTGTTCCACTATGCTTTTCCCTGGCTTCCTGACTTTCTGGCTTGTCTGACTATCTGTTCTGGTTGCCGAACTTTGGCTATGTTTTGACTACATTTGTTGTATTTATTATTAAACCAATGTGATTTACCTGTACTTCTGTCTCGGTCTGATTCATGGTTTCTGACACAGGCCCAATCTCAAAACGACTTAGCCGGCTCTCGTCCACTGGATGCTTGGCTCTTAGTGGGACTTGGAAGGGTGTCTGACCTCTGTTCCAATTCCTTCTGGAATACCGGCTGGGCCTGTAAGAGTGTGCTTCTTTGAATGCTCAGTACTGCGTCTTCTCCGCTGGGGCCTCTTCTGGCTGAGCAGATGCCTATCCTGGGACAAGAAGCCCGACTTCCCACCCATGGCCCGGGCTATGGAGCTATCCAGCCTGTTGCCAAAAAATAGAGGGCCCTTCAAAGGGGATCCTACACTAGGCTTGCCTAGATGCTGGATCAGCGAGCCAAGGGCGTAACCATAAGGCCCGCTTAGCTGTGACCGAGGATAGCATAGTCCAGGCCAACAGGCGGAACAGGTCGATAGAAGCTTCCCTCAGGAAGGCCGCCACCAGTTTCAATTCCTGGACTGCTGAGAACCTGGCCAGTTCTTCTGAAACGCCCTTGAGCACGGAGTCCACATTTTCTATCCAAGCTTCCATTGAACAAGTGGTTAAGATCATGAGGGGGGGTTAAATCAATATCATCGATATCGCGATTTTTTAACGATTAATCGTGCAGCTCTATGCAAAAGCATTGAATACCTTAAGCCAGAAAAAAAAGTGTAATGGAGAGACTTGTATATAGTGGCACAGAGGTATTAATAAAAAACAAATAGTTTATATTTAGCATGTGCTTTGCACAGTGGCAGACAGTTAGCAGTGGTAAGAATGTGGTTAGTTTCCCTATAAAAAAAAAGAAGGATTAGCATCCAGAACACAGATTATTCTGACATTTGACATGCTCCTTAGCATTCCCCTGAAAGGACCCAGTCCTCACCCAAAATCATTGACCATACTTTAGTACTTTTTGGACACTATCTGTAAAAGTTATGTGATGCTATTTCATGTAAGTGGAAATGACAGTTACAGCTTTCCTGGCCTTTAAACAGAATGATATCCAAAATAAATACAGGAGCACATTTTGCACAGGACTTTTTTTTACAGCATCTTGCCAAGAATTTATCTGAACAACTGATAAGGCTGCATTATGTTTGACTATAAGACTGGAAAAATAAAAGGCCCGTGTAAAGGGACTGTCAGATAATGGAAATGGAAGGGTAAAACACCCGCACAACTCAAGCTTCTTCATTAAGCCGTACCACTCTGCAATGCAAACATTAAGCTATGAAGCAAAACGTCTGAATTACTTTATTGTTGGTCCCTGCATTTTTTATTGACTTCTAAATCCTATGTGCAGCAAAGTATGCTATATTATTTGTCTATATAGTTAGTTTCATATGTATGAGATAGCTAAATAGATAGATGGACAAGACACCCAGTATAAGTATTACACAGCAGATCTCTACTTTTAAAGGGGTTGTTTGTTATTTTTTTTTTTTTTAATAAAAATAACAAACATGTTATACTTATCTGCTCTGTGCAAGGGTTTTGCACAGAGCAGCCCCGAGCCTTTTGGGGTGCCCCACCAGCGCTCCAGGCCCCTCCTCTTCATTGGGTGCCTCATGGAAAGCTGCTTTCCCTGGGGGCTCCCGCACAGGCTCGCTCCCATGTCACTGGATTTGATTGACAGCAGCAGGAGCCAATGGCCGCCACTGCTATCAATCTGTCCAATGAGGAGAGAGACAGCGGCTGGAGACACTGCGCTCGTGCACATTGCTGGATCGGATCGGGCTTAGGTAAGAAAAATGGGAGGGGGGTCTAGGGGGAGCTTTAGCACAGAACTTCGGTCCGTTTTATAGCTATAGCAGGCACGCGCGCACCCGCTGCATGGTGGGGGAGCTGGTGCGCGTGGCTAGTGGACGCGATTGCTCCACAGAGAGCCATGACAGGGATCTGTCAACGTAAACAAACAGATCCTTGTTCTGACAGAGAATTTTTTTTTAAATGCGTATTCTTCTACATATTTTTGGTAAACAAAATCGCAATAAGCGTATATTGATTGGTTTGCGTAAAAATAGTGTCTACAAAATGGGGGATAGATTTATGGTATTTTTATTATTAGTTTTTTTTTTAACTAGTAATGGTGGCGATCTGTGATTTTTATCAGAACTACGACATTATGGCGGACACATCGGACACTTTTGACACATTTTTGAAACCACTGACAATTATACAGGGATCAGTGCTAAAAAAATGCACTAAATACTGTGTAAATGTCACTGGCAGGGAAGGAGTTAACACTAGGGGGCGATCAAGGGGTTTACTGTGTTCCCTAGGTGTGTTTCTAACTGTGGGGGGATGGGGCTGTCTAGGAGGAGAGAGAGATTGGTGGTCATACTTAGTATGAACACACAATCTGTCTCCTCTCTCCTGAAAGAACCGGGATCTGTGTGTTTACACACACAGATCCTGGTTCTCGCTCTGTCACGAGCAATGGGCCCTCGCATCAGCTCCGGGCACACGCTGCGAGCGCACACGCTGCGAGCGCACACGCGCTAGAGTTGCCACCTTTTCTTCAAGTAAAACCCGAACACTTTAGCAAAATTTTAGTTTATTGTATAAACTATAGATATATTTTGTAATTAAATAACATTTCTAATCAAAGGAAGTTAATCACAAGAGTCCCCCTTTATATCAGAGTCCACAGAGTCCCTCTTTTACATCTGAACTTACGGGGTTCCCTTACGCTGTAAGGGGGGACTCTGCAGACTCTGATGTAAGGGAGAACTCTGGGGACTCTGACATAAGGGATGCTCTGGGAACTCTGATCTAAGGGGGCACACTGCGAACTCTAATGTACGGAGAGGACTCTGATGTAAGGGGGGAACACTGTGGCCTTTGGTGTAAAGGGGAACTCTGATGTAAGGGGTGCTTTGAGAACACTTATTTACCTTAGTGTACTCACTCAGAGGCAGGAGAGAGAAGGAGGGAGGCTTCAGTCACAGGCAGGGATGGATGGTGAGCTCACTCACCCCTTGGCAGTCAGCACCTCTCATCCAGATGTAGCTGAGGCTGCTGGACTTTACATTTCTGGCCCCAACTTTCCTTTTCTGAGGCACAGCCCCAGGGTTCGGAGTGGGGGCAGACACAGAGGGGTAGGGGCGGGAGGAAGAGGAGCAGATCAAGCCCTCTCTCCTCTCCCGTCTGTGGGGGGGTGGGGGTAATGATAAGTGCTGGCTTTGGGCAGTGTGAAAGAGTGCAACAGACACTCTTGGCTTTCACAACTACAGCCAGCAACCCTGCTGGGAGGCCATAGTCCAGTCTGAATAATGTGTCCGGGTTGCAGGTGGTCTGACACCCGAACACATGATTCCAAACCCGAACTGTCCGGGTGAATATCGGACAGGTGACAACCCTAGCCCGCACCCCTAGTGGCCAAAAGGAAAAGCGACGCAATGTAACGTCGATTTGCCCAGCCGAGCCAACCTGCCGCAGTAAAACTGCGGCGGCTGGTCGGCAAGCGGTTAAAGCCGTAATCACAAAAAATGGCCTGGTCATTAAGAGGGAAAATCTTCCAGTCCTTAAGTGGTTAATGCATTAAAGGAACACTAAAGTTATTTTTTTATTTTTTTTTTTTTAAATAACAAACATGTTATACTTCCCTCCACTCTGCAGCTCGTTTTGCACAGGGTGGCCCCGAACCTGGTCTTCTAGGGTCCCTCGGAGGCTGTCTCAGCTCCCCCCCCCCGCAAGGACTCAACACTTTCATGCAAGCTCCCTCGCATGGTGTTGAGTGCTTGCGGGTGCGCTCCCGTGATACAGCCGGCGACCACAGCCGCTCACTGTATCACTCGGCCCCGCCCCCCGGCGCGCCGCGTCATTGGATGTGTTTGACAGCAGCGCGAGCCAATGGCTGCGCTGCTTTCAATCCTTCCACTGTGACCAATCAACGGCCAGGCTGCGCGGCGAAAAGGATGTCGGGAGCGAGCGCGGGACTTTTGAGGGGTCAGGTAAGTAAAACATAGGAGGGGGGGGCGCGAGGGGGGGGCGGTATTGTCAGATGTTTTTTCGCCTTAATGCATAGAATGCATTAAGGTGAAATAACTTTTACCTTTACAACCCCTTTAAGGTGAAAAACCTTGAGGCTTTATAACCACCCTGTAGGTTAGCTGCTGTCAGTCATCCACAGAAGTAAGAATGAAAGCATTATCCTTTTCATAGGTATGCGTGAAACATGTATCTATTTAATATAGCAGTCTTTCCAGCTCTGGTGATGTGATTATATAGCTGTTGTGTTCTCTTCATCCTAATATAACAGATCTGCAGAAACCTCATAAACGTTTCCATGATAATGTTCAACGCCATAGGTTAATAACAACTGACACTCCGTGTCATTGGCTGTCCCTGACCACTGTGAAACTGCATTAGCTGCTATCTCCACGTGTGCCATAGGAATGTTTTGCATGAATATTGCAGACAATTGGGGAGGGGGTGGGCTGAATATCCTCTTAGAGAAGGGGTGAGCAGGAACACTTGAATAAGTCCAAGGTCAGTAGTGCAATCAGGATGTGATTATACAGCAAGAGCGTAGCTGAAATGAAATACATTTTATGAGTGAGGTCTGCAGAGGGTGATGAAACGGGCATCTTCTGCAGAATAAAAGTCATTTATAACTAGATTTTCGCTGGGAAGAAACCAGTTTATTTTTAATATAAGGCTTCCTATTTGGTTGTGCTGCTCTTTGCAAGCATTCGCTCATCAACTGTTATTCATTAGAAGGGGAGAAAAAATAAAAGAAGCTGATTCCATCAAGTGATTTTAGCCCTGCATTTCTTCTTACAATGCCTTTTACCGCAGGGGATGCAGAGATAAGACAGAAAATACTATGGCTCCATGCTGAAGGAGGAAAGAAAAGCTCCCATTGGCGTGTGAGTTTTTCCCTTTTTAGCACAAGACTACATCGAGATAGAGAGAAGAATTAAACAGCAGGGGTGCCCCAGAAGTGCATTTTTTTTTTCTCGTTAATGCCAATGTTGTATTATCCCCCCTCTAGAAGTCTTCAAAATGCCTTGCGTATAAGCCCAACATAAATGTTAACTCTGCCAGGAACATTCCACATTTGTCACAATAACAGCTGTAATTAGGGTTGGTCTCTGGTTGCCCTTTCTGTTTTCCAGAGTGTAAAAAAGTATAGTTAAGTAAGACATGGACTGCGGTAATGGTTGAATTTCCTAATAAATGCACCACAGAGATGTGAGGAAAAAAGCGGCCTTCCTTGACCTGGAAGATGGTGCAAAGATATTTTATACACTAAAAAGTGGTGACAAAATGGAATGTTTGTGAGTTAGGTTCATTAAAGTGAATCTCAGTCAGGCTTTGTAACTTTTTAAAAAGTAAAGTGCCACTCCAGTCAAAACTCCTTCTTTTAGTTTTTTAAGATAACTTGGACAGGTTAGGACAATGGTAAGGATTTATTTTTATTTTTTTTGGCCATATGGTTATCCTTTAGGGAAATCTCCACTCAATTCCTATATGACTTCTAGTTTCATAGTTTCATAGTAGGTAAGGTAAAATAAAGACAATAGTCCATCCAGTTCAACCTGTGTAGGATCACGTGTGTCAGTGTCTAGATTTCCCATAGCCCTGTATGTCGCGTTCCTGAAGATGCCCCGCACACACGAGCGGAATTTCCGTCAGAAAAATCTTGGATGGTTTTCCCGACGGAATTCCGCTCAAGCTTGGCTTGCATACACATGGTCACACAAAAGTTCTCTGAACTTTCGACCGTCAAGAACACGGTGACGTACAACACTATGACAAGCCGAGAAAATTAAGTTCAATGCTTCCGAGAATGGGTCGAATTGTTTCCGAGCATGCGTAGGAATTTTGCATGTCGGAATTGGTACAAACGATTGGAATTTCAGATCGGAACTTTTTCCGACCGAAAAATTGAGAACATGCTCTCAATTTTTTGCTGGCTGGAATTCTGCCAGCAAAAGTCCGATGGAACATACACACGGTCGCATTTTCAGACCAAAAGCTCTCATCGGACTTTTGCTGGCGGAATTTCCGCTTGTATGTACGGGGCATTAGAGTCTCTTAAAACTATCAATATTCCCTGCAGCCACCGCCAACTGTGGAAGTTCTACATTCCTATTGCCCTGACAGTGAAAAATCCCCTTCACAGTTTAAGGTTAAACCGCTTCCAATCTTAAAGTGGAGTTCCACCCACTTTTACAACTCTTCAGCATCCCTCACTAAACTGTGCACTGCAAATGAATTGGATATTTTTTAATTTTTTTTCTCAGCACCTACTGTATATCTGCTGTATTCATTTTTCACTTTCTTCTCCCTGGCCGCGGCCCATCGCATCATTTCCTGTTTGCAATGCCTTCTGGGAAGGGACGGCAACTTCCTCTGACACTGCCGTTGCTATGGAAACCTGACCTGAAACCTATTACACAGCTTGTGCTGCACTAAGCATGTGTGAGATCTGCAAGGATGAGATCCAGGAAGAAATACAGTCCGGCTTCAGATGCCCACACTTAAGATGGCCACGGCCTGCTGTAAGTTTATAAACTAACAAAACAGACCTTAGTTTACAGACTAACTTTACAAGAATACATTAAGCTTATGTATTATAGGGGTATTTTTTTTAAAAAAAAGTATAATTTCAGCTGGAACACCACTTTAATGTGTGGCCCGGTGTCCTCTTATGCCCCGTACACAGGACAAACAACAAATGTTGGATGTGAGCTTGTTGGCGGAAAGTCCGACAGTGTGTATGCTTCATCGAACATTTTTTGGCGGACTTTCCGCCAACAAATGTTAGCTAGCAAGTTCTCAAATTTTCCGCGAACAAATTTTTGTTGTCGGACTTTCCGATCGTGTGTACACAAGTCCGTTGGACAAAAGTCCACGCATGCTCAGAAGCAGAGGCGGTCGGTCTTGTAAACTAGCGTTCATGATGGAGAATTAACATTCGTGACGTGGCAAATTATGAAATCTCCAAATGCAGCGCACAATTGTCTTCTCCTTTAATGGGATAATAATGAAGCTGCTTTGCTGGTGATACTGATGGAGTTATTGCAAACAAATTTTCAAAGGCTTTTTTTTTCAAGTGCTATCAAGAATCAAAAATAATAATAATAGCGCTAAATGAAAAACGCAAAAAGAAAATCGCGAATCAACACCCACCAAACTTCTACTAACATGAAATTAGCAGAAGGAGCCCAAAGGGTGGCGCTAAAGAGCTGAAAAACCATGTAGTACGTCTAGTACGTCACTACATTCGTAACTGTTGGCCAACATTTGTGTGACCGTGTGTATGCAAGACAAGTTGGAGCCAACAACCTTCGAACAAAAATCCACGGTTTTGTTTTTCAGAAAGTCCGATCGTGTGTACAGGGCATTACACTCCCTGTGACTGAATAGTTTTTTTCCTATGCTGGGATCGCCATGGAGGTATTTGTAAATGGCTATCATGTCACCTCTCAAACGTCTTTTCTCCAGCAAGAATACATTTAGTGTTTGCAGTCTTTCCTCGTAATTGAGGTCCTCCAGTCCCCTTATTAGTTTTGTTGCCCTTCTTTGGACTCTCTCCAATTCCAGCACATCCTTTCTGAGGACTGGTGGCCAGAACTGGACAGAAAGAATACTCCAGATGTGGTATAACCAGAGTTTTATAAAGTGTTAGTTATCTCTGGAGTATATGCCTTTTTTATGCGTGCTAATATACTGTCTGTTATGGTAGCTGCAGCTTGACATTGTATGCTATTGCTCAATTTGTCATCTACTAGGACCCCCAGATCTTTCTCCATCCTTGATTCCCCCATCGGTTCTCCCCCTAGTCAGTAGTTTGCATTTGTGTTTTTTGCCCCCAAGTGCATTACTTAAAATTTTTCCACATTAAGCCATTGGGAAGTCCCCGTGCATCAGAGGGGGGTGGGGTCACCCGGTTACAGCACAATGTGGCCCCGCCCTCAGTCATAAAAGAACTGTAACCTGAGAGGATGGTCATTACGGCGGGTGCCTCCGATGGAGGCGGATCGTGGCGGCGTGCGTTTTTTTTTTTTTTCGGAGCGAAAGAAGATGAATGGACTTCGTGGGACAATTTTATTTTTTTATTTTTTAATAAAGGACTTGTCCCAAGATGTGTCTTGTGGTTTTTTAACATTTTGACACTTTTTTTGTGAAATGGTAGGGGTACAATGTACCCGTTACTATTTCAAACAGGGGGGTTGGGACACCCACAACCAACGGGCAAGGGTTGTGGGGATGAGGCCCTTGTCCCCATCAGCAAGGGGACAAGGTGCTTTGGGGGGCATGACCCAGATCTCTCTCAGCCTGTCTGCAGGGAAACATAAGCAGGAGGAGCTTCTATCCTCTGCTGCTGGCCACATGATCAAGGAAAAAAAAACAAAAAAAAAACCTTTGGAATACAGAGTAAGACCCCTTTCACACGGGCGCCTCCATTCTGTGGGATCTGCTTGCTTAGAGGGCGATCGCTCCACTGATCCCAGGTCCGTCTCCACTTACTGAACAGAGTGGAGACAGACACAGTCCTGCTCTCCTCTATGGGGAGATCAGATGAAAAACGGACCGCTTGTCCGTTTTAATTCGTCCCCATCTGATCCACCAGATGGATGGAAAATAGGACCACCATCCATCTGGTTTCAGCGGAGAGGATCGAATTGGATAGCAGCAGGTGTCAGAGGACATGTCACCGCTGACATCCGCCGCTCTATAGAGGTGAATGGAGTGTGCGATCAGGGCCGCCTGAAAGACTGAATGGCGGGCCGGATCAGACAGCCCATGTGAAAGGGGCCTTAAAGTAAATATATAATATCAATAAAAAGTTTTCAATTGTCATACAAATATATATTTGAAATCAAATCGTTATTTTTTTTGGCAATAACATGGTGTGGAAAGATTTCTGCCAGTCAGAGGCTGTGTCACGCCCCTCCAGCCTGTGTCTTAGAATAAGACCCCTTTCACACTGGGGCCGCCCGTGTGTTAGCGGTAAAGCGCCAAAGATGCTGCTTGCAGGACTCTTTCTAACATCCCGCAAGCGCACTGCCCCAGTGTGAAAGCACTCAGGCTTTCACACTCCGGCGGCATGGGAGTCAGTTTTCAGGCACATTACAGGCACTATTTCTATCGCTAAAACGCTTGAAAACTGCCTCAGTGTGAAAGGGCTCTAAGAGGGAGGTGACGCCTCCGTTAATCTACATGTAATATCCCACCCCCCTTGTTTTTAGCTGGTTAGAGGGCACAGAGGAGGAGGAAGGGGGTGGGCTGTCATTTACCACTGTGTATATGCCCACAAGTGTGACTCTATAGTCACATGGGCTGCTCAGATGTTAAAGGGAGTAAATGCTCAGCATAGAAACGCACTGAAAACTGAGCACGTGATAAACAGAAGGTGGAGATAGAGCACAACAGGGTCAACCAGGATTTTATAGTGACTGAGTCAGTATGAACGGCATGTAATACAACATTTATTTATAGTTTTTTTTATGTGGGTTTAGTAACACTAGTAACACTTTAAGTATATGTATATATATATATATATATATATATATATATATATATATATATATATATATATGTATGTATATTATACCAGTCTAGGTATAATAAAATGGCTAGCATTTAAAATACATATGAAAATTAAAGAGTGCTTTGGTCATTAAGTCTCATTTTTTTTTTGTTTTGGATAGAATAGGGTAAGTTATACCTCTATTTTGTTTTTGTGCTGTTTGTATGCTATAAGGAAGATTTACCTATACTTTAAGGGGATTGTTCACTAGTTCAGTTCAAATACTGTAAATGTAAATATAACATTAAATGGTTCTAAAGGCTGAAGGTTTTTTACCTTCATGCATTCTATGCATGAAGGTAAAAAAAACTTTTGTGTGCAGCTCAGGGCCGGGACAAGGGGTGGGCAGGAGGGGCGGCTGCCCTGGGCATAGGGTTGCCACCTGCCTGGGATTCACCCGGACAGTCCGGGTTTTAGATCCTGTGTCTGGGTTTCAGTCCATCTGAAACCCAGGCACATCAGCGGCAGCCCTGCAGCACCTGATCCTCCTATCCCCCTCTCCCCTCCTGCCAGCTTCTGGTGCTTTTAATTATATTGGTGGGTGGAGGTGCTTTAACTGGGATACAGACTGGCCTGGGGGGAGATTATACTGGGGGACAGACTGACCGAGGAGGGATTATATTGGATTACAGACTGACCTGGGGGGTGTACTGGGGGACAGACTGACCAAGGAGGGATTATTTTTGGGGTACAGACTGACCTGGGGGGGGACTGTACTGGGGACAGACTGACCTGAGGGGGGATGTACTTGGGGACAGACTGATCAAGGAGGGATTATACTGGGGTACAGACTGACCTGGGGGGACTCTGTACTGGGGGACAAACTGACCTGAGGGGGGATGTACTGGGGGACAGACTGACCAAAGAGGGATTATACTGGGGTACAGACTGACCTGGGGGGGGGGGGCTGTACTGGGGGACAGACTGACCTGAGTGGGATATACTGGGGGACAGACTGACCAAGGAGGGATTATACTGGAGTACAGACTGACCTGGGGGGGAACTGTACTGGGGGTGAAGGGGATTTGTGCTAGAAAAGGTAATATGGTGGGGGGAGGGGGATTAAGATCATTGCTGAAAATTTTATTTTGGGTGGAGATTAATGCTAGTAGGGATGATTGGGGGGTATTTGTGCTGGGAGGATGGGGGGGATTGTGCTTGGGGGAGGGGGGATTTGAGGGGCAGAGGATTTGTGCTTGGAGGGGAATGTTTTTTTTTGGGGGGGGGGTTTGTGCTGGGGGCATATGGGGAGAGAGAGGGTTTGACCTGAGGGGAAAGGGGGGCAAAGATTTGTGCCAGGAGGAAGGATTTCAGCAGGGGAATGAATTTGTATGCTGGGGGGGGCATGTAGGTTAGTGCTCAACTTTTTTGGGGAAGGGGATTTTTTCTGACACATAATCATAGATCTTGGAGGGGGGGGGGCGCAATTTTGCATGTTCGCCCTGGGCTCTAAATGACCTTGTCCCAGCACTGGTGCAGCTCCCCCCCCCCCCCCAATACCCCTGAGCTGATCTTGATTAAGAGTTGGCACAAGAGCCACTGGTCTCCCGACTCTCTGCCTTCATATTAGCTGAGACATTGGTTCTGACTGCTGTCAATCACAGCCAGTGAGGAGGGAGCAGAGGGCGGAGCTGAGCCCCATTCTGTGGACACATAGAGCAGGCTCAGGAGCAAGCCTGCTTGGGTGCCCCCAAAGCAAGCAGCTTACTGGGGGGCACTCAGCGGGGGGGGGAGCCCAGAGAGCCGCCAGGGACCAGAGAAGAGAGGATTGGGGCTACTCTATGCAAAACAATTGCACAGAGCAGGTAAGTGTAACATTGTTGTTATTTGAAAAAAATAAAACTTGTACCCTTAGTGTGAAACAAAATATATGTTTTGCTTACGCTTGAATAATGCATTCTCATACAGCTGAAGACAGGAGGAATGTTTTGCTCTGTTATGTAGACTTTTTCAACTTGTATTGTGTTCTGAGTAATTATTGATCTGTAACCAATAAAAATGACAAGCTGAGAGCACGTCAAAACTAACAAAAGAGCCTGAACGGTTCCTACTGTTTCAATAGCGCGACTATTGTGTCAAATTCCAAGAATTGGAGCTATGCTCAATAATGTATAGCTATACAAAGTCCAGAAAAAAACAGATTAGGAGTCAAACTGCGGAGAATATAAAGCAACAATAGGCAAGGAGTCAAAGCAGGCTGTTAAATTTTTTCGCTTGGGCCCCAAATTCGTTTTTTAAAATCCCAGCAGGAAGTTACTAGTGCTTTGTAGCAGCCATTTATATTCATATAAACATATTGCATTACCAACCCTGGGATTTACATTCCTGGTTTTTGGACTTCTTTTAGTCTTCCATATAAGTTGTAATATTACAAAAATCTACTTTCAAAATGACTACTTTCAAAACTACATTTGTAATAACTTCCAACAATTTCCAGAAATAGTTCATTGTCAGAGTCTGGATAGTTAGAGCCAGGTTAGGCCACAGAATCTCAGCCTTGTTTGGAAATCGGATTTGACTGTATAAAACAAAATGGTCTACAGCACTCTGTCACACACTGTTTTCATGGGATAGTGAAAGAAGCATTATATATATATAGCATATATAATATAGCATTGTATATATATATATATATATATATATATATATATATATATATATACACAACATTTCAGTGTGGTTGTACACTGAGTCCGATTAGTACAGATCAGACTGGGGCTTTCGGTCCCTCTGTGCCCCTAATAGACACAGGCTTACTTAGACATAGGTGGTGCATGGAGAGCTCAAACAAGGGTTTGACTCCTACAATTACTATATATAACTGTGCATTATTGTATTGATATTATTTTTATGCATACAATTTTCCAACAGCGCATGCATTTCCTCTGAAGAAGACCCGATGGGGTCGAAACGCGTCAGCACTATCCAAGCGCCTGTTTTTTTGCATTTATGTGTAGCCCTGTACATGCTCCTGTGCTTTTTACAATTTTTGTACACAGTTCATGTTTTTTACTCTACTGTCCTATGTTTAAATAAAATGATCAATATTTCATACTTTTTGCATTCGTTTTTTGCTGCCTAGAAAACCCCTTCGTTTTTGGGGGACAAATCCCCTTTTTTGAAACAAGGGCTACACAACCTATCCAAGGGATTCTGGGTTCCACGGGCCCCCCGCCCAAAGTGACTCCCATCACACACATCCAGAAATAGTTCACTGTCAGAGTCTGGACCGTTATGCCGCGTACACACGAGCGGACTTTTCGACCGGACTGGTCCGACGGTCTTTGCGACAGACTTTCGGCGGACTTCCGACGGACTTTCCGAACAAACAGACTTGCCTACACACGATCACACCAAAGTCTGATGGATCCCTACGTGATGACGTACGAACAGACTAAAATAAGGAAGTTGATAGCCAGTAGCCAATAGCTGCTCTAGCATCGGTTTTCATCCGTCGGACTAGCATACAGACGAGCGGACTTTTCGATGGGAACTGGGTCCGTCGGAGTTCCGACGTAAAGATTTGAAACATGTTCCAAATCTAAAGTCCGTCAGATTTTCGACCAAAAAAGTCAGCTGCAGGTCCGATGAAGCCCACACATGGTCGAATTGTCCGCCGGACTTGGTCCGTCGGACCAGTCCGGTCGAAAAGTCCGCTCGTGTGTATGCGGCATAAGAGCCATGTTAGGCCACAGAATCTCTGATCTCTGCCTTGTTTGTAAATTGGATATGACTGTATAAAACCAAATGGTCTGCAGCACTCTGTCACACACTGTTTTCATGGGATAGTGAAAGAAGTATTTTCTGGAAGGTTGCTGTGCACAATTCCATTTCAAGATTTTTTTTATTGTAAACTTTCACAATTGTCATGCTTTTTTCTCCCAATGTAAAGTGGACCTAAGGCTCTGTTACCCAACTGGCAAGCTGAGGACCACATGCAACCCATTAGGTACCTGTCATGCAGCCCTTGGGCCCCAGAAGTCTGTAGTGGGAGTGGCAGCATTGGTTTGTGAAGGGATAATAGCAATGCTCTTTACTAGCCTCACAGCAAATATCCATGGGATTGCACTCTGCACCCCCCCCCCCCCATCTCCAAACACATTTACCAAATAATGGACACAACACTCAAATATTGTCATAAATTGGCTGTGGCACCTTTATTGGATTACAAATAAATTCATCACCTTTCATAACCATATCACAATTCTAACTCAAATCAAATTACCATTCTCAAAATTGCTTAGCCTTGATGACTCAAGCAAATTATATTCCCTCCACTTTATAATAACCAATCCCCCTTATATGTAAGGTGACATACCACATAAAGTGCACACGACAGGAGGGGGGATGTCTTCTTTACCAGACCTTCAGCCTGTCAGAAAAACTCCTGGGACAGTGGGCCCTTTATATAATGAGCCCCACTGCTTCCAAAGAGTTCCATCCACTCTCATTGGCCCATTCCTACCTGCCCCAGGTGAGCAGGAAGGGCCAAACGTCCCTTGATTACCTGAATAATCTGACCATCCTATTCAGCTAACACCTGGGGGGAAAGCAGAGGCAACCCCATGCAGGTGCGCTCTAATAATTGTGCCCTCCTATTACAGTCTCTCACTAATTATTTATCTCCATTCTGCAACCAAACCTTTGCATGCATTAAATTTCTACTTCAACTGTATGTATGAGAAATAAAATTAGTATACCTCAACTATTCCAGTTAAGGGACAGTTCGGTGAGACTTATCAGCAAGCGTACAATAAACATCAAGAGCTAGGACTGTATAGGGAACAAATTAAATGATTTAAAACAACTAGCATATCTCATGTGTTGGCCATGAAAATTTCAGTTAGTTAATTATTATTTCATGCTTCTGCAGTAAATTGTAAAAGTGGTCATATATCATCCTTATGATTTGCTTCCAGAATGCTTATTTTTAAACCATTTACTTTATGCAATCTATCTTTTCCCCACCCTGGTGACATTTTTGCTGCTTAATGTCGATGAATCCAGCATGCAAATGAGACATGACAAAGAGAGACTTGGCAGCACTAGATTAAGAAAACAAAATAAACATAACTGCTAAATTAGCATTTGTCCAAATATTAAATTTTATTATGGTCTTTGCTGAAGGCTAAAAATGAATCTAAAACTTAGGGGTAATAAAGATTGTCAAAATAACTGCTTTACATTTCGCTGCTTAACTTTGAAGCATGCATGGCCAAAAATTGTTCAATTATATTGCTTAAAGGCAGGTAACTTGTTGAATGCAAGCTCCTGTCTTAGCCTTTAAAGTGTTTGTGAACCCAAAAGTATAAATCACCGCCAGCCCCTTTATTGTAGGCATACCACACTGTATAAATCTTTTATCAAAACGAGGCATTTAATTACGCTTTTAGAGCTATCTTCAGGCCGGTCACGTGACTCCTGGCCGCTGTACACCTCCGATACATGGCTACTCCAGCAGGGGCCGAGATCTCCCTCTGACGTCAGCTGGGGTGGTCACATGGCCACTCAGTCCCTCCCTCAGAAGCCCTGGAGACCAGCTGAGAGTCACGTGACCAGCCCGAAGATCGCTCCAAAAAGGTTTTTACATGCTTTGTTTTAATAAAAGACTTATACAGTGTGGTATGCCTAACTATAATAAAGGGGCTGGCAGTGACCATTTGTAAAATGTTATTTCTAATAAAAGCAGCGGTGGGGGGGAGACAGAGACACAGAACACAGAGCTGACACACTGCGGGAGCATGCTCGTGGATCATGCGGGCTCGATGTCCGCCAGCGACCCCGCGATCACTTAGTAAAAAGGCAGAATGGGGATCTGCCTTTTGTAAACAAGGCGGGTCCCCATTCTGACAGATGACATGCATATGTGTGCGCAGCCTATTGCATTAGGGTGTGCACCCCAAAGCTCAAGATTTTTCTGAGCCCCATTGGGGGACTTTGGTGAAATATCAGGAGTCTAAACAGACCCCTGATGTCTCACTTTGGAGAAAAAGAAAGGGACTGAGGACAGAGATTCCCCAGTCCCTTTCTCTGCAGCCAAGCAGCAGGGGCAATCTGCACAGCACATGGTGATTAGGGTGTGCCCAGGCACACCTGGCACACCCTGAGTGCACGCCTATGATGACATGACAGAGATCTACTGTTCCCAGTGATCGGGAACAGTGATCTCTGTCATGTCCCAGGCAGCCCATCCCCCCTACAGTTAGAACACACCTAGGGAACACTGTTAACACCTTGATCGCCCCCTAGTGTTAACCCCTTCTCTGCCAGTCCCATGTTATAAAAATGCACTGATTAATGTAATAATGTCACTGATCCCCAAAAAGTGTCATTTGGGGTGAGATTTGTCCGCTGCAATGTCGCAGCCCCGCTAAAAATTGCAGATCACCGCCATTACTAGTAAAAACAATTTAAAAAATAAAAGTTTCGTTTGTAGACGCAATAACTTTTGCGCAAACCAATCAATATACGCAGATTTGCGTTTTTTTTTTTTTACCAAAAATATGTAGAAGAATATATATTGGCCTAAACTGATGGATAAATGTATTTATTTTTTTGGATATGTACTATAGCAAAATAAAAAATGTTTGTTTTTTTTTCAAAATTATCACTCTTTGTTTGTTTATAGCGCAAAAAATAAAAAAAAGGCAGAGGTGATCAAATACCACCAAAAGAAAGCTCTATTTGTGAGAAAAAAAGGACGTCAATTTTGTTTGGGTACAACGTCGCATGACCGCGAAATTGTTAGTTAAAGAGACGCAGTGCCGTATCGCAAAAACTGGCCTGGTCATTAAGGGGGAAAATTCTTCCCGTCCTTAACCACTTCCGGACCGCCCACCTTCGTTATACGTTGGTACTTTGAAGGAGGATATTGTTACCCTGAAAAATCTATATTTAAGATTTTTCATATCTCATAGATATGATGTGGGTTAAATAAGAGTTCTTTTCGACGAAGAGTGAAAGCTTAAAATATAATAACATTTATTAGGAAGCAGTTGAAAGTCTAGCTAATACACAATCATCTATCTATCGCCTTACACCCAGGAAGAAAATATTAGGTTGAAATAAAGTATTTACATGAAGGAATATAGAGTATATTCCTCAATACAGTAATCTACACACATATTCAGTTACAAGTAAAAGGGCATTCCTTTCCCATAATTACCCATCCTTACCAAAGCTCCTTTCAGCTCGCTGGTCTATCAGAAAGAGACCAATATCTCCCCCTTGGCTCTGAGTATATCAAACCAAGCTGATGTCTCATTGGTTGGCCTAGCTTGGATCATGATTGGAGGGCTTACTCCGTAAGTCGGCCCCCTTTCATGCAAATCTTGTGACTATGTTGGCCAAGTGTGTTAATTGCATTTCCCCAGGAAGTTAGGTCCAATGCATATCCCAGCATGGCACCCTTTCAAAGGAGTAGGTGTAGAACAATGGAATTGGCTCTCCCTTGTTTGCATATACAAGCCTTGGCCCACATTCTATGCTCTCAGCAAAAGCTTAAATGAAACCCTTTTTGAAATATATTCATTATTACAATATTTTACAGTTATTAATGGATATTTCACATAAACTTATAAGGCAACAGATGGCCCCTTGTGGCCAGTTGAGAATATGAGACTGGGCCACACCTAGAATAATGGTTTATGTGCAATCTCCTTTAATATTTGGCACTTTCGGCTTTACCCTCTGAAATGAAATAAAACACTTTGAGAAGAAAAAAAAACTTTTAAACTCTCCATCTCTACAGTTCACACTTCTGGATCCCAGTATTGGTAGTCATCACTTGTTCTGGATGTCATAGGTCCAAAATAGAAACAAAAAACAAAAAAAATGTGATCAATGACCACATATGATGACTGCCCAATATTAGAACTGTAGAGAGGTTTGTATGTCACATATACACAGAAAATAGTCACATGACTGTTGCTAACACCCAGATGTTACTGTCATAGTTGGTAATAGCTACAATCACATACATTTATATAACAATTATCCAATTATCCAATGTCGAAAGAGGGAAGAAAAACTGTTGGAACTTGGTCCATCCCCAAAATGCTATAGGGAAGCTTTAATATTCTATATCAACATTTCTAACCATTTTAAATGTTCTCCATATAATGTTCCCCCCTACTCCCCTCTTTTTTTTTTAAATTTATTTATTTATTTATTTCACCCTAGTGACACCAAACTTAAGAATCACCATACAAAAAAAATAAAATAAAAAAATAAATAAAGGTACTATAGGAAAAAAAGAAAAATAACAAATAGTAAACATTAAAAAAAATTAATAATTAAAAAATTAAAAATCTTTCTTCCCCCCTTTGTTTTTTTTTTGTAAACAAAAAAAAATTACCGTTAAGAAAAAAAAAGAATAAAAATGAAAGAAGAAAAAAAAATGTAACAAATTTAAAAAAAAAAAAATTGAATCTGTATTCTGTCAAAAAAAAACCATTGACTGTTAAGAAAAAAGAAGAAGAAAAATGAGAGAAAAAAAAAAAAAGTAACAAATTAAAAAAAAATTTAATCTGTATTCTGTCAAAAAAAAAAAAAAACATTGAAACTGCCTTCAAACATTGTAGCTATTCAAAAGGCAACACCCTCTGTCGGTGGTGATTAACATATTAATTGACTCTCAGTGCAAATCTATTTGCAATTCAATCAGGCCACAAGAACTTGTATTACAGAGAGCAGGATCTCTGTTTTAAAAAAAAAGTTTAAATGTTTTTCTTTTTAGAATTTAGTTGGGCCTGACTGCAATTAATTGGATTCAAGGCTTCTCCTTAAAACAAAAAAAATATAAAAATTATGTTTCAAGGTCCTCTGTGTTTCAAAGTACTTTGTCCAGTCTGGGTCCAATCATTTGTCCTTGTCTGTGTATGTCTCCTAAAATACAAAACTCAAAAATTAATAACACCTCACTGTACCTCTCTGAGAGGTTCATAATGGACTAAACTAGTAGTGGATGATCGGAACAGTCTTCCAGCTGAGATAATGCGTCCATCCACAGTAAGTACCATCAAAAATGTACAGACACACCCACATATCTGTACTCTGACAAACAAAAGTTATAGAAAAACCTGGTGTGTTTGTAAGTACTTAAAGTTTAAGACGACAACCTGTAGACATAAAACCTTTACACATATTAACAGCACATACGTCAATTTGGAAGGACAACCAACACCAGATCTACTGAATCCATAAGATGCCACAAGGTGCAAAGCAATGCATTGTTATGTATTTTCCATGTATCAGAGTGAATGAAACTTCACTCTAAGCCACAGGAAAGGAAAAATTATCAAAACAAAATCCCTACAGTTTCTCAGAGTTATAGGGATCGAGATCTCTTAGCTGTGCACAGGTTATTTATTCGCGAATACATATAAACTTGTAAAAAGGTATTAATTTAAACTGGTACCAGTATTGAGCTCATTACAAACGAGAAAAATTAATAAAATAATCATAAACAGTACAAAGCATGCGCATTAGTGTGATCACACTTATTGATGGCCATAAAAACAATGTACACCCCTACAAAAAAAAAATCTTTCTTTACACATGGACAGTTCATACCCATGCATTCCATCACTCAGACACACACATTCATTTAGATTGAACCCATACATTGTGGATAGAGCTTTGTTAATTACAAATGAATAGCTAGGTGTTTCAGTCCTCTGGGAGAATACAAAGGAAAGAAGAGCGAGAAAGAAAAACCAACACAATGGACTGTTACACCTTACCTTTGTTCGGCGCGTATTTTACGCATATGTACAGCAACCTACAATACAGCTGCTTTATATGTACATTTATTTTCAGGAACTCACTTAACCTGAAAAAAACTTGTAGAAAACAGTTATTAACTCTATCCCCCTCTTTTTTCTCTTTAACTTTATTTAAAGCAAACAATACATCATTCCTACGTGTATATTGGTAAATGGTCCATAACATTCCTGTCTGGATATAGTGACACTTAAATGCCATAGAACTCTATAACATAACTTATATATTGTATTGCCACCCCGGCTTTAGTGTAGTGGTTTGTTTCTCGATGGACAAATTACTCCCTCCATTTTTCCAATTCAAGGAGTCAATAACGTTTCTTTTAAAGGATTGGAATTCTTTCACAAACTCATCCCGTTCCTGTTTAATTTGCCTAATCTCCTGCTGTAAAGCCTCATTTTCGGCTTTAATAGTTGAGGAAGGGATGTATGATTTTGCATTTTCATATTTCCTAGGCCCTTCACCCCAGCGCGGTGAGTATACTTCCACATCACGCCTCTTGGTTGTATATTGCTTCTGTTTAAATAACTTTTTCCCAGAAGACAAACAAAACTGCAAAATATGCCCCCATAACCCACACGTGTAGCACTTTATCTTTTGTAAAGTATTAAAGCATCTCTTAACAACTGGTGTGGTTTTAGGCCGCAAATATTCCATGGCTCCAACTTGATTAACCACTTTTCCTGTCTTCCTAGGAGGTCTAGGGGTATTTACAAAAGAGCTCTCACCTTTTAATGAGTTGTTGAAATTAACAACTTCTCCATGAGGAGATAACTTCCTGTTGTCTCTAGAAAGACTCAACCTGGTTGCATTACAATCTATGGTATGTGTAGATTGCACACGCTGCCCTGGGCTGGAAAATGCCTTAACCTGGCCACTAGGCCTTCTCCCATCTAAGAGCTCACAGCTCTGTTGTACATTAGTTGCGTGTGGAATGTGTTCCTTAGTTTTAATTTTGCCACTGAAAGCAGCCACACTCCTGAGTGTTTTTACCGGTTGAATTGGATATACATCTGAAATCCCCTCATTTCCTTCACTATCAAAGCCCAAACATGTTGGATTTCCTTCAGGAGTGGAGAGGGTCTTGATCCTACCCGTGATGGGGAACTTGTCTTGCTCCTCATTTGTGGACAGCTGGCCCCCATTGTTTAGTGGGTCTGTGACCATGGTGCATTCTCGATTTTCCTGTGGCTCAGCGATTTCTCCCATGGCCACAGGAAAAGTAGAATTAGGACCCATATCTTCACCTCCCCAGTACTTTTCATATTCCTCTGTGTCCCCTATTTTATAGGCACAAGTAGGTGCCGTAGCATTAGCATGTTCACATCTGTTAGCCCCAGCCACCTGTCCTTTGAGAATTGAAATTGTTTGTAGCAACTGTGACTCTGTTTGTGTGCACTGTGTGTGATCGATAAATTTTCCTTTCTTAGTTTCATGTAACTGATTTTGGATCACTTTATATGCAGTAATTATGTGGTCCAGTTCAGTCTCCACTTTGGTTAGCATGTTTTTATACTGTACCACTTCTTTTTGAGCCAATTTGTACTTTTTAAAATTTTCCTCCTGTGAGGCATTAACCATTTGATTAAGGGTAGTTAAGGTTTGTACTTGGTTATGTAAAGCTGTATTCTCCTTTTCCCTCTTAGAAATTGTACTATTTTTATTATAGACTATATCTTCTAATTGCTGTATTTTAGCATTCATAGCCATACAAGCCGCATACATGCCTGCTACAGCTAAACCTTTGAGCTTTTTATCCTTTTTGCATGTTTTAAATTGTTCTTCAAATAACTCTTGGACATAGTCCCAAGGCGAACTTTGTAATCTAGCATCACATGCAAATTCATTGCTCTTATATTTAAGAGTATAACTTGCTACAAACTTTTCTAGAGAGGACATGGCTGCCATTATCAACAAATAATATGCACAATTTGTAAGCTAGATTAAGTTAGATGTTCCCCTGTACTATACAGTCACTATAGAAGGAGGGAAAAAACAATAAACAGAAACTCAAGTAGAATAAAAATTCTGAAAATACAGTAAAGTGTAGAAAATAAAAGATATTTTCAGCTCTCAATAACACAATCTTTCAGCTTAGTGGAGACACACTCACTAGCCTGTAGCCTACACACAATAGACTGTAGTTTACCCTGTCTGAGCCTACACCCGCAAAACAATAGGCCCGGGGGACAAAAGGAACAATAGTAAGGCCACCAGGATCAAATAGGGTGGGTAGCCCTCTAGGTTTACAATAGAAAGGTAAACACAGCCGTGTTTACACCAATGTTAAACCAAATTCAGTTTAAAAAAAAAATCTACCACAAACTCAGATTATCAAATTATTTTGGATAGGGTTTATCCTTAACAAAAAATTTCACGGTATAATACAGTATGCTAGAGGCACCTTATACCCTATAATAATAATAATATTAGCTTCAGTAACAAGACGTCCACCGTTTTGTACTTTAACTCATGCCAATGAAAATATTACTGCTTGTAAATTCTCACAGCTCAAAAAAAACAAATAAACCAAACTACTCTCTTGTAGCTCATTTCCAATGTCCTACACACAATACTATGCCTTTAGTGGACACACCATTTAAATTAAAAACAAAAATTTGTTGAACCTTTTCAACAAACTAAGACCACCCTTAATCGGTGTCTTTTCAATAAAACACATGTACTCCCCATACAGCACCCTCAAACCCTGGTTAGATAGAGAGCAATGAAGCTTGGTGAGCCCAAAAGAAACAAAAACAAAACAAAAAAAAAATTTTCCCGCTCTGTACTTCCTCCCCATTACATTTAATCCGGATTATAGTGGTACATCCAAAGTACTTTTTTCAAGTATAATTACGGGATATTAAGCAAAACAAAATATGTGGTATATCCTCCCTCCTTTTTAGAGTTCATCTAATACCCACTAATGAAACAAACAATTACCTATATTTTTCCCTAGATAAAATTGTTGTGACCTCCAATTTCCGGGACAAACTGACTCAGTTTAAATTCCCCCCAATAACCTTAATCTGCCTTACACAAATCTCGGTATTATATTAAATACTTTCAGTCTTGTAATCTACTCTCGTGGTCGCCATTCTGTTACCCTGAAAAATCTATATTTAAGATTTTTCATATCTCATAGATATGATGTGGGTTAAATAAGAGTTCTTTTCGACGAAGGGTGAAAGCTTAAAATATAATAACATTTATTAGGAAGCAGTTGAAAGTCTAGCTAATACACAATCATCTATCTATCGCCTTACACCCAGGAAGAAAATATTAGGTTGAAATAAAGTATTTACATGAAGGAATATAGAGTATATTCCTCAATACAGTAATCTACACACATATTCAGTTACAAGTAAAAGGGCATTCCTTTCCCATAATTACCCATCCTTACCAAAGCTCCTTTCAGCTCGCTGGTCTATCAGAAAGAGACCAATATCTCCCCCTTGGCTCTGAGTATATCAAACCAAGCTGATGTCTCATTGGTTGGCCTAGCTTGGATCATGATTGGAGGGCTTACTCCGTAAGTCGGCCCCCTTTCATGCAAATCTTGTGACTATGTTGGCCAAGTGTGTTAATTGCATTTCCCCAGGAAGTTAGGTCCAATGCATATCCCAGCATGGCACCCTTTCAAAGGAGTAGGTGTAGAACAATGGAATTGGCTCTCCCTTGTTTGCATATACAAGCCTTGGCCCACATTCTATGCTCTCAGCAAAAGCTTAAATGAAACCCTTTTTGAAATATTTTCATTATTACAATATTTTACAGTTATTAATAGATATTTCACATAAACTTATAAGGCAACAATATCGTTGTTATGGCAGCAGCTAGCTGCTATAACCCTGGTATCCTCGTCTTCAGCGGGCGGTCCGGTTTATGATAAAAGTGGTCTCTGTGGCGGATTCACCGCAAGATCACTTTTATCGGCGGCGGGAGAGAGGGCCCCCCCTCCCGCCGCGATCCGGTGCCCTCGACAGCTTACTAGAGCCGTCAGCAGTGGCGGAGGCGATTGCGTCTGTCCCCTGCCTGGGAATGGGGATGAGTGAAGGAAAGATGGCCCCCACCCGTCTCCATATCACTGCAGGGCGGAAGCCACGTCAAAACGTCTCTTCCGCTCATAGCTCTTAAAGGGACATTTTTTTTTTCATTTTTTTAAATTACAATTTTTATTTATTTTTTATTGCATTTTAATGTAAATATGAGGTCTTTTTGACCCCAGATCTCATATTTAAGAGGTCCTGACATGCTTTTTTCTATTACAAGAGATGTTTACATTCCTTGTAATGGGAATAAAAGTGACACTTTAAAAAAAAAAAAAAAACTGTGTAAAAATGTAAAAAAAAAGGTAAAATAAATAAAAAAATTTTTTAAACGTGCCCCGTCACGACAAGCTCGCGTGCAGAAGCGAAAGCACACATGACTAGCGCCTGCATATGAAAACGGTGTTCAAACCACACATGTTAGATATCGGTAGAACGAGAGCAATAATTCTAGCCCTGGACCTCCTCTGTAACTTAAAACATGCAACCTGTAGAATTTTTTAAACGTTGTCTATGGAGATTTTTAAGAGTAAAAGTTTGTCGCCATTCCACGAGCGGGCGCAATTTTGAAGCGTGACATGTTGGGTATCAATTTACATGGCATAACATTATCTTTCACAATATAAAAAAAATTGGGTTAACTTTACTGTTCTCTTATTTTTTAATTCAAAAAAGTGTATTTTTTCTAAAAAGAAGTGCGCTTGTAAGACCGCTGCGCAAATACGGTGTGACAGAAAGTATTGCAGAGACCGTCATTTTATTCTCTAGGGTGTTAGAAAAAAAATTTATAATGTTTGGGAGTTCTAAGTAATTTTCTAGCAAAAAATCCTGTTTTTAACTTGTAAACAACAAATTTCAGAAAGAGGCTTGGTCCTTAAGTGGTTAAAGCGTGACATGTTGGGTTTCTATTTACTCGGCGTAACATCATGTTTCATATTTTTTCCAAAAATTGGGTAGTATAGTGTGTTTGTGTGTGTATTTTTTCCTAAAAGTTTACTCCTTAAGACCAGGTTCATACTTGTGATGCGAATTGCAGCTCCGGTTACCCTGCGAAGATAAAAATAATTCATTCAGCGGTTCCTCTCTATTGTAGCTGCGGATTAGCTGACTAGGGAGAGGGGGAGATGTAGTGAGGCGGGGAAGAGAATTCCTGTTCACAATGGAACACATCTGCGAGTCAGATGCGTTCCCATTAAAGATTATGTGCCTGCAATTCTCACCGCACTGCCTAGAAAAAGCATACGTTTTTTGTGCAATGCGGAGTGCGGATGCAACGCACATATGTGAACCAGACCCATTGAAAAGAACATATTTTCAAATGTTCTGAGAATTGGATGCGGTGTAAGCTACATCCAATTCGCATATGTGTGAACCCAACCTAAAAGTATGCTCCTCAAGCCCAGGTTCACACTTGTGTGATGTGGGAACCAGCGCAATTCCAGCGCCGGTTCCCCCATCACTTCTCTCCTGCAGGCAGTTCACACTGTCCTCTGCAAACTGCTGTGGGTGTCAATACAATGTTAATGACACCCCCAGAACGGTACACAGACTGCAGTGCGAACTGTGGATTTGGATAGGAATTGGATTGCATGGGTAAGAACATCCATGCGATCCGATTCCACTGCAGGGAAAAGCAAGTCCCTGCACTTTTTTCTGTGCAAATCCAATGCGAGTTCAGCCATACAACTGTATGGCTGAACTCGCATTGCTCAGACATTGCATGTGGTCGGCACCGCAGTGCGGGTGCGAATCACATGCAATTCCTGAGATCGCACTAGTCTGAACTAGGCTAGGCTAAAGCAGCACTTATCCTGACCTAGCTTGTGTTTTCTATATAAACTGTGTAATGCAGGGGCGTGCGGTGAGGTGAGTGGCTGGTGAGGCACTGGCTGGTATCAGAGCCAGATACACACAGGTTACATACGTCGCAATCGTTAGAGCGAGAGCAAAAATTCTAGCACTAGACCTCCTCTGTAACTCTAAACATGTAATCTGTAAAAAAATTTAAAGCGTCGCCTATGGGTATTTTTAAGTACTGAAGTTTGGCGCCATTCCATGAGCTTGCGCAATTTTAAAGCATAGCATGTTGGGTATCTATTTACTTGGTGTAACATCATCTTTCACATATTAAAAAAAATTGGGTTATCTTTAGTGTTATTTATTTTTGTATATTCATGAAACAGTTTATTTTCTTTTTATCATAAAAAGTTGCAATGGCCGCCATTTTTATTCCCTGGGGTGTCTGCTAAAACAATATATATAATGTTTGGGGGCTCTGAGTAGTTTTCTAGCTAATTAATGATGATTTTTACATGTAGGAGAGAAATATCAGAATTAGCCTGGGTGGAAAGTGGTTAATTACCATAAGTACTGTATTTATCGGTGTATAACACGCACTTTTTTTCCCTTAAAATCAGGGGAAAATCGTGTGTGCGTGTTATACGCCGATCCCCCGCCGATTGTGAGCATTTTGGCGGCTCTTGGCGGCTTTTGGCCGCTCTCGGCGGCTTTCGGCTTTTCTTGGTGGCTTTTGGCTATTCTCGGCGGCTCTCGGCCGCTTTCGGCCATTCTCGGTGGCTCTCGCAGTCCCACGTGAACCGCCGAAAGCCGCCGAGAACGGCCGAGAGCCGCCGAGAATGGCAGCGCCATTTTCAAACGACAGATTTCTGCAAACAAAGGGCTAGGCTACAGATGGACACTGACAAGGCTGCAATGGGGGACAAGATTACAGATGGACACTGACAAGGCTGCAATAGGGGACAAGGCTGCAATGGGGGACAAGGCTGCAATGGGAGACAAGGCTGCAATGGGAGACAATGCTGCAATAGGGGACAAGGCTGCAATAGGGGACAAGGCTGCAATAGGGGACAAGGCTGCAATGGGGGACAAGGCTGCAATAGGGGACAAGGCTGCAATGGGAGACAAGGCTGCAATGGGAGACAAGGCTGCAATGGGGGACAAGGCTGCAATGGGGGACAAGGCTGCAATGGGGGACAAGGCTGCAATAGGGGACTTGGCTGCAATGGGGGACAAGGCTGCAATGGGGGACAAGGCTGCAATGGGAGACAAGGCTGCAATGGGAGACAATGCTGCAATAGGGGACAAGGCTGCAATAGGGGACAAGGCTGCAATGGGGGACAAGGCTGCAGTAGGGGACAAGGCTGCAATGGGGGACAAGGCTGCAATGGGAGACAAGGCTGCAATGGGGGACAAGGCTGCAATGGGGGACAAGGCTGCAATGGGGGACAAGGCTGCAATAAGGGACAAGGCTACAGATGGACACTGATGAGGCTGCATTGATGGGCATTTAAATGTAAGTTTTTTTCCTTAAACTTCCCTCCTAAAAGTTTTTTTCCTTAAAATTCCCTCCTAAACTTGGGGTGCGTGTTATACGCCGATAAATATGGTAAGTAATATACAAATAATTATTATATATTGTTCTTAATGTAATTTACTATATTTTCAAAATCTGTACTCAAGCAGGTGGCTTAAGGGACAAATTACTGAAGTTTGAAGTTATAACTTCCAACCAGTAATTTCACAGTAAATAGATAAATAATAAATGAATATGTTATAATATATAGCATAATAATATATGATTTAGCTTGATTAAAACAGTACCTTTTCAGCAGCAGATTTTCATTCTCCCTCTTAAAGGGGTTGTAAACCCTTGTGTTTTTTTACCTTAGCCATTGACTCCCGCTGCTGTCAATCAAATCCAATGATGCAGGCACCAGGGGGCGGGGCCGAGTCCTGCTGTCCGTGTCAATAGATGCAGCAGCAGGACAAGGGAGCACGCCCAAACGGGTGTCCTGAAGGAGAGCGCTTCTTGGACTGGGCACTCGAGAGGAAGGTGGGCCACGAGCGCCACTGAGGGACCCCTGAAGAGGAGGATCGGGGCCACTCTGTGCAAAACCAACTGCACAGAGGAGGCAAGTATGACATGTTTGTAATTTAAAGAAAAAAGAGGGTTTAACAAACTTTTAACTGTGTGATAAAAACATGGGATTGTGGGTAAATCTTATACCCATAAATCCATATTTTTTCCTTGCAGTTAGGAGGGCTGGGCTGGAAGGGAGCATTTTGTCTTTTAGACACATGCCCCTTCTATGGCACCCCAGTCAGAGGAGTGCCTCCACTGCAGCATTTTTATTGGACAGCTGGGGCTAATGGTACTTTACCATTGGACCAAGACTCCAAGCTGTCCATTGAGCTCAGTGCCTCTGACAAGGAGTGAGGAGAGGCGCTGTGAGGTCATCCTCTCAGTATGCTGCAGAGTGTGCCAACTTGTATTTAAAGTGGCCACTCTGTATGTAGCTTCTGACAGGCTGCGCAAGGAGCCCCATATCTCTGGAACCATAATTCATAGGAGCCCTACATTTTTACCAGTGGTAGGGTAGGACTTACGCTATCTACCCCCCACATTTTAATGTTCATGGCTCTGCCTCCCCTGACTGCATGTCCCTGGTGAAAGCTTTCTGTTAATTGTTAAGATTGATGGTAGCCATATTAGTGCAATTGCAGCAAGAACATTTGAGTACTGTCTGTGATACTTTTTTCTTTGCACTTACATCCAAATTTTAAGGACAAGCTTTTGGGGTGTACCCAATTCTACTTGGGCCTTGAAAAAGGGGGTTCACCCCAAAAGCTTGTCCTGAAAATTTGGATGTTAGTGCAAAGAAAGAAAGTATCACGGACAGTACTCAAATGTTGTACTTACCTGCTCTGTGCAGTAGTTCTGCACAGTGCACCCCCGATCCTCTTCCTTTGCCCCCCCCCCCCCCCGCTGAGTGGCCCCAACGGCAAACCTGTTGCTAGGGGGGCACTCAAGCAGGCTCGCTTGCAAGCCGCGCTTCTGTGAATGGACATTGTCCCCGCCCATGATCTCCCCGTTGCTGTTTGAGCCAATGAGGAGAGAGACACCTGGGAGAGTCTCTGCGCTCATGCACATTGCTGTATCGAGATGGGGCTCAGGTAAGTATAACGGAGGGTGCATTAAGGTAAAAAAAAAAAAAAAAAACCTCTGCCTTTAGAGCCACTTTAAATTCTTGCCAAAAAGAACTAAAACTAGAAACCATTTCTAGTACAACCTAACAAATCACACTCCAATCAGGCATACTTGTTGCTACTTTTCTGGTCCTGCACAGCATATAGTAAATCTACAAATATCAGAAAGCTTTGCATGTGAAAGTCTGACCTGAACAGCAGGCAATACGTGTTTTTGTTAGCAGTAAATGAATAAAAAAAACGTCTTCAGAAGGGAGAAACAATGAGGTTAATGATCTGCACACATTCTAGAATTGGCTGAGAAGTGACAGATGTTTATTTTATGTGGCATTTCACAACAAAGAGAACGTGGCCGGCATTGAGTTCATCAGAACGAAATCCTTACAGAGGGGACTAAAATGAGTCTTCATTATACAAATATAATACATTGCTTACGGCATAACAGATCGGTACTTGCCACTGCGTCTGTCCTCTTTATTGTTATTTGAAAATAAATCCTTTTACTTACATACAAGTTGTACAACCATATATAATAAATTCACAGTGTATATTGCACCTGGTCTGTTTTTTGAAAATTAGGAATATGTTTACGTAAAAACCTGGCAGACTATTATAGTGCTAAAATATGCTTTCATTCCTTTTTTTTTTTTTACAGTATATGTATTGGATTTTTTTGATGCCATAGACTGGAAAAGATGTGAAAGCACAAGCAGGTTTGTAACAGAATTGGGAAAGGCAGAAGAGAAAAAAAACAAAAAAACTATTTTTAAATGTAAGCAAACTACAATTTTAAGAGAAGTAAGGGAATCAGATTTTTTTAAAAATCATTCTCACCTAGCTGGATGCAGCATCGGTCAGATGCTACATCTGTCCCCTGCTGGCTCTAACACTGAGAACCGAGCGATCAAGCATCACCGATTGCTCGGTTCTCAGGGCTCCCTGGGCAGAGAGCTGGTGACTATCAGTCACCAGCTCTCTGCTCCGGCCCCCCTCGCTCACTGGGGCACTGAGCTATGGAGGGGGTGGAAGTGGCCCGCTGAGAGGCTGGACCGAGTGCCAGTCCAGACATGTGGGCGGATCTTAACCATATGGCTGCGATCTTTCCCGAGCCTGGACCGCCTCTGTGACTTCAGCACGATGTCTGCTGAAAACGGGTCACAGGAGTGCAGAACAGACGGCACTCCTGTAATCACAGGAGAAGTACAGCCAAACGAGCTTTGGCTGTACTTCTCCTTTAATTTATAATATATAAAAGCTTTTCTTTTTTTGTTTACAAAGTTTTTTGTATATATACATTCTTATTCAAATTTTGGTACAAAGAAATTTTTCTTTAGCGCAAAACAGAATAACCTAAATGTAGAAAGGTGTATTAAACATACAATTCTATTCTTTCTTTTTATTTTAATAAGCATCACAGAATTTAATCCTAATATGTTAAAGTGGATGTAAACCCAATATTTTTTTTTTTTTTTATGTCATACTGTAGAGTATAAGATTTCCTATCATTTGAGCCCAGTCTTGCCACACAGAGTTAATCCATCTCTGAGCAATCCTCCTTTATTGTTCAGTGAGATAAATCTTGACAAACAGAGAAAAACTTTGTCAAATCCTCCCCCTTGCTGTGAGTGACAGGTTATTTTACATATCTCGTGCACTAGCCTAAGACATGCATTATTTTTTAATTCCCTCCCCCACTCCTTTCTTCAGCAGCTCTGCAAGGATTGGCTGTTCCACACCTCAGAATGATTTGACATGCTGAAGTCATGTGGTTACTTTCCTGTCTTTTCACTGGATGTTAGAGATCATAGCAGAAGTTCAGTGTAAGAAATACACAGGAGAAAATGCATATTGACAAGGGGAGTGTAGAGGTGGGCGGGGAGTCTACTGACATCACGACTCCACCCACCGAGCTCCAGACAACAGACCCGCCCACAGAAGCTGCAGTTTTTCGGCTCTCATAACAGACAGAGGGCAGACATTTGACAGGTAAAGTTACATGCAGGAGGCATGTATATCCTTATAAATAACCCCTATGGCAGTAGTTTAGAAAGGATGACATTGGATTTACAGCCATTTTAAGAGATATATGAGATTAATTGTCTACAGGTTTAAATAACATATCGCCATGAGTTTTTATTATTATAAAAATGTATATAGTTTTATATAATCTATGAAAGATTTTTTCCATTAGGTTGATGGTATTAATTCTTGTCTTTAACTGAGCTATCGGAACTGAAGGAGATTTCCAATGGTATGCTATAAGCCAATGAATGGCAACATTGATAGTATGAATCAGTCTCATTTGTGGTACCGATAACCCTATAATTTGTGTGAACAGTAAGCAATTAGGAAGTGTGAGATTTATTTGAGTACCTGGGATAGAAGTGGCAAAAGTACTTAACTGATTCCATATTTGAGAAACTTTCTCACATTCCCAAAATATGTGAGAGAACGAACCTAGTAAGTTGCATCCCCTAAAACACGTCTGGGAAGGTGTATAGTACCACCTAATAAAACGTTTGTTAGCCGTCTCCCTGACTGTAATGCCCCGTACACACGGTCGGACTTTGTTCGGACATTCCGACAACAAAATCCTAGGATTTTTTCTGAAGGATGTTGGCTCAAACTTGTCTTGCATACACACGGTCACACAAAGTTGTCGGAAAAGCCGATCGTTCTAAACGCGGTGACATAAAACACGTACGTCAGGACTATAAACGGGGCAGTGGCCAATAGCTTTCATCTCTTTATTTATTCTGAGCATGCGTGGCACTTTGTCCGTTGGATTTGTGTACACACGATCGGAATTTCCGAGAACGGATTTTGTTGTCGGAAAATGTTATATCCTGCTCTCAAACTTTGTGTGTCGGAAAATCCGATGGAAAATGTGTGATGGAGCCCACACACGGTCGGAATTTCCGACAACAAGGTCCTATCACACATTTTCCATCGGAAAATCCGACCGTGTGTACAGGGCATTAGAGATCTTGTACATTTGTGAAGATTTCTAATACAGGATTCCCAATCATCTGTAGATAGAGATACAGTGGAACCTTGGATTACGAGGATAATCCATTCCAGGAGAATGCTTGTAATCCAAAGCACTCGCATATCAAAGCGAGTTCCCCCATAAAAGTCAATGGAAGCGAAGATAATTCGTTCCGCATTGACTTCTATTTCATGCCCCAGAGGTGGGGGGGGGGGGGGGGCGCAGAAGAGCCTCAAAAATAGTCGGGGACAGCTCGGCTGAACTCGGAAAGACTCGGGAATGGAGTATTTCCGAGTATTTCCGAGTAACCATTCCGAGTGTCCCCGGCGCCCCCGCACCTCTGGCCAAATGAGGTACTGCACCACCCATTAGCTTGAATTCTGCTCGTTTTGTGAGACAACACTCGCAAACCGAGTCAGAATTTAAAAAAAAAAAAGTTTTTCAAAAACGCTCGTCTTTCAAAACGCTCGTTAACCGCGTTACTCGTAAACCAAGGTTCCACTGTATGCTACTCCCTTTTATGCATATATGGTAGTTTCTCCTGAGTGTCTAGATTCGCCAAGTCTGATCTCAGATATAATAGGATTTTTTATTACAGCTTACCTGTAAAATCCTTTTCTTTCGACGGACATCACGGGACACAGAGCCACAGTAATTACTGATGGGTTATAGGGTATCACTAGGTATTGGACACTGGTCACACCCTAATCAGGAAGTTCAACCCCCTATATAACCCCTCCCCTTCCAAGGATACCTCAGTTTTGTAGCAAAGCAGTATAGGTGTATTAGAAGAGGGGCGGGACCTCTGTTCCCGTGATGTCCGTCGAAAGAAAAGGATTTTACAGGTAAGCTGTAATAAAAAATCCTATTTTCTTTTCTCGGACATCACGGGACACAGAGCCACAGTAATTACTGATGGGATGTCCCAAAGCAATGCCAACTGAGGGGGGGGGGGAATCACAACCAAGTAGGGTGCTATCAGACCTGAGGACCCTGTACCGCTGTCTGCAGCACACTACGCCCAAAGGCGATATCCTCATGCCTTCCTACATCCACCTGATAGAATCTGGTGAATGTATGAACTGAAGACCAGGTTGCGGCCTTGCAGATCTGAGCCATAGAGGCCCGGTGATGCACTGCCCAAGAAGCACCAATAGCCCTTGTGGAATGTGCCTTGATCTGAAACGGAGGAATCTTCTGTTTCAAACCGTAAGCTTGAATAATCAACTGTCGAATCCATTTAGAAATGGTCGCTTTTGACGCTGCCTGTCCTCTATTGGGACCCTCCGGCAGCACGAACAAGACATCCGTCTTGCGAATCTGAGCAGTTGCCTCCAGATAGGTCTTGACTGCTCTTACTACATCCAAAGAATGTAATGACCTTTCTTCCGAAGAACAAGGTTCTGGAAAAAAGGAAGGTAGCACAATGTCTTGGTTTAGATGAAAATCTGAAACCACCTTCGGTAAAAAACTAGGATGAGGGCGCAGTACCACTCTATCCTTGTGTATAATCAAGTAAGGCTCTTTACAGGAAAGAGCTGCTATTTCTGATACTCTTCTAGCAGAAGAGATAGCTACCAGGAAAATTAGTTTCCTCGTCAGTAAGACCAAAGGAATCTGACGTATTGGTTCAAAAGGTTGTTTTTGTAACACCGATAGAACCAAGTTCAAGTCCCAGGGGTTTAGGGGCGCCCTAACCGGAGGATTAAGACGCATCACCCCCTGTATAAAGTTTCGGATCAGAGAATGCGAAGCAAGCGGCCGTTGAAACAACACTGATAAGGCCGACACCTGGCCCTTGATGGTACTCAAGGCCAGCTTCATCTCTAATCCTAATTGTAGAAAATCCAGAATTCTACTTATGACATATTTCCTGGGATGCCAACCTCTGGATTCACACCAGGATACATAAGCTTTCCAGACTCTATGATAAATCATTCTGGAAGCTGGCTTCCTTGCATTGATCAAGGTAGATATGACAGGACCTGAAAGCCCACGATTTTTCAGAACGTGGGATTCAATAGCCCACCCGTCAAATCTAGCATTTGTGAGGCAGGCTGGAACACCGGACCTTGAGCTAACAGGTCTGGGTGTATCGGTAGGGTCCACCGGAAACCCACCATCATCCCTGCTATTTCTGCTTATCAGGTTCTTCTGGGCCAAACGGGGGCCACCAGAAGTGCCGACTTCCCTTCTTGCCTGAGTCTGCGAAGGAGCCGTGGCAGTAGCAGAATGGGAGGGAATGCATAAATCGGTGAGAGCCGATGCCACGGAATCACCAACGCATCCGTCCTGCCTGCAAGAGGATCCCAGGCAACCGGTAGGAAGGATTTCCCCTTCTGTAGGTTTTCGGGTATGAGCCATCAGCTGAGGCTCTGACGCATCGCATGCGATAGGTGCATTGGAAAGACTTATGCCTGCACCTTCCTGTTCCAGGTCAACAGAATACTGTGTTGCAACAGTTCTGCTTGGAACTGCGCATAGGGAACTGCTTCGAATGAAGCCACCATCTTCCCCTGCAGCCTCATACAAAGGCGGACAGAAAGACCCTTCTTGGCCCTGACTGTCAGAATCAGCTCCCTTAGAGCAGTGATCTTTGCCTGCAGACACTTCAGTTAAGCAGGAAAAATGGGCACATATAGGCCTGTATCTCTGATGCCTATTGACATCAGAAATTCTCCTCCCTGCAGGACGGAGATTACTGTCTGAATTGATTCCAAACAAAAGGACTGCATCCTTGGGAATCGTTTCAGATCTCTCAAATCCAAAGTGGGTCTGTCGTCCCCATTTGGTTTTCGGACCATAGAAAGATTGGAACGGAGTCTCAATCCTTGATCCTTTGTGGGAACCCCCACAATGACCTCTTGCGACCAAAGTCGCTTTATCGCTAGAAGGAGCGACTGCTTCTCTTCTGGTTTTCTGGGAACACCTGATCTGAGGGAACGAGGAGAGGGACATTCTCGGAACTCCAGTCTGTACCCTAAGGTTACCATGGAGATTACCCATCTGTCCTGGAAGTCCTTCTGCCAGGGCCCTGAGAGCTGCAGCAGTCTTTCCCCCCACTCGAGCGAGCGGGGCGCCCCTTCATGAAGAGGTCTTAGTGTCTTGCTTAGAAGACCCTTTCCCCCAGGATTTCTTGTGTCCCTGGGGTCGACTCTTGTTTCTTGCCCCAGACGGAGGAGACCGTCGTGACTGCCTGGAGGCTGATGCCCCTGGCGCTGGGGAAAGAGTCCGTTTAAAAGAGGGACGCTTACTCTTCTTCTTATCAGGTAAGAGAGTGCTTTTCCCACAGGAGATCGTCTTGATATAATTATCCAAGTCCTCTCCAAACAACCTTTCACCACGGAAGGGAAACCCAGCCAGAAGCTTCTTACATGGTGCTTCGGCTGACCAGTTTTTCAACCATAAGATTCTACGTATATGCACCAACCCAAGCGAGAGGCGAGAGGTTTGCACGATAGAATCTCTAATGGCGTCAACAGCGTAACATAAAGCCGCAGGAAGGTTAGCAAACCCCTGGGCCTGCTGTTCAGGCAATACTTTGATGACCTGCTTAACATGGTCTCTTAAGTATTGACAGACTCCAATCGCTGCTACTGCAGGTTGGGCCACTGATCCTGCTAAAGAGAACACATCTTTCAATAAGATGTCCATCTTTTTATCCACAGGATCTTTGAGCATCTGAGCGTTGTCTACAGGACAAGTCAGATTACTATTTACAGAGGAAATGGCCGCATCAATGGCCGGTATTCCCCACCTCTTAATAAACTTTTCTTCCATAGGATAAAGTGTAGAAAACTTTTTCGGCGGAAGAAATCGCTTATCTGGGTGATCCCACTCAGAGTAAAGCAGCTTTTCAAGTAAATTATGAACAGGAAAAGCATGTGCTTCTTGGAAAGGTTTCAGTGACCCCAAAGCAGAAGAGGTTTCTGTAGTAGTTTCAGGTATGGGCAACTTAAATGTGGAGCGGACCAAACCAGTGAGGATCTGCACTAAGACTTTCTCCTCTTGGGAAGTCGCAGAGGGTCCCTCTACACCTGAATCCTCCGAAGAGGAATCATCTGTCCCATCCCGATCCTCTGAAAGGGATTCATCTCCTTTATCCCAGAGCTCCTCTGGCTGAGGGTCTTGGGGAGCAGAGGAAGGCCTTGTGCGTTTTCTTCCACTCAGTGAAGATGTAATCGCGGCCATTAGTTTTTTCTCTAATCCAGAAATGGTTGAGGAAAAAACTTCTTGTGTAATGTACACAGGGGCTGAAGTGCCGGCAGCAGATGTAGCACCTAACCCCAAAGGCTCTCCCTGTCCAGCTGCCCCTGGTCCCTCAGGAGGGGATGGTGTAGCAGACGGGGGGTCCTCAGAACCTGAACGAGACCCCCTAGTGCCTCTGGTTCTAGGGGTGCTTGAACCTCTTCTACCCATAGTGCAAAGCAACAAGGTGTGAGGTATCAAAAACGAACACTGACTGCTGAGCGATGTAGTCTGGCTAAAAGCCTTGCTACCAAATGCCCAATCCGGTGTTCTTTAGTGAATGCAGCCTAGGGGAATGCCTGTGTCCCATCTTACATGTGACTGTCAGCTCTGTGTCTCTCCAAAGCTCAGAGCACCTATACAGTGTGCTTTAAATAGCCATGCTTTCAGGCAATGTGGGCGTCTGGGCACGCTGACACTGTGCTGACACCCCCTCCCCCCCCTCGTTTTTGAAAAACGAGCGCTTCCCGCGCGAGCCGACCCTTTCTGACAACCTGAAGGGAGGCTGGGGTTGGGGGAATAAGGAGGAGGCCGGCAGTGATGGGCCCTGCATCGCAATGCGGCTTCGGTGGCGGCGCGGTAGCGGCTGTGACAGTGCGGTCTCACCCGCCTTACAGCCTACCTGAGCCTTTCCCTAGCCTGGGGGGACCATCCCAGCAGAGAAAACCCCCCACCATCTACCTTTGGAGCTGGAGGACGAGCCTTGCAGCGGACGCTGAGACAGATCAAGCATGAGAAGGTTTGTGCTCTTGGCCGCCCCCGGTGGTCACAATAGGCACAGCATGCATACACTTTAAAGGAGAAGAGCCACTAGAATTTAAAATTCTGTGGAATCTCCTCTTACCTTATCCAGGCCGCAGGGTTCAGTTTACACAGACCCAGCCTTCGCCTCTCACGGTGGGCTCCGTTTGTGAAAAACCGTCAGAGACTGGGGCCCCCATCAGTAGGGGGATCCTTCAGTTCTGGGCCTGTAAAGCACCACGCCAGAAATTAGGAAGTTTAAAGCCATTTTCTGATCCGCGGGTCCAGCTCTCTAAAAAGAGAAGCGTTACAGGTAAAACCTTGTTTCTTCAGACACGAGGCCCGGGTACCATCCAATTCGGCCCTGAAAAGACACTTTGAATGGATCCGGTCGCCTGGCTTGCCCCAGTATAGGATCTTTGGGATATTCCTTTTGGAGCTTCAGCACAGGACATCTTTGCACGTCCAACACCTAAGACACTGGTGTAAAAACTGAGGTATCCCTGGAAGGGGAGGGGTTATATAGGGGGTTGAACTTCCTGATTAGGGTGTGACCAGTGTCCAATACCTAGTGATACCCTATAACCCATCAGTAATTACTGTGGCTCTGTGTCCCGTGATGTCCGAGAAAAGAAAAAAACTTTTAAGCTGTGACTTTATTCTTTGTGATGTAAAAATGTTAACGTTAATATATACGGAAGCTATAGGCTTATTGTAATAAAATCACATTAGTATATGTCACCGTTTCAAAATGTTTTTTTCTTCTTTTTGGTAAGCAATAAGTAACATGCATTCATAGGGCTTGAAAATTTGCGGGATATTCCTGGGCACCATACACATAAGCAACAGCAATTTGTTGTCAGCTATTGGTGCAGTTTATGAGGACAGGGTCAGTAATCTCTAAACTTCTATTCCAATATGCTAAGAGTCACTGACTAAAAGGCATATAAAGGGCAGGGCTTTTTATCAGCAGGAACTAGGGGGAACTCAGTTCCACCACCTCTGGCTCAAGTCTTCTGCTCCCTGCTCACCACTATCACTTGGTAACACTGAAGTCCAGCTTCTCCATTTACAAGTAATAGCTTATCTCCCAGTAGCTCCCACAGATCAGATCTTCTGCGCAGTTCCGGACAGCAGCAAGAGAGATACAGAACAGGTGCCCAGGGTTCAGTGCAGTCATGGGCAGGAGAGGGTGCGTGGTAGGCTGCACCCTCTGTGGTCTCCATTTTTTCCCTGGTGACCAGTTGTTGACGCTCCTACTGCATGATCTCCCTTGCAAGTGACTGTAGTATAGTATAATATGCTGGGAGGTACTACAGCCGGATAGGTGCTTCAGCTTAATATTGCTACAAAGGTAAGATATATGACACATGGTGGAGCTTTTAAGGAGGGGGGGTGAGGGAAGTGGAGGGAGGGGGTTGTATGCAGAGGGAAGAGTTACTATTTGATGCCATTTGGCAGGTATGTGTGTGTGGCGGGCATGGTTGAGTTCCTGCACCTATTCTCTGAGAAAAAAGCCCTGATAAAGGGTATGTCACTAAAAAAAGCAATATAGAATGCAGTTTGTTGAAGGCTAAAGCCGCAAAGCCCCTTTCTAACCAATGACACAACAAAGCTCTTAATTCACTCCCTGGTCATCTCCCACCTTGACTACTCCAACTCCCTTCTCATTGGCTTACCGCTATATAGTCTATCCCCCCTTCAATCCACCATGAATGCTGCTGCCAGACTCATTCACCTTACCAACCGCTCTGTGTCTGCCACCCCTCTCTGTCAATCCCTCCACTGACTTCCACTCACCCAACAAATGAAATTCAAAATACTAAAAACAACTTTCAAAGTCATCCACAATTTAGCCCCCAGCTACATCACTAACCTAGTCTCAAAATACCAACCTAATCATTCTCTTCGTTCCTGTCAAGACCTCCTGCTCTTTAGCTCCCTCGTCACCTCCTCCTTTGCTCATCTCCAGGACTTTTCCAAAGCCTCTCCAATCCTATGGAACTCCTTACCCAAACCTGTCCGAATATCTCCTACTCTATTAGCTTTTAGACGATCCCTGAAAACCCTCCTCTTCAGAGAAGCCTATCCTACCCACACCTAACAACTGTATTTTCATTTTCTCCATCAGTTCATTCCCAAAGTTATTACCTTTTGTTTCACCTGACTCTCCCTTCTAGATTGTAAGCTCTAATGAGCAGGGCCCTCTGATTCCACCTGTATTGAATTGTATTGTCTGGCCTCATGTTGTAAAGCGCTGTGCAAAATGTTGGCGCTATATAAATCCTGTATAATAATAATAATAACAAAGAGCACTATCAGTCAAAGGGGAAAAACATCATAACACAGTCATTGAGAACACTGCAAACTACAAGAGAAAACCACACAGAATGCAATCAGTCACATGGGAAAATCCACAGAAATCACGGTCTGTCGAAGGTGAAATGTTCTACAGAATGTGGCCCACCACGGGGGAAAAGTCACAAAAAAAAAACACAATCCACAAAAGAAAGGCCACACAGAATTCCATCATTAATAGAAGATTGCCAAACAGAATATTATCTGTCACAGAGAAAAGCCACAGAAAATGGTATTAGAGCGGCTTCATGCACTGTGTGTTTAGAATAATTCAGGGGTCTCAAACTGGCGGCCCTCCAGCTGTTGCAAAACTACAAGTCCCATGAGGCATTGCAAGGCTGACAGTTACAAGCATGACTCCCACAGGCAGAGACATGATGGGACTTGTAGTTTTACAACAGCTGGAGGGCCGCCAGTTTGAGAGCTCTGGTAGATGAATCGGATGTCATTAAGAATGAATGACAGCCCTGCATGTCTGTAAAAGAGCAGCGCGTTTTGGCTGTGGGTGGTTGCAGGAAAAAAATCAAGGTAATGGCCAAGTTTTCTAAAGTCTGAACAAAGATAGATAGAGCTTTCACCACTTGTCATTGTTGTTTAGAAGTATACCCAAATGCTGGTACCTATCAGTACTCAGCCATGTCATGGTACATCAGTCGAGAGTGGCCTTTGTCACTCTGGGAATCTAGCTCATTGCAACATGCAGAGTTCTAATGAAAACTAAATGGAGCCCACATGTCTGAAACTAAAGTGGCGGCTAAAAGAATAAATAGTGACACGGCATATTCAGCTGCTTTAGGTTGTGGATACAGGCTGGGGCATTCCTTATAAGAGTCTAATGGGACCGAAAACACCAATGATAATATTTGTACCTAAACTGGCAACTGCTGAGATAAGCTGCTACACTTCATTCATGCATGATAGCACTCAAAACAAGTCCCAGCTACTTTAGAAACAAGGTTTAATAATATATTCACCTAATGCTACTGAAATGCATATGTAAAACTCTAATATAATCAATATATATATACATACAGTATATATATATATATATATATATATATATATATATATATATATATATATATATATATATATATATATATATATAGAAAGGTAGTTGCGCGCTGCTAATCAATAAACTAACACTAAAAAGAAACTACGGTAAAAGTGACTGAATGCTGCTACTGTCACCTAAGTGTTCCCACAAGAAAAAGTAGATAATAAAGTGAATGTGACAGCGCTGCATATATATATATAGTAAGCTCGAATAATAACTATAAAAATCAGCATAGGAAAATTAATAATCAATGAAAAACGTCCACATATGAATACAGGTGAATGGTGCTCAATGAAAAATGTCCAAATATGTGTGACAATTCTTCTGGTAAATAGCAGGTAAAATGAAATACAAGAAAAAAAGGCTGTTTCCACGTGCTTCACTGTTCTACCAAAAACAGTGCTCCCACCACCGTGTGCAATGCTCGCTCACCTTACTGCAAGACCCGGCAGGGGGTCAAACACACTTTTGCACACAGTGCACCTCTCCTAAAAGGAGTGTTTCACAGTGGTCCCGGGTAGTTCCTTATGGTCCCTCTAGATAGATAAAGCTCCACAGCAAATAGAATGACCTCCCAGTGAGCTGGTTCAACTTAGGCTCCTCAGTTTTTGCTGGTAGTTCCACAGTGACATATTAAAACAGAAATGCTTCCGATAGTGCAGTACCAAGGGGATTAAAAACAAAACCTCACCACCACAGATAATATTAGACTTTTTTATATTTATTATTTGAGCTTACTATATATGCAGCGCTATATATACAGGGCTTTTTTTCAGGGGGAACGCAGTTCCGGCACCTCCAGCACTGACTGTATGTAATGGTAAGGGGTGCTGGGGTGTGCTGCAGGGTCTATTCTACCTGGAGGGGATCTATTTTTGCAGGGGGGGGGTCTATTCTTACTGGTGGGGGACCTATTGTTGCTGGGGGTGGGTCTTATATCGCTGAGGGGTCAGTTATGACTGGAAGAGATCTACTGTTGAGGGAGGGGACTATTGTTGCTGGCTACTGGAGAGTCTATTGATGCTGGCTTTGAGGAGATCTGTTGTTGCTGCCAGGGGATTTTGTTTCGGGTGGCCCATTGTTAATGGGGGGATCTATTGTTGCTAGAGGGGGCTTTATTGTTACTGGCTACAGGGGATCTATTTTACTGCTTTTTTTGTTATCATTAACAAATTCCATACAAATTACTTATCACCACAAAATTATACTTGGTTCTGTATTCTCTAAAAGGGCAGTAATGGGAGGTAGGTAGAGGGTGCTCGGAGGTGGGTAGAGGTGGAGAAAAATGGTGATTCAGAAAGGGGGAGTTCCTGCACCTATTCTCTGAGAAAAAAAGCCCTGTATATATATATATATATATATATATATATATATATATATATATATATATACACAGTGGGGATGGAAAGTATTCAGACCCCCTTCAATTTTTTCACTCTTTATTATATTGCAGCCATTTGCTAAAATCATTTAAGTTCATTTTTTTCCTCATTAATGTACACACAGCGCCCCATATTGACAGAAAAACACAGAATTGTTGACATTTTTGCAGATTTATTAAAAAATAAAAACTGAAATATCACATGGTCCTAAGTATTCAGACCCTTTGCTGTGACACTCATATATTTAACTCAGGTGCCGTCCATTTCTTCTGATCATCCTTGAGATGGTTCTACACCTTCATTTGAGTCCAGCTGTGTTTGATTATACTGATTGGACTTCATTAGGAAAGCCACACACTTGTCTATATAAGACCTTACAGCTCACAGTGCAAACGAGAATCGTGAGGTCAAAGGAACTGCCTGAAGAGCTCAGAGACAGAATTGTGGCAAGGCACAGATCTGGCCAAGGTTACAAAAAAATTTCTGCTGCACTTAAGGTTCCTAAGAGCACAGTGGCCTCCATAATCCTTAAATGGAAGATGTTTGGGATGACCAGAACCCTTCCTAGAGCTGGCCGTCCGGCCAAACTGAGCTATCGGGGGAGAAGAGCCTTGGTGAGAGAGGTAAAGAAGAACCCAAAGATCATTGTGGCTGAGCTCCCGAGATGCAGTCGGGAGATGGGAGAAAGTTGTAGAAAGTCAACCATCACTGCAGCCCTCCACCAGTCGGGGCTTTGAAGCAGAGTGGCCCGACGGAAGCCTCTCCTCAGTGCAAGACACATGAAAGCCCGCATGGAGTTTTCTAAAAAACACCTGAAGGACTCCAAGATGGTAAGAAAAAAGATTCTTTGGTCTGATGAGACCAAGATACAACTTGTTGGCCTTAATTCTAAGTGGTATGTGTGGAGACAACCAGGCACTGCTCAACACCTGTCCAATACAGTCCCAACAGTGAAGCATGGTGGTGGCAGCATCATGCCGTGGGGGTGTTTTTCAGCTGCAGGGACAGGACGACTGGTTGCAATCGAGGGAAAGATGAATGCGGCCAAGTACAGGGATATCCTGGACGACAACTTTCTCCAGAGTGCTCAGGACCTCAGACTGGGCCGAAGGTTTACCTTCCAACAAGAAAATCACCCTAAGCACACAGCTAAAATAACGAAGGAGTGACTTCTCAACAACTCCGTGACTGCTCTTGAATGGCCCAGCCAGAGCCCTGACTTAAACCCAATTGAGCATCTCTGGAGAGACCTAAAAATGGCTGTCCACCAACGTTTACCATCCAACCTGACAGAACTGGAGAGGATCTGCAAGGAGGAATGGCAGAGGATCCCCAAATCCAGGTGTGAAAAACTTGTTGCATCTTTCCCAAAAAGACTCATGGCTGTATTAGATCAAAAGGGTGCTTCTACTAAATACTGAGCAAAGGGTCTGAATACTTAGGACCATGTGATATTTCAGTTTTTCTTTTTTAATAAATCTGCAAAAATGTCAACAATCCTGTGTTTTTCTGTCAATATGGGGTGCTGTGTGTACATTAATGAGGAAAAAAATGAACTTAAATGATTTTAGCATATATATATATATATATATATATATATATATATATATATATATATATATATATATATATATATATATATATATATATATTCAAAGGTTTGCAATCACTAAAGCAGGGTATACACAGACTGAAAATAAGACTTTCAGTCCATGTGTACCGCTGTCTGTTCAACAGCAGCCTGTCCAACGACCAGTCTCTGTCAAACGGTCATGCTGGAAAACCACCATTTAATCGGCGCTTGCAGCCAATGGCTACAAGTACTCATCTGTGTATTCTGGGTGGTGGGGGGTCCCCATTGTCAAAATACAATAGCTCGGCAGGGGAGATCCCTGCGTCACACATCGTTTGTGTTGGTGCAGGAATCTGTCCATTTTTTTCTTTATCCCACTGTTTGAACGAAAAAACCTGAGTGTCTAAACCCAGCTTAAAGTGGTTGTAAACCCTTACAGACCACTTTGACCTACAGGTAAGCCTAGATTAAGGCTTACCTGTAGGTCCAAGAAATATCTCCTAAACCTACACGGTTTAGGAGATATTTGCAAAAAGACAGGCACCGCTGTCTACGGCACATGCGGCGTAGAAAGTGGCGCACAGGCGCACTGAGCATGCCGCTGCTAACGGAGATATGCCGTTAGTGGCGGCTCCTGTCCGCATGCGCGGGAGTGACGTCATCGTGGCTCCGGCCAATCACAGTGCCAGAGCCACGATACCCGGAAAGAAGATGGACGCTCCGTAGCAGAGGGAACAACGGTGACATCGCAGGCTTCTGTGTCAGGTAAGTGACACATAATAGGCTACTATGCAATGTATAGTAGCCCATTATGCTTTACCTTTGCAGGGAACAGTGTTGCCAACCGTCAGTATTTTTACTGGCAGCCAGTAAAAAACAGGCAATTTTCTCCTGCCAGTAAATGCCAGTAAAAGTAAAAGTTTGCCAGTAAAAAATATGGCTGTGATGCTCGGCTTGGTCCGGAGCCAGCTGAGACCATCCGAGTGCCTGCTACAGTGTGGTTGGGTGGCTCTGGGGGAGGCGGTACCTGAGCATGTCATGTGATGTTATGGTGCAATGGAGCCAAGCAGACTGACCTGAGCCTCGTGTGCGGGTCTTCGGTATGGGAGCAAGGTGGGCTGGGACCAGGACTGTCATTAATGTTTAGACTGGAGTGGGCTAGAGGAGCCACTTGGCTTGGAGAGAGACTGTCACTGTGACTCAGGAGGTGATGTGTTGTGTCAGTGAGGTCTCATCATCATCTGTGCTACTGTACACTGCTGTCGGTATTACTGTGAGAGTCAATATTATGTGTGTGTGTCGCTTATTCAAATTTTTTGCCCTCCTGAGTCCTGTCCCTGAGCTACTTACTATATTGAAAATAAAATAAAAGTTTTTTGCCTTATTATCTACCCTAAATCAAATTGCTAATTGCATACTGCATTTGTTTGTAGCCTAAATACTGTAATTTGCACTTAACACTTTAATTTTGTAACTTTTGGAAATGCCAGTAAAAACGTGGCTGTGCCAGTAAATTGTGGGTGTTATGTCAGTAAATTTCAATCTGGTAGGTTGGCAACACTGGCAGGGAAACAAAGAGGAAGTAAACCCATCAGGGTTTACTTCCTCTTTATTGACCATAACATACAGGGATATACAATGTAATACTGACATATAATAACACACATAGGTTGGACTTGATGGACTTGTGTCATTTTTCACCTACTATGTAACTATGAAATGTGCATGTATTTCAGAAATGTACTGCATATGTTTGTTGATTTTTTTTTTTTACATGTATTTCGCGTCACTCTCCATAACTGGACAAAAGGTGTGGAAGTAGTTGAGAGACATTTTAAGGGTAAAATTTAGGTTTGAGGTGTTTAGATTCAGAAATAGAACATATGTAAGACGTAAAGCAAGTAATACAATGAGTGGGAGTGTTTGTTGTCTTCTGTAAAGCCTGAGAGAACGATCATGACTTGGGGCTGTTTTTTCTGTAAGTGGAAAGAATAATGAATCAGAATACATACTACTATTTTACAATGCCATGCCATCCCCTGGGGTCGGCACTTACTTTGGTCACATTTCATCATGCAGCATGATAATGATCTGAAGCATACTTCTAAGCTATAGAGAACTGCTGGTGCTATATAAATCATTTATAATAATAATACTAATAATAATAACAACAACAAGGTTGCGTAAGAAACAGGAAGCTGCCGTGCCATCTTTGATGGACTGACCTGCACTTTTTCCAGAGTTCTTGTTAAAAAGAGCTTAGCCATAAGGTCAGGGAATAATGCTGTACATACCAGGTTCCCCTGACAGATAGAATGCCAAAGGTCTGCAAAGCTGTAAATTGCTATAAATTCAGGATTCTTTAGTGAATGTTAAGCTTGGAAAATAGAACAGTTACAGGAAACGGTAAAAAAAATGTATAACATTGTCAATGTTTTTGACTATCATATCTGATTAATTTATTGGGTGAATAAAAGCAGCATTTTCTATCATAAATTATTATTATTATTCACGATTGATATAGCGCCAACAGTTTACGCAGCGCTTTACAATGTAGAGGGGGGACAGCACAATTACACCACAGTTCAATACAGAAGGGACAGGAGGGCCCTGCTCGTAGAGCTTACATTCTAAAGTAAGGGGGTGGTGGTACAAAAGGTAATAGTATCGGGGGAATGATTTGATGGGGTTGTTAGGTGGGTGTGGGATAGGCTTCCCTGAATAAGTGAGTTTTCAGGCATCTCCTAAAGATGGACAGGTTAGGGGCTGATCGGATATACCGGGGCAGGGAATTCCAGAGGATGGGAGAGGCTCTGGAGAAGTCCTGAAAGCGAGCATGGGAGGAGGTAACAAGGGAGCTAGAGAGCAGGAGGTCCTGAGAGGAGCGGAGAGGACGATTTGAGCGATATCTGCAGATGAGGTTGGTGATGTAGCTGGGGGCGATGTTGTGGATGGCCTTGTATGTTGTGGTTAGTATTTTGAATTTTATACGGTGGGGTAGGGGAAGCCAGTGAAGGGATTGGCATAGAGGGGCAGCAGTCACGGATCGGTTAGTGAGGTGTATTAGTCTAGCAGCATTCATAATAGACTGAAGGGGGGATAGCCTGCATAAGGGTAGGCCATTAAGGAGAGAGTTGCAGTAGTCAACGCGGGAAATAATCAAGGAGTGAATAAGTTGTTTTGTGGTGTCATTAGTCAGGAAGGGTCGAATTCTTGAGATGTTGCGGAGGTTAAGGCGGCAGGATTTAGCCAGTGATTGAATGTGGGGGCTGAAGGAGAGGTCAGAGTCAAGGAAAAAATCCATGTAACAATAAAATAATACCAAAAACATTAACATTTCTGGATGATTCCAAACTTTTGAAAGTTTTATATTTCAAAGCAAAACACATACTGACCTGCTTTTATGTAGCCAAAGGTTAAAATCTTTTACGGACCCTCATAACAGGCAACAAATAGGTCACAGTTTTTAATGTACATTATTACGAAAAAGCTTACTTGATGTAGAAAAGTTAGAACACTTGGAAAGAAGGTTAAAAATGATGTGCTATCCCTCTCTTCACTTTATCGACTTTCTAAAGATTTTCCATTTGTGAGAAGGAAAATAACAAATGAATAAATTGGAAGTACATTAGGAGAGCTTGTTTTGCTTTGCTTTGTTCTGTATACTGTAAGAAAATCCAACTTTTTAACGCTTCCAGTAAAAGCGTTCTTCACTTTGTCTACAACCTTATTCAGTAGACTGTAAGACTGAACTGTTTATATCTTTTTTTTTGTTTTCTATTTTTTTAAGATGCTCACACCATTAATGCCACGTGACATAATAGAAAGGTTACGGTCTGTTCCTTAAATACAGTTTTATCAATTTATTTCAAACCTGAACTTGACATTCTTACTTCCTAGCCTGATATTGTGAGATAAGTAACTAGAGGTAGCAAACACATCTAAATATTACTGTTCCCGTTGCATTAATGTTTAATATAATAAACTCACCGAATGTCATTATATCCGACTGCTGGAACTGTGATTTTAGCAGTAGGTGGCAGAGACTTCTGGACACATTTAAAGTGATTGTAAGGGTTCGTTTTTTTGTTTTTTTTTAAATAACAAACATATCATACTTACCTCCACTGTGCAGCTCGTTTTGCACAGAGTGGCCCCGAACCTGCTCTTCTGGGGTCCCCCGGCGGCTCTCGCGACTCCTCCCCACATCAGATAACCCCCTAGGAGAAGCGCACTCCCGCGAGGGTTACCTTGCGGGCGCGCTCCCAAGTCCAGCATTTGGCGTCCATAGCCGCTGAATGTATGACTCGGCCCCGCCCCCGCGTCATTGGATTTGATTGACAGCAGCGGGAGCCAATGGCTGCTCTGCCATCAATCTATCCAATCAAGAGCCAAGAACCCCGGGCAGAGAGACAGCGCGTCCCCGCCGGGTCAAGTTCCAGGGCTCAGGTAAGTAAAACGGGGGGGCTGGGGGGCCAATCACTGCCAGGTGTTTTTTCACCTTAATGCATAGGGTGTATTAAGGTGAAAAAACACGAAGGTTTACAACCCCTTTAAGGTAGGCAAGGCAGGGAAGATCTTTCTATGTTATTACTCACATGCAGATAAGGCTCTTCCATTTCAAATGGAAACTGTATAATTTTAGCCACTGTACTAAGCTAAATCTAAACTCACTGCATGTACCTTTGTACAAAAAAGCACATAAACAACTTCATAAACAAAGATTTTTTTTACAGTATAACAGAACACTTTGGGCTACATTTTTTTTTTTTCAAAGATTTTCTAGCAAATATCCAGAATAATGGAAAACTGTACTAATTCTTGAAGTGTCACTGTCATTAACCGCTTCCGGACCGCCCACCGCATATATACTGCGGCAGGGCGGCCCGGCTGCGCAAAATCACGTACCTGTACGTGATTTTGTGCACACAGTGTAGGGGGCTCGCTAATGAGGTAATGATTAAGCGCACTTGGAGTGTGTGAAATGCATCTACCAGCTTTCTGTCAACACTTTGGGATGTTCTGAATAAAGGAATTTTGATCGAGTCCAGAGTGCGGCCATTTCTTCTTTTGATTGTACGCGAACATGGCGTACCCTCATTTAAAGTCCCACAAAATTCCTCCTTTTTATCGACTGTATGCGAAGGCGAGCACCTGTCCAGATCATCAGGCTTTCAAAACCTCACCTGGAGCAGTGAGTCTTCTTGTTTGGATATCTAGGGGCTCGCTCCCGCTGTGATTGGACACAGCGGGAGCCAATCAGTGGGTCCGCGACCCGCCGATTGTTCTGTGGAGAAACGGAGCAGCGGTGTGCCTATGCAAACAAGTCAAACCGCTGATCTGTCAGGGAGCAAAAGAGAGATCTTGTGTATCAGCTAAGCTGAAACACGATCTCTCTTTTCTTCCAGTGTATCCGTCCCCCATAGAGTTAGAAAGCACCTCCCAGGGACACACTTAATCCTTTGATCGCCCCTGGTGTTAACCCCTTCCCTGCCAGTGTCATTTATACTGTGACAGTGCTTTCTTTTTTTTTAGCACTGATAACAGTATTGGTGTCACTGGTCCCCAAAAAGTGTCACTTAGTGTCCAATTTGTCCGTTGCAATAAATAAACAATAAAATAAAAAAAAAGTCCCTAAATATATCCCATCGTTTGTAGACGCTATAACTTTTGCACAAACCATACGCTTATTGGGATTTTTTTTAACAAAAATATGTAGAAGAATACATATTGGTCTAAACTGATGAAGAAATTTGATTTTTTAAATTTTTTTTACTGGGAATGTTTTATAGCAGAAAGTAAAAGATATTGTTATTTATTCAAAATTGTCTGTCTTTTTTTGTTTATAGCGCAAAAAATAAAATCCGCAGAACTGATCAAATACCACCAAAAGAAAGCTCTATTTCAGGGGGGGGAAGTAGTTTTTAACATGCAACAAGAACTATCCAGGTTTCCTTTCAGTGCCCACGTGCATGGAGAAGTGCCAATGCAAATACATGGGGCAGGGGAATAAGCAGGCAAGCAATATCACTTGCAGATAGTTTTGAACTTTTCTATAATTAGATCCCAGCATTCAGACAGAGCAGGAACACTGAAAAGATAAGATCACTTAAAAAAAAAAAATAATAATAATAAATGCACATTTTTTTGCAGGTAAAAAAAATGTGCATTTACTATTTTAAATTTTTTTATTTTATTTTAGGAGCCTGGAAAGCATTGCACCCGCGATCAGCAGATCATTGATCCCATGCAGGTCACCGTACATTGTACAGATAGGCAGTGTAACACCGACAAGAAGACTCAATGAACTATCACAGTGCTCAACAGCGCCGTGGTAGTTCATTGAAAACTACAAGCCAACAGCCGCAAAGGATGTCGGGATTTGTAGTGCACTCATACAATCAACTAAAACCAAACATACAATGTTATCTGTGAGTTTTTTTTTTAAGAATACAGTACTATACTTGTACACAACCACTGAGTAATTGCAAAAATATTGCATTAAAGATTTAGTAAACTTCCTCTGCTGACATTTACCTATAGATATGCCTAAACCTATAGGTAGTGAAAATATCTCCTAAATGTGCACAGTTTAGGAGATATTTACATTACATGCAGCCAGTGACACCACTGGCACATGCGCTCTGAAGGAACAGCCACAGGTGCCGTTCCTTCCGAGCCTCGTGCCGTGAACGATGGCCCCCGCACGCATGCGCAGGAGTGACGTCATCGTGGCTCTGGCCAATCACAGCGCCAGAGCCTGCGAACCCGAAAGAAACTGTTAGCCATCTAATTTTTTTTTCAAGCTGTGGCCTAACTTTAGGAAGATAAAAAACATGTTATCATTTGTCTATAACTGAACCCAGATGTGTTAAAAATATTCTGGAAAACTGGCTCATAGAATAGGTCTATGTCATGTTTTTATTCAACTGTGAGCATATTCATTGCTCCAACATCTACTATTTATAATACACATAGTACACTGCTTATTTACCCCTATCTTCTGCCAGTGGCTCCCGGTGCCCCAGCAAAGCCTGTGAAACCAGAAAGTGAGGGGAGAGAAGAGCTGCAGACAGGCACAGCGCTGGATCAAATGAAGCTTAGGTAAGTGTAAAGGGGGAGGGGGGGATCCTGATGCCTAAACATTTTTTACCTTCATGCAAGGAATGCATTAAGGTTAAAAATATTTAGGCGTTAGAACCACTTTCACTTTGCAAAGAATACACAATCACATGCAAGACAAAAAAAATGCATTTTTGCTTGCTCATAATTGGATGTTGGAAGTCAGCAGAGACTGCTACTTGCAAAGTGCACAGTCTATTTGCCTTTAGTCAGGGCTTTTTTTCAGCAGGAACTAGGAGGAACTCAATTCCAACCACCTCTGGCTCAGGTCTTCTGCTCCCTGCTCACCACTATCACTTGGTAACACTGAAGTCCAGCTTCTGCATTTACAAGCGATAGCTTATCTCCCAGTAGCTCCCACAGGTCAGATCTCCTGCGCAGATCCCACTGAGTGCCGGACAGGGACAAGAGAGATACAGAGCAGGTGCCCAGGGTTCAGTGCAGTCATGGGCAGGAGAGGGTGCGTGGTAGGCTGCACCCTCTGTGGTCTCCATTTTTTCCCTGGTGACCAGTTGTTGATGATCTCCCTTGGAAGTGACTGTAATATAGTATAGTATGCTGGGAGGTACTACAGCCGGATAGCTGTTTCAGCTTAATATTGCAACAAAGATATGACAGATGGTGGAGCTTTTAAGGAGGGGGGAGAAGATGAGGGCAGTGGAGGGAGGGGGTTGTATGCAGAGGGAAGAGCTACTATTTGATGCCATTTGGCAGGTATGTGTGTGCGGCGGGCCTGGTTGAGTTCCTGCACCTATTCTCTGAGAAAAAAAGCCCTGCCTTTAGTAAATCTACCCCTTTTTGCTTCTACAGCTGTATAGAGGAATGAATGGGAGAATGTGACTGGTTTCTATGAGGAAAAAGTAAAGCATTTACTTTTAATTTGTCAGCTCATGTGTGATTTACATACTTATTTTAAAGCATGGGTTTGTTAAAATAAAGTAGTAGTAAAACAATATGATGGTTTGCAAACAGAGGTATCTTACAGAAGGAATCCAAGGTCCATTGGCATGACTAGAATAAGATTAAATGAGATTGGCTGCCGTGGGTTATTGCACTTTCACTGCATTATGGAACAAACCTGCAGGTTATGAGCCTCACTTTGGACTGAAATTATGCTGAAACTGCTACCCCTGTAACCAACCATCTGCTGCTAAAGATAACTAAATGTAACTTTGAATTCTTTTTAATTGCTATGTGTGTGTAAACATAGAGAACCACATCAGTAGGCTTAAAATGAATCTCTTATGCTCAGTTAAGTTATGCTCTTGTACTGTTCTAAAAGTACTTTTTGTTTTTTTACTACTGCTTATAATGTCCACAAGGTACCTCTGTCTTAGATTTATAATACTTCTCAATCTTTAAAGTGTCAACGCAAGAGCTATACCTTTTGTAACTCTCATATAAACCAAGATAGACAGGGGTACTGGATACCATCACAGTTCTGGGCACCCCTTCTAATTTCCTATCTCTTTACTTTCCAACATATATTGAAAACTTTTCTAAGTCATTTCTGACTATACCATGAAACTCTGCTAAAAATTAAACAGAAATATTCCAATATTATGTGCGTTCTCACCTTTACTACAAAAGTTAAAGGGTAACTCCACTTTATATGGCATATACAATTGCTAATATATTATAATATATTGTAATTAAATGTTATTAAAAATTACCTTTCCTTTTTAATGTGCAGGGCTGTAATTTCCTGTAAAATGCAATGCAATATGGCTGCCTGGAGGCGTTCTGTACAAAAATGGTGTATGAAACAACCCCTAGAAATGTAATTTCCAGCTTGTGTGATTGGCTATCTGATTTTCCCAGAAGTCTGCTCTAATATACAATTTAGATTTTGAGCATCTTCTGCAACAAAAATTTTATTTTTGGAGACATACTCCAAAAAGGAAATCACATAGTTGCTTAGCCTTGTTTCCATATCCTACACACAAACACATAGAAACTGGGGTACACAGAAATGGCAGCAGGTGCTCTGGAAAAGGGAAGACAGGGGAAGCCCCACCTAAGTGCAGGATTAAAAGCAGAATTTAATGGCAAGGTACATAATGGCATGTGATGGCACAATGGCTGCGTTTGATGGGCACAGTGGCTGCGATTGATGGGCACAGTGGCTGCATTTGATGGGAACAGTGAGGCTGCAATTGATGGTTTTTTTCCTGATTTTTTCAGTTTGTTTGCGCCCCCCCCCCCCAAATTATTGACCACCAGCTGCCACTGGTACAGTGGCCCGGTAGAAAACGGTTAAGAGATCATTAGAAATGTGTTTACTCTGTTCTGCCCCCCATGGGAAAAAGTACATATGAGTACATAGTACCATGTAGCTAGGTGCTTCCTAAGTGTGGTTATGAATTCCATCCTGCCCCCCTCCTCTCCAACAAACTCGAGAACAGCAAGTAGATCTAAATTCTAGCCGCTTCTGTCGGATAAGCATGCTAGAAAACCAGCAGTCGACCGAACTCCCAATCAGTGCTCTCAGACAATGGCGGAACACAATAGCTCAGCAGGGGAGATCGCTATACTAACTTCAGGTAGTTAGTACAGCTGCTCCAACCGGAGCTGACCGTTTTTTTTTTTCATTCGTTCAACCTGCTGGGTTGAACAAAAAAAAAAACTCATAGTGTTTAAAACAGGTGGTCAGGAGGCAACATATTGCCTCTTTACCGGCTGTCAAATGCCTCTGAAAAGTGATCTGAGCATGGATCGCTTTTCAGAGGAACAGCATTTTGTTGCTGGTACTTTGAACGAGCAAGAAAAAAAAAATCAGTCCTGATTGTACACATATAGGGTGTCAGGATTAAACGTGCATACATAAAATGTGCATACATACATCTAAACAGTGGCGGCTGGTGCTCAAAATTTTTTTGGGGGTGCAAACATTTTTTGAAAAAAAATCATCAAATGCAGCCACTGTGCCATCAATTGCAGCCACTGTGCCACTTAAACGCTGCCACTGTGCCATCTATTGCAGCCACTATGCCACTTAAATGCTGCCAGTGTGCCATCAAACACAGCCACTGTGCCAAACGCTGCCACTGTGGACTGTGCCCATCAAACGCTGCCACTGTGCCACTTAAATGCTGCCAGTGTGCCATCAAACGCAGCCACTGTGCCATCATTTGCAGCCACTGTGCCAAACGCTGCCACTATGCCCATCAAACGCAGCCACTGTGCCCAAACGCTGCCAGTGTGCCCAAATGCTGCCAGTGTGCCCAATAAATGCTGCCACTGTGCCATCAAACGCTGCCACTGTGCCCATTAAATGCTGCCAGTGTTCCATCAAACGCAGCCACTGTGCCATCAATTGCAGCCACTGTGCCCAAATGCTGCCACTGTGCCCATCAAATGCTGCCCATGTGCCCATCAAATGCTGCCCGTGTGCCCATCAAATGCTGCCAGTGTGCCCTTGAATGCCCCCAGTGTGACCCCCGACCGCTCACCGGCACTTACCCTGTCTTGGTGGGGCAGCGGGTGACTGCGACGAGTGGGGTCCTCCATGCGTCTCCTACTGTCCTCATCTCCCGTCATCTCCTCCTGATAGGCGTCCAATAGCGGCGCCTGTCGTTTCAGCCAATCAGGTGATGGGTAACAGATCCGAGCACCTGATTGGCGGAGAGGCAGTTTAGTGTTAGTAGAGCGAATAGTCATTCGCTTTTCTAACACAGCTGAGTGACCTGCGAGGTCACCTTTTTTGATGCCTATTAGAGCCTTTGGCTCTAATCTGGTGCTTCAAAAACACCCCCCCCGCTGTAATTCAGGTTCCCTGCGCCCAAAAAGGGGCTGGGCGCCTGAATAGGGGGTGGCAGCGGCGGCCATAGATAGATTCATGCAATGCATGAATCTATCTATTGGTGATAGAGGGGTGGCTGGAGGGAGGGGGCGGCGCCCGTGCGCCCTTAATGCACGGGCCGCCACTGCATCTAAACACACACACATACACATAGATAAACACAGACATAATATACACACACATATACTGTATATACACACACACACAAACACATATATAAATACACACATGAACACATGCAAACACATACATGAACACACATACATGAACACACATACATGAACACACATATAAGAACACACATACATGAACACACATACATGAACACACATATAAGAACACACATACATGAACACACATATAAACACACACAAACACACATATACAGAAAGCCTTTTCAAAAACGGCAGTGCTTTACCTTACCTCTTCCTGCTGGGTACTGCACTGTAGGGGGAGACAAAGAGCACAGCACACACTGCTTTCACTGATCAGTGTGACAAGCTCCCCGCACAGTGCCGACTACAGTTCGGCTGACGATGGGGAGAACGATCTCAGCCGCTCATCCTTACAAGAAAAACAGGGGGCCCTCAAGGGCCCCCTGCAGCATGGGGCCCAGTCGCCATGGCGACCTCAGCGACCCCTATACTTCCGCCACTGCACTGGGGGGAGAACCTCTGGGGGAATCTAGGATGGAAAAGGACCTGGGGGTCCTAGTAGATGATAGGCTCAGCAATGGCATGCAATGCCAAGCTGCTGCTAACAAAGCAAACAGAATATTGGCATGCATTAAAAAGGGGATCGATTCCAGAGATAAAATGATAATTCTCCCACTCTACAAGACTCTGGTCCGGCCACACCTGGAGTATGCTACAGTCCTCGGGAAGGATGTACTGGAGATGGAGCGAGTACAAAGAAGGGCAACAAAGCCCATAAAGGCAGCATCTCGTTCCTCTCTCCAGTCATGTCATAAGGGGAGAGAGGAAGGAAAGTCTGCTGGCTGTGTATCTCCCCCTGCAGGCTGGAGGGAGCAGAAAGCCTAATCCTCTCTCCAGCAAGTGACGGCAGCTGCTCCTCCTGATAGGAGTGAAAGCGCGATAACTCACTGTCAGAGAGGAGCGGCTCCAGGACTGCACCTGACCGGCCCACTGAGCCATCAGCCCACCGGGAAACTCCCGGTAGTCCCGATGGCCAGTACATGCCTGGTTGCGAGCACTAAACTTATTCTCTCTGGATAAGAGACACTTGAGAGGGGATATGATTTCAATTTATAAATACTGTGCTGGTGACCCCACAATAGGGATTAAACTTTTTTGTGGAAGGGAGTTTAATAAGACTCGTGGCCACTCATTAAAATTAGAAGAAAAGAGGTTTACCTTAAACTACGTAGAGGGTTCTTTACTGTAAGAGCGGCAAAGATGTGGAATTCCCTTCCACAGGCAGGGGTCTCAGCGGGGGGCATCGATAGTTTCAAGAAACTGTTAGATAAGCACCTAAATGACCGCAACATACAGGAATATACAATGTAATACTGACATATAATCACACACATAGGTTGAACTTGATGGACTTGTGTCTTTTTTCAACCTCAACTACTATGTAACTATGTGTACCAGGCTTTAAAGTCTTCAAGTGACAGGGTGACAATACAGTTAAACAATTGGGAGACAGCAAGATAGCATTGTGGCCTTTAACAGGAAGTGCCCAAACAAAAAGCTCCATGGCAGGATTGCCAGGGATTATTGAAAACTGCAGAATTTAATAAAAAGATACAAAATTACAATGACATATTAAAGCTTATATACGATTATTATTATGGGTTTACACATATTCTTAGGTTCTGATTTCCAAGCAAAGTTGAGATTTATCCAAATGGAGCTACCTGGGTTTGAGGGCCCCTGGGGTCATATTAGGGTGTCAATAAGTCATGTTGTCATTTAATTAGGATTCATATTCATACACTATACATAAAATAACACTGCATCGAAACAGAACCTGACAGGATCACGGTATTGGCATTCCCAAATTTAAAGAGGGAGTCTGGGTAATTGCACCACCAGTATTTAGAATACATTTGACCAATGCATCAAAACATTACTACAGAACTACAGGGTAGTTTAAAAAAATTATTTGCCTGTTCTAATTTACACTAATCAAATAGAAAAGACAATGAAAACAATTTAGACGTCCCACCTACCAAACAAAATTAGTTTAAACCGAGAAAATATACAACTTATAAAACACTTAAGTATTTTTGAAATTCATGGCAGCTACAATAAAAAAAAGTTGGGCCAGGGCCATGTTTATCACGGTGTGGCATTCCCTCTTCTTTTCTTAAATTGTCTGTGATAGTGGCAGCTGGTGGGTTCATCTTTTAGGGGGGAGTCAAACAGACAACACCCCCCCCAGCGGTGTGGCGCGGCACTGAAACGGCACCCTTGCCCGCAGGCAGCCTGTCACTTACCCGCTCGTGTGGCGGGGCTGTGGTGTCCTCTCCTGCTCTCCTGGAGTGCAGGCAGCGGCCGCCGTGGCTCTTCCAGCTTCCTCCACCGCGTGTCTCCTCTTCCGCCAAAGCGCTAAGCATCCAATAGGATCGCCTGATGCTTTGGCCAAATCGGGAAACAGGTCTCACAGACATGCCTCCTGATTGGCGGTGGGGAACTTTAGTGTGATAATAAAAATTAATTTGTTATGGTCACACAACTGGGTGGCCTCGGAGCGCAGAGCCCACTCTTTTTTGAAGCCTATTAGAGCCTCTGGCATTGGAATCCATGGTCCGGCGCCACTGTAGATCAGGGGGCGGGACTCATGGATAGGGGAGGCGGGAGGCGGTGCCTGTGCGCCCTCTATGGACAGGCCACCACTGGTCTGTGACCTGAGGAGACCAGTAGCTTGGGAGAGGAATAAAGGGGAGATTTAAGGGGCGGGACTTTGCGTGAAGCACACGGATGCAATAAGAGATGAATAGAAAAATGATTTTTTATTTGAGTCAATTCATAGAACACAGGTTGGGGGTATACAATTCATTATATCATGTATATCAATACTTAAAGGTCAATCATCACACATAAATACATTGTCCAACTAAAGTTTAAAACAGTATATTACGAATACACCGGTCACGTAATAACATAATTAATTGCATTGTAGAAAATACTCATAAAAATAGCTAGCGCATTGAAGCATCATTAGAAATACTAGTTAAGGTAAGATAAGTAGGAAAAATGTTATAAAAACATGTATCTTGACTCTATTGGGAAATATAAAGCAGTATTATACAGTTGCACAGGTCACATAAGTACGTGATTAATTGCAGTGTAAATAATACTGAAAACGGAAATATGATGCATTAGAGCATCATTAAAAAATAAAAAGAAAAGAAAAAATGAACTGGGTAGAGAGGAACGGCCATAGTGAATTCATGAATATGTTGTTATAACGGTAGTTGTTAGCTCTACGCGTTTCGGGACCTTAAAGTCACTCGTCAGGAGCAAGACCGCAATAATCATCTAGAAATGGAGAAAAGGTCATATTGGTAATCCAAAAAATGAGTGGGCAAATGCAGAGAATGTGAAAACCCCCACATATCCATACATTTGTCCCACAAACTTACATGAGTGTGTCCGCACATAGGGGAGATCACAGCCGCATGAGTCATACCGGCCAAGAATTAACCCTACAGTTTAATTTTTTCATTTCATTTCCCTTTCTGATTCTATTTTTAATCTTTGCCATTTTTTCAACTACTTGCATTGTGTGTGCGCACCGGGGACACCGGCCGCTATTTGTCCTTGCCTGTGCCTCCCCTGTCACGTCCCGGAGCTGTGACGCGCACTGTGGGTTTCCCCTCCGCCCCTCTCTGACACGGGGTGGGCGGGGTTTCCCCCACTGCTCGTCAGCGTCATGCCCTCTGTGTCGGCTGTTTGGCGTCCTCAAGGCGCCTATTTAGCAGCCGACCGGCATTCCATCCCCAGCAATAGGGACACTCGGTTGACGCCCCTGGCTGGTCATGCTTAGCTTAGCTGGCGGCCAGACTCTCGGTGTGTCCCTCGCCCCCCTGCCTGCTGTTGCATGACGTTGGAGGTTTGTCTTGGACGGCTCTCCTTGCGGGTGCTTCCCCCCCAAATTGGGATCTGCACCTCTGTCTCGGGTACATAATTCCCTCACCACACCACTCCTCTCTTGGCTCCCTTGTCCAACTTACTTTGCAGCAGGTAATCACCATTTTACTCCCCCCCCCCCCTTTTTCCCCCCATCCCCCTCTTTCCCTTTTTTCCTTTTCTTTTTTACTTTGTTACTTTTCCTTGTTTCCTTCTAACACCTCACCTTTCCTTTCACTTTGCGCTTCACTCTTTCTCACTTTCCGTCACTTCACTTTCCAATCCTTCCCTCTCATTTCCATATTGCACTTTATTCACAGGCTTTTTCCGTCAGCAGGTTTACCCCCCCCCCCCCCCCCCCTCCTGGGGCCATTCCTCTTCTCTCTTCACTCCACACCATCTCCACTTCTTCACTTCTTGACCAGTCTGGGATGTGGTCCCTGCTGGTTTTGTGCGCCCCGGACGGGCCCCCTCAGCTCCGGGATATGGCATCCTTGGCCGGTATGACTCATGCGGCTGTGATCTCCCCTATGTGCGGACACACTCATGTAAGTTTGTGGGACAAATGTATGGATATGTGGGGGTTTTCACATTCTCTGCATTTGCCCACTCATTTTTTGGATTACCAATATGTCCCTTTCTCCATTTCTAGATGATTATTGCGGTCTTGCTCCTGACGAGTGACTTTAGGGTCCCGAAACGCGTAGAGCTAACAACTACCGTTATAACAACATATTCATGAATTCACTATGGCCGTTCCTCTCTACCCAATTCATTTTTTCTTTTCTTTTTATTTTTTAATGATGCTTTAATGCATCATATTTCCGTTTTCAGTATTATTTACACTGAAATTAATCACGTACTTATGTGACCTGTGTAACTGTATAATACTGCTTTATATTTCCCAATAGAGTCAAGATACATGTTTTTATAACATTTTTCCTACTTATCTTACCTTAACTAGTATTTCTAATGACGCTTCAATGCGCTAGATATTTTTATGAGTATTTTCTACAATGCAATTAATTATGTTATTACGTGACCGGTGTATTTGTAAAATACTGTTTTAAACTTTGGTTGGACAATGTATTTATGTGTGATGAATGACCTTTAAGTATTGATATACATGATATAATGAATTGTATACCCCCAACCTGTGTTCTATGAATTGACTCAAATAAAAAAATCATTTTTCTATTCATCTCTTATTGCATCCGTGTGCTTCACGCAAAGTCCCGCCCCTTAAATCTCCCCTTTAAACCTAACGGGATGGGGGATAGGATCTGTATGGCCCCCTATCCTCATACAAAGTCCCACCATATCTATTCTCTCCAATATTTTTTGTCGGGAGAGGAATGTTGTTCTATTTGTGCCTGATATAGGATTAACAGTCTTGGGTCTTCTTTGTCGTATTTTTCACCACAGGATGCAACAAATAGTTTCAATGATTGAAAGGTCTAGATTGCAGGCAGGCCAGTTAAGCACCTGGAGTCCTACTATAATCCTAGGCTTATGGGGGGAGGGGCAGACCACAGTGATCCCTGCTTCTGTGCTCAGTGATATATGGAGAGCTCTGTGCCCAGGCACTCTGTGTTAGGGTTGCCACCTATCCGGGATTCACCTGGACAGTTCAGGTTTGGAATCATGAGTCCAGGTTTCAAACTGCCTGAAACCTGGACACATTATTCAGACTGGACTATGGCCTCCCAGCAGGGTTGCTGGCTGCAGTTGTCTAAGCTGAGAGTGTCTGTAATGCCGCGTACACACGGTCCTACTTTTCGTCTACAAAAGTCCAACGGACGCTGATGGACTAAAGCTGGCTGGTAATCCGATCGTGTGTGGGCTTCTCCGGACTTTCAACTGACTTTTTTAGCCTCAAATCCGACGTACTTTAGATTTGAAACATGCTTTAAAACTTTACTTCGTAACTACGACGGACCCCGAAATCCGCTCGTCTGTGTGCTAGTCCGACGGACAAAAAGCCACGCTAGGGCACCTATTGGCTACTGGCTATGAACTTCCTTATTTTAGTCCGGTGTACGTCATCACGTACGAATCCGTTAGACTTTTGTGTGGTCGTGTGTAGGCAAGTCCGTTCGTTAGAAAGTAGGCCGCAAGTCCGCCGCAAGTCCACCGAAAGTCTGCCGGAAGTCTGTCGGACAGGCTGTCCGACTTTTGTAGACGAAAAGTACGACCGTGTGTACGCGGCATTACACTCTCTTTCACACTGCCTAAAACCAGCACTAACAGTTCCCCCCACATACAGACGGGAGAGGAGAGAGGGCTCGATCTGCTCCTCTTCCTCTCGCCCTTACCCATCTATGTCTGCCCGGCACTCCAATCCGCGGCGCTGTGCCTCAGAAAAGGGAAGTGGGGGGCCGGAAATTTGAAGTCCAGCAGTCTCAGATACATCTGGATGAGAGGTGCCAAGGGATGAGTGAGCTCACCATCCATCCCTGTCTATGACTGAAGTCTCCCCCCTTCTCTCTCCTGCCTCTGAGTGAGTACACTAAGGTAAATCAGGGTTCTCAGAGCACCCCTTATATTACAGTTCCCCTTTACACCAGAGGCTACAGTGTTCCCCCTTACATCAGAGTCCTCACCGTGCATCAGAGTACTCGGTGCTTCCCTTAAATCAGGGTTCCCAGAGCATCTCTTACATCAGAGTTTGCAGAGTCCCGCCTTACAGTGTAAGGGAATGCTGTGGATTCAGATGTAAAAGGGGAACTCTGCGGATTCATATGTAAAGGGGAACTCTGCGGATTCAGATGTAAAAGGGGAACTCTGCAGATTCAGATGTAAAGCGGAACTCAGCGGATTCATATGTAAAGGGGAACTCTGCGGATTCATATGTAAAGGGGAACTCTGTGGATTCATATGTAAAGGGGAACTCTGTGGATTCATATGTAAAGGGGAACTCTCTAGATTCATATGTAAAGGGCACTCTGCGGATTCAGATGTAAAAGGGGAACTATGCAGATTCAGATGTAAAGGGGAACTCTGCAGATTCAGATGTAAGGGGGAACTCTGCAGATTCACATGTAAAGGGGAACTCTGCAGACTCATATGTAAAGGGGAACTCTGCAGACTCATATGTAAAGGGGAACTCTGCAGATTCATATGTAAAGGGGAACTCTGCGGATTCATATGTAAAGGGGAACTCTGCGGATTCATATGTAAAGGGGAACTCTGCGGATTCATATGTAAAGGGGAACTCTGCGGATTCATATGTAAAGGGGAACTCTGCGGATTCATATGTAAAGGGGAACTCTGCGGATTCATATGTAAAGGGGAACTCTGCGGATTCATATGTAAAGGGGAACTCTGCGGATTCATATGTAAAGGGGAACTCTGCGGATTCATATGTAAAGGGGAACTCTGCGGATTCATATGTAAAGGGGAACTCTGCGGATTCAGATGTAAAAGGGAAACTCTGCAGATTCAGATGTAAAAGGGGAACTCTGCAGATTCAGATGTAAAAGGGGAACTCTGCAGATTCAGATGTAAAGGGGAACTCTGTGGACTCTGATGAAAAGGGGGACTCTTGGGATTAAATTCATATGATTAGAAATGTTATTTAATTGCTGTACGCCGCTAACGTGTTCGAGTTTGACTTGAAGAAAAGGTGGCGACACTACTGTGTGTGCTTACCATGAAGCGAACTGTCCCAGACCAAAAGTGAACTGTTCTGTGACCACCTCATCCAAGTACCCTTTACCAGTCCTGGGCATGCTTTAAATAAATTCGACTACATAAACTAACCAAACCAAGAAGGTTAACTGTGCCTAGACAGGTTTATAGCTGCCAGTGTGAATGCCTTCGGCAATTGCACCCTTGTGATTGTTTGTACCTTTATATGAAGATTCAATAAAAATGTATAGAGATAAAAAAAAAAACTGCCAATGTGAGTGCATCTTAACATCCGTTTTGGAACCATATATGTTAAGCAGCAGGGACATATTTGTTTTTTATTCAATAAGAACAGGTAAAGCTCCTAAATCCAAAACTAATACTACGCTTCAAAATTGAAAGGATTTTGCACTGTGAGGAACAGAATTCTAGCAATGCACAGCAGCAGACAGGAGTTCATGCTTTTTCCAAAAAAAAAAAAAAAAGAGGTTTTTTAACACAGCTTGGAGGCATGTTTAATGCCGTAACTGCAGTTTATGGCAGAATAGCGCCCCCTGCCAACAATAAATATAAACCTAAAAACATTCCAGCATAATAGGACTTGGCTCTATACATTCCAGAAAGCAGACAAATCTGCCCTCCTTGCAGACACCACTTGATGTTGGCATAAGATAACTTCCAGTTTAGCATTTTAAAGATCCCCCTCAATCCGAAAACTCCAGCAGGCGGCTCCCCCTTCCTTCACAGATTTATTCACGCTGTATTAGCTGTGAAGCGATTTACATTAATACCGTCTTGTTTCGACTCAAAAATTTAATTGACTTTACTTAATGAGTGGCAGGCGGAATAAAATTACTATTTCAAATTTATATGCTTGGGGGGGGGGGGGGGGGTCTGTCATTCTAAAAGAATAGGTTTTAAACAGCTATTTTCCTCTCCTCTAGGCTGTTCCAGCACCAGAGAGGGAACTGGATAACCACAAGCCGCAAAATTAGGTTGTCGGATTCTAAAGCCAGAAAATATTATGCATTTTTACTTTAAAACATCCATCCTGTAGCCTCCTCAACATAAATGTTTACTATTGTTTTGCAAATCCATGTATGATCAATGGTCATATTCTTTGCTATAATGAAGACGGGAGGTGGTGGTGGCGCTGGTGCTGGGTCCCAAGTGAGAAGGTGTTTCCATAGGTTTGGAAAGGATTGAATGAGTTAAAATGTGGTGAGTATTAGACAGGCAGCTCACGTTTACTGAAGGTTGTGCATAACCGAAGAAGCAAGAAATAAGCGCCACATCCAGAGTAGGAGTCCCTATGTTTCGAATAAGGGAACTAATAAGGTGTTCCAGGTTGATGAACCGGAGGAAGGAGCGAAGAGATTCAGGGAGCACAGGGAGCTGGGACTGCCCTTTGACAAGGATGGCAAGTCTGTTTAAATATGAGGAATATCTGAATTGGAGAATGTTGTGAAGATTTAAGGAATGGGTTTGATTCACGCTATCCAACCCTGTGCTATGCGGGCGTTATGGTATATTCAGCATGGCGGATTGGTTATAGTGGAGAGCACAGGATATCGTGGTTTGCGCATTAAGTGTGAGCACATTTTATGGAGTTTTATTTCATTAAAGCGGTTGTATACCCGCTGTTTTTTTTTTTTTCTGCACCTGCAAGGGAAAAGGCATAATGAGCTAGTATGCACCGCATACTAGCTCATTATGAGATACTTACCTTAGAACGAGGCGCCGGCATCTCACACGGTCCACGCCGAGCGAGCTGACACTTACCCTCGGCGTGTCTTCCGGGTATCGCGGCTCCGGCGCTGTGAGTGGCCAGAGCCGCAATGTCGTCACTCTCGCGCATGCGCGCGGGAGACTTCTGTCCGGCAAGCTCCGGAGTTTGCCGGGCTGTCTGCCGAGAATCCCCTGTGCGCATGCGCCGCTGCAGTCAGCGGCTCATTACGAGGGGAATATCTCCTAAACCGTACTGGTTTAGGAGATTTTTTTTTTACCTACAGGTAAGCCTTATTATAGGCTTACCTGTAGGTAAAAGTAAAAAAAAAGGTATACAACCAATTTAATACTGTGATTATACTACACCATTGCGGTTTTAGTTTTTGGGGATCTTCTACAAGAGGAGAAAAATGCCCCGTACACATGATCGGATTTTCCGACAACAAATGTTGGATGTGAGCTTGTTGGCGGAAAGTCCGACCGTGTGTACGCTCCATCGAACATTTGTTGTCGGACTTTCCACCAATGTTGGCTAGCAGGTTCTCAAATTTTTTGTCAACAAATTTTTGTTGTCAGACTTTCCGATCGTGTGTACACAAGTCAGTCGCACAAAAGTCCACACATGCCCGGAATCAATGCTCACCAAACACAACATTAGCAGAAGGAGCCCAAAGGGTGGCGCATGACTATTGAACTTCCTTTTTATCGGCTCGTAGTAAGTCTTGTACGTCACCACTTTCGTAATTGTTGGCCAACATTTATGTGAACGTGTGTATGCAAGGCAAGTTGGAGCCAACAACCTTCGAACAAAATTCCATGGTTTTGTTGTCGGAAAGTCCGATCGTGCGTACAGGGCATTAGTGTTGCAACATATATATGATTTGGAGATTTGTCATCCGGTAAGAGTATATGGACATGTGGGTGTTGAGTGGCAGGTAATCACTTACATATGTGAGAACAAAAAGTATTTAAGTTTTGATATTAGTTTGAGGATGCTACACTATATAGTTTTCGTTATGCTTTTTCAAGTACAACATGTTGGTGAACAAATGACACAGTGATGGTTTTGGAATTATGCTTTATTTCAGTGGTCTCCAAACTACGGCCTTGGGGCCAGATGTGAGCATTTACTTGCCTTTATCCGGCCCATGAGGTATTATTCCTGCCACTAAAACCAACAATGGGGCATAATTCTTGCCGCTGTCACCAAACAACGGGCCACTATTCCTTCCACTGACACCAACAATAGGGCATAATTCTTGCCACTGACACCAACAATGGGGCACTATTCCTTCCACTGACAACAAAAACGGGCCTCTATTCCTCCCACTGACACCAACTATTTCTCCTCTTAATACCAAAGATCGAGCATTGTTTACTCCCACTGGGCACAGTCCGGCCCCCCTAAAGTCTGAAGGACAGTAAACTGGCCCTTTCTTTAGAAAGTTTGGAGAACATTGCTTTATTTGACCAACAATCAATAGGGGTCGCATAGTCCAGTAAAAGTTAAATGTATTAAAAATATATAAGATAGTGGGTTTTTAAGAACCTTTGTTATAAAGAGCTGGATTAGGAGAGGTATTGGACATTTACCTGGGGGAGTTATAATTTTTCCAACTACTGAGGGAAGTGACTGTGCTCCGCATGTGCGCTCATAAACACAGATTAGAGTTCCAGGTTGATGCTCTGCTGTCAGTTATGACCTTTTGAGCAGTGTCATACAATTGAACTTTCATACTAAGCACATGTACTATATATTGTATATTCGTGAACCTATCCTGGAAATTTGCTACATGTTTGTAAGAACACTGCGAATTGTGCCCCCTCAGCAAGCCGTGTGTTGAGGGGGCACCCATGCAGATGTGCTCTTAAGCTGGGCTCTGGGCATCCATAGACACGCACAGTGAATATCTGCCATGCTTCCTACTCCCTTCTCAGTGGATTTGACTACCAGAATAAGGTTCCCCTGATCTCTGTGTTCCCTGTGAGACTAGAAAGAGGGAGATGTGTTAAGGGCTGGACTGGGACAAAAATTTGGCCCTGAACTTAATCCAGACCAGCCCACTTTAATTGGTATTTGGACTGGCCAGGGTGATATACGAACAGGCTGGGGTGGTATACGGACAGGGTAGGGTGCTATACGGACAGGCTAGGATGGTATACGGGCAGGCTAGGGTGGTATACAGACAGGCTAGGGTGGTATACGGACAGGTCAGGGTGGCATACGGACAGGCCAGGGTGGTATATGGACAGGCCAGGATGGTATACGGACAGGCTAGAGTGGTATAGGGACAGGCCAGGGTGGTTTACGGACAGGCCAGGGTGGTATACGGACAGACCAGGATTTTATACAGAGGCTAGGGTGGTATACAGACAGGCCAGCGTGGTGTACAGACAGGCCAGGGTGGTGTACAGACATGACAGGGTGGTATACGGACAGGCCAGAATGGTATACGGACATGCCAGGGTGGTATACGGACATGCCAGGGTGGTATACGGACAGGCTAGGGTGGTATACGGACAGGCTAGGGTGGTATACGAACAGGCTAGGTTAGTATATAGACAGTATAGGGACAGGCTACAAATCCAGCAGAACCTGTCAGGGCACGCTGGGAGTTCTGGTTCCACAACAGCTGGCAGTCCACTTTTCAGCTCATAGCTGGCCTCCTGCCTCCACTCACCACATCCTGGGCTTTGGCACTGAAGGTCCCCCAGGGCCAGGTCTTCCTTAGCACATGTCAGTGATGTCCCTGTGCAGAGCAGAAACAATCCCTGTGGGAGCGAGGCATGGCCATCAAAGTTCCCAGCCAGCTGCTGACCAGGAAGTGGAGAGTGCAGGTCACCGGGGATGGCTCTGTTTAGTGCAGGCTAGTGGGACACCTGGGAATTTCCACTACAGAGACCCCCAGAACTCCTCAGTCCAGGCTGGAAAATGTGGCAACCATAGGTGTGACGGGGGGGAGCAATCACAGGAAAGATGCCGTATGTCTGTGCCTCTCCCTTTCTGCAGCCACCAATCTGAATCGTGCACACACAGCACTGCCCAGATGGACTGTGCCCTGCACACTGCACAGCAGCAATTATGCACAGGGAGGCAGCACACAGTGAGTGACACTCCGGACGCAGACCGTTATGCCGTGTACACACAACCGGACTTTTGGAACAGACTGGTCCGACGGAACGAACCTGTCGGACAATCCAACCGTGTGTGGGCTTCATCGGACCTTCAGCGGACTTTTTCTGACGAAAATCAGACGGACTTTAGATTTGGAACATGTTTCAAATCTTTCCGACGGACTCGAGTCCGGTCGAAAAATCAGTTTGTCTGTATGCTAGTCCGACGGACAAAAAAGGACGCTAGGGCAGCTATTGGCTACTGGCTATGAACTTCCTTATTCTAGTTCCTTCGTACGTCATCACATTCAAACCAACGGACTTTCGAACGTACTTTAGTCCGTTTGTGTGTGGGCAAGTCCGGTCGTTCAAAAGTCTGTCGTAACTCCGCCGAAAGTCCGTCGGAAAGACCGTCGGACCTTTGATGCTGAAAAGTCCGCTCGTGTGTACACGGCATTATATGTGAGGAATGGCCTCCTCCAGTGATGTGAGGTCCACACTCCTGCTTGTCATCCCACCACTGACGTTGCCATCTACTCCTGTCTTTTTCCACATCCACTGTCTTCTTTCCCCAGCCTTTTGCCGCGTACAGACGATCGGGCATTCCGACAACAAAACCGTGGATTTTTTTCCTTCGGATATTGGCTCAAACTTGTCTTGCATACACACGGTCACACAAATGTTGTCGGAAATTCCCAACGTCAAGAACGCGGTGACGTACAACACGTACGACGGGACTAGAAAAAGGAAGTTCAATAGCCAGTGCGGCTCTTCTGGTTGATTCGGAGCATGCGTGGAATTTTGTGCATCGGAACTGTGTACACACGATCGGAATTTCCGACAACGGATTTTGTTTCGGAAAATTTGAGATCCAGCTCTCAAATTTTTGTTGTCAGAAAATCCGACAGAAAATGTCCGTTGGAGCCTACACACGGTCAGAATTTCCGATAACAAGCTCCCATCGAACATTTGTTGTCGTAAATTCCGATCGTCTGTACGTGGCATTTGAGTGGTCACTAACATTCACACTGCAGTTGCATTGTCCCAGCTCCATTCTCTGTATCTTATTCCCCATACACATTATTAGATTTTCTGCAGATTTTTGTCTTCAGAATTACCAAAACCATATAATATGAGGTCAAACCCTAATGCCGCGTACACACGATCGGAATTTCGGTCAGCAAAAGACCGATGAGAGCTTTTCGTCGGAAAATGCGACCGTGTGTATGCTCCATCCGATTTTGCTGGCCGAATTCCAGCCAGCAAAAGATTGAGAGCATGCTCTCAATTTTTCGGTCGGAAAAAGTTTCTATCCGAAAATGCGATCGTCTGTGGCAATTCCGACGCGCAAAATTCCTATGCATGCTCGGAAACAATTCGACGCATGCTCGGAAGCATTGAACTTCATTTTCTCGGCCCGTCGTAGCGTTGTACGTCACCGCGTTCTTGACGGTCGTAAGTTCAGCAAACTTTTGCGTGACCGTGTGTATGCAAGGCAAGCTTGAGCGGAATCCCGTCGGAAAAGCCATTATATCTTTTTCCAACGAGAATTCCGATCCTGTGTACGAGGCATTAGAGTTTAAATTTGTATGCAATCAGGCAGGTCCTTGCACTACATGGTTTTGGTAAATCTGAAGACAAAAATCTGCAGAAAATCTAATAGTGTGTATGGGGCCTAAGAGATAGTAAGAATGGGTTGGGAGTATACACTTCACTGCATCGCATACAGTATACACAAAAAAAGAAAAAAAATGCCCAATGCCTGCATATGCAAAGGATCATTAATAAGAGATCAAATACTTTCTCCAATAGCATCGGCTTCCTCTCTAGCTGAAATAGCAACATGTTGTTGTTTTGCAGCCTCCTCATTAGCAAGTGTAGTTGCAGCATCATTTGGACCCAGGAGAGAACAATGGCCATTAGAGAAGATGTCAGTTGCAGCTCGGTTATGCAGCCACTGGCTTATGGCAGAATCAGCCGTGTGACGCGACCCTCTATAGTAGCAATCGGTGGCATTTTTGTTGCTAAGAAAAGCTAAATTGCAATTCCTAAAAAACCTAACAGTGGTTTCGGTGACTTTAAGCAACGGACTTCCATAAACATCTGTAGCTGCTACAAATCTCTGCGACAACATTTCTGCCTTTATAAAACTGCAGAGAGGATAACAACACATTACTGATACAGAAACAGCTTGGCACAGCATTCACAGTCCAAATATATATTCAATCGTTCGCAACTAAAATTCTAGTCCCCTTTGCCTACTGGTAAGGTTGGTGCTGGGAGTTTTGTAACGTACTATGCATTCAATTTGTAATGTACTGTGCATGTTTTTTGTGATCCGCAGAAAATGTCCAAGTTTCTATATTCGTGATGGACAAACATTTAAATAATCTGAGTTGTGTAACTCCTTCCGTTATTTTACTTGATTTACATTTGTAGAGGATTTTTTTTCGCCCTGTTTCTTTTGTTCTTGCATTCAATTAATATATTAAATAGGGCTGGGAAAATGAAAGATTAATTCCTTGATTAATCGTTAATTTTTTTGAACGATCAAAATTTTTTTTGTTCGTTCAAAATTCTTTTGATCGGTACTCACCTCTCCGCCGGCTTCCAGGTCTTCAGGGAGTTCCGTCGGAGATCATGTGTAGCTCCCCCCCCCGTACGCGTTACGTTCAATCAGAACTTCCTACGGCGTCACCCTACAGTCTATTTAAATAGCTTCGTTGTGCATCAGGGGGACCGATGGAGAGCCAGAGACATCCATTACCTGCTGAGACAGCAAAGTGTCAGCTCTTTGGAAAAAAAGTGCCCTCATCATAAATGTTTCTTGATTGCTGGATAACCAATCAATGTCAGTTCATCGTCAAACTGACTTACAGCCAAGAAAGCCCTCAGATATGTTGATTTTCATAGCCAAGTCCAGGATTTACATAGATGTTTATCTGAATACTTTGACCAGTGAGATCAATCAAATCGTTAGGTATGGTCTTCCTCAATTTATGATTTCACGGATATCGACCTCACCGGACTCCTCCCCCCTTCCCCAAGTGCCTCCGTCTGCTAACGAAGGGAAGGGGGGAGGTGTCCGGTGACGTCGATGTCCGTGAAATCATAAATTGAGGAAGACAGATCCTCACAATTTGATTGATCTCACTGGTCAAAGTATTCAGATAAACATCTATGGAAATCCTGGACTTGGCTATGAAAATCAACATATCTGAGGGCTTTCCTGGCTGTAAGTCAGTTTGACGATGAACTGACATTGATTGGTTATCCAGCAATCAAGAAACATTTATGATGAGGGCACTTTTTTTCCAAAGAGCTGACACTTTGCTGTCTCGGCAGGTGGTGGATTTTTCTGGCTCTCCATCGGTCGCCCTGATGCACAACGGTGCAATTTAAATACACTGTAGGGTGACGCCATAGCCCAGCCCCGCTGAGGAAGTTCTGAGGAAGTTCTGATTGAACGTAACGCGTATGGGGGAGGAGCTACGCATGACGTCAGCTAAAAGTAGTTGGATCTGTATGTGCATTATAATTAATCGAAATTAGTCGATTAATCGATTTAAAAAAAAAACGATTAATCGAACACATAAATTTTAATCAGTAACAGCCCTAATAATAAAAGGTTATTTGGTGTGTATATCACTCACACAAAGGTGAATTAAGTGTCCAAAATAAATAAATACAATTTAGAAAATTGAATTTATGGGTTGCAGCAGCTTCATGGTTGTTACCATATATAAATTGATACAAAAGGTTAATCCTGTGCTACCCTTTTATCAATAATGTGTGCAACATTTTATTTCTTTAAAGTACTACAGTTTTTCCAATATGTTAGTGACAAGGAATAATGTAAACAAAAAAATCTCCAGTGAAACTGTGAAAAATAGTGCAATAGTGCTTTATGTAACAGTATATGCAACTTCCAAAAAGTCCATAATTCCAAAACAAGCGAAAGTGAAAGCAGAAGTTAACCTGCAATTAACCACTTCAGCCCCGGAAGGATTTGCCCCCTTCCTGACCAGAGCACTTTTTGCGATTCGGAACTGCGTCGCTTTAACTGACAATTGCGCGGTCGTGCGATGTTGCAACCAAACAAAATTGACGCCCTTTTTTTCCCCACAAATAGAGCTTTCTTTTGGTGGTATTTGATCACCTCTATGGTTTTTATTTTTTGCGCTATAAACAAAAAAAAGCGACAATTTTGTAAAAAAAAGCAATATTTTTTACTTTTTGCTATAATAAATATCCCCCAAAAATATATAAAAAAACTATTTTATTCCTCAGTTTATGCCAATATGTATTCTTCTACATATTTTTGGTAAAAAAAAAATGCAATAAGTGTATATTGATTGGTTTGCGCAAAATCTATAATGTATACAAAGGGGATAGTTTTATGGCATTTTTATTATTATTTATTTTTTTATTAGTAATGGCGACGATCTGCGCTTTTTATCGTGACTGTGACATTATGGTGGACACTTTTGACACTATTTCAGGACCATTGTCATTTATACAGTGATCAGTGCACTGATTACTGTGTAAATGTCACTGGCAGGGGAGGGGTTAACCACTAGGGGGCAATGAAGGAGTTAAGTGTGTCCTAGGGAGTGATTCTAACTGGGGGGGGGATGGGCTTCAACACACATGACAGCGATCACTGCTCCCGATGACAGGGAGCAGTGATCTCTGTCCTGTCACAAGGCAGAACGGGGAAATGCCTTGTTTATTCATTCTCTGGCTCGATCGATCGCACGGGTGAGTCGGGAGAAGCACCGGAGGGGCGCCCCCCCCCACTGCCTGTAGGAACGATCAAGCGGCTGAACTGCCACTATGATTGTTTTTATAGTGCACAGAATCGCCGGCGGAAAAAAATGATATCTGGAGGATGCCTGTAGCTGCAGGCATTATCCAGATATCCCCACTCAAAGTCCAGGACATCATATGACATACTGCCGGCGAAAGTGGTTAATAAAATCACATGAATAAAACTTAAATATATCCATTCACATGTAAAAGTGCCAAATCCAGGCATTAGGAATAATCTGCCATAATTAATTGCAGCTTTCACTGGAAGCATGCTTGTTTTGGAATTATAGACTTTTTAGTTGGTACACCTATGGAAGTTGCATATACACTCAGAGATTGAAATTTGCATAGCACACTATTACACTTTATTATTGTGTTTACATTTACATTGGAATTTATTTGTTTACATTATTGCTTGTCACTAAGATATTGGAAACACTGTAGCACTTTAATTCATTTAAATTTTGCACACACTATTCATAAATTGTAGTGCAGGATTAACCTTTTATATTATATTATATTATTATGTATTATATTAAAAAGGCCTCATAATGTAAGAGATGACAAATGTCATCTCCATGTCGTGAGCCACTTTTTTTTATCAATGTGCTACTTCTGTTATTAGCAGGTATATTGCTTCCCATTGGTTCTTCAAGTGTTGCATATTTTATATTTTAGGGAAAGCAGAGGGTTAAGATTCCAATGTGAATAAGGGTTGGGCTTATATTCTGATGGGGAGATCTTGCTGCCGGAATTGGAGTTTATATACAAAGTCAATGTTTAAGAACGCAACATTTACCTAAAACAGAACTATAAGTTGTGAATGGGATAACCTATCTTCATAAAAGTACAGTAAAACATTGGTTTGAGAGTAACTTGGTTTGAGAGTGTTTTGTAAGACGAGCAAAACCTTTTAATAAATTTTGACTTGATATACAAGCAATGTCTTGATATAAGAGTAGCGTCATGTCACAACTGAGTATAAAAGAGAAGAGAGGCGCCTCTAAGTGTAGCAATATGGTTACATTTAATGGAAGTACAACATTTAGCAACTCACATGGTTGATGATTGAAGAGGCACATCTAAGTATACAGGCATCTGGAGTAAAGCTGTCCACATAGACCGTCCTCCTCACTGCCATCGACGTTGTCGTCCCTTCCACGCTGTGCTCCACGAGCGGTTCAAGCCTCGCTTTCAGATCGCTCTACTGCAGGGGAGTCTTTTACGATTGCAGACTGACAGCGGTGAGAGCCGGCGGTGCGGGGATGGTCTTTGGACAGCTTTACCCCGGATGCCTGCATACTTATGCCCTGTACACACGGGCGGACTTTTTGGCATCAAAGGTCCGACGGTCTTTCCGACGGACTTTCGACTGACTTTCGAACGGACGGACTTGCCTACACACAATCACACCAAAGTCCGACGGATTCGTGCGTGATGACGTATGACCGGACTAAAATAAGGAAGTTCATAGCCAGTACCCAATAGCTGCCCTAACGTCGGTTTTAGTCCGTTGGACTAGCATACAGACGAGCGGATTTTTGGACCGGACTCGAGTCCGTCGGAAAGATTTGAAACGTGTTCCAAATCTAAAGTCCGTCACATTTTCAACAGAAAGGGTCTGCTGAAGGTCCAATGAAGCCCACACACGGTCGAATTTGGTCGAAAAGTCCGGCCGTGTGTACGCGGCATTAGATGTGCCTCTTTTTTAATCATCAACCATGTGAGTTAATAAATGTTGTACCTTCATTAAAAGTAACCATATTGCTACACTTAGAGGCACCTCTCTTCTCTTTTATACTCTGTAGCTCCTGCTGGATTTTGCTTCTGATCCCCTTGTGGAGGCTTCCATTTGTGGATGGACATTTTATGGTTACACAACCTATCACATTGCTATAATCTTTTTATATGGACTATAAACTGAAGGACCTATGCATAAATGAAATAGAACGAAAGTTGTGATTCTTTCAAAGAGATTGGGATTTTTATAGGGAGATAATACATCTATATTCCAGTAGGCATAAATGAGTGAAATAGTTAAAAGATCATTTTTTATTTAAATTGTAATAAAAATATACAAAACAAATATATAAATATACAAAGGTATGACCATCCAGTATTGTGTTCAAAATTCATTTGTGTCTGTCAGCCAACATGTTTTGCAAAGAACTAATTGCTTCATCAGGGCATAAATCGACATCACTGGTTCATTTGAACTATATAAACAACAGATAGATGGACTACAGTTATATGATGGTCATACATACTTATATAACCACATAAAGTACAAGAATACTTAATCAAAACTTTCAATCTAGTAATCTCACCTACTGGTATAAGTCTAAAATCAAAGCACACACCACCATTGCCAGGCGTCATCCACTGTACCAACTGGTGCAAAAAATGCCCTGATGAAGCAATTAGTTCTTTGCAAAACATGTTTGCTGACAGACACGAATGAATTTTGAACACAATACTGGATGGTCACACCTTTGTATATTTTTATTACAATTTAAATAAAAAATTATCTTTTAACTATTTCACTCATTTATGCCTACTGGAATATAGACGTATTATCTCCCTATAAAAATCCCATTCTCTTTGAAAGAATCACAACTTTCGTTCCTATTGGTTACAATTAGGGATTGGGAGATTCGACTGAACTAATTCCTGTCTGTGTCCAAAAACCTCCTTATTTTTGTAAAAATCGCTATGCATAAATGGTTGTGGAACAAATCATTTGAGTCTCCATTATTTCTTATGGGGAAATTTGCTTTGATATACAAGTGCTTTGGATTACAAGCATGTTCCTGGAACGAATTATGCTCGTACTCCAAGGTTTTACTGTATACCAAAAGCCTTCTGTGCCCCATTGGAGTGGGGGGGGGGGTCTCCTTTCACTCACTGTCTTATAAACACAACGAGGGAGGGGACATCTTCCCTAGACAGTTGTCACTGAAACAGAAATCCCTACAGAACAATTTCACTTCTTCTCCTGTTCCAATGACAACTCAAATTTTGAGATTTTGCCTTATTTTAAGCCCCAGTGACAGTGGTCACCAGGACACAGAGAGTCAATCTGACCACTCTATCCAGAACTAAAAAAGGAAAAAATACATTTTGGCTTTAGTCATAATTAAAAGGAAGTTGGCTGTTTTGTCTATTTATGAAGAACAATTCTATAATTTATTTTACAGCAATGCTTCTTATATAATTTTTTTTTTGGCAGAATTGTTGCTTTGGTCTAATATTTTTCGTCTAAGTTATTCACAGTACTGCAGCCTGCCAAATAAGAAGCCCATGTTATTCATATATTTAAAGTGGAACTAAAGGCACATATATTTACCTGAGTTCCAACAGTCCAGTGCTGGTATCTTCCTCCTAGGTTCTTTTGAGTACCAGCTTTCAGCCGTTCTGATTGGCCAGCTTGGGATGATGTCACTCTCATGCATGCTCAGGAATGTAGTCATCCCGTTACACTGGAAGTGTGCCATAATGTAAAATAAGCTGTGTATAAATTCTGCAGAGGATTGCAAATAGCCAGCCAGGCAAGTGTACTTTATTGCAGAAAAGACACTGCATGTCTGTTCTGCAATAAAAAGCCTGCTCACAATTTTTTACATTTAGTCAGCGGCGGTCGGTGGTAATTTTTCTGGGGAGGGGCGGCAAACAGTAACACCCCCGGTCGGTCAGGTGGGTCTGGTGCCCTTACCCCATCTATGGTGGGCAGCACTTCTCCCGGACTTCACCGACGGCTTCCCTTGGTCGGTGGCGACAGCTTTCCCTTCCCCTGCTCTCCACGGGCATCGCGGCAGCTTCCGTTTCCTCCCTCCTCCTCGGCGGCCAATTGGGACTCTTCTCTTTTCGGGCAATCAGAAAACAGGTATCAGACCTGCTTCTGATTGGCCGGATTGAGGATCAGTGTTTCAATAGCGAATATTCATCCGCTGTTGTAACACCTGCGTAGGCTCCAGGCGCAATACTCTGCGCCAGGAACCCACACTATTTTGAAGCCTATTGGAGCCTCTGGCTCTAATCAGGTGCTTGGAAAAAACACCCCCGCTGCTGTAATTCATGCTCCCGGCGTCCTGAAAGGGGCCGGGCACGTGAATAGGGGGTGATGATGTTCTGTCAAAATAGCCGCCAAGGATAAAGCATGGGGGTGGCGGCCGTGGATAGAGGGGGTGGCGCTCGGGTGCCCCTAATGGACGGGCCACCACTGCATTTAATTCAGTTTTAAAAACATCTCTCATGTTTATATAAAAAAAGTGTATAGTTGTCGTGTCTTTACAAGAAAATTCTTCACATTACACCACGGCAGAGCCAAAACTCTGTGGGCTAAATCTAAATGCAGAGCACGCGATGATGAAGCATGATTTACCTCCACAGCTGTAAACATCTGTCATTCTACATGGCATGAAGGGAAGGTACCAGGTTGTACATTGCAACTATAAGCATATTATTCTTAATTATAAAACACAAGACAGAACAACCCAGAATATAACAGCAGGAGTAAGGCCTCCTTCAGCACTCTGATAACACTAATTTAATTATACAGCTGGATGCCATCCTAATTTTAATCATATTACACAACAGTTTATCTTTTAATGTGCAAAAGGAGCAAGAAGGTTTTCATCAAGTAAAACAGGTGATAGGCTGTAGATGTAGAGGAAGCTACCAAAGGTCAGTGAGAAAAAAAATCTACCTCTATATGTTATCGTCTGATCTAATATGCGATGCCCTGTACAACACTGAAGACACATAAAGAGAAACTAGCTCAACAGATCAAAAATGAGTTAAAATTCCATTTTTGCATTCAATAGGAAACATCAATAAACGGATTCACACTAAAAAAACAAAACAAAAAACTTGTGTGTAGAAACGTAAAGTATCAGTCAGACTCAGGTCACACTACTGCGACCTCAAAGCCATGAAACTTATGGGCCGACTTTGCCAGATGACTTTCTGGCGATTTTGCTGCGACCTGAGTACTGCTTTGATGCGACTTTGGAGCGAGGGAGGGGCTACACCATAAGGAATGCTTGTGTAATCTTCTTGGAATGTTAGATCCAAATCACATCAATATAGATGAGGATCCAGCTTGGAGGCAACTTCCATTACAGTCTATGGGCACAAGTCGGATAGAAGTCGCCTTGAAGTAGTACAGGAACCTTTTCTAAAGTCAGAGCGATTTCAGTAGTGCTAATTAACCGCTTGCCGCCCGCAATATAGCACTATGACGTCGGCAAAGTGGTTGCGATATCCTGAACGAACGTCACATGACGTCGCCAGGATATCAAGCCGCTGCGTGCCCTCTGGGGTGCACATTGCGGCGATCGTTGTTGCGGTGTGTCAGTCTAACACACCGCAACTCCAATCTAGGTAAAGAGTCTCTGACAGAGACTCTTTAGCACGTGATCAGCCGTATCCAATCGCGGCTAATCACGATGTAAACAGGGAGAGCCGTTGTTTAGCACGTGATCAGCCGTGTCCAATCGCGGCTAATCATGATGTAAACAGGGAGAGCCGTTGATCAGCTTTTCCCTCACTCGCGTCTGACAGATGTGAGTAGAGGAGAGACGATCGGCTGCTCTCCTGACAGAGGGGGTCTGTGCTGATTGTTTATCAGCGCAGACCCCCCTCGGATGCCCACCCAGGACCACCAGGGATGGCCACCACACTGGACCACCAGGTATGCCACCCTAGACCACCAGGGAAATGCCAATCAGTGCCCAGGCAGCTGCCAATCAGTGGCATTGAAAAATGCCTGGGGGCGTGGCCAAGATGGCGACCAGATAGGACGTGGGTGAAGGGAGCTCCGTTCTATGCCGATACCTTATCCGTTCTTAGGGGACATATCCTCACCCTGACGCTACCGAGCGGTGGAGGAAACAAGCGGGTATGAGAAGGGGAAGCTCCGGTTCCCAGAGGAAGAGGCAGCAGGCTCCTAGGACCTCGCTCACATCCAGCGGTGCATGCGGGGCGGCCTACACCAACATGGCGTCCCAGACGGAGCAAACCGAGCCGCCCCAGCTGGGAACTGATCAGTTCCAGGCGCTTATGCAAGCCATCACGGGCTGCCAAACAACTCTGACCAACAAGATCGAGCAGATGCAGCTCGAAATGGGCCTTATTAGGCGGGACATGGACAAACACCGGGACCGATTAACGGAGGCGGAGCGGAGAGTGGGGGAGACAGAAGACACGCTCAGGGAACATTCCACCTCCCTACGCACGTTACAGGTTAAAATGAAGGCAATCGAATCCCGAGCAGAAGATCAGGAGAATAGAAATCGGCGGAACAATTTACGCATGGTTGGTCTCCCGGAGGGGGCTGAAGGGAGAGACCCCGAAAACTATGCAGAACAACTGCTGCGTACGCTTCTCCCGCAGGCGCCATTCTCCCCCCATTTTGCAGTTGAGCGGGCTCATAGGATGCCATCCGCTCCAGGCCCCCCTGGCGCTCCGCCACGTACTTTTATTTTTCGCCTATTGAACTTTAGAGACCGGGATCTGGTTCTCAGAGAGGCTAGGAAGATTGGAGAACTGCGTTATGAGAACGTGAAGATCATGCTGTTTCCGGATTTCTCCATCGAAACACAACGACAACGAAGATCGTTCGACCAGGTCAAGGCCCAATTAAGGAGCAAAGGTCTCAAGTACAGCATGATGTTTCCAGCACGCCTTAGAGTGATTGACGGCGAGACCACCAAGTTTTTTGTTTCCCCGGAGGAGGCTTCCAGATGGGTTGAATCCCTTCCTAGGCATCGTTAAGATGCCCGCCGCTTTGTCCCCCCTTCCCCCTTTTTTTCGATTGTTTTATTTTCTTCTTTTGATCACTTTGGAAGCTTCTGGTGAAGTGCACAGCTGCCGGTGAGGTGCATGGCTATCTACAGATTTACTATGTGGGCTGGTTATCACACAGGCTTTCCCTGAGGACTCCCCTGACGGGCAGATTGTTTGCTGTGGGGGCGGGAGGGGAGAGGGGATGCAGCATCCTCGGTCTGAGGATACATGAGCTCATATTTCCATGACACCCAGAGGCTCTCCTTTCAGGATGGAAAAGCCGACCACCCTTAGATGCTCATAGTGTTTACTACTGCAGGAATCCCCACCTTTCCTCCTCCCGGCTATGTACTTCTACTCTGAATGACATATTTTTCCTGGCAATCATAGAAAGGGACTTAAAAGAGCCTTTTTACCTTATCGTGGAGAACTCGAATCTTGAACTAGCTTTGGGGAAGACAGGCCCCCCATCCCCAGCTGGCACTCTATTACTGGCCCTACCGCTACTTATGGGGGAACTCGAGTGTTATAACTGCATATTAATGTATAATGTAATTTGGAAAGTACCCTTGGCTTGCTTCGGATGAGGTGAGGAGGGGATCATTGTGCTTAGCCGGGTTGAGTCAGGAACAGTAACTCTCTCTCCACAGATGGGAGGTTAGGCATGATTTATACATTTCCTAGACGGTGCCATCCGTCAGATAGGGATGTATTGAAGGGAGGATACGGATGCTTGGGTTAGGCTCTGCTCCATGCCTCTTTCTCCCCCTGCAACAGGGGAAGCGGGATGTATCTCCAGGCAGATGTCTGCCCTTAGTGAGTCTGAGAGAAACGAAAGTGATTTTGATATAGGGGTGGGGATGTGGCCATCCACATGATCCCAGGTAACTGTGTATGATGCCTATAAAAAGTTTTTAAGTTTGTGCCCCTAGATAATTCTAGGTGAACTGTCGCCGGGGGTCTCCTGGACAGATAATTCTGTTGGGGCTCCCTTGGCGACAGTGGTCTTCATGACCGGTTATGGGCGGGGCTCCCTAGACCCGGCTGGGGCTCTAGGTCCTTGGTGCGCTCAGTACTACGCGCCACCCCCCAAGGGAGATTTCTCCTATCTGAAATGTTTATTGGGTTAGGTTCGGGTATACATACACCCCATGAGTTACAAATGGAGGTGTGGGGTGGGTTGGGTGGGGAGTTTGATTTGTTTCAGTTTTTTATGTTTTTTACTTTAATTGCCAATTTTTATGCCTTACAGTCTATGAGATTGTTTTACTATACCCGCCATGACGGCTTTCAGTGGTCGCTGATGTCTCGGTTGGACCCTAGCTGTGTGGGATACTCTCTCCTCCGGATCCCTTCGATAATCCACTACATTATAATATATGATGGCCCCTATTAAAATTCTGTCCTGGAATGTCAGGGGCCTAAATCACAAAATTAAGCGCTCCCTGGTCTTTGACTACCTTAAAAAATATTCCCCTCAAATCTGCATCCTTCAAGAGGCGCATCTGGTGGGTGGTAAGGTGATGGGACTAAAAAGACCTTGGGTAAGCCGACACTACCATGCCACTTACTCCAGCTACTCTAGAGGAGTTAGTGTCCTGGTACACAAAAATCTTAGTTTTGAATTGATGGATGTGGTTACGGACCCGGAGGGGAGATATGTGTTGATACATGCTAACATTGACACAGTAGACATGGTGGTGGTGGGAGTGTATTTGCCACCCCCGGCTAATATTTCTGTGGTGCAGAGGCTGATAGGGTTGATTGCCCAATTCCAGACTGACAGTGTGGTCATAGCAGGAGATTTTAATATACCGCCAAACCCCTGTATGGATAAATTATCTCCTGATCCCGCTAGGGACTCCGCGTTGTCTACATGGGCTGATGTGTACGGGCTGGTGGATATATGGCGATGGAAGAATCCATCAGAACGAGCTTACACCTGCCACTCCTCTTCATATAATACCTTGTCCCGTATTGATGTAGTCTATGTTAGTGGCGCAATGCTCCCCAGGGTTATTTCAGTCGAGATACTTCCAAGAGGCATCTCGGATCATTCCCCCCTACTCTGTACAATACAAACTCATACTCCCCAAGCAGACAGACTTTGGCGACTCTCTAGATTCTGGATTGAACATCCGACCATAGAAATAGAGGTGGCCAAAGAGATAAGAGGTTTTTGGTTGACTAATGCCGCTTCCACAGGGATGGCGATGGTCTGGGATTCATTTAAAGCCTATATACGAGGGTGCTATCTATCATCTATTACACGAGAAAGGAACAATGATAAAATTACACTAGAGGAGGCGGAGGCCAGAGCACAGGAACTGGAGTCTAGGTTTGCCATGACTTCTAATGCTATCGCGGCTCAAGATATGAAGGTAGCATATCGAGAAGTAATGTTGCTTAGGGTAAATAAGGTTCATAAACGTCAGCTTACCCAAACACAAAAGATATTCGAACATGGTGACAAGCCAGGTAGATTGCTGGCTTGGATCTCCAAGTAGCAGTCTCCAATCTCCACCATTGCGAGTCTGCGAAGGGAGGATGGGACTAAAGTGGCGGACCCGTTGAGCATCAATCGATGCTTTAAAGAATTCTATGAGGCCTTGTACTCCACTAGGGTAAATTACTCCCCAGATGAGCTGCACAATTTTCTAGAGGGGGTGACCCTCCCGACTCTCTCTGCTGAGGCGAGGGAAAATCTAGACGCCCCGATCACGATCCCGGAGGTGCGAGCAGCATTGAAATCTATGCAGACAGGGAAGACTCCAGGGGAGGATGGGATCCCCCCTGAATTCTACAAACAGTACCTAGATGACCTAACTATTAAAATGCATGACATGTTTACAAAATCACTGCAGGACAAAGACCTCCCACCATCCATGTCCCAGGCCATCATAGTTGTAATACCCAAACCGGGGAAGGACCCACAGTTGTGCTCTTCATACCGGCCCATCTCCCTGCTCAACTCTGACGCCAAGGTACTCACCAAAATTCTTGCCAGGCGTCTAAATGAAATCATACTTACCCTGATCCATGAAGACCAATCGGGATTCATGCCTGGCAAGGGAACAGATATCAACCTGGGAAGGCTTTATGCAGTCCTGGCCTCTGGAGATGAGGGAGGGGCTGAGGAAATGGTGGCCTCTCTGGATGCGGAGAAGGCCTTTGATTCAGTAGAATGGGGCTATCTCTGGGAGGTCCTCAACAAATTCGGATTTGGGCCATCCTTCATCTCCTGGGTCAGGTTGATATATAGGGCGCCGAGGGCCAGGGTGCGTACCGGAACAGTCTTGTCCTCGCCCTTTGCTTTGGACAGGGGAACGCGACAGGGGTGCCCCCTGTCCCCGGGACTTTTTGCTCTAGCAATAGAACCTATGGCGGCACTTCTTCGGGCATCAACACAAACTAAAGGGATTGATAGAGGACCACTGCAAGAAAAGGTGTCCCTGTACGCAGACGACACCCTACTGTATCTGAAGGATGATGGGTGCTCGCTACGGTCGGCTCTGTCAATTATAGACAGCTTTGGGCGATTCTCAGGAATCAGAGTAAACTGGGGGAAGTCAGTGATATTTCCCTTACATTCTGGGACAGGAGGCCAGCAGATGGATGGACAGCTGCGGAGGGTTTCTCAGTTTCGATACCTGGGAGTTGAGATACATCGGGACTTAAGGCAGTTTATCCCTCTGAATCTCAACCCGGTGGTTCAGCAGATATCCCAGAGCTGTGCCAGATGGAGGTCACTCCCCCTGACACCGGTCGGAAGAGTTAACTTAATTAAAATGTCGATTCTTCCTAAGTTCACGTACCTTTTCCGCCAAGCCCCTGTACCAATACCACATAGCTTTTTTAAGAGGTTGGATAGCATTTTGATATCCTTTGTCTGGAATGGGAGAGCTCCCAGGGTGGCCAAAGTAAAGCTGCAGATGCCCACGTCGCTTGGCGGCCTGGCACTGCCGTCCCTGTTGAAATATTACTGGGCGGCGGTCCTGGTGACAGTCAAGTGGTGGCTGTCGGAGGAGCCAGCTAACCCTGCCTCTTCATTGGAGGCGGCGTTGCTGGGTTCATATGCGGAGCTTAGAAACCTGATACATAGGGGCCCTGGATCTAACTCTCGGGTCACCCTTCCTATGATTGCGACCCTGAAGGTGTGGGACTCAGTGGCCAGACAGGTGGGTGGTTCTGGGAGGTGGTCCCCTGAGACCCCACTGTGGGGGAATCCTCGATTACTGCATTTTCGCTCCATACCTGATCCTATTGCCTGGGCCAGATATGGAATAACAAAATTGAGCGACATAACGTTTCAGGGGCAGCTGATTGCATTTGATGCACTAAAACACGACCGTGATATCCCGAACCATAAGTTTTTCAGGTACATCCAATTAAGACATGCCTATAGATCCCAATTCCCCTCCTCGATCTCACTCGAGATGTCGCCGGTGGAGAAATTGCTTAGATCCCCTGATCAAACTAAAACGATGCCTACCTTATACAGTCTGTTTATTACGTTGGATACCTCTGGTGTCTCCCGGCTCTTTGCTTTATGGCAGAGGGATATCCCGGAGCTAACAGATGATGATTGGGAGGAAGGTGTCCAACAGTATCTGCCCCTTGTGATCTCGGCCAGAGACAGATATATTCAGTTGAAGTTCCTCCACCGAGCATATTATTCCCGGGTTCGACTGGCAAGAATTTACTCTGACCGCACGGCTACATGCCCCAGATGTAACTATCACAAAGCAGACTTCTTTCACATAACCTGGTCTTGTCCTGCAGTGACGGAATTCTGGAAAGAAATCCTAGCTGAAATCAATAACATTGGGAAACTATCAGTCCCGTACAGCCCGATTCCTCTTCTTCTAGGCATAAGTGACTTCCTCGACTTAACATGGGGTAAAAAGCTATTCCTCTTCTACACCACGTTTTATGCTAGGAAGGCTATTTTGTTGCAGTGGAACCAAAACTCACCACCTACTAAACAGCTATGGCAATCACTGATAAACACAGCACTCCCACTCTACAAACTGACGTATATGGGCAGAAACTGTGCAAAAAAGTTTGGGAAAATATGGTCGGAATGGGTAAAGGCAAAACACCTTACTATTCCATAGTTGTAATCTAAATGTTACTTAGGGGTGGGATTGCTCCGCCATTTTGCCTCCCCTCCCCCCCCCCTCCTTAGGGTAGATCCTGAATACCTCCTTGGTATGACAGGGTAGGAGTTATCTGATATTACTCTGATAATTACATACTAATGGAAATATTGCAATATGTACTGCATGTGCGGATATGTGAAGCAATTCTTGATATTTGATTATTGGATGGTATAAACTGGCAATGTAATGTTTTATTTTATTTTGTCTAAAATCTTTAATAAACTTTATGTTAAAAAAAAAAAAAGAAAAATGCCTGCCAGTGATGCCTATCAGTGAAATCCAGTGCCAGCCATCAGTGCCCATCAATGCCGCCTTTCAGTGCCCAGCAGTGCTGTCTATCAGTGCCACCCATAAGTACCCATCAGTGTAGCCTTTCAGTGTCCATCAGTGCCCACCAGTGCCACCTATGAGTGCCCATCAGTGCTGCCTATCAATGCCCATCAGTGCCTCATATCAATGCCACCTATCAGTGCTGCCTATCAGTGTCCATCAGTGCCGCCTATCAGTGCCCATCAGTGCCACCTCATCGGTGCCACCTTATCAGTGCCCATCAGTGCAGCATATCAGTGCCCATCAGTGAAAGAGAAAACATACTTTTTTTTTTTTTTTTTTTAATTTTCAATCTTTTTTTATTCGTTTAGCAAAAAATAAAAACCGCAGATGTGATCAAATGCCACCAAAAGAAAGCTCTATTTGTGGGAACAAAATGATAAAAATGTAGTTTGGGTACAGTGTAGCATGACCGCGCAATTGTCATTTAAAAAGTGACAGCGCTGAAAGCTGAAAATTGCTTATACTCATCCTCCCTTCACTTCAACACTGCTCTGTTTACAATACTAAGGAGGAGAAGAAGTCATGTGCAATTTTCATTTCAAGCACGGGCAAAGCCCATGTTCAGTTTAATTTATCGCTACTGCTATCACTTCTCATCTACCAAAATCTAGTTCTGCAATCTACACAACAGGATTGGTGCATTCTATCTCATGTGTCACAAACGGGTTGATTTATTAAAGGCAAATAGACTGCGTATTCTGCAAGTGCAGTTGCTCCAGAGCTTAGTAATTGAGGGGAAGCATTCCTGGCTTCCATCATCCAATCACGTGCAAGCAAAATTCTGTTTTTTATTTTCCTTGCAGGTATTTGGGTATTTTTTGCAAAGTAGCACTTCGCCTAATTTACTAAACTCTGGAGCAACCGCACTTGCAAATTACAAAGTCTATTTGCCTTTACAAAATCCACCCCACTGCGTTCTATTTACAGACGTCATTGATGTTTAATGTACAGTATGTTATTACAGAACAAATATTCTACTGCCACCAATATCCTTAAAAATTACAACAAAAAAAATGGTGCACCACAATGGAACAAAAACGCATTTATGTACATGAACATTCCACCAAGGCATATTTTTTACAATCTAGTCAGTAACTTCTTGAGGAACCTATGAACTACTGTCTTTATAAGCCATACAGTGCAATACCACCTCAACACTTACTCTATGGCAAGTTTAGGAGTTTAGGTGAAAGTTAAAGTGGTAGTAAACTCTCCCCCAAAACTTTATCAAATTTAAATCAGCATAAAAAACCCTAATAATCACTGCTTGTAGATGTCTCCTTACTTGCTCAGGTGTTCTTGTAATCGGTCCAGTTCTTAACATGGACGCCACCGGCGCATGCGCATTTCTGCCGCGATTCGCGGCATGCTCTGTGTGGCGTCTGTCCATTGACAGGATGCCGTGTCTGTGATTTCCGCTCCCAGCAGCACAGCGCTCAAACCCCGAGAATCATTCAAAACTTCCTCCGATGCCAGGGTGATGTCACACCGTCACATGGGGTGTAAACCTGGGAATCAGACTGCATACTGTAGTGGAGATCAGCCACAGCCTACAGCGGACTTTATAACACTGACAGGCAAACATTACAAGATCCAGGGCCATCTTTAATATTGTTTGGACCCTGGGCAAAAAGATTTTTTGGGCCCCCCTCCATGCAGTTTTGCTCTCCACCTGCTTTGAGACATACAATAAAAAGCAGCTAGACTCAAAATCAGTTTACTGAATCAGATCAGACAGCGATTGTGATTGGTTGCCAGAGGTTACAGTGTATCATTACCACTCACTGACTGGTTGCTAGAGGTTACAGCACATAATTTCTGCTTGTTGATTTGTTGCTAGAGATTACTGTACATCAATACTGCTCACTGATTTTGGAAAATGGTTTGGGAGTTTCTTCCGCATTTGTAGCGCATAGAGCAGCCCATTGTAATGAATGGGCAGCCCTACACATGACCTACATCTTTATCCACCCTGTCAGTACACCTTTGCATCCTTAAACCCATGCTAACCTCTGCACCCCAAACCTCCCCCATCCTCTCCACTCCTCCTCCCCTTTAACTCTACCTGCCTCCTCTGCTCATATTTGCACCCACCTTACTTACCTCTGTGCACCCCAGACTGTAATTCCTTCGCTGCCTACCTCTGCACACCCCACACTACCCCCCCCCCCTACTAATTTGCTTACCTTTGCAGAACAGGCTGATGGTAGGCTTAATGACCACAGTTGTAGGCAGGACTTTCAAGTATGCCCTTTACCTCCCCAGTGGGCAGCATTCAGTATAGGTGATGGTGGATATGACCTCCAGGGGGGCATGATATACATGTGAATACTGCCTCTATTTACATATGAATATCGTCACTATTTACATATCAATGTCGGTATTTACATATAAACACAGGGTCTGCAGGTGAGTCATCTGTACACAACAATAGGGCAGAGCTGGGCAGCATTAGTAACAGAACTTTACACCGAGATATCAGGACACAGCACGGGACTAAAACCTCAAGGGACAAGGGAATTTAAACTGGGATAGTTGCCAAGTATTAGGCAGCTGCTTTGGGCCCCACAACAATGACAGGGCCCAGGGCAGCTGCCCCTTTTGCCCTGCCTTAAAAACTGCCCTGACAAGATTGACACAAGTAAATATACTGTGGAGTAAAACAGGTTGGCGACGAGCAGCAGAGCACGTTGCCAAAGGAATGTCAGACTGAGAACGAGGCGTGGCTAAGACACGATTGCACATGCGCGAGATTACAGCAAGGGCTACATAAGGGCTAAATGAAAGGGTGGAAACAGTAGAATGAGGCAGCAGACACAAGTCCTACTTATAACTGTGGATAGAGACAAGTACACAGTATAGCAGGATGTATTTTGTGAAAGCCCATCCACAACCCAATGTGTCAGAGAGAAAAGGTGAGTGTACATATTTGCCAGTGCACCATGGATCTTTAAATAACAGCCAAAGGTTTAACTTGAAGAATGATCACATCACAGAAAAGTAGTTCAACATTTTGGAGCCACGCAAGACCCCTTCATCAAGACAGGGCTGTCTTAATGCATGGGCACCCCTTGGCACTGCCCAGGGGCCCCAGGTGCATGGGGGGCCCCATGATAATCTTGCATCACATCATACTTGCCAACTGTCCCGGCTTTGCTGGTATAGTCACACTTTTTACTAAGCTGTCCCAGGATGGCAATGTCCTGGAACCTGCACTGTGCCCTCCTGACCTTCCCTGTACTGTGTCTTTCTGCCTTCCCCTCGTACTGTGCCCTTTGTGTTGATTAGCCTTTGGATTATAGCATGTTTTCTTAATGTTTAAAATTAATTTTATTGAAAGTACTAATAAATACGGTAACTGTTTAATTCTATCAACTTTTTGCACTTTAACCTCCCTGGCGGTATGATTATTTCAGATTTTAGGTGCTGAAAGCGGTACAATTATTTTGCTCAGAAATTTGGCGTATATTTTAAATTATAGGCCTGTAATTCTTAGGAATAATTCACTTAAATCTGTCCAAACAAGAGTCTAGTAGACATCCCAGGTATGATAAAGTTTGAAAAACAAAATCAAAAATTATAATATAATAAATAAAAAAAAAGAAAAAGGGAAGACTACCGCGCTAAATATTGAAAAAACATATGAGAAAAAATAAAGTGACAAAATCAGCAGATTGAAATTAAATAACAAAAGCAGCCGCTAAAGGTGAGATACACACACTATAAACAAACAAAAAAGGAGCAGCGCTGTGAGAGTTAATTGCTTATAGGATTAAACCCATAAGATAACCATAAAGGAGATAAAAATATAGATAAAAATATAGACAAAATTTACATATTGATACAAAAGTTCAAAATAGACATTATCGGTTAAAGGCAGTCCTAATATATAATCCAAATCAGATGGGTGAGATGATGTGGGGAGACAAGGTACAGGCCCCAGTTGACAGGTAGGAATGCAAATAAATTGAATGAGTCCTTCACCGCACCACTGTGAGAATAATAGGATTGCGCGCTTACCAAATGGCAAGCTTAGGAGAGCTTGCGACCTTAACCCGGTCGGGGCCTTTCATGGATTGTAGACACCACCGCACCACTTCAGCTTTAGGATATGTACGCTGTCCACCAAATAGCAAGCAATCACTCTATTAGAGAGATACTACCCTCTAGCTACGGGTTGTTCTCACGGGGGTATCCCAAAGAAAGAAAGAAAGCAACATAGCGTAATCCTGCTTGAGCATTTATTAAAATAAATTTAAAATCGCACTTACATTTAAGTAGAAATTTAAAAGCATGTATAGCCGGCCAGCTAGAAGCGAACACCCGTCCTGCAGACGGTAGATGCAGCACGTCAGCACGTCAGCACGTACGTTTCGTCACACTCTGACGTCGTCTGACGTCGTACCAAATAATAATATAATAATAAAAAAAATATTCAATAATGTAATCAAATCAAAAACACTGAAATTTTGCTCAGTTGCAGAATTGTCGCTTTCGTTACTTTTAGTGTTTGGTGACGGATTTCCCCACAAATTACTATCGCTCAATTCTGCAAGTGATTCTAATTTATTATCGCTGTTTTCTAGATGGTCTAAAACCACTTTTGATGTAAAGGGACAGTTTTGGTTGCTATGGACAATCTCCAGTTTCCAGGCAGAAAGAATAGTATTTATAATATAAAACTGCATGCAGTACACTGGGCAGACCACTAGGGACAAAGGGGATTTGTAATTATTTGATACAGTACTGTAATCTGTAAGATTACAGTATACTGTATCTGTACTGTGTGTTTCACTTTTTGAATTTGGCGCCGAACTCCGTCCCCGTGCGTCGCAACGCTCGCAGGGAACAGAGCTCAGCACTGTGAATCGAACGAGACGCAGCGGCTCGCGGATCACAGCGGGGGGAGACATTGCAGGATCCAGGGGACAAGGTAAGTAACCTCAACATGGATCCTGCGATGCGATCCCGAGTCTGGCTCGGGGTCACCGCTTTTGGTATTAAAAATCCACCCCGAGCCAGACTCGTGAATACCGCCAGGGGGGTTAATTCTTCAGAGTAGATGCATAAATTGGGGCAGGCTGGTATGGCTCCATTGTATTACTTTGCCCAGAGGCCCATGATGCTATTAAGACAGCCCTGCATCAAGAATGTGAGCGCTGGAAGCCTATTGGTGCCCCACTACAAGGGTGTATATGGGGTTTTTTTTCTCCGAGGTCAGCTATCAGAAATGCTGCAAATTATTATTTTATGCAAAGTGCAGCAATCATAGGGTGGCGGGTGCTGCCATAGGTAAGTTCCATGGGGTTTAAGGCATATTTTTTTTTATTTTCTATCATGCACCAAGATATGTTATCTTCTAAAATTGAACACGTGTCTGTTAAACATAGGGGTCACCGATGACAAACTGCATGCATACCATGTACCTGGTTGGAACTGAACTCAAAATCCTGAAGCTGTAAGTAGGTAGCGCTAACCACTGTTCCGCTACATAACTATTTATAGAATGAAGTCAGTACAAAGCGCATTGCCAATCACCACTCTTGTCACATCCAGTGACGGCCGATTTAATTTATATCCCTGTTGATGGAAGCGCTCGTTCTGATGCTTTCTTGAAGGACAGTACACTGATAACCATAATCTGCACAGTCCCTGGCTCATGCCTGTCTGCTGTTAATGTACTATATGTTTACGCCTCATTTCTGTCGGAGGCCCACGTTCCGCTGAATGCTCCTGTCTCTCCAACGTGTTTCTGCCCATGTTCATCTCAGGATATAGAAACTTTTATCTCCAAGGAGAATGAAATTCAAAATAAAATCAGTAAAAAAAAAAAAAGGCGACAGGAATAAATTACATTTCTAATGAAAATGTCTCTATGGTGGCTTTGAAGACGAGAGTATAATGATAGCTGAAATTAGCAGAGATATATCCTTCTCGTCTGTTGAAATGAACACCAATAGATCGTCTTTTGAAGCTACATTTCCATTCAAAACACAGGGAGCTCCGCTGGTTCTAGAACCGTGATAATTTAAATCAATTTATTATACATACTGTGAGGCTAGAAAACATCCAATTGACCTTGATATTCTGCCAATATTCTTCGTTCAAAGAAAAGGAGCAGAGGAAGTAACCTAACCAAGTACCTGAAACGCAATTGATTTTCTGCACACCGGACTTTTTAAAATGTGGTATAAAAATTTTATTACATAAAGGTACACGCTTCGAAGCGATACAATCTTCTTCCCAAGGATATCTGTGCACCCAGCGGCCAGGAAAATTATGGTTTGTATAGAAAGCAGCAGAAAACAGAATACTTCCAAATATAATAACTGCCTGAAAAAGTCTTGATTTGCTGAGCTTCTTGTCAAATACAAAGTGAGTTAGCCACAAATGGATAGATTTTGTATGAGCTTTTTATGCTGATTGTTGATATTACCACAGCATGTTTTCCCAACTGTCTTCCACAAGGCTTTAGGTAAACATGTGCACAATGAAAGGACAGTCTCTACGGCAGAGAAAGGTGACAACATCTGCTAAGATACAGTATACTGGAAAATCACTAAACTGTAATCTATGTTTACAACTGTGACGGAATCCGGACACCCTGTTGGGTATCTCCGTCAAGAAGCTGCTTCCTAAATTCTGGAACACGAGACCCACAAGTCTGGCTATAGTTACCACAATAACTAGGCAATACCAGTTTTGGAGTAAACCAGAATAATAACTGTTTGATTGAACAAGTATACAGGCTTTTATACACTTGAGAAGGACATTCCCCCCTTCTGATCAGATTACCTTAACAATACAAACTACACACAGGAATATAATTACAACAACAGACATCTACTATAAACATGACGTTAATTAACCCCCTGGAAGACTCAGAGGTCTGACCTTCCAGGTCAGACTTGCCATCTTCTAGCTCACAAACTACAATACACATTATCGTAAGTATAAACACAGAACACCTTCAGACAATAGCAGAGTTAATTAGCACAAACAACAATGGGTAAAAGACCCTTAGGCGGCACACTAGACCTACTTACAATAAAGACAATAAATACCTGTCTAGGGAAGGGGGCCCCAGACAGGAGGCTTGTTGATGACATCAGCTATGAGTCTTCCACCCTGGCAGAGACCATCATGGCCTCCTTAATAATGTCCTTTTGGATTACATAACAGAACATCTTCCCAAATGCTTGCAGCTTCCTCAAATGCCAGGGCCCATAATCGTAGGTAAGAGGCTAGCATTCAGTCCCCTCCAAAAGCCTCTGTCCCGGGTGAGTCTATCACAACAACGTCTTACGTCAGGGCTTGACAAATTTGCTTGGAATCTAGGAGCCAGCTAAAAAAGTTAGGAGCCAGGTTTTTTTTTTTTTTTTTAAACGACCGACAAAGCTTTATTTTCAATATAAAAATTAACCAATCTTAAATTTACACAGAGACGACTAGAACTAATGTGACTGCTTTTATTTCCTGCCATGCAGGTACACAAGACCACCATATTCTCGCTAAGGATCCAATCAGGTCCGCCTGAAAAACTGACAGGCGAACCTGATCAGACAGCCCGTGTGAAAGGGGCCAAGCAGGGAGATGACAAATAATAAATTCATTTTAATAACCACTTCCTTCCCGCAGGACGACTATATACGTCCTGTCTTTGAAGAGAAATACCGTTGTTATGGTAGCAGCTAGCTACCATAACCCCGGTATCTTCTTCAAGAGCCGGCGGTTCTCTTTCAGATAAAAGTGGTCTCTGCAGCAGATTAGCAGCGAGATCACTTTTATCGGCGGCGGGAGAGGGGCCCCCCTACCGCCGCTCTCCGGTGCCCTTCACCGCTTACCGTGGCCATCGGTAACGGCGGAGGCGATCCAGATCTGTCCCTGGCCTGACATGGAGACAAGTGAGAGGAAGCTGGGCCCCCCGCCCATCTCCAAGTCATTGCAGGGCGGAAGCGACGTCAAATCGTCACTTCCACCCATAGCTCTTGAAGGGACATTTTTTTTTTTTTCAAATGACAATTTTTTTTTTTAATGAATTTTAGTGTAAATATGAGATCTGAGGTCTTTTTGACCCCAGATGTCATATTTAAGAGGACCTGTCATGCTTTTTTTCTATTACAAGGGATTTTTACATTCCTTCTAATAGGAATAAAAGTGACTTTTTTTTTTTTTTTAAAAGAACAGTGAAAAAATAAAAGTTAAAATAAATAAGAAAAAAAAAATTTTTAAATGTGCCCCATCCCTTGTAATAGAAATAAAAGTGACACAATTTTTATTTTTTTTTAAAAAACAGTGTAAAAATAAAAAATAAAAAGTAAAATATATAAGAAAAAATAATAATTTTTTTAAATGCGCCCTGTCCTGCCGAGCTCGCTTGCAGAAGCGAACGCATATGTGAGTAGCACCCGCATATGAAAGCGGTGTTCAAACCACATGTGAGGTATCGCCACGATCGTTAGAGCGAGAGCAATAATTCTAGTCCTAGACCTCCTCTGTAACTTAAAACATGCAACATGTAGAATTTTTTAAACGACACCTATGGAGATTTTAAAGGGTAAAAGTTTGTCGCCATTCCACGAGCGGATGAAATTTTGAAGCATGACATGTTGGGAATCAATTTACTCGGCGTAACATCATCTTTCAAAATATAAAAAAAATTGGGCTAACTTTACTGTTTTCTTATTTTTTAATTAAAAAAAGTATTTTTTCCCAAAAAAGTGCGCTTGTAAGTCCGCTGCGCAAATACGGTGTGACAGAAAGTATTGCAATGACCGCCATTTTATTCTCTAGGGTGTTAGAATAAAAAATATATATAATGTTTGGGGGTTCTAAGTAAAGGGAAGGAGATGAGCAGGCAGTGAAAACAGGTAGGGAAAGCTGCTCCATTAGCATTGGTGGATGTCTTGTCATACCAACGGCCACCACCAGAGGGCGCCCGATTGCAGAAGGAACCATAGGACTGCAGTAGGCCGCAAAGCCGGGGCCTCAATTACCGGCGCGGCCCAGCGTGATCGCGGCGGGAGGGGGGGGGTGTCGAACGGACACAGGATACCCCAGCTGTGCCGCCCCAGGCGCCAGGTCGCTAATTCTAGTCGCAAATGTGACCTGGCGCCCGGGGTTTGTCGAGCCCTGTCTTACGCCTTTATAATGTTTCCTCACCCCCTTAAGTGCAGCACAACTCATCTGAAACTTTCTTCTGCTTTATTTCAGAAATTTTAATTTCTCAGGTTCACACAGCCTTTCTCCAGAAAGCATCTTTATCCTGTACATGCGAGCCTCAGCCCTATTAATATCTAAAGGGGAGCCATAGTCAGCAGTACTGATGAAAGTTACCATGAGTACAGCTCCCCACAGATATGAATGGGGTTGCAGTGTGCATAAGCAAAGATGAAGAGGACCCAATGAGGATACTTTTTATAGAGGCTGTGTGGTTCCACATTGTTAGCCACTTGCTGACCGACCACGGTACATTTACTGTGGCCGGCCGGTACGGGCAGGCTGGATCACGTACATGTAAGTCATGAAGCCTGTTCCTTCAGAAGATCATGTGATCACAACTTAGACAAAACGTTTTTATGAATGAATTTCATTCATAACAGCTGTGTTTTCTGCAGAGTAATGCTGTGACTGGACCACAGCTATCACATGGTACCTGGGCCAATCACAGCACCCTGTACCATGTGATTAGCTGTAGCCAATAACAGATTACTAGAAATCACAACTGTCATGAATATAACCCATTAATGATAGTTGAAAACATTGTTGTTACAATGAATTATAAATATAATAGGTAGTCTTGTGAGCAACTAAAATACAATCTGAGAAATACCGTATTTATCGGCGTATAACACGCACTTACTGAAAATAGGGGGCAAATCACGGGTGCGTGTTATACGTCAATATGTTACCTCGGAGGGGGGGGGGGGGGGCGATCTCCACCAGAATTCACCTGAGCCGTGTTTTTGAAGCCGCAAGCTGTCACAGCCGGGTGCCCACACTTGCAATGACGGAGCAGTGGAGAGGAGAGGGAGAGGAGCGAGGCTTCGGGCGGTAAGTGTCTGTTTATTAAAAGTCAGAAGCTACACTTTTTGTAGCTTTTGTAGCTGCTAACTATTAATAAACTGAAAAACTACTGGAACTCCGCTTAAGGCCCCTTTCACACTGGGGCGGGGGCGTCAGCAGTAAAGCGCCGCTATTGATAGCGGCGGTTTACCGTCGGTATTCGGCCGCTAGCGGGGCAGTTCCACCCCCCGCTAGCAGCCAAGAAAGGGTAAAAAACCACCGCAAAGCGCCTCTGCAGAGGCGCTTTGCCGGCGGTATAGCCGCGCTGTCCCATTGATTTCAATAGGCAGGAGCGGTGAAGGAGCGGTGTATACACCGCTCCTTCACCGCTCCGAAGATGCTGCTAGCACGACTTTTTTTCCCGTCCAGCTAGCGTAGCACTCCAGTGTGAAAGCCCTCGGGGCTTTCACACTGGAGAAACAGCAGCAGCTGTTTCGGGTCGGTTTGCAGGTGCTATTTTTAGCGCAATAGTGCCTGCAAACCGCCACAGTGTGAAAGGGGCATTAAGTTAAAAAAAAAAAAAATCTGCCTTTACAACTCCTTTAAGTGCTTTAGAAGAACCCAATTTGAAACCCTTTCTGGGGGAGCATAAAACAGGCCGTTAATAATACCTGAGCTCAAAAAATAAATCAGAGTGTCAAAACAACTTAGAAAAATAGGAATGTTGACTTATCTGCAAATTCCTTATCCTGGAATACAGTACAGGACACAGGGATGGTATTATTGGGTAATATACTACCTTTAGGCCTTTGGACACTGGCAAAAACTTTTGATAGGACTGCTCTAAAGCATACCCCCATAACCCAGCACACTTTATGAGGCTCCATTTTTTAGCAAGCAATAAGGATTGATTAAGACACAGGCACGTCAAAATTCCCATGATCTTAAGGGGGTATTAAACCCAGACCCAAAAATGTAATATATTGCAGCTTACCAATCATTAGATGTAGTGGTTGTGTTCATTTTCTTTTTTTTTTTTTTTAGGCTTTTTTCATCTGTTTTCCCCTGGTGATCTGGCCAGTAACACCTTCCATATTAGGCCCTTTCCACATGGGGTGGACTCCATTGAGATCAGCAGCGCCCCTGAAGATGCACGTTTGTGACAAAATGCCGGGTTCAGTAAGGGACGAGTGACGTAGCGTTGTGGACGGAGGGGTGGCCGCCATCTTGTTGGTAGGAAGCGCTGGACGCTTTCCTTTTGCCTGTATTTTACATACTACATGTGAGTTTAGATGAAATTTTTATAAAATAAATTTGCTTTCTGTCGGATGTCTGCGCAATGAGAGTGTCTCTTCCATTTTTTACTTATGTTGCCGCCGTGCTATACCTTTGGAAGCATACTGTTTAGTCAAGCTTTTGCCGAGATTGGGTTGATTGCATCTGGTGGGTCAGTGGAAGAAGGACCTCTTGCTGTAACTAAGTGGGCCGTTTCACGAGTAGGAAGAAACGTGGATTTGATCAACCGTATATCTATTCACTGTGTATATCCAATGCACTGGCGGTAAGAGTCAGTTATATCGGGTGTTGGTGACGTCTTCTCTCTTCAGCCTTTTTGAGCATTCCTGATGGACTATGTTTTGACTACTACAGCAACTTTATATTATTGATGAACTTTTTGTTTATTACCACCATTTTTTAGCGCTACACCTCTTATCCGTCAATTCATCATATGCCCATGTTCTCTGCCTCCATGGCTAGGGCTAGATACGACCAGATCTTTCAGTACATGCATTTTAATGACAATGAACTCTGTCGTCCTCGGGGTGACCCTGAATACGATCGGCTTCCCTCGTAAACCACTTCAACCAACAGTTCGCAGCCTTGTTGGTGTTGAGCTCCCTCCTAAAAATGAATCCCTTCTTAATGTTTATTTGAATTGCCACTTGTTTTTTTCTCAATTCTTTACAAAATACACTTAGCTGACCAAGTGTTTTGTTACAAATACTGCTTATCTCTTAAACACTTCAGCCCCGGAAGATTTGACCCCCTTCCTGATCAGAGCACTTTTTACAATTTAGCACTGCGTCGCTTTAACTGACAATTGTGCGGTCATGCGACGCTGTACCCAAACTAAATTTGCGTCCTTTTTTCCCCACACATAGAGCTTTCTTTTGGTGGTATTTGATCACCTCTGCGGTTTTTATTTTTTGCGCTATAAACAAAAAAGAGTGACGATTTTGGAAAAAAACAACAAAATTTTTTAATTTTTGCTATAATAAATATCCCCAATTTTTTTTTAAACAAATTTCTTCATCAGTTTAGGCTGATATGTATTCTTCTACATATTTTTGGAAAAAAAAATCGTAATAAATATATATTGATTGGTTTGCGCAAAAGTTATAACATCTACAAACTATGGGAAAGATTTATGGCATTTTTATTATTATTTTTTTTTAAACTAGTAATGGTGGTGATCTGCGATTTTTAGCGGTACTGCGACATTGCAACGGACAGATCAGACACGTTTGACACATTTTTGAGACCACTGACATTTATACAGCGATCTGTGCTATAAATATGCACTGATTGCTGTATAAATGTCAGTGGCAGGGAAGGGGTTAACACTAGGGGGCGATCAAGGGGTTAAATGTGTGTTCCCTCAGTGTGTTCTACCTGTAGGGAGATAGGACTGACTAGGGGAGGAGACATATCATTGTTTCTACTTAGTAGGAACAAACAACATGTCTCCTCTTCCCTGACTGGCTCTAGTGCATGCGATCGCGCATGGCCGTCGGCGATCGCGACCGCCGGGCACACACATCGGGTACCCTTTTGGTGGCTCTTAAAGGAAACCCTGTGCCCGTATGGGGTTTAGCGCAGAGGTGCCATTCTGCCCCCGTAAAAAGACGTGAGCCGGTCGGGAAGCGGTTAAATAATTTTGATCCTTTTGTACATCTTTTTCAAAGTAGTCAAAATATACAGTATCATTGTTTATCATTCAATTTAATAAAGAGCTCAGTTTGTTTAGATTTGATTTTCATTCGCATCAACTTACAAGAAGTCTCATCTGTAGTCGACATCCATTCCTTCTTAAATTACTCTTTAATTTTAAAAGAGGGGAATTTTTTTATTCTGGGTCTTTGATTTTCTTTTCTTTAAATACATCTCACCATAATCTCTCTGTCTACCAATCAAAAGCTGTGACTGAGCAGTCAGCGCACTCTCAGAACAGAACCTCAAGCCACCATGGATAGCTAGGAGTTAAAGCCTAATTTCTTTATAGTACATCCCATGACATGGGGAATTTTCATCTTCCTTATGATAGGGTTATGCTGCCACCTTTATTTTTGATTGGAGTTGAAGGAACTCTGAGGATTCTGATCGCTCCGGCTTGGCCCAGGAGGACTTGGTACTCTGACATTGTGAACTTGTTGATGGATGACCCTTGGACCTTTTTGGACTGACCAACCTACTGTCGCCACAGTAGGGACTTTAAATGTGTCACCAAGAGAACATACACAGCTTCATTCAGAGTGGTGTCTGTATAACAGAGACAAAGATATACCTGTGCAAATCCCAATAGCTTGTACATGTATTTAAACTATCAGGTGCTAAAGGGGTGTGACTACCTATTAACACTAGGGATGGGCAACCGGTTTCGGCCCGAGCATAAGTTCGGGCCGAACTTTGGTTGTTCGGATGTTCTAGCGAACGCCGAACAATATGCGGTGCTTGGGGCAAATTAGAAAGCCGCCGGAACACCGTTAAAGTCTACGGGACATTAACATGAAAAATCAAAAGTGTTCATTTTAAAGGCTTATATGCAAGTTATTGTCATAAAAAGTGTTTGGGGACCCGGGTCCTGCCCCAGGGGACATGTATCAATGAAAATTATTTTTTTTAAACGGCCTTTTTTTTCGGGAGCAGTGATTTTAATAATGCTTAAAGTGAAACAATAAAAGTGAAATATTCCTTTAAATTTCGTACCTGGGGGGTGTCTTTAGTATACCTGTAAAGTGGTGCATTTTTCTTGTGTTTAGAACAGTCCCTGCACAAAATGACATTTCTAAAGGAAAAAAAGTAATTTAAAAGTAATAGCGGCTATAATGAATTGTCGGGTCTCGGCAATACAGATAAAAGTAATTGAAAAAATACAGCATGGGATCCCCCCAGTCCATTACCAGGCCCTTTGAGTCTGGTATGAATATTAAGGGGAACCCCGAATCAAAATTTTTAAAAAAATTGCGTAGGGGTCCCCTCAAAAATCCATACCAGACCCTTATCCGAGCACGCAACCTGGCAGGCCGCAGGAAAAGAGCAGGGGACAAGAGAGCGCCCTCCCTCCTGAACCGTACCAGACCACATGCCTTCAACATGGGGAGGGTGCTTTGGGGAACCCCCCTAAAGCGCCTTGTCCCATATTGATGGGGACAAGGGCCTCATCCCCACAACCCTTGCCCAGTGGTTGTGGGGGTCTGCGGACAGGGGGCTTATCGGAATCCGGAAGCCCCCTTTAACAAGGGGACCCTAAGATCCTGCCCCCCCCTGTTTGAAATGGTAACGGGTATATTGTTTCGATGAGAACAATAAAAAGAACAAATAGAGAGGGTGAATCCCCCTAATGGGGACACAGACAGCAATTACAACTAACAGATGTTCTAATCCCTCTCCAACTTAAAACTAAAGAATTCAAGTTTTAACATACAAGAGTTTTTTAACATTTTAGAACAAATTGAGTCTGTGATACTTTTTATTTGTACTAACATACAATTTTTCATGTTAAGCTTTCGGGGTATGTCTTCATCATGAGGGTCCAAGCAGTACTAATGCACAAAGTTTTAGCAGAGTGTTAATAAAACAATCTAAAAAAACACACAAACGTACAAAGCAAAGAAAATTACGTTTGGATAACTGGTGAGATAAGGCAGAGAGAAGGCTATGGAATTGGAGATGTGTTGAGAGTAAGAAAGTCACAGAGGTTAGAGTATCATAAAAATGTTAAATAGTGATTTAGTAGGCTGAGGTCCACATTTAGATCATTATTTTTGTGTCAAATAGAATTATCATTCCTTTCAGGGATCCGATGTTCATGTAGATAGGGGACATAAGTCATTATTAGATGACCTGATCTAGTTCACTTCTGACTCCAATGTTATTTATACCTTTATGTCTTTTTTTTTTAAACCTCTCTCGAAGACACATACTCTTCCTTATATTAAGTTTGCGGGAAAAGAGGCCTTGTTTTCAGAGAGATTTTCTTCTTTTCTTCATTGAGACTTATTTAACTTACTCTTGGGTTAAGACAATAGTTACAGTTATGGAATGGAATGCACCACATAATTGAAGTTCTATCTGTATTCTTTACGGATATGAAGTGAAATGATTTGTTGCTCTACTCACTGCATGTTACAATTCAACCGCTTAACACCTTCAGCCCCAGAAGATTAGGCTGCTGAATGACCGGGCCATTTTTTGTGATTCGGCACTGCGTCGCTTTAACTGACAATTGCGCGGTCGTGCGACGTTGTACCCAAACAAAATTTCTTTTGCTGTCTGTGCAGAAGATTTTACCTCACTTTCTGTCCCAATGACAATTGGATTTTGAAAATTTTGGGTTATTAGGGAAACAAGGATTGGTGATAAAGTGGACAAACAAGATATTAGTGGGGCACACCCTAAAAGATGCATTAAAGCATCAGTGGGGACACTTTTTCCCATTAACTCTTACAGGAGAGAATTTCCCTTCCATGGGGTAGATTTCCTCTCACTTCCTGTTGTCTCCCTACGTTTGTAAGTAGGAGTCGTTTGTAAGTCGGATGTTTGTAAGTAGGGGACCGCCTGTAATAAATATCCCCCAAAAATATATAAAAAACAAATTTTTTCCTCAGTTTAGGCCGATATGTATTCTTCTACATATTTTTGGTAAAAAAAAAAAAAATCGCAAAAAGCGTATATTGATTGGTTTGCGGAAAAGTTATAGCGTCTACAAAATAGGGGATAGTTTTATGGTATTTTTATTATTATTTTTTTTTTTATTAGTAATGGCGGAAATCTGCGATTTTTATCGTGACTGTGACATTATGGAGGACAGATCGGATACTTTTGACACTATTTTGGGACCATTGTCATTTACACAGCGATCAGTGCTATAAAAATGCACTGCTTACTGTGTAAATGACACTGGCAGGAAAGGGTTTAACCACTAGGGGGCGATGAAGGGGTTAAGTGTGTCCTAGGGAGTGATTCTTACTGTGGGGGGGCTGGGCTACAAGTGACATGACAGTGATCACTGCTCCCGATGACAGGGAGCAGTAGATCTCTGTCCTGTCACAAGGCAGAATGGGGAATGCCTTGTTTACATGGGCATCTCCCTGTTCTGCCTCTCCGTGAAACGATGCGGCGGACATCGAGTCCGCCAGACCCACGGGTGCGATCACAGGGCAAGCGGCGGGGGCATGCGCATGCTGTCATGGCGGTAAATACAAAAGGACGTACAGGTACGCCCATTCGCGCAGCCGTGCCTTTCTGCTGACGAAAATGTACATGTGGCGGTCGGCAAGCGGTTAAAGTGGTACATTTACGTTCACATGTAATGTCTATTAAAGGTTTTCTCATTGCTTAACTCTGCTTTTTTGCTCCATGATGTCTTATTCTACAGATTCCTTGTACTGACCTGAAGATCCATTCGCTGTATTTTGTTATACCTTTGTTTCTAATAAAACTTTTATTGAGAAAAAAAAAATATCATTCTTAGTTTTTCTTTCCTGAGTAGTTTTAAAGTTCCCTTAAAAAACCAAAACATTCATGCCTTGTATGGAAGAGAATTCTGACTTTGAATCTCAGAATTTTGACTTTGAATCTCAGAATTCTGACTTTTAATCTCAGAATTCTGACTTTTAATCTCAGAATTCTGTAGATTTTTTTTTTTTTTTTAAACTCACGATTCTGACTTTGAATCTCAGAATTCTGACTTTCAAAGTCAGAATTCTGACTTTGAATCTCAGAATTCTGACTTTCAAACTCAGAATTCTGACTTTCAAACTCTGTAAAATTCAGTAAAAAAAAAAAAATTTTTTTTTTTTTCAAACTCATAATTCTGTATTTTTTTAATGATTGCCCCAGGGTTCTTCCATAGCCTTGAATAGTGTGGTCTAGTTGTGAAAAATATTGTTCCACAGGTGTGCAGAAGTCATCTTCCTTATGCTCTTTAATGGTTTGTCTTTGCAAATTCATTTGTACTTGTAATTTCTGTCCTGTTTCACCAATGTAAGATCCTTGGCTACATTTTTTTGCATTGATGAGATACACAAATTGCTTATGTTCTTTAGTGTGTTTGTGTAAATTCATTGTTGTTTGCAAATTCTGTCCTGTTTCACCAACGTAAGATCCTTTTCTGCATTGTTCGCACTGGATGAGTGTCATGAATCTGCAGTAATGTTTCATGCTCTGACTATCTGCTTACCTCTCAGGTCTGTGTCTCAGCTTTAGAGAGCGTGTCCCCATACCTGGGCATTTAAGTATGAGCTCTCAGCATGGCTCCACCCCAGCCTCTCAACAGGAAAACGCTATTTAGTGGTAAAGTAAGAACCGCGCTGCAAACAGGTGCATTACAATGTGAATAAATCTCGAAGGGATCCACATAAATAATAAAAAAGGAAAAGGAAAAAACACTACACAAAATCCATGTGACAATAAAACAATAAGAAAAATCACATCAGTGAAATGAAGTCCAAATATGAATACAAATAATGTCCAATAAAGTGCGTGAAAAAATCCACCACCAGGTAAATTAAATACTTACCAACAGCAAGCTGTGAAACAGCTTGTAAATGAGCCAAGCGCACAAACGTATTGACGTCCTGATATGATCAACAGTATGGGGGGAGGATGACCAGGATAGCCAGGCAGACCAGGCAAACCAGGGTGGCTCCGTCCAAAGGATCGATATATAAGCGGCAGGCAGGACCCTCCTGTTCCTGTGCTAATGCAAAGATTATAGATTTCTCATCAGCAGAAAGTAATGGTCACCAGTGGGGACACAGACAGCAATAAAAACATGACAGAGGTTCTGACCCTTCCACATTCTCTCTTTCTGCTTGAATCTCAGGCAATCTTTCCTCTTTCACAAGTAGGTCAAGAGACCAATGCTGATCTTTCTTTCACCAATAGTGAATAATTCTTGTGTTTAAATTTGTCCTAAATGCTTGGCAATCAGCGAGGCAAAGTTGTCGGAAGTTATAATCCCATATTGTGCCGGTATTCCCATAGAGGTGGCTGCATGTATAGGTATGTGTGTATAGCTAGCTAGCGCTGTTCCTGGATATATAGGATCGTGGAGGAAACACTATTTAACCTCGTGCATTGCAAGCCAGCCTTGCCGAGCAAAATTGTGGTTAGGCTTGAGGTGTGGCGTCCTGCTGTAAGTTTATCTCTGACTTCCGTGTACCGAACTTGGCGTGTCCTTCTGACCATTCCTGTCTGCTAGGGACCTCAACCTTGGTGTGCCTACCTACCCATCCCTGTCTGCTAGTTGCCCCGACCTTGGCTTTTTCTCTTGACTATCCTGTGTTTAACCCAGTACTGCTGCTTCTGCTCTGTCCACCAGAGCCAGTGGGTGAGCATGAGCTGAGAGACCTCTGGGGGCCGCGACCTCGAGTCAGCTGCAGCCAAATCCTTCCTCACCATCAGAGGCTCTGGTGAAAACTTGCTGACTCCTAGATTCCGTGCCCTGGAGAACCTTACGCTCTAGCTTCCTGTTTGGCCTGTGTCGGTGTTCAAATGGAGCTGCTTTCCTGAACCACACAGAGCTCCATCCGCAGCAATCAGCCGAAGGGTCCACAACCTTACTGGTGCCCTCCTAACCCCAGCGGTGTGCATCTGTCACCTAGCCTCAGGTGACCTGACAATGAGGTACAAAACATTACTGTATGATCCTGTAATACTGAAGGTTCCTTTTGTATGTGTGAGACACGTTTCAATGGATTGGTTTGGCTGCACGGTTTGCAGTGTTTTTGTTGCAAGGCTTGGTCCTTTATTTGTGACTTCATAATAAGGATGAAGTTTCCTGCTGTTTAGTTTATGTCTGAGGTTGGGTGGTTGCCTAAAAGCCAGCATTGTGAGTTGTTGGAATATTTATTTCAGCATTTCATTCCCTGCTATAATGGGTTGCAAACCTTTGCTTATCTTTCAAATTACTTCTAATACTGAATTGTATGTGGCCACTGGAGGTACACAGTTATTATTTTGTTTTTATTTTTTTCTTCTTGTATTGTAGGAGATTTTCTCTTTTTCAGCGATGTGTATGCTTGTATTGATGGTTTTGTCCTTGTAACTTTTTTATGGAAGGAGTCTGCTAGTATTCTAAAATGTTTATTTCTGTCTTCTGGGTCAAAGTGGTATCTGATGGCCCGATTGGGGATGGAAGCTAGAACTCTGGAGATATTTGTATCTATCAGTGGCTTTCCTGTGTGTCAAGAAAGTTAACATTATGTGCTTGAATAGTCAATTTTTAGCTTGATTACATTTTTAAAATTTTCTTTAGCTTCTATCCTTATGATGAAAATTTCACCAATACAGCAATAGTATCTATAATGCCGCGTACACACGACCGGATTTTTATGGCATACTTGGTTTGGCGGATCGGAGTCCGTCAGACAATTCGATCGTATGTGGGCTCCAGCGGTCTTTTTTTCCCCAAAAGTTTGACGGACCTAGAAATGAAACATGTTTCAAATCTTTTCGACGGACTCGAGTTCGGTCGAAAAGACTGCTCGTCTGTATGCTAGTCCGACGGACAAAAACCGACGCTAGGGCAGCTATTGGCTACTGGCTATGAACTTCCTTGTTTTAGTCCGGTCGTATGTCATCACGTACGAATCCGTCGGACTTTGGTTGATCGTGTGTAGGCAAGTCCGTCCATTCTAAAAGTTCGTTGTAAAGTCCGTCGAAAAGTCCGCAGGACAAAGTCTGCCGTAAAGTCCGCTTGTGTGTACGCGGCATAAGGCTTTTGTTGTATGTTAAGGAAATTTTCCTCCAGTTTAGCCATAAATAAATTAGCATTTTAGGGTGAGATTTTATATCCCATAGCAGTACCTATACGCTGAAGGTAGATGTCATTATTGAAAGTGAAGTAGCTGTGTGTTAGAATGAATTCAATGAGCTGTGTAACATTCTCAGCTCTGTATGTGTGGTTTGGTGAGGATGATAAAAATCTATTACATGCAGCAATGCCATGCTTGTGAGGGATGTTACTGTAACAGAGCTATTACATACATAGTGCCTAGAAGTGTGTTTGGTGGTAACTGCTGTATATTGTTGTTCCTGATAAGAAAATCAGTTACATCTTCCAGGAAACTAGCAGTATTTGTGACTAATGGTTTTAACATTATATATACTGTGGCTCAGGATTTTCATAAAACAGGCACACTAATGGTGCAGTTGTGTGCTTGGTTTAAATTAGAGCCAGGATTAGAGTTCAGGGCTCCACCCTCCCAAGAGTCAGCGCGTGTTCAAGGGAGAAGAGAGGTGCTGGCCCAAAACCAGAGCACTTTTTGCGATTCGGCACTGCGTCGCTTTACCTGACAATTGCGCGGTCGTGCGTCATGGCTCCCAAACAAAATTAATGTCCTTTTTTCCCACAAATGTCTTTTGGTGGTATTTGATCACCTCTGCGTTTTTTATTGTTTGCGCTATAAACAAAAAAAAGCGACAATTTTGAAAATTACTTTTTACATTTTGCTAAAAACATTTTTTTTCCTCAGTTACGTGTTCTTCTACATCAAAAAAATCGCAATAAGCGCTTATTGATTGGTTTGCGCAAAAGTTATAGCGTTTACAAAATAGGGGATAGTTTTATGGCATTTTTATTAATAATTTTTTTTTTTAATATTAATGGCGGCGATCAGCGATTTTTATCGTGACTGCGACATTATGGCGGACAAATCAGACATTTTTGGGACCATTGTCATTTATACAGCTATCAGTGCTATACAAATGCACTGATTCCTGTGTAAATGACACTAGCAGTGAAGGGGTTAACCACTAGGTGGCAGTGTAGGAGTTAAGTGTGTAACTTCATTAGAGTCAAATCAGAGCCCGAACCTAAAATATGTATTCTGGGTTATATAAGCTAAGAACTAGGCGATAGGAGTACGGTAATAGCTGTTGCAAGGTGCTTGTATCAAGCAAGAAAATTAATTGCTCAATCTTGGCAATCAAGAACACCCCCGACCCCGGAAGACTGGGTCAGTACCATCAACTCTTTAGTGTGGAAAGAAAAAACATTCTTCACCAGGTCGGGTAACTATGACAAATTTATAAAGTTATGGAATCCATGGGTACTAGGGATGGTGGGCTCCTCGTCAGTGCTACACTAGTGTTCATTAGTAACTGCAGTCCAAATCAGGAGAGGCGACACAGAATAAATAGTCTCCAGTAGAAACATTTAGAGAGTGTAACGAGAAGAGTAGTAGATTAGGAACTAGGTGTGCAAAAGGTTCGGCTCCTCGAAGGGAGGGTGGCGGGGGGGGGGGGTATAAAATCCAGAAAAGGAGTATCCTTGCTAATTGTAATTGTAGTATGGTTTTATTGTAAATGGTATGTCTTTTTTTATATTTTGTACTGCTGCAAACAACTTAAATAAAAAGATTTAAATAAAAAAATAAAATAAAAAAAAGTGTGTCCTGGGGAGTGATTCTAACTGTGGGGGGGCGTGGCTACGTGTGGCACGTCACTGATCTCTGCTCCCAATCACAGGGAGCAGAGATCAGTGACACTGTCACTAGGCAGAACGGGGAAATGCTTGTTTACATTAGCATCTCCCCGTTCTTCCTCTCCGTGAGACGATCGCGGGTATCACATCGGGCACGCGGGACCCGAGACGCGACTCACGGAGCTTGCCGCAGGCGCGCACGCCCGCAGGCTGCCTGTTAAAGGGCAACGCACAGGTATGTTAATTTGCCTGTAAGTGCCATTCTGCCGCAGTATATCTGCGTGAGCGGTTAATCAACCTCCCAAGTTGTAACTCATATATATATATATATATATATATATATATATATATATATATATATATATATATATATACATATACATATATACACACACACACACACACAGTATATAAGCTATTTGGATTTGAGCACAAATGACTCTCCATTTCTATTGCATAGTTCAGGTCATTGACCGGACACGAGTCTGTAACTTTCCTCCAGCTGTGTCTGTCTGCCCCATATTGGCACGTCAAGTCTATTAATGTATGTTATACGCAATTATTTAGCATCTTGCAAAGCAGAGTGGGATGACAGAGCTTGTGTGCTTGTGACTTAATACCCCAAACACTCATACCTTTTGTTTGATGTGAGTGGTTTTCAAAATGCTGGTTTTAACATTGTAAATAAAATATATTATTTGCACTATTGGCTTTATACTTTTCCCTTTGGATGTATCTGAAGGAGCCTCTCTCTGGACTCCAGGGGAATATAGAAGGATGTACACAAAAGTAATTACAGAAGGTTTGTGCTAACCTATGTATATGTTATCAGTTCAGTACTGGAACAAACAACAAAAGATAGAAAAAAAACTATCAAGTAGCATGCAAATGTATCCATGAGCGTTCTAAAAAGAAAAAAAAAATCTAAATAAAATAGTGAATATAATAAGTGTACTTATTTTATGTTTAGGACATCAAAATGTTGAGTCAATTGTAGCAACCTCCGACACCTCTAAATGTGCAATAATGCATCAAACCTTTTAAAGAACAACTGCAGTCTGCTTGCATAATTTGTAATAAAAACATCTTTGCCATTCTGAATTATTTTATATATACTGTGATTCTGTGCTTGCCAAATATGCTGCAGAAATCACCCTCCACTGAGTCTGGCTGCAGCCATTTTAACTGTGGGCAGCTGAAGCTGCTGCCTGTTCACTTCCTGGATTTACACAGACACACAGAGGCACACCTCCAGCTCTGCAGCCCCTCAGCTCTCATTGGTCCTCTTATGACTCATCCCCCTCCCTTCCTGGCAAACTCTCACGATAGTGGGAGAGAGCTGTGCATGATGTCATAAGCCTAGGTTTTTTACCACACAATAAACAGGAAGTGGGCTGTATAAGGTATTTACTGGCAGAAAAAAATGTTTTACTACCCAAAGTTAAAACAACAAGGGCAGAAAATTTAATAGATGGAAAGATGAAAAAATGACTGAAGGTCTGCTTTAAGTTTGAGATGTTGCCAGCTGGGCCCTTGAGGACACCACTGTCAAAATGTACAATTTGACCTCCTGGTTTGAAACGTAGCTGGGGGAAGTAAGGCAACTCTTTATTAAAATGCTTTAGTTTATCAGATTTGGGGTTTCCTTCTTGATTTGAGGGTTCCTTCCTCCTTCTTGATCCAGGGCCATTAATTTAGAGCACTTCCTTAAATACAAAAGATTTTAGGCCTATTTTCAGACATAGATTTTCTTTTTCTTCCATCTTTGTCTATTGCCGGTTCAGAATTTATATTATTTATTGTTGGTTTGAGCCAGAATTGTACTTTGTTTTACGAATTACATGTTTACGAATTTAAAGAGTAACTCCACCTTTGTGGGAGAAAAAAACAATTCCCTCTGGGTGGATCAATGTACATTGCAGGGACGTGAACAAACGTTGTTGCAGATTCCCACCTGTTTCTGCTCTGAAGAAAAAGCTGTTTGTCTATGTCAATGTCCAGAGTGAATCTGAATGGGAGTGACTTTTTCATTATATGCTGGTGTTCCAATGAGGAAAATGGTATGTGGCACTGTAACATGGAAACCAAGGGATTTCCAATTAGCTGTGCCTAAATTTTTATTTCCAATTTTGGTTAAATAAAAAACAGAATTTTGTCTCAGGAACAGCAAGGAGAAGAACTAATGGAACCCTGGGACAAGGCATGCATTTATTGGTAATCTGGCCACATGTTTTATACTCAGTAAATTGTAGGGGGCTTTAAATTGAAACATTATTACCTAAAACTTTGCCTACAGGTTTATTCATAAAAAAACATGGAGGAAGAAAACCTTGGACAGGTTGCAATGAATAGTAATGTTTCCAATGTTCATTTAAACATGAAAACTTCCATTTGACTTTTATGCCGCGTACACACGACCGGACTTTCCGGCAGAAAAGGTCCAACGTAATCATTCCGTCTGACATTACGATCCTGTGTGGGCTTCATCGGACCTCTTCTTTCGAAAATTCTGACGGACCTAGAAATAGAACATGTTTCAAATCTTTCCGACAAACTCAAGTCCTATCGAGAAAAACCACTCGTCTGTATGTTAGTCCGACCGACCAAAAATGACGCAAGGGCAGCTATTGGCTACTGGCTATTGAACTTCCTTTTTCTAGACCCATCGTACGTCATCGCGTTCTAAACGGTCGCGATTAAACTTTGGTGTGATCGTCTTTTCTTGTAAAAAAAAAAAACTTTGGTGTAATCGTGTGTAGACAAGTCCTTTTCGGCGGAACTCCGTAAGAAAGACCGTCAGAGTCTACTCTGACGGAAAGTCCGCTCGTGTGTACGCGGCATTAATAGTTTTGGCTAAACTTATTCTTCTGACAATATATCATTGGGTGGTTTAAAATACTTTTTCTCGAATCCAGGTCTAAAAAGTCAACATGTTTGTCAGAACATTTTAAAGGCTAAAAGTTCATTAGGCTAAGCTTCCCTAAGTACCAATATACCTCTGTTGCAGAAAAGAAAAAGCTTTCCTTAAGTTTTAGGCCAGGCAGAAAATGCCTGCATAACTTCCTGCTCCATCATGATATTTGGGGCGGGAAAACTGTTGGTAAACTAGGGAAGGAGTTCAGCAGCTGATCTCAATAACACATACCCGGCACCTGCCCTCCCCCTGCAAGAAATTGCTCCCTCCCACCTCTGTAATTCCATGCAATCATTATCGATGAGCACTGTTCTCCCTCTATACACAGACATCAATTGTTTTGTACCTATTTCTTCCATAGATAGTTCATTTGGCAGAGTGTGCATGGGCTGAGTAATCACATAACATCCTATGTGGAGCAGAGCTGTAGTACTGAAAACAGGAGAAGTGTGTCCCTGAAAGTCTGAACAGCTCCCTATACAATCCGATTGTACAATATCCTTTGGCTCTACCATCAATTGTGTAGTGCAAGGGCCAGCTTGATTTGATACAGAGTGATGGATAGATAGGTGTGACCTTCTATTATATAATTTTGGCAAATCTAAGGAGACTGTACAGAGATTATACAATCAAAATGTATAGTGTACGGTAGGTGGCACTAAATGATGGACCGAATGACAGTCCTGCCCAGACCATGGCCACACCACTTAGCAGTCTGAGTGGACTCCTCTCCTCCCACTGCTGCAGCTGTTAAAAGTTTCAACATTGTAGAAGGCCTGAGGAATGGCAGGGAGGACTCCTCTTCTGTATGTACTCGCCTGACACATCTGTTGAGCTTACAGCAGGGAAGAGGGCGGGAGGTAGTGCAGGTCTACAGGAGGAGCGGAAGCTGCCCCCAACCTTTCATACGAACAAGCAGGTCACTCGTTTTTTAGCAAGGAGAGTTGAGCATCTCCTGCCCTCAGTGCAGACCTTCTGTGCCTCCCTCCCTCTTCCCTGCTGTAGGTTCAAAAGCTGTGGTGGTGACAGGCAAATACATACAGAAGAGGAGTCCACCCTGCCATTCTGCAATGATGTGTTAAAAGAGAAGTATGGGTTTCCTTTTTTTTGCTTACATCTATTCTATGTGAGCTGGTGATATCTAAAAATCTTTCCAGCCCTCTCAGAAGTGCCCCCATTCTGTTAAAATTGAGCTAAATACCTGTGTGAGGGGCTACAGACTTTCATACAGTGTAATACCGACAATGGTCTGGCTCTGGAGTCTGGATCCACCCACTTTCCTGTCATCTTTCTTGATTGATGTCCTCTCTCTGCTCATTTCCGAGACTTCACAGAGTGTAGCTGCTCCCCCCTCCCCCCTCCCTTCTCTCTCCTCCCTCCTCCCCCCTCCCCCTCCCTTCTCGCCCACAGCATGTTTCAATGGTCAGAAGAGTCGGCAGAGATAAGAGCACTTCATTCAGTGACTAAGGTAGGTTAAGTCACTGATAGTTCTGTGTATGCAGGGATTTTTTTCTCAGACAACAGGTGCAGGAACTCTCCCTTTCCGAGTCACCCCTTTTTTCTGCCCCTACCCACCTCCCAGTACCATCCCTTTTAGACAATATAGAACCAAGTATCATTTTGAGGTGCTAAGTAATTTGTATGGAATTTGGTAATGATATCAAGAAAAGCAGTAAAATAGATCCCCTGCAGCCAGCAACAATAGATAAGGAGGATTTAAGCTATTTTTTCGCAAATGCTGATTTTTGCTTGTATATAAGCAATGTCAGAATTGGCCTGGGTAGCAGGTGGTTAACATTAGATAGGCTGCCTCAAAAGCACATGATAAGGACCCCTGCATTTTAGGGCATCTCACAAGCTGCTCTGACGGTTGCGCAAGCACTAGGCTCACAAGAGTTCATATCCCTGATCCAGTGAATGATAAGTATGTAGTAGAACCAACATCCCTTCATTACCTTATCTACATTTCCCTCCCCCTACTTTAACACCTGTTCTCCCCAACCCTCTTCTTAGGCTTTCCACAAGCACTCTGCTCTTCCTTGCCCCCCTCCCCTTCAGCATTCCCCCCCCCCCCCCTACACCCTTCTCAGTCTTTCCACTCTGCTCTTCCTTGCCCACTGCACCCCACTTTCAGCATTCTCTCCCCCCTACTTGAACCCCTGCTCTCCCCAAACCTCTTCTCTATATTTCCACAAGCACTCTGCTCTTCCTTGTCCACTGCACCCCACTTTCAGCATTTTCTTATCTACCTGTGCTCTTGAGGTTCCTTCACCCCAATCCCCCACCCATTTTCAACATCCCCCTATACTGCACCCCTTTTTGTGGCTCTCCCACACACACAGATGTGCCTTGTCTCCCAAACCCCATTTCAGCATTCTTCAACCCATGGAGCTCTGTTCAGCAGTTGTGAGACTTTGCTTACCCTTTTTACCAGTCATTTCCCCCATCAGTTCCCATCTCCCCACCTTTTTTACCAGTCACTTCTTATCGCCCCACCCCAAGTTGCAGGTCCCCTTATGGTGCCAAGCAATGTCACCAGCCTCTATACTTGGGCTGGTAAGTCATTGTCTTCACCCAATTATTGAATCAAATCAAGCCAGTACTGGGATTTGAACTCACAGGAGCTCCCCCTTTCTGAGTCACCCCTTTTCTCTGCCCCTACCCACCTCCCAGTACCGTCCCTTTTAGACAATATAGAACCAGGTATTATTTTGAGGTGCTAAGTAATTTGTATGGAATTTGGTAATGATATCAAGAAAAGCAGTAAAATAGATCCCCTGCAGCCAGCAACAATAAAACCCCCTAACAACAATGGACCAACCACAACAAAATTTCCCCGCCAGCAACAATTGACTCCCAGCAGCATCAACAGATCTCCGCACAGCCAGCATTAATAGTCTGTCTGGCTGCCATCAACAATAGACCCCTCCCCCAACAGTAGATCTCTTTCAGCAACAACTGACCCCTCAGCAACATAAGACCCCCCCAGCAACAATAGGTCCCCCACCAGCAACAATAGACCTCCCCAGCAACAATAGACCCCCCTTGCAAAAATAGATCCCCAGCAGTGAGCATCAATACCCTGCAGCACACCACAGCACCCCTTGCCATTACATACAGTCAGTCCAAGAGGTGCCGGAACTGCGTTTCCCCACGTTCCTGCTGAAAAAAAGCCCTGTGTGTAAATGTCCTCTACATATTTCTATCTACCAGAGAGAAAACAATATATTTGTAAAGCGGAATACACATATGGCTGTGACAGCACACACTGGTATAGTAAAATTAAATAAAATCAGAGCTAACATTGTGAATGAATCCTTTTATTGACTATCTGGATTTTTATATGAGACAATGAAACCTTCCATTCACATCTACTTGTATTTTCATACTGAAGCCCAGAGCTCCTCAGACATGGACAGAGCTTTACTCCCCCATACATGGTGTATTACCTAGTACCCCTATAGCAAGAATGTTCCCTTCATTGTAAATAGAGTATTACAGGATCACATGCTGTACAGTGCCATCGCATGCCGTACAGTGCCATCACATCCTGTACAGAGCCATCACATGTTGTACAGTGCCATTACATGTTGTACAGTGCCATCACATGCCGTACAGTGCCATCACATGCCGTACAGAGACATCACATGCGGTGCAGTCATCTCATGCCGTACAGTGTCACCACATGCTGTACAGTGCCATCACATGCAGTGCAGTCATCACATGCCGTACAGTGCCATCACATGCCTTACAGAGCCACCACATGTCTTGCAGGGTCATCACATGCTGCACAGTGTCATCACATGCCGTACAGAGTCATCACATGCCGTACAGAGCCAACACATGCCGTACAGAGTCATCACATGCTGCACAGTGTCATCACATGCCGTACAGAGCCATCACATGCTGCACAGTGTCATCACATGCCGTACAGAGCCATCACATGCTGCACAGTGTCATCACATGCCGTACAGAGCCATCACATGCCGTACAGAGCAATCACATGCCGTACAGAGTCATCACATGCTGCACAGTGTCATCACATGTTGTACAGTGCCATTACATGTTGTACAGTGCCATCACATGCCGTACAGTGCCATCACATGCCGTACAGAGACATCACATGCGGTGCAGAGTCATCTCATGCCGTACAGTGTCACAACATGCTGTACAGTGCCATCACATGCGGTGCAGTCATCACATGCCGTACAGTGCCATCACATGCCATACAGTGCCATCACATGCCTTACAGAGCCACCACATGTCTTGCAGGGTCATCACATGCTGCACAGTGACATCACATGCCGTACAGAGTCATCACATGCCGTACAGAGTCATCACATGCCGTACAGTGCCATCACATGCCATACAGAGCCATCACATGCCCTACAGTGCCATAACATGCCGTGCAGAGTCATCACATGCCGTACAGAGCCATCACATGCCGTACAGAGCCATCACATGCCGTACAGAGTCATCACATGCTGCACAGTGTCATCACATGCCGTACAGAGCCATCACATGCTGCACAGTGTCATCACATGCCGTACAGAGCCATCACATGCTGTACAGAGCCATCATATGCCGTACAGAGTCATCACATGCTGCACAGTGTCATCACATGCCGTACAGAGTCATCACATGCCGTACAGAGTCATCACATGCTGCACAGTGTCATCACATGCCGTACAGAGTCATCACATGCCGTACAGAGCCATCACATGCTGCACAGTGTCATCACATGCCGTACAGAGTCATCACATGCCGTACAGAGTCATCACATGCTGCACAGTGTCATCACATGCCGTACAGAGTCATCACATGCCGTACAGAGTCATCACATGCTGCACAGTGTCATCACATGCCGTACAGAGTCATCACATGCCGTACAGAGCCATCACATGCTGCACAGTGTCATCACATGCCGTACAGAGTCATCACATGCCGTACAGAGTCATCACATGCTGCACAGTGTCATCACATGCCGTACAGAGTCATCACATGCCGTACAGAGTCATCACATGCCGTACAGAGTCATTCATTGCCGTACGGGGATGGGGATGATGGGACTGTATAGGAGTACAATGACAGTGGGATGATTTGTCTGTACAAGAAAGGAGACTCTGGGGACATATCGGGGTCACTTTCGATGTGGGGGAGTTGTCAGTCTTCTCTCCTATGTACTGTACACAGGTATGCTCTATACACATAGCACTGTGTACATTTCAGAGAACAGACACAGGTCGCTATGCTCCTCACCATGTCTCCTCTTCTGATATAACACAGTGCTATGTGTAGAGAGATTACCTGGACATGAGAAGTGACTCTCCCCCTCCCCCCCATCGGTTGGAGGAGACGCTGATACAGACTTTGAATGAGTGAGGAGAGGGGGGGGAGGGGATTCGGAGGACACAGGAACATCAAAGCCCAGGAGAGAGGTGGAGTCTCTCAGATAACAGCCAGGGAAAAGTGAGGACTTCACTGTTTGTATCACACTCTCTCTGCTTCCGGGTTTTAGCTGAGGACAAGTTGCCATGGAAACAGAGGCATGTGAAGAACGTGCTCATTCTAGATAGCAGCCTGGGTGTGTACCTCTCCACCAAACACACCCACAGAGGGAGGGAGTTGAGGAGGGGCTGGATTGTGGAGATGTTTCCACCCCCTGGAAACTTTTGAACGGAGAAAGAACCGTTAGAGGCTGATTCTGGGATCTTCAAAGGACTAGTCTGCAAAAACTAAAGGACTGGGGAAAGAAAGAAATGCAATGCAGGTATGAGGGTAGCATGTACTACCTATTTCTGCATTCCCATACTTCTCCTTTAAGGTATTACTGTGAAGGGGGAAAATTATGGGGGCTGTGATGCCAGAAGAGGGAGCTGTGATATGGGGGGCTGTGAGTAGGGAACTGTGATATGGGAAGGCTGTGAGAGGGAGAGCTGTGATATGGGGGGCTGTGATGTGAGAAGGGGAAACTGTGATTTGAGAGGGAAGCTGTGATGAGGGAATTGTGATATGGGGGGGCTGTGATGTGGGACAGAGGAGCTGTGATATGGGGGCTGTAATGTGAGGAGGGGTTGAAATCAATGGGCTTCCCTATGTGTCATGGCAAAAAAGCACCAAAAAACGTGTGCACCCACTAAGTTGTGTGAATGGGGCCTGAAAGTGAAATTGGTGTGTTTACATCCACCCCTTCCTGAGCTGGACCTGGATTACAAAAACAATGACAGCTGATCATCACCCTCCCATGTACTTATATAAAAGATGAAGTAGGAAAGTGGGTGGAAATAAAAAAGAGGTAGTATAACAAGGAGGGAGGTGTGGTCCAGAGTGGTAAAATAGGCCATATTTTGTCATGCATAAGGCAGGGCATGATGGGGTATGAAGTTTCCTGGAAGGTCACATGATGATACAGAAGTCAGGACTCAGAATGTTTTTTGTTTTTTTTTTAATTTTGAACTGAGAGGTGAAAATTCAAAGCTGATGAGGTAACAGAGATAAGCATGTTGGGATATCTTGGGCAGAAAGAACATTAGAAAAGGCTTCTATTCATTATGAAAAGTGAAAATCTGCCTGGAAAGGTTGACATAGCCTTTAAAACTTACAAATGTAAGTACAAGTTTATTCCACAATGCACTGCATAAAGCCAAAACTAGTTGCACAGTGCAGTAGATCTACACAAATCTGGACAAAATGAGAATCACGATTTCTTTGCTTTGAATAAAGATCACGATTCTCGGCGTAACATCATTTTTCACATTATCCACTTGCTGCCCGCCCGCCGTCAGATGACGGCGGGACGGTGCAGCTGTTATCCTGGGCCGCCGTCATATGACGGCGCAGCCTTCCAGGCAGCCCAGGGGGCGCGCGCACGCCGCATCGCTCTGGTCCCGGTGCGCGTGCCCGGCGGCCGCGATGTCCGCCGGGCACCCGCGATTTCCCGGTAACCGAGCAGGACCATGGATCTGTGTGTGTAAACACACAGATCTACGTCCTGTCAGATGGGAGGAGACCGATGGTGTGTTCCTTGTACAGAGGAACACCGATCGGTCTCCTCCCCTTGTGAATCCCCTCCCCACACAGTTAGAATCACTCCCTAGCAACACATTAACCCCTACAGCGCCCCCTCCTGGTTAACCCCTTCATTGCCAGTCACATTTATACAGTAATCAATGCATTTTTTTAGCACGGATCGCTGTATAAATGTGAATGGTCCCAAAAATGTGTCAAAATTGTCCGATGTGTCCGCCGCAATATCGCAGTCACAATAAAAATCGCAGATTGCCGCCATTACTAGTAAAAAAAAAATAATAATAAAAATGCTATAAATCTATCCCCTTATTTTGTAGACGTTATAACTTTTGCGCAAACCAATAAATATACGCTTATTGCGATATTTTTTACCAAAAATATGTAGAAGAATACGTATCGGCCTAAAATGAGGAAAAAATTTGTTTTTAAAAAAAAAAATTTGGATATTTATTATAGCAAAAAGTAAAAAATATTGTTTTTTTTTCAAACTTGTCACTCTTTTTTTGTTTATAGCACAAGAAATAAAAACCGCAGGGGTGATCAAATACCACCAAAAGAAAGCTCTATTAGTGGGGAAAAAATTATAAAAATTTCATTTGGGTACAGTGTAGTATGACCGCGCAATTGTTATTCAAAGTGCGACAACGCTGAAAGCTGAAAATTGGCTTGGGCAGGAAGGGGGTGAAAATGCCCTGTATGGAAGTAGTTATACAAAAAAATTGGGCTAACTTTACCTGTTTAGTTTTTTTTTTTTTTTATTAATTGAAGCGTATTTTTCCCCCAAAAATTGAATTAGAAAGACCGCTGTGCAAATACAGTGTGACATAAAATATTGCAATGACCCCCATTTTATTCTCTAGGGTCTTATACATATATATAATGTTTGGGGGTTTCAAGTAATTTTCTAGCAAAAAATACTGATTCTAACTTGTAAGCAACAAGTGTCAGAAAAAGGCCTAGTCTTTAAGTGGTTAAAGCGGGGGTCCACCCACACCACCAAAAAAAAAAAAATATTAAAAGCCAGCAGCTACAAATACTGCAGCTGCTGACTTTTAATACATGGCCACTTACCTGTCCCAGGGTCCAGCGATGTCGGCAGGCGACGCCGAGAACCCGCTCGGTTCTTGGCAGCTGCCCCTGCCATCCTAGGTGAGGGAATCAGGAAGTGAAGCGTTGCGGCTTCACTTCCCGGTTCCCTACTGCGCATGCGCGAGTCGCACTGCGCGTCCCAAGTGGTCCCCGCTCTCTCCTGGGAGCTGTGTGTTCCCAGGAGACAGCGCGGTGGGGACGGGAAGAGGCGTAGACTCCCATGGGAGTCTATGCCGGAAGTGGGTGCAAATACCTGTCTTAGACAGGTATCTGCACCCCCCTCCCCCCTGAAAGGTGCCAAATGTGACACCGGAAGGGGGGAGGGTTCCGAAAAGCGGAAGTTCCATTTTTGTGTGGAACTCTGCTTTAAACTGAGCTCATCCCTTTGATCTGTAAAGGAACAGAAAGATACAAAGTGTTTTGCTTTTAGGGCTGAGCAATGTTGTTGATAAACATTGCTGGCTGCTTTTTTTTTTGACAGCTGTGAGCAGGGAACTGCTCTGCACTTGTTACATGAATCGTGGAAATGCTTTATTAAGATCGTGTGGGGATTGAATCGAGATTGTGATTTTTTTAATGATTAATTGTGCAGCTCTGCAGTGAAGTGACCTAAAGCAGCAAACCAGAATTTATCTATTAGGCCAGTGGTCTCCAAACTGCGGCTTGGGGGCTAGATGCGGCCCTTTGCTTGCTTTTACCCAGGCCCTTGGGGTGCTATTTTATTCACTGACAACAATGAAGGGCACATTCCTTCCATTGACACAAATGCTGGGGCACAGTTCCTCAGAATGGCACCAACAATGAGGCCCAAGGACACCAATGATGGGGCACGATTCCTCCCAAAGGCACCAACAATGGGGCCCAATGACGGGGCACATTTCCTCCCACTGACACCAATGATGGGGGATTGCTTACTCTCCTTGACGCTGGGACGTTTTGTACTCCGGACGGTCGCAGTCCGGCCCCCCTAAAGCCTGAAGAACAGTAAACTGGCCCTTTGGTTAGAACGTTTGGAGACCCCTGTATTAGCCTATCAGAGAAACAGCAAAACTCAATCTGCTTAGTGAATTTATCGGGTTTGCGCTGAGATGCAATGTTTGATGTCTTAGAGCCCTTGCACACTGGGGCGGGGGGCGGCGTCGGCGGTAAAACGCCGCTATTATTAGCGGCGTTTTACCGCCGGTATGCGGCCGCTAGCGGGGCGGTTTTACCCCCCGCTAGCGGCCGAGAAGGGGTTAAATACCACCGCAAAGCGCCTCTGCAGAGGCGCATTGCCGGCGGTATAGCCGCGCCGTCCCATTGATTTCAATGGGCAGGAGCGGTAAAGGAGCGGTATACACACCGCTCCTTCACCGCTCCGAAGATGCTGCTGGCAGGACTTTTTTTACCGTCCTGCCAGCGCATCGCTCCAGTGTGCAAGCCCTCGGGGCTTTCACACTGGAATGAAAGCAGCGGCACTTTCGGGGCGGTTTGCAGGCGCTATTATTAGCGCAATAGCGCCTGCAAACCGCCCCAGTGTGCAAGGGCTCTAACAGTAACCTCTGATCACAGAAATAAATCGTGCTGCACTGACAAGTACTGCAAATCTAAAGACCATCTTTACGCCCATGTAAGGTATCATTAACCCTGTTTACTACTATAAACTGAAATGATGGTCAACTTTATGATACTGCAGTTTTCAAATAATCAGTGTTCTATGCACTATCAGCCTGTGTTATACACTTGTTGGTTTTTCCTTGTACCAGATGTTTGATAACACTATAAGCAATAGAAAAAGCATGCATTAAGGTTGCTCATAACACTGCAGCTCCTTCAGAAATTTACATAAGGTATATTACAAGAGATCCAAATTTACCTGATATATTTTAGCTTTGTAGGTAACAGCATGCACACAAAACAAAAACACTACTCCATTTGATACAGCACAGCTTAATCAGACTTTTTGACAACAAACATGCAAATTACCTGTTTTAAGGCAACATCCGACCGCGTGTACGCTCCATCAGACAAACTTTTTTGGTTTTCATTGGACAAATGTTGGCTGTGCGAACAGACAAACTTGGCAACAAAAGTCCTAGGTCTGCAAGTCCGATCGTGTGTACACAAAATCATCGGACTTTAGTCCAAAGTACAAACACGCATGCTCAGAACCAATGCAACAGATCAGACAACAATACAGAAGTTGACCAAAGGGTGGCGGTAAAGAGCTGAAAAACCACGTGATTTGGTGAAAGTTGGCTGAAAAAGTCCTGCTGTGTGTATGCAGAACAAGTTCACGGCCAACGCCCTTTGGACAGAAATTCTCTGAAAAGTTTGTTTAAAGTCCAATCGTGTGTATGAGGCTTTAGACTAATGCCTCGTACAAACAATCGGACTTTCCGCCAACAAAACCATGGAATTTTGTCTAAAGGGTGTTGGCTCAAACTTGTCTTGCATACACACGGTCACACAAATGTTGGCCAACAATTATGAACGTAGTGACATACTAGACGTACTATGTGGTTTTTCAGCTCTTTAGCGCCACCCTTTGGGCTCCTTCTGCTAATTTCATGTTAGTAGATGTTTGGCGAGTGTTGATTCGCGCTTTTCTTTTTGCGTTTTTCATTTAGTGCCTTTCAGTTCATGCTTTTCATTTTGTGCTTTTCAGTTCGTTTCATGTCTACCAGACATGTTGCGGAATCGGAGGAGATAACGTGTTATTTATTATTGGCCTTTGAGTTTTTGCTTTGACATTGTTTTTTTGGTTGAATAATGATTCGATTTGGTATATTTTCTATATTTTGTGGATGCATAGAATGCACTTTTTGGTTACGTTCTATTGGCAGATAGCATGTCTAATTTTATTTGTTTTATTTTTTTAATGCACATTAAAAAAATTGAGTAGAATAATACTTGGCTATGTGTTTTACTTCAAATGATAGTTTGGGAGTAGTCAGTTACATTTTAAAAAATACAATGTAAAACTGACACCAGCATAGTTGTATCTTTGTTCTTAAAAACTACGGGATAACGGTGTTGTGGTAACTTGCACAAATAATAAAAAAATATATATATTATTCTTCATATCACTAGAAAAAAAAAGCCTTTGAAAATTTGTTTGCAATAACTCCATCAGTATCACCAGCAAAGCAGCTTCATTATTATCCCATTAAAGAAGAAGAGAATTTGTGCGCTGCATTTGGAGATTTCATAATTTGCCACGTCACAAATGTTAATTCTCCATTATAAATGCTAGTTTACAAGACCGACCTCTTCTTCTTCCAAGCATGCGTGTTTGTACTTTGAACTTTTGTCCGACGTACTTGTGTACACACGATCGGAAAGTCCGACAACACACATTTGTTGGCGGAAAATTTGAAAACATGCTAGCCAACATTCGTCTGCGGAAAGTCCGACAACAATTGTCCGATGGAGCGTACACACGGTCGGATTGTCCGCCAACAGCCTGTCATCACACATTTCCCGTCGGAAAGTCCGATCGTGTGTACGGAGCTTAAGGCTACATGTACACTAGCCTACCCTGACCGAGGCCACAGGGTAATGCAAAATGCAGCAAGAACACAAAAAGCGTTTCCCACGACCGGCAGTCAAGAAGTTCCTATCCTGAATGCGATTCTTCTCCTCTTTACTTTTTGGTCTAAAAGTAATGCCCTATGTGTGGCGGAAAACTAACACTGCACATTACCCTGAACACACCATAAAAAAGGTGGTGGCAACATCATCATGTTATGGAGATACTTTTCTTCAGCAGGGACAGGGAACCTGATCAGAGTTGATGGGAAGATGGATGGAGCCAAATACAGGGCAATCTTAGGAGAAAACCTGTTAGAGTCTACAAAAGACTTGGGACTGGGGCGGAGGTTCACCTTCCAGCAGGACAACGACCCTAAACATACAACCAGAGCTACAATGGAATGGTTTAGATCAAAGCATATTCATGTGTTAGAATGGCCCAGTCAAAGTCCAGACCTAAATCCAATTGAGCATCTGTGGCAAGACTTGAAAATTGCTGTTCACAGACGCTCTCCACCCAATCTGGCAGAGCTTGAGCTATTTTGCAAAGAAGAATGGGCAAAAGTTTCACTGTCTAGATGTGCAAAGCTGCTGGAGACATCCCCAAAAAGACTTGTAGCTGTAATTTCAGTGAAAGGTGGTTTTACAAAGTATTGACTCAGGAGAACTGAATACAAATGCACACCACACTTTTCACATATTTGTAAAATACATTTTAAAACAATTTATCATTTTCCTTCCACTTCACAATTATGTGCCACTTTGTGTTGGTCTACCACATAAAATCCCAATAAAATACATTTACATTTTTTGGTTATAACATAGTTACATAGTAGGTGAGGTTGAAAAAAGACACAAGTCCATCAAGTCCAACCTATGTGTGTGATTATATGTCAGTATTACATTGTATATCCCTGTATGTTGTGGTCGTTCAGGTGCTTATCTAATCGTTTTTTGAAACTACTGATGCCCCCCGCTGAGACCACCACCTGTGGAAGGCAATTCTACATCCTTGATGCTCTTACAGTGAAGAATCCTCTTCGTAGTTTATGGTTAAACCTCTTTTCTTCTAATTTTAATGAGTAGCGACGTGCCTTGTTAAACTCCCTTCCGCAAAAGAGTTTTATCCCTATTGTGGAGTCACCAGTACATGACAAAATGTACCTTAGAGTGTAAGCTCCTTGAGGGTAGGGACTGATGTGAATGTACAATATATATGTAAAGCGCTGCGTAAATTGACAGGGCTATATAAGTACCTGAAATAAATAAATAAAATGTGGAAAATGTCAAGAGGTATGAATACTTTTTTCAAGGCACTGTAGGATTTTATGGAGTTGAGTTTAGGAGTTTTGGCAAAAAAACACCAAAGGCTCCTAATCTCAAGTTTAGGAGCTACCAGTGTACATAAAGCCTAGTTTGGCATCTTTTGCAGCTAAAACATATTGATGAATTAACCACGTGCCGAACAGTCGCAGTTTTACTGAGGCACTTTGGCTCGGCTGGGCAAATCGACGTTACCTTACGTTGCTTTTCCTTTTGGCCACTAGGGGTGTGCGTGCGCTGCCAGAGGCATGTGCGCCCGGAGCCGATGCCAGTGCCCGGGCTCCCGCGATTGCTCGTGACAGAGTGAGAACCGGGATCTGTGTGTGTAAACACACAGATCCTGGTTCTTTCAGGGGAGAGGAGACAGATCTTGTGTTCATACCAAGTATGAACACCGATCTCTCTCTCCTCCTAGACAGTCCCATCCCCCCACAGTTAGAAACACACATAGGGAACACAGTTAACCCCTTGATCGCCCCCCTAGTGTTAACCCCTTCTCTGCCAGTGACATTTACACAGTAATCAGTGCATTTTTATAGCAGTGATCACTGTATAATTGTCAATGGTTTCAAAATTGTGTCAAAAGTGTCCGAATTGTCCGCCATAATGTCGCAGTCCCGATAAAAATCGCAGATCGCCGCCATTACTAGTAAAAAGAAAAAAAATAATAAAAATGCCATAAATCTATTCCCTATTTTGTAGACGCTATAACTTTTGCATAAACCAATCAATATATGCTTATTTCGATTTTTTTTTTTTTTTTTTTTTTAACAAAAATATGTAGAAGAATACATATCGGCCTAAATTGAGGGAAAAAAATGTTTTTTCTGATAAAAAATGTGGGATATTTATTATAGCAAAAATGAAAAGATATTGTGTTTTTCAAAATTGTCGCTCTTCTTTTGTTTATAGCCCAAAAAATAAAAACCGCAAATACCACCAAAAAAAAGCTCTATTTGTGGGGAAAAAAAGGACGTCAATTTTGTTTGTGTAAAACGTCGCAGGACCGCGCAATTGTCAGTTAAAGCGACACAGTGCCGTACCGCAATAAATGGCCTGGTCAATGAGCAGCCAAATCTTCCGGGCCTGAAGTGGTTAAACAAGACCTCAGCTAATACTTTAGAGGAGCAAAGCTAGTATGTACAGTGGTACAAAATATAAAATATAACAAAAATGTTGCTTCTACTGCTGTGTATGAACATGGGGGATGGGAATATCTTTGCCCCGAAAAAGCTATTAAAAACTATGGAAATTGCTTGCAGTTAATCTGGAGGTCTGGCAGGTGACGGAGAAGCTAGGAGCATGTGAGTTTAGAGGCACTAGATTGCCTCCCTGTGGGGAAAACTTCATTTAAATGCTGCTTTCTAAATCCCCTCTTTACAACAATTTATTCTGCAGACAGGAGCCAGAATGAGATGAAGGGGGATTTAGCTGCTGAGCTATCTGCCCGATGTATCCAAAATAAAAATAAAAACATAGCAGATAATTCTAATTTCATATCTTAATTTACCCATATGAAAAGAGATATACAATTTGACATGATTTACTAATCTTCTCAAAGAAATGAATTATCCGATAACATTTGAAACCGTATGCTAAACATTCTCTCTAGAGAAACACCCTATTTGTAGTACTTAGCAGGATGAAGAGAGCCATGTTCAAAGTTTTGTCTTAAAAGAAATGAAACATATGGATAAGTACAAAAAAAAACCCAAAACAACAAAAGAGAGCTTTCCTGCTACACAGTAATTGCCATTCCAGCACACACAAGGCTCCATGCATGGTAGAGACTCATGATGATGCTAATGTTTGTGTTTCTAGTAAAGACAATCTTATGTCCAGGAAAGTATAGTGTGACCCAATATCCACATGCCGACCGGGCCATAGCAAAAAGACGGCTACAGCGCGGTCGGCTTATTCTGGGAGGGCGTCCACGGAGGTCCTCACAGATTCGCGCACCCACGAATATCTCCTCCGGACCCGGTGGGGTAAAGGGCCAATGACAGCGATTTACCACGTGAACGCTCCGTCCAATGACGGAGCGATCACTTTTCAACGAACCGGAGCTTGTCCGGTGCAGCTCCTCCCCTCTCCTCACACCAATCGGTACAGTGTGCGAGGAGAGGAGGGACCCGGGTGCAGCAGCGCTGTGGGCTGGATCTGGAGTGCCCACAGTGCTGATCTGTGCCCATCCATTCATCCATCCCTGGCTCATCCGTGCTCCATTCATCCCTGGCTCATCCGTGCTCCATCCATATGTGCTCCATCCATCCCTGGCTCATCCATGCTCCATCCATCCCTGGCTCATCCGCGCTCCATCAATACGTACTCTATCCATCCCTGGCTCATCCGTGCTCCATCCATCCCTGGCTCATCCGTGCTCCATCCATACGTGCTCCATTCATCCCTGGCTCATCCATGCTCCATCTATCCATGCTCCATCTATCCCTGGCTCATCCGTGCTTCATCCATCCCTGGCTCATCCATGCTCCATCCATCCCTGGCTCATCCATGCTCCATCCATCCCTGGTTCATCCGTGCTCCATCCATCCCTGGCTCATCCGTGCTCCATCCATCCGTACTCCATCCATCCCTGGCTCATCAATGCTTAATCCATGCTCCATCCATCCCTGGCTCATTCGCGCTCCATCCATCCCTGGTTCATCCATGCTCCATCCATCCATACTCCATCCATCCCTGGCTCATCCATGCTCCATCCATCCCTGGCTCATCTGTGCTCCATCCATCCATACTCCATCCATCCCTGGCTCATCCATGCTCACCCATTCTCCATCCATACCTGGCTCATCCATGCTCCATCTGCCCTCAATCCATGCTCCATCCATGCCTGGCTCACCCATGCTCCATCCATCTGTGCTCATCCATACTTCATCCATCCCTGGCTCATCCATGCTCACCCATGCTCATCCATGCTCCATCTGTGCTCACCCATGCTCCATCCATCTCTGACTCATCTGTGCTCATCCATGCTCCATCTGTGCTCACCCATACTCCATCTATCCCTGGCTCATCCATGCCCCATCCATCCCTGGCTCATCCGTGCTCCATCCATCCCTGGCTCATCCGTGCTCCATCCATCCCTGGCTCATCCGTGCTCGTCCATGCTCAATCCATGCTCATCCATGCTCCATCTGTGCTCACCCATGCTCCATCTATCCCTGGCTCATCCATGCTCCATCCGTGCTCATCCATGGCTCATTAATGCCTCATCTGTGCTCATCCATGCCGCAGCAGTGCTCATCATTGCCACATCCATGCCACATCAGTGCTCATCCGTGCCACATCAGTGCTCATCCGTGTCACATCACTTCTCATCCATGCCACATCGTGGCAACTACAGTGCCCATCAGTGTCTCACAAAAGTGTAATAAGTAGTCAAATTAGATTTGAAATGTATGTCCTGAGTGTGCTCCCTGCATGTTGGGCTTCTGTATGTGGCCAGGCTGTGGAAAAGTCTCACACATGTGGTATCGCCATACTCAGGAGGAGTAGCAGAATATATTTTGGGGTGTAATTTTTGCTATGTACATGCTATGTGTTAGAAATATCTTAGAAATGGACAACTTTCTGTAAAAAAAAAAAGCGTTTTCATTTTCTTGCCACGTTTTTCAAAAACTTGTGGAAAAAAATGACATGTTCAAAAGACTCATTATGCCTTATAGAAATACGTTGGGGTGTTTACTTTCCAAAATGGGGTCATTTTGTGGACGTTTCCATTGTCCTGGTGCTCCAGGGCCTTCAAAAGTGTAAGAGGTTGTCAGGAAATTATATGTGTAATTTATGTCCCTAGAACGCCTGATGGTGCTCCCTGGATGTTGGGCCTCTGTATGTGGCCAGGCTGTGTAACAGTCTCACACGTGTGGTATTGCCATACTCAGGAGGAGTAGTAGAATGTGTTTTGGGGTATAATTTGTGGTATGCATATGCTGTGTGAGAGAAATAACCTGTTAATATGATAATTCTGTGGAAAAAAAGAAAAAAAAATCTTCATGTTGCAAAGAATTGTGAGAAAAAAGTACAACTTCAAAAAACGCACAATGCCTCTTACTAAATACCTTGGAATGTCTACTTTCCAAAAAGGGGTCATTTGGGGGTATTTGTACTTTCCTGGCTTGTTAATGTCTCAAGAAATGAGATAGGCCACCAGTACATCAGGTGTGATCAGGTGAGATCAATTTTCAGTGATTGGCACCATAGCTTGTAGGTCAGGGCTCTCAAACTGGCGGCCCTCCAGCTGTTGCAAAACTACAAGTCCCATCATGCCTCTGCCTGTGGGAACAATGCTTGTAACTGTCAACCTTGCAATGCCTTATGAGACTTGTAGTTTTGCAACAGCTGGAGGGCCGCCAGTTTGAGACCCCTGTTGTAGACTCTATAACTTTCACACAGACCAAATAACATACACTGATTTACTGCACATTCAGCTTTTGTCGTACAAAAAATCAGCTGCCGAAAAGCACCATACTAACAATTCAAAAAAATCGACAGACCGTTTGTCGAATGAAATTTTACTTTCGATTTTCGTATCGTGTGTACGGGACTTAAGTTCACTAACTGCAGATTAGGAATTAACTATGCTTTCAAATAAAGGTACCAGCTAAAGAAGTGCTGTCAGGGCTCATGCACACTGGGCGTTTTTTGACGCTACTATTAGGGGAGTCAGGCATTTTTTTCCTGCCTCTAAACTCCCCTGAATGTTATCCTATGTGTTCATGCACGCATAGGCTTTTAGAAGCATTTTGTGACAGGAGAGTATAGTGAAAGAAAAATAAAACCACTGCCAGGGCATTCTGGAGCAGTGGCATTTTAGCAGAAAAAAAAAAGCTGACAGCAAATATACTCTCCTAAACTCCGCTAACTGCTGATAAGCATCGGTGCCCAGCTTTTTTTTTGTTTTGTTTCTTTTTCTAAGTGGATAGCATACCAGACCCTCTTCCAAGCATGCAGCCTGGCAGGCCAGGAAAGGGAGGAGACGAGCGAGCGCCACCCCCTCCCCCTCGAACAAATGTCCTCAACATGGGGGGGTACTTTGTTGTGGTAGTTGTGGGGGTCTGCATAGTACCTCTACTCATTCACTAAATAAAAGAGAAGTATAAATAAAGACAGGAGCCAGTTTTTTTTTTTTTCACAAATCCTTTATTTAAAAAAATATAAATAATATTAATATTTTTTGAAGTATAGTCAAACTGATGGCATCAACGCAGCCCGAATTCTGTTGACACAGGCTCTAAAGTACACAGATAATATGCCGAATTCAGAAAACAAAATAAAAGCCTCCTAAGTATGTGTATGCAAGCTAATACTTAATAATCAGTTCCAATGACTGATTGTTAGACTTTAGGTAAATAGACTTTTATACTTTATATGTTCAGCAAAGCAGATATGAAGGTGAAGAGCCAAATTTAACCGCTTCTGGACCGCCCACCGTACATATACTGCGGCAGGGCAGCCCAGCTGCACAAATCACATACCTGTACGTGATTTTTTTTGCATGTGGTATAGGGGGTGCGCGCACGCCGGCGGAGCTACGTTACTTCTGTGATTGGACACAGCGGGAGCAAATCAGTGGGTCCGGCGGCGGCGATGGCCACTATGACCTACTGATTGTTCACTGGAGACATGGACCTTGTAAACAAGGCACACCGCTGATCTCTCAGTGAGCAAAAGAGAGATCTTCTGTTTCAACTAAGCTAAAACACGATCTCTGTTTTTCTCCAGTGTAATGCCCCGTACACACGGTCGGACATTGATTGGACATTCCGACAACAAAATCCATGGATTTTTTCTGACGGATGTTGGCTCAAACTTGCCTTGCATACACACGGTCACACAAAGTTGTCGTAAAATCCGATCATTCTGAACGCGGTGGCGTAAAACACGTACGTCGGGACTATAAACGGGGCAGTAGCCAATAGCTTTCATCTCTTTATATATTCTGAGCATGCGTGGCACTTTGTGCGTTACGATTTGTGTACACACGATCGGAATTTCCGACAACGGATTTTGTTGTCAGAAAATTTTATAGCCTGCTCTCTAACTTTGTGTGTCGGAAAATCCGATGGAAAATGTGTGATGGAGCCCACACACGGTCGGAATTTCCGACAACAAGGTCCTATCACACATTTTCCGTCGGAAAATCCGACCGTGTGGTACGGGGCATAACATTCCCCCCCCCCTACGGTTACAAAACACCTCCCTAGGACACACTTGTCACTCCCTAGTGTTAACCCCTTTCCTGCCAGTGTCACTTATATAGGGATCAGCACATTTTTAAGCACTGATCACTGTACTGGTGTCACTGGTCCTAAAAAAGTGTCACTTAGGGTCGGATTTGTCTGCCACAATGTCGCAGTCCCACTCTAAATCGGCGACTGCCGCCATTACTAGTAGAAATTTTTTTAAAAATGCCATGTATCTAATCCATAGTTTATAGATGCGATAACTTTTGCGCAAACCAATCAAACGCTTATTGGGATTTTTTTTAACCAAAAAATATGTAGCAGAATACATATTGACTTAAACTGATGAAGAAATGTGACTTTTATCATTTTTTTTATTGGGAATGTCTTATATAAGAAAGTAAGGAATATTGTTTTTTATTAAAAATTGCTGCTTTTTTTTGTTCATAGTGCAAAAAATTAAAAACCGCAGTGGTGATCAAATACCACCAAAAGAAAGCTCTATTTGTGGGGAAAAAAAGGACATCGATTTAATTTTGGTACAGCGTGGCATGACTGCGCAATTGTCAGTTAAAGCAACGCAGCGCCGTATCGCCAAAAATGGCCTGGTCTGGAAGTGGGTGAAGGTGCCCGGTAGGCAAGTGGTTAAGGTATAACCAAAGCCCAAACTTTTTTGGGGGATTTTTGGATAGAGTGAAGAGGGATTACAACATCTGTCCAGTTTTTTTATTGCTGTCTGTGTCCCTGTTAGGGAAATTCACCCTTTCTATTTGTCATATCACTATGACAGTAAATTTCAAATGTTGGGTTGTCACCAGGGCAGAAATAGAGGGGAAATCTTCCAATGGGGATACTGGTTCTGATGACACCCAGGAATTCCCTAACTTTGGGGGGGATTTCCTCTCACTTCCTGTTTTGGCTGTGGGACAGGAAGTGAAGGTAAAAAGAGGTCAAAAAAGAAACTGACGGGGGTTATAACAATCTCTGACACTATCCAAAATAGAAAAAAAAGTTTTGCCTATAGTTCTATATTAAATGCTTCAATTTATATAGACATACCTCCCAACATTTTGAGATGGGAATGAGGGACACCTACTAGTAAATGTATGTAGGCATATGACACGCCCCCTGCCACATCCCCTTAAAGGAGAATTCACCAAAAAAAAAGTTAATTAAATCCACAAGGACTTTTTTTTTACCACTACTATTCCTTTATATTGGCTTTTTAAATGTACAAATGCAGCAATTTAGAAATCGGATGGAAGGTTTAGCACTGGGAAACACTTTTTGAAAGATAAAAAGTGCATTTTATATACAACTATATAGATCAGACCAAAATGAGGGACGAATGAGGGACAGAGGGACATTGCTCCAGATCAGGGACAGTCCCTTGAAATCAGGGACAGTTGGGAGCTATGATCCCATGGTACCTTGCTGCCTGTGAGCTTTGATTCCTGTACTACCTCTGGAGACTCCTCACCTCTGTAGTTCAGAAGACATGCTCTTTGAATTCCGGAACATAGCAGTGTTACATAATTCAAGTTTGTAAACGACAATATCATTCAGATTAATAGAAGCAGGGCTTTTTTTTCTCAAACAATAGGTGCTGGAACTCAACCACGACCCCCCAAAACCCCTCCACCCAACACACACCCTCCAAATCACATCAACTAGTGGGTGTGGTCAGTCAAATTTCACAAACAGTAGGAGGGTCCTAAAGGGGCATTAAATACCAAGATTGCATTACATACAGAGTGCAGAGTTTAGGGGGTTTGTGGTCAGCAGCCCCCCCCCCCCCCCCCCCAAAGGGTCTGAGCCAGAGGTGGTGGAACTGAGTTCCAACCAAGTTCCCCCTGAAAAAAAAGCCCTGAATAGAAGTAAAATGAGCACATGGTTTTAAACTTTGACCATTGATTAGAGTGAACGATGAACAAAAAATGAGTTACTGATGTATATTTCATCCTGGATTTCTTTATTTAAACCCTATACTGCATGTTACATCACTGGACTCGGACAAAATATGGCATGAATGAAACTTACAAAGAAAAGCTTTCGCTGGAACTAGTAGACCTTTCCTGACTGCTGACAAGTGCAAAATCAGAACATTAAAATACAAGTCAAGTTTTGGCTTATAGATAAGAATTAGATTTTTATGGGCCACAGACCTGGGCTGCAAGGAAAGCACATTTTAATGCAAAGCAATACAGTACTGCAAGTTCTTTTATTTAATAACTTATGTGCAGCAGAGTCTGGGTGAAGTTGATTGTGTATTGTTGTTGAGTGTTATTGCCACATTATACTGCCAAGAGATGTCTACACTACATCTGTCTCTGATGTCTTCTCGAGAGGAAGACTGGGAAACAGACACTATAGGCCTTTAAAAAGTTCTGATCTTCACATGACACTTCACTTAATCTATATACATTTACTAAACAGAATGGTACTTTACCATCATTATTCAGAATGTCTGCTGGCCTGAGCAGAAGAAGAAGAATCCAACGCTTAGGTCAGCTCCATTTGAAAATTTCTCTCTATAAAAGTATGTTGCTTTTTTGCAGATATTCAACCCATGCCTGAGAAATGAGTTGGCTTTTCAGATGATAAAGCTTGGCCCATCCTGCACATCTCTTCCACAAGAAAGAATTATTAATGTGCTGGAAATAGACAAAAGTGTTCAGAGTGAACAGTGAAGGAGTCGTGAATGTCAGGCAGCAGTACAAGTTGTGTGCTTGGGTTCTTTCCAGTAACATCAAATACTTTGTGTATTGTGGGAAAGTTTTTCAATATGATAAGATGCTGTCAATGTCCTGACGCTTTTCACATTCACCAACTATTACAATTTATTAGTAAAGTTGGGCGAGCTCCTTGGGCAACTCCCTGGCAAGTCATTCTTCCGACAGCTTAAATCGTTTGTTACCCTAAAAAGAAAAAAAAGTATCTCGTTTCTTGAACAACTTGACGACCGCTGCATGCCAATATACATCGGCACAATGGCAGCGGTGGGCAAATGGGCGTACCTGTACCAACGCTGTATCCTGGCCTAGGCCAACAAGGCCCAGGCCTAGGGCAGCACTTTGCAGGGGGGGCAGCACAGAAAGAGTCTGTTAGTGTAGCGCCAGTCTTATGGGGCGAACTGGGCTGAGAGGCAATGTAGTCTAGCGCCCCCATAAAGCGGCCGCACTGCTTCCGGTATGCGGGCGGCCGGCATTCAGCAACTAATTTAGACTGTCCTATCATCCTGGACCACACACCTTCCTGACTGTGCTATATGTTTTCTGCTGCACCATTGGCATGGTTATATCTTCTTAGTCCTCTCCATAAAATTATCAGAAATTTGTGCTTAAAGTAGAACTATAGTACTAGTAGTAACTAGTCCCCACTCTAAAAATTTTGGGCGGGTCTTAAACAGCAAGGGGTGTGGCCTTGACATGAAGGGGTGGATCATATTTAAATTAGAGGGTGCATGAGTTTAGTCAGGCCTAGGGCAGCACAAAACCTAAATACACTACTGACCTGTACGTCCCCTTTTAATCGGCGGGGCTAGCGGGTGCGCGCGTGCCGCGTACTGCGTGACCGTGCCCGCGGGATCTGCGGACTAGATGTCCGCCGGTGCCCCGGCGATCGTGTCACGGAGCCGCAGAACTGGGAGATGCCTATGTAAACAAGGCATTTCCCCATTCTGCCTAGTGACATGACAGAGATCTACTGCTCCCTGTCTTCAGGAGCAGTAATTGCTGTCCTGTGAGTGGAAGCCCATCCCCCCACACTTAGAATCACTCCCTAGGACACACTTAACCCCTTGATCACTCCCTGGTGTTTAACCCCTTCCCTGCCAGTGTCATTTGCACAGTAATCAGTGCATTTTTATAGCACTGATCGCTGTATAAATGACAATGGTCCCAAAATAGTGTCAAAAGTGTCCGATGTGTCCACCATAATGTCACAGTCACAATAAAAATCGCAGATCGCCGTCATTACTAATAAAAAAAAATGTATAAAAATGCTATAAATCTATCCCCTATTTTGTAGATGCTATAACTTTTGCACAAACCAATCAATATACGCTTATTGCGTTTTTGTTTTTTTTACCAAAAATATGTAGAATACATATCGGAAAAAAATTGTTTTTTTTATATATTTTTGGGGGATATTTATTATAGCAAAAAGTAAAAAATATTGCTTTTTTTTTTTCAAAATTGTCGCTCTTTTTTTGTTTATAGGGCAAAAAAATAAAAACCGCAGAGGTGATCAAATACCACCAAAAGAAAGCTCTATTTGTGGGAAAAAAAGGACGTCAATTTTTTTTTGGGTGCAACGTCGCACGACCGTGCAATTGTCAGTTAAAGCGACGCAGTGCCAAATCACAAAAAGTGCTCTGATCAGGAAGGGGGTAAAATCTTCGGGGGCTGAAGCGGTTAAAGCATGTTCGGCCCATTCTATCTCCTAAAATACCTGGCTGATCCTGACAGTTTCTGCCCTCCCCCCTGTAAACTGACTACAGTTTATCATGACTATTAAGCCCTGACACCGTGGTGCATTTACATGCCTCCGCCAGCCGCAGCTCTGCTGTCCTTCTCTGTCCTCCTCTCCCCCCTCCCTCCCTGCCTGTCAGCTAGTGTTACTGCCCGCCCCTCCCCTCCTACTGCTGAAAATTCTTTTAAATTTCCGCACAGTCCTCTCTGTTTAATAATGATAGGTGCCCCAGAGTGTGTGCTTTATAAATAAAATGCCGTTCCATACCGTATTACAGAGCGGCGCTCGCGTGACCGGCCACCTCTCTCCTCACCTTCCGACTGACGTCATCGGGGAATTCTCGGCCCTTGCCACTGTAGCTGTCAGATCGGGAGAGGGGAGAGGCAGCCGGCCTTGTGAGCGCAGAGAGGAATTCTGTAGTAAGGTATAGAACGGCATTTTATTTATAAAGCATGTACACAGGGGCAAAGCATGTACACATGGGAAAGGATTATGTGGAGACAACAGAGTGGCTTAATAACCACTTTAAGTTCACAATCTGGGTGCTTGACCAAACTTCAGGGCACAATTATAGAAAATGTATGGGGCTATTAAAAAAAACCATACATACGTACCTCCATGCTGCACCATCGGTCTGATGCTGCAGTTGTCCCCCACTGTCTATAAGCCTGAGATTTGAACAATCACATGACTGCTGATTGCTCAACTCTCGGAGCGCAGAGTGGTGGATGTCAGTCACCGCCCTCTGCTCTGCCCCTCCAGTGCTCACTGGACTTCCAGACTGGAGAGGGGGCAAGTGCAGCTGCCTTCAGATCTCAGCCATGTACTGAGAGCTGGAGCCAGCTAAGTGGTTCCCGACAATATGGTTGTGAACCTTTAGCCCACTGTCAGCTGATTCTGGGTCATAGGAGACAGGGCTGGTGCAAGTATTTTTGAAACCCTAGGGGAAACCTCATTTTCCGCCTCCCCCTTGGCACCGCCCCAGACTCCACCCCCTTTGCCCTGCCCATGTATACCCCACCTTTTTAATGACTGCTACCATTTTGCATGCAACACTTTACTAGACCAGCTAATTTTGGAAATTTTACAGTTTTCCCCCCAAACCAGCTTTTGGATCAAATAATACAGCCTCACCAGTGCCCATCAAATGCAGCTTATCAGTGCCCATCAAATGCAGCCTAACCAGTGCCCATCAAATGCAGCTTATTAGTGCCAATTAATGAAACCTCACCAATGCCCATCAATGCAGTCTCACCAGTGCCCATCAAATGCAGCTTATCAGTGCCCATCAAATGCAGCCTCACCATTGCCATCAATGCAGTCTCACCAGTGCCCATCAAATGCAGCTTATCAGTGCCCATCAAATGCAGCCTCACCAGTGCCCATCGAATTCAGCCTTACCGATGCCCATCAAATGCAGCTCATCAGTGCCCATTAAATGCAGCTTACCAGTGCCCATCAAATGCAACTTTGCAGTGCCCATCAATGCAGCCTATCAGTGCCCACCAATGCAGCCTTATCAGTACTTGCAGCCTATCAGTACCCATCAATGCAGCTTCACCGGGGGGGACCCTTACATCCAGGCCATGTGCTCGGTACGATGACATCACATATCAGTGTGATGGACAGTCACAGATCAGTCTATACATTAATATAATGTCAGTATATCACTCACCGGGGCTCTGCTCTGCGTCCGACGACCCTGCCAGTGCCAGGAACAAACCCTGCCTCTGTTTCTCCAGGCTCCAGCTGTCACCAAGCCCGGATCAACCACTACTGCCGCTGTACAGGACAGGCTGGGAGGGAGAGCGGCCTCTACAACACAGGGGCAGGATCTGTGGTCACTTGATTCGGTATAGGAATCACGCAGGGGCAATGGCAGAGCTGGCTGTACTGGGGCAACAATCACTAGAGACTCAGAGTGACACAGGTCAGTGATCATAGAGGCGTGCAGAGGATGTTTGCTTCTGTCCCGTCGGGACACATTCCTCCAGTGCTGCACTGCCACTACGCCTCTGACACTGTGTACGGTCAGAGCGATTGCCTGCTAAGTTACTTACATACTGCAGAGGAGAGTAGGAACACCAGCGGGCGGGCGCCCTAGGCGGCAGTGTGCCTTAGGCGGCTGCCTAGTCTGCCTAGTGGTAGCGCCGGCCCTGATAGGAGAGTAAAAAGTAAGTGCACCCCTGTGACCCACTAAAGAAGTAAGACCAAAAAAGCTTTGGCCATACTTCTCTTTTAAATATCCCGCACATAAAACAAAAGCCTTGTACAACTCATCCCCACATTTCTCTTTTACAAGCTTTAGATTCTGTTCAAGAATTGTCTCCTGCCATCTTGTCTGGTAATGGTAAAACATGCTCTGCCCACACAGAAACACTGAAATAAAGTTGTAAACCCTTCCATATACCCACTGAAGTGTCTGGCCTCAGGTGATAAGCAAAGATGAAATACATCCTCCTATATAAGTTGCACCTGTTTATCTGCAGCCCTCTCTCCTCTACAGCTTCCTAAAGTACACATTTTACAAAGCATTTCTCAGCTCTAGAAGGCAGGGGATGGGGATCTGACATCACGCACTGCACAGCATAGAGCAGGGAGCTGAGTGTAATCCAAGACCTGAGTGGAGGAAAAGGAAACACCCCCCCCCCCCCTCTACATAGTCTCATAAGGAAACATGCACAGCTGAGGCTGTCAATCACCTTCTGTGTGCTGGAGTAGGGGGTGGGGTCTTTCTCTGGGATTCTGTGGAGTGGGCATTAAAGTGTCACTAAACCCACAACAGTAAAATCAGTCTGAATATGCAATAAAGCATGCTTGTTATACTCACTCTGGAACCTAAGGGGTTAATCCTCTGCATTGTGTAAAAAGGCTGTGTGATCCTCCTCTTCTTCCACTGACTGCAAAACAGGTCCATATAAAACGGAGTTACTGGAGTCTGGCTGCACATGCTCAGTTCGGTGTGTATTGCTAGAGAGTTTTTTTTGGGAGAGTGCATGTGATCAGCACAGGGCCAATCAGCACTGTCCAGAAAGAGGGTCAGGGGTCCTGCAGGCTGATAGGAGATAATCGTGGGAAAATTAAAACTCCTCCTAAAAGCTTTAACCAGGCACTGATAGAAGTCACAAGACTGATAGATACTGCTGATGAGAAAAGGTATTTAGCAGTTTATATTTACTAAAATGATTGTATTTCCATGTTCTGTGTACTGTGGGAGAGCAGATATAATGAATGCAGGGTCCTGGGTTTAGTAGCACTAACTGTCAGAAGTGACTCATTAGGGGTGCTGAATTTAATCACAGCATTGAAGCATGTCCACAATTCGACATCAATGCCACGACCAGCATAATTTATTGTCGGGTGATGATGTCATTCGCGCGCCGTGCTGTGCCCTGTGTCTCTGAAAGGGGCCACGCCTCTCCAAACAGAGCCGAAAGGAGCCGAGGGCGTTAGCCGCGCCCTTTTTTCCCGCCTCCCGCTGACGTCATCCCCAGCCGCCCAGCGTCGCTGTGTTGCAGGCTGCTGCGGGAGACCTGAGCGAGCATCCCCAAGTCCCGATATACAGGGCTCGCTTGTCCTCCTCCCAGTCTCACACACTATCAGTGTCATCGGGTACTGAGTAAGGACATTAACCTCCCACGGAGCTCTTTCTTTCTGTTTAACAATGGCTATAGACTAACTGTCATTTACCCAAGAATATGGTAGCAATGGCAAGTAGGTGCAGAACTGTCAGCTTCATATTTCATCTAGCTTTGTGTTTCTCTATCAGCAACATATGTATCTCCATCAGCAAATAACCCAATAGTATATCTACCCAAAAGCAATACATTTACCTTTAGATGTATATATTTCCTCCCCTGTAGTGCATATGCTGTACTTCTAGGAGAAGATGTACTTTTTTTATTACTATAGTTTGATTTGTTAAAGTGATACTAAAGGGTATTATCATTTTTTATTTAAAATAAAAAAGGTATCATACTTGCCTGCTGACTCTCCTGTAGTATCTCTGCATTCTCTGACCCTCTCTTGTATCATGTCTGCAGTCTCTGACCCTCTCTTGTATCATGTCTGCAGTCTCTGACCCTCTCTTGCACCATGTCTGCATTCTCTGACCCTCTCATGCACCATGTCTGCAGTCTCTGACCCTCTCATGCACCATGTCTGCAGTCTCTGACCCTCTCATGCACCATGTCTGCGGTCTCTGACCCTCTCTTGTACCATGTCTGCATTCTCTGACCCTCTCATGCACCATGTCTGCAGTCTCTGACCCTCTCATGCACCATGTCTGCGGTCTCTGACCCTCTCTTGTACCATGTCTGCATTCTCTGACCCTCTCATGCACCATGTCTGCAGTCTCTGATCAAAATATTACAGCGCACACATGCAAAAAAGATATTTACCTGCAGGGCCATTTAAAACACCATACATTTTCAAAAAACATTATAAAAAAATATGGGGATTTGGTCACACCATATTGCTATATGGTGCTTAAGCCCACTTACTGCGCCAAAGTACCCCATGATTAGTGGGTCCTACACTATCCATAGACTGGGAGATCCTGCTTCTCTGAACCATGGGAGCCATACACTCCTCTATATGGGAGAACTAAAGGCACTGATGAGGGAGTGGGGTGCTTATGCCCAAGGGAATTTGGTCAGATAAGACAAGATATTTGGGGGGCACACCCTAAAAGATGTATTAAAGATGGTGCAGCCATAAGACCATACAACAGAACAAAATGTCTGCAGTCTCTGACCCTCTCTTGTATCATGTCTGTATTCTCTGACCATCACCTGTAGTAGGTCTGCATTCTCTGACCATTTCCTGTAGTATGTCTGCAGTCTTTGACCATCTCCTGTATCATGTCTACAGTCTCTGACCCACTCTTGCATCATATCTACAGTCTCTGACCATCTCCTGTATCATGTCTGCAGTCTTACCATCCCCTGTATCATGTCTGCAGTCTCTGACCATCTCCTGTATCATGTCTGCAGTCTCTGACCATCTCCTGTATCATATCTGCAGTCTCTGACCATCTCCTGTATCATGTCTGCAGTCTTTGACCATCTCCTGTATCATGTCTACAGTCTCTGACCCACTCTTGCATCATATCTACAGTCTCTGACCATCTCCTGTATCATGTCTGCAGTCTCTGACCATCTCCTGTATCATGTCTGCAGTTTCTAACCATCTCCCATTTCATGTCTGCAGTCTCTGACCATTTCCTGTAGTATTTTGGGGGCAGCCTTTAGCTCCTCTTTAAGTTGTTCTGCTGTGTTTAGACTTTTTAGACTCTTTTTTTTTTTTAAGAACAGATAAAATAAAAAAATGTAGTTCTTCTAACTGCTTGAATGTTTTGGATGAAAACCATGCTCAGTTATCGTGATGCATCGTGGAACTGAATCGAATCGTTCACATGATAATCGTAATTGAATCGTAAGACCAGTGAAAATGCGCACTGCTAATGCAAATAGCATAGGAAGCAGAGAGTCACCACGGTAGGTGCTTTGGATTGAGGCTACTACACACTATAGAGGGCAGGGTGGATTTGAAATCAAGTTGATTGTGTGTGTGCACAATCTTAAGCAGGTCTGTTCATTTTTTACTTCTATATTTTCTTGTTACACAGAGGTGGAGGGAGGCTGGAGCCCTCCTTTCATCCACTTTCAGGCCTCGGTTACACTTGCCCTCTGGGGAGCGATCCAGATTGCTTTTCAGAGGGCACTTCACAGGCAGTGAAAAGGCATTATATCACCACCTCATTGCCTGTTTTAACTCCTTAGGCGGGCCATTAACAGTTCAAATCTTGGCTGGTTCAGCAGGAACTGGCTGATATTGGAACCATACATGGGCAGGCTGAATGTGCCAAGTTGATCACATGATCAACTTGTGTACAAGCATCCTGTTAGATTTTACATGTGATTATCGCTAGTGGCTGGTATTGCTGCTAGCAATAATCACTGCCTTCTCCCAGCAGGGACAGCTTCCCCCGTCCCGGGGCATATAATGACTCAGCGGGAGGGATTCCCCTGTCAACCTGTGGTTGTAGGAAAGAAATTCGCTACCGTGTGTGGCCTACCTTAAACCCCGCACCAGTGCGCCATAACTGTGTGCATTGCATGTGTTTGCTGGGCACCCTTATTCAGTTGAATGGGTCACATACAGCATGAAGGACTGACACATGACAGCAGGGGATCGTGTTTGCCAAGCATCATGGCCTTGGCATATGTACTTCCTCTCTGCTGCCTTTGCAGCATAAGGGAAAAGGGTTGGGGGGTGATAAAAAAAAAAAAAAAACCAACTCAACCACACGTCTTTACCAGCCCCCCCAAACAGAGATGTAAAAGAGAGCATTTCTCTCATCCCCTCTCAGTGGGCAGCTAAGGATAAATTCCCTGTGGGGGGGGCACATTGGTGTTCAAAGTTTTTATTTTTTCCCCGCCCACAACTGGGTATTTCTCCTTTCGCTGACCAACGACATCAGACATTTTTACTCCGATAAATAAAGTCTCAATCAAGGTTTCTTTTGACTGAAATAGTTCATTTGGACCAAGCTGGTGCAGGCAAACTATTTCCTATACTAAGAGATGCACCTGCTGTCAGCGCTGTATAAAGTGTATGTAGTCTCATACAATATACAGCGCTGTGTTCCGCCAGCTCCATACAATATACAGCGCTGTGTTTCGGCAGCTCCATACAGTATACAGCGCTGTGTTCCGCCAGTTCCATTAAGTATACAGCGCTGTGAGTCGGCAGCTCCATATAGTATACAGCGCTGTGTTCCGCCAGTTCCATATAGTATACAGCGCTGTGAGTCGGCAGCTCCATACAGTATACAGAGCTGTGTTCCGGCAGCTCCATACAGTATACAGCACTGTGTTCCGGCAGCTCCTTATAGTATACAGTGCTGTGTTCTGGCAGCTCCATACAGTATACAGCGCTGTGTCCAGGCAGCTCCATACAGTATACAGCGCTGTGTTTCGGCAGCTCCATACAGTATACAGCACTGTGTTCCACCAGCTCCATATAGTATACAGCGCTGTGTTCTGGCAGCGCCTCACAGTATACAGTGCTGTGTTTCAGCAGCTCCATACAGTATACAGCACTGTGTTCCACCAGCTCCATATAGTATACAGCGCTGTGTTCTGGCAGCGCCATACAGTATACAGCACTGTGTTCCGGCAGCTCCATACAGTATACAGCGCTGTGTTTCGGCAGCTCCATACAGTATACAGCGCTGTGTTCTGCCAGCTCCATAAAGTATACAGCGCTGTCTTTTGGCAGCTCCATACAGTATACAGAGCTGTGTGCTGCCAGCTCCGTATAGTATACAGTGATGTGTAATGGCAGCGCCATACAGTATACAGCACTGTGTTCCGGCAGCTCCATACTGTATACAGCGCTGTGTTCCGGCTGCTCCATACAGTATGCAGCGCTGTGTTCCGGCAGCTCCATACAGTATACAGCGCTGTGTTCCGGCTGCTCCATACAGTATACAGCGCTGTGTTCCGGCTGCTCCATACAGTATACAGCGCTGTGTTCCGGCAGCTCCATACAGTATACAGCACTGTGTTCAGGCAGCGCCATACAGTATACAGTGCTGTGTTCCGGTAGTGCCATACAGTATAAATCGTTGTGTTCTGGCAGCGCCATACAATATACAAAACTGTGTTCCAGCAGCGCCATACAGTTTACAGCACTGTGTTCCGGCAGCTCCATACAGTATACAGCGCTGTGTTCATGCAGCTCCATACAGTATACAGCGTTGTGCTCCGGCAGCGCTATACAGTATACAGCACTGTGTTACGGCAGCGCCATACAGTATACATCGCTGTCACTTCATCCACCCACTTCTAATGATGGGCATACATGCACCATTTTTTTTAACTGTGGGGGTGAAATCACCTCTGACAGTGCTGGAGTCACGGCTTTATGTATCGTGGGAGCAAAGGCTGTTGCTGTCAAGATAAATAAACCCGTGCTGCAGCTGAATGGCGTACCTGCTAAGCAAATGATGGTTAACAATAAAACAAAGTAACATTAAAGTATAACAGTAAGACCTACCATACCTGCAAGGCAAATACAATAAAACATATTAAAAATAAAACATTTTTTAACGCAATCTGTGCCTAAAAAATGTATGCCGAAGCATGGGGGCAATCCACCCCTAATGTTAGGAGCAAATCGCTCCTCCACCCCTGCCCCCATGCTTCGGCATATATGCTCTTTTTTTTAACTGTGTACCTGCAAAGCAAATACAATAAAACATTACAGTTCTAAAATACAGTAACAAAAGAGAGAGAACAATAGAGTAGACAATAAAGAGCAAACATAAGAGAGAGAACAATAGAGAGAAGAAAAATAAAACCACAACTATTTTTGGCTTTTTTATTTTTATTTTTTTGTGTTTTTGTCTTTTTTTGTTTATTTTTATTTATTTTTACACTTTTTTATCAACTGTATACTGTAAACGTTCCAGATTAGGGTCTCTCAAAATGTGATGGCCATCTCATCTTTCGATACCCTGTGTTAGTATGCCTAGGACTCTGCATTACTGTACCCTACGCTAATATTCCACTAGTGTGTGGTAGCGTTTGAAACAGTCACCAATTCAAAGAACAGGTTGGTCAGGACAGGAGGGACGCCTATATCCGTGTTTTCCGTGTTGTCACGCCTATATCCGTGTTTTCTGAAGACACAACATCTTCTTTGGGGGTTTCTTTGGGTAGGGGTACCAAAGAGGACATGCGGAAAATGCCACTCATGCAGCCGGCTCACTGCATTTGGATTGGGAAGTTGGGCCACAGCACCGTCTGGAAACAGAAGGGCTGTGATCTCTTCTTGGAATTTAAGGAAAGATCCAGTTCGTCCTGAAGCTTTGTATAGTACAGGGGTGCCCAACCTTTTGAGGAGCGAGGGCCACTTTATCGACTTGGTAAACGGTCGCGGGCCACAATGAGTGTAAAGGGGGGATGGCAGGTCTGTGTCCACTCTGCATATTTAGGGCAGACACGGATGCAACCCGCTCTACCCTAAGGGCCCTCCAATCCGCCCAGACAGAAGGGGACAGATCCCCTTCTGTTTTTTTTTTTTAAGGAGATCAGATTGCAGATAGGCGGGTGTAAATGGACACAAGTCTGTTTACATCTTCCGCTATATAGAGGTGAATGGAAAGTCCATTTGAGTCCACCTGAAAAACAGACAGGCGGACCCGATCGGACCGATCATGTGAAAGGTGCCTAAGGCTGCTTTCACACTGATGCACAGCGGTTTACCTGCTCCTCAACTGACCTCAATCTTCACTTCTTCCGCAGGATTCCTGCAGCTGGCTGGTACTGCCGGTGGGTACTGCTGACGGGTGCTGGTACTGCTGGCTAGTACTGCTGGCGGGTACTGCTGGCTGGTACAGCTGACTGGTACTGCTGGCTAGTACTGATGGTGGGTACTGGTACTGCTGGCGGGTACTGGTACTGCTGTCTGGTACTGACACTGGTGACTTGTACTGGTACTGCTGGCGGTTACTGCTGGCTGGTACTGGTACTGCTGGTTTATACTGCTGGCTGGTACTGATGACTGGTATGGATGGTGGGTACTGGTACTGTTGGCGGGTACTGCTGGCTGGTACTGGTACTGCTGGTTTATACTGCTTGCTGGTACTGATGACTGGTAAGGATGGTGGGTACTGGTGCTGCTGGCTGGTCCTTCTGGCTGGTACTGTTGGTTTATACTGCTGGCTGGTACTGATGTCTGATATGGATGGTGGGTACTGGTACTGCTGTCGCGGACTTCTGGCGGGTACTGATGACTGGTACTACCGGCTGGTACTGGTACTGTTGGTACTGGTACTGCTGGTTGGTACTGGTACTGTTGGTTGGTACTGGTACTGCTGGCTGGTACTGGTACTGCTGGTTGGTTGGTACTGCTGGCTGGCACTGATACTGGTGGCTGGTACTGATACTGGTGGCTGGTACTGGTGGCTGCTGTTCCAGATCGTGGGTTCCTGTGTCCCGACCCGCCATCCCCAAGCATAATTGTGACAGAAGCATACCGCTGCAGTAGAGAGCAGAGCCGATGCTTCCTGTCACATGCGGAGTACATTTGGTATCACTCCGCCTGTGAAGGAGCCGGCGCTTTACAGAAAGCATCGGCTCTGCTTCCTCTAGCGGCGGCTCCGTTTTTCGCACTAATGCTCGGAGATGGCGGGTCGGGCACCCGCGATCTGGGCTTGCCGACCCGCCATCTCAGAGCAAGACATGGCGGGCCACATCGGAGGGCGCCGCGGGCCACCCCTGGTATAGCACATAAGCACCCCAGTTGGGCACCCCTGGTATAGCACATAAGCATTCAGCAGAGCCAATTGAAATAAGTATACAGACACTTTTTTGTACCAGCGTCTGGCCTTACGGGCAATTAGGTACAGCGCCAACAACTGGTCGTTGAGGTCCAACCCCCTATATTAAGGTTATAATCGCGGACACAGAGGGGTTTCTCCACAACACCAGTCACCGTAGGACCGTCGTGTCTGCGTGAAGGGAGGACAGAACGAAAACATTCTTATTATCCCTCCACTTCACAGCGAGCAAATTATTACACTTCAAGCAGGCTCTCTCCCCCAGCTTAAGACGGGAATCTGCAAGCCGCTGGGGTAAGCCCTGGCAATTAGATCGCACGGTGCCACATGCGCCAATTCTATGATCAAACAAGTGACTAAAAAGTGGCACGCTCGTGTAATAATTGTCCACATACAAATGGTACCTCTTTCCGAATAAGGGTGACACCAAGTCCCACACAATCTTACCAGCGCTCCCTATATAGTCTGGGCAGTTCTCCGGCTCTACGTAACTATTTCTTCCCTCGTAAACCATGAAACTATATGTATAGCCTGTGGCCCTGTCACAGAGCTTATACATCTTGACCCCGTATCTGGCATGCTTGCTGGGAAGGTACTGATTGAATGACAAGCGGCCAGTAAACTTAATCAGAGACTCATCAATGCAGACAACTTGATGGGGAGTAAACAAGGCTGCAAACTGTTGGTTGAAGTGGTTTACGAGGGGCCGAATTTTGTAGAGCCGATCAAATCCAGGGTCACCCTGAGGACAACAGAGTTCATTATCATTGAAGTGCATGAACCGCAAGATCTGCTTGTATCGTGCCCTGGTCATGGAGGCAGAGAACAAGGGCATATGGTAAATTGGGTCAGTGGACCAATATGACAGCAACTCACTCTTTTTAGTTATGTCCATGAGGAGGGAAAGGCCCAGAAAGGACTTAAATTCGGAAACCGTAATAGGTTTCCAATCTCCGGCAAGGGTCAGCTGGGGATTAGCGGCGATGAATTGACCAGCATATAAATTACTTTGGTCCACAATAGATCTATAGAGATCTTCCATGAAAAACAGCGAATAAAAAAATCAAGTGACGTAAAAATCAACTGTTTCCACCTGAATTCTGGGTTGGCCAGTGAATGGGGGAAATACTGGTGCTGCAGAAGTGGTGGGCTCACAATTAGGATTGGTGAATGCAGCAGGAAGGGCACTATGGGCTCGATGGGCGTGTCTTTGTCTTCTTGGTGGCTGCGGGATTCTACTCATGCTAGCTACCTCACCAGCTTGAATTGCACTTATGGGACTTGCCACGTCACCACGTGATACTGCAGTGCTGGATGTACGACCAGGATGTATTAGGCCGCTGGTGCTTGCCAGTTCACCAGAAGGGTGAGCGGCACTAGTACTGGCTCTCTGCTCCATACGAGAGCCCTGCGCTTCTTGCACCTCAACGTCAACGCAGAAGAACGGGGTCGGGTACGCCTGACCTTGGCAGGGACCACTATTCCGTTGTCAGAGCTACCTGTCAGGGTGCCGCTGCTGTCTACAGGTTCGTATTCTGAGCCTGAATCTGACAGATGAGTGACTTCCTCTTCACTATCTGTCATGCTCAGAAACGTGTAGGCCTCTTCACTAGTGTAACTTCGATTTGCGATTTTGGGCTCTAAATTTAGGGGTACACTAGTGAGACTCACAGTTAAAAAAGCTCCTGACTGTTGGCGACTGTATCAAAACGCTACCAAAAAAGCTGTTAGTGTTCGCAGGGATCAGGCCTGGCTCTGTGAACGCTGCAGTTATGTGTGTTGTGTTTTGTAAGTGACAGTGATCGATTGATGCTGCACTTGGGTGGGCTGGGCTGGGCAGAGGGGCTAAACACAGGTGCTAGCAGGTATCTGGGCTGATCCAGTTAATGCTGCTTTTTTGGGAACCCTAAACTGCTGGGGACGCTAGTATAGATCCGACCAGATCAGATATTGATCCGTTCAGACACTATACTACTAAGGGAGGTGTATGGTGTGTGCGTGGGTGTTAGCACTACTGGCACTAATCTGACGCTGCCTGGGGCGACGCAGACCCTGACTGATGCTAAAAACCTGCCGGGTGATCAGGGGGTTAAACCTTTATTGGGTAATATGGTACCCTGACGCTATAAAAAAAATTATCTAACTAACCAGCGTCACCCGTGACACTAATACAGTGATCACTGGTGACGGGGTGATCAAGGGGTTAAACCTTTATTAGGGAGGGCTAGGGGGGGTCCCTAGACTATCACTAAGTACCCTAATGCTGATTAGTGTCACTAATGACACTAGTACAGTGATCAAAAAAAAATATGAACACTGCACTGGGTGACACAGTGACAGGGAGTGAACGGTTAACTGGGGGGGCGATCGGAGGGTGAAATATGTGCCTATGTGTACTGATGTTAGTGTAGTGTTGGTGCAACTCATGGTTAGATCTTATCTCTCTTCTCTCTGGAACGAAAAGGATTCCACGAGGAGAGATTATATCACTTCCCCTGTCTGTGTTTACAGTTACACAGGCAGGGGAGGATTTCATTTGTCAGGACCGATCAGCAGGTCCAGGCCATAAATCATTGGCCTGGGCCTGGAGACCGATCGGTTCTACAACTAATCAGATCGTCATGGCCGCATAGAGGGCGAGAGCGCCCGACATAACATAATGTCGATTTGCCCACTGCGGTGACTGGTCAGGAAGTGGTTAAGTAGCTGAGTCCACATACAGTTCATACAGCGCTGACAGCAGGCGCATCTGTTAGTGAAAAAAATTGTTTGTTTGGGTTCAAATGGTCCAAATAAACTATTGTGTATTGGCTTTAATGCTGGCAATGTTCTCCTCCTGCACTCTATACATTGGGTACATTTACTAAAATTGGAGCAGACATGACTGTTGTATAACAGATGCAAATCTACCACCACTTATATACCCCAACCTCTTAACCTTACCTTATTAATTGAGACCACACCAAGGTTGGAGTAACCAAGGCCGTAGCAGCCTAATTTATTTAAACAAATATATATATTCAAATTAACATAAACATCAAAACATCTGTTAATCAACCCATCAATCTCCTAGCGTTGGTCTTTGCAGGAACTTCATAACCATCTGTGGAAAAACAATACTGCACTGCGGTACCTCTCCAAGTGTATTAATAGGCCTCAAGCCAACAGGCTGGCTCAGAGACAACCACTGACCGCAGTGCCCCCATTACCACTTTCCAGCTAACCTCCGTTAGCTGGAAACCACCATCAGGACCCATACCAACGATAGTTCCTGAACTCTTCCTTCTGAAATATCTTCCTTCCCCTGCAAAGAACCTGTCCTAAAAGAAAAGCATGAAAAATAAAACAGCCAAAACAATGAAGCCAAAGGGAGGGTGGGCGGGAACTTTTCCCAAAACTGTGATGACTCATAGGGAGGGGCCTCCCTTTTATCTGGAAGAAGTTCAAGATGACGGTCAATCTCCCTCAGTCTGGGGCTCCATGCAAGATCTCACCTCGTGGAGCATCAATGATCATGAGGAAGATGAGGGATCAGCCCAGAACTACACAGCAGGACCTGGTCAATGACCTGAAGAGAGCTGGGACCACAGTCTCAAAGAAAACCATTAGTAACACACTATGCTGATTAAAATCCTGCAGCACACGCAAGGTCCCCCTGCTCAAGCCAGCACATGTCCAGGCCCGTCTGAAGTTTGCCAATAGCCATCTGGATGATCCAGAGGAGGAATGGAAGAAGGTCATGTGGTCCGATGAGACAAAAATAGAGCTTTTTGGTCTAAACTCCACTCGCCGTGTTTGGAGGAAGAAGGATGAGTACAACCCCAAGAACACCATCCCAACCATGAAGCATGGAGGTGGAAACATCATTCTTTGGGGCTGCTTTTCTGCAAAGGGGACAGGACGACTGCACCGTATTGAGGGGAGGATGGATGGTGCCATGTATCGCGAGATTTTGGCCAACAACCTCCTTCCCTCAGTAAAAGCATTGAAAATGGGTCGTGGCTGGGTCTTCCAGCATGACAACGACCCAAAACACACAGCCAGGGCAACTAAGGAGTGGCTCCGTAAGAAGCATCTCAGAGTCCTGGAGTGGCCTAGCCAGTCTCCAGACCTGAACCCAATAGAAAATCTTTGGAGGGAGCTGAAAGTCCATATTGCCCAGCGACAGCCCCAAAACCTGAAGGATCTGGAGAAAGTGGTCTATACAGAGGAATGGGACAAAATCCCTGCTTGCAGTGCAAACCTGGTCAAGAACTACAGGAAACGTATGATCTCTGTAATTGCAAACAAAGGTTTCTGTACCAAATATTAAGTTCTGCTTTTCTGATTTATCAAACACTTATGTCATGCAATAAAATGCTAATTAATTACTTAACCTCTCTGGCGGTTTTCCCGAGTGTGGCTCGGGGTTACATTTCAGCACCATTAGCGGTAACCCCGAGCCACACTCGGGATTGCATTGCAGGATCCTGGTGCGGCGTTACTTACCTTGTCCCCGGGATCCTGCGATGTCCCCCGAACTGTCCGAGGGCTCTGTCCTCCTCCGAAGCCTCTCCGTGCCAGGCTCCGTTCCCTGCGAGCGTCGCGACGCATGGGGGCGGAGCCTGGCGGCAAATTCAAAAAATGTAAAAATCATAACACATACAGTACTGTAATCTTACAGATTACAGTACTGTATGAAATGATTTCACATTCCTTTTGTCCCCAGTGCTTTGGCCCATGCCCTGCATGCAGTTTTATATTGCATACACTGTTCTTTCTGCCTGGAAACTGGAGATTTTCCATAGCAACCAAAAAGTGTCCCTTTACGTCAAAAATGGCTTTAGACCAGCTAGAAAACAGCGATAGTAAATTAGAACACTTGCAGAATTGAGCGATAGTGAACCGTGTACCCGGGATATCTACTAGACTCTTGTTTGGACAGATTTAAGTGTGTTATTGTTAAGAATTACAGGCCTACAATATAAAACGCCAAATTTCCATGCAAAATAATTGTACCGCTTTCAGCACCTAAAATCCGAAATAATCATACCGCCAGGGAGGTTAAAAATCATACAATGTGATTTTCTTGATTTTTGTTTTAGAATCAGTCTCTCACAGTTGAAGAGTACCTATGATAAAAATTACAGACCTCTACATGCTTTGTAAGTGGGAAAACCTGCAAAATCAGCAGCATACTTGTTCTCCCCACTGTACATAACAAAACACACTAAAAAGTACATCATTTGATTGTGCTGCAAACTATTGTATATAAGGATAGTAAATCAAAGCCATTCAAATGTCAGAATAGATTTTTTTTTGCAGAGCTGTAGCTAGCTAAATATGTAATGACATACAAAGTGGAAACAAATATAAAAAATAAAGTTTTTAGAATACTATGCCGAAGGCATTGAAGAGATGATGATAAATTTGTGTCCCAATTCCTCTCTCACACCTTATGCGGTGAAAAACACATTATCCTAATAACATTTTGATACATTAGGAAAGACTTCAATAAGTATCTTGCTGCATTCTGAAAACCTTCAAGCAGAGTTAAAATTACAAATTCTATGGTGAGAATGTCTCCAATGGTTATAATATATGAGATGTATTTTTTTCAGACAAAAGAACAATGCAGGAAAGGTGTAAAGCTGTGAAAAAGAAGCTTTGATGAATTTGTATCACTTTCGCAGTATCATGATCTCAGAATCATAATAGTAAGAAGTGTCTGATAATACAAAAACTTTAACCATTTGCGGACCGCCCCACACACATATACTGTGGCAGGGCGGTTGCTCTGTGCCAGATCACATACCTAGTATGTGATCTTACCCTCCCGGGTCTGGGGCGGGCGGGCGCACGCGCCACCGGCGACATGCTACCGCTGTGATTGGACAGCGGGAGTCAATAAGGGGTTCCAGCGGACTCGATGTCTGCCGGGACCCTTCAATCGTTCGGGACACAGGGAGAACGGCAGTCTGCCTATGTAAACAAAGCAAACTGCCGTTCTGAGAGGGGAATGTACTGATCCTGTGTTTCTGCTAAGCAGGAACATGGATCTTTACCTTCCCCCGGTCAAAGCACCCCCCCTCCACAGTTCGTGAGTACTCCCTAGGAACACATGTAACCCTTTGATCGCCCCTGATGTTAACCCCTTCCCTGCCAGTGTCATTAGTACAGTGACAGTGCATATTTTTTAGCACTGATCACTGTATTAGTATCACTGGTCACCAAAAAGTGTCAGTTAAGTGTCCTATTTGTCCGCCACGATATCCCCGTCCCACTATAAGTCGCTGATCGTCGCCATTACTAGTAAAAAAAAAAAAAAAAAAAAAATAGATAAGTAAATACTTAGTTTGAGGGCACTATAACTTTTGCGCAAACAATCAATATACGCTTTATTGGGATTTTTTTTTACCAAAAATATGTAGCAGAATACATAGTGGGTTAAATTGATGAAGAAATTAAACTTTTTACAAATTTTTTGGGGGTATGTTTTATAGCAGAAAGTAAAAAATATTGTTTGTTTTTTTTTTCAAAATTGTCGGTCTTTTTTTGTTTATACCACAAAAAATAAAAACTGCAGAGGTGATCAAATACCACCAAAAGAAAGCTCTATTTGTGGGAAAACAAGGACAAACATTTTATTTGGGTAAAGCGTTGCACAACCACTCAACTGTCAGTTAAAGTGACGCAATGCTGTATCACAAAAAAATGGCCTGGTCATGAAGGGGGGTAATCCTACCGAAGCTGAAGTGGTTAAAGTAGAACCCCAGATGGTTTTCTTTTTTTTTTAGTCAGGACAGGGTAAAGAAGGGTTAGAATCATTGTCAGATATTTAACGCTGAGGACCCACTGAGATTTCCCTTCTCTTCTTGTCTTGGTGACCACACAAAGAGTGATGGGGAATCTCATTAACAGCAAAAAACCTTCTCCACTCTACAAAGCTGGCCCCCACAGAAAAAAATATTTTCACTTCCTGTCTTAGTGACCACACAGGGAGTCTTAGTGACCACACAGGGAGTAAGGAAAAACCCAAACAGAAAGACAGAGAGCAATGAAAACCAAATGTTAACACGAGAGGAGAGGAACAACCGGCCGGACATCGTGCTTGTCGTCTCGGAACCAGCATGGAACACACTCCAAGACGACAAGACGGATGTCCGACCGGTTGTTCCTCTCCTCTCGTGTTAACATCTACACAACACCATCCACTGGGGACCCGCTGAGTGACCAAATTATTATACTGTTATATGCCTATTGATCTTTATATTAGTGGGAGCCAGCTTTGGCCAGCTTTAACATGTATTGCAAGATGTTTGAACTAAAAATATTTTTTTTATTGCAAAGTTTGCTATAAAGGGCACAGTATATAGCAGTCCAGAATTTCTAGCTGGGGCTTACAGGTGCAGCAAATAAGCAAATACATTCGTATTTTATGCTATACGCCCATATGCCTGTATTTATATCCCTGTACACAAGCCCTAAAAGTCAGCAGCTACAAGTGCTGTAGCTGCTGACGTTTAAAAAAAAACACATACTTTCAGCACAAGAAGTCCAGCTCTGACTTCCTTCAAACCTTAGTCTTCTGCTGTCTTCATTCCCCTGCTGCCATCTGGAATTCAGAATTTGGCTGTAACCTCTATATCAGTCACAGCTGGTCCCCTACTGCACATACATGGGGTATGATGACTGGAGGAGACTATCCTGAAGCCTCCTGGGATGTGTGACTAGTGTTCTAGGTGGCTTTGGGCTAGAGGTTGTGGGTGAGTGTCAGGCAGTGGCGGTGCGTTCATAAGGGCACATGGGCGCCGCCCCCTCTCTCCTGCCACCCCTCTATCACCAATAAATAGATTCATGCATTGCATGAATCTATCTATGGCCGCTGCTGCCACCCCCTAATCAGACGCTTGGCCCCCTTTTGGGCACAAGGCGCCTAAATTACAGCGGCGGGGGTGGTTTTGAAGCACCTGATTAGCGCCACAGGCTCTAATAGGCCTCAAAAAAGGTGACCCGAGAGCGCCATGCTGGTCCCTTAGCTGTGTTAGAAAAGCAAATGAATATTCGCTTTCCTAACACTAAACTGCCCCTCCGCCAATCAGGTGCTCAAATCTGTTACCAGTCACCTGATTGGCTGAAACGACAGGCGCTGTCATTGTAAGCCAGCCGTCCAATCATAGCAGAGGACGGGTGGGGAGGAAGGGAAAAGACATCGAGGAGCTGTCCCACCAACAGGTAAGTGCAGACGGCGGGGGGCACACTGGCAGCATTTGATATGGCACAGTGGCTGCGTTTGATGGGGCACAGTGGCGGCAATTGATGGGCACAGTGGCGGCAATTGATGGGCACAGTGGCGGCAATTGATGGGCACAGTGGCTGCATTTGATGGCACAGTGGCTGCATTTGATGGCACAGTGGCTGCATATGATGGCACAATTAGGCTGCAATTGATGGGGTTTTTTTTCAGAATTTTTCAGTTTGTTGGGGCACAGTGGCGGCAATTGATGGGCACAGTGGCGGCAGTTGATGGGCACAGTGGGAGCAATTGATGGGCACAGTGGGAGCAATTGATGGGCACAGTGGCGGCAATTGCTGGGCACAGTGGGAGCAATTGATGGGCACAGTGGCTGCATTTTATGTGGCACAGTGGCTGAATTTTATGGGGCACAGTGGCTGCATTTTATGGGGCACAGTGGTTACGATTGATGGCACAGTGGCTGCAATTGATGGGTTTTTTTTTTCAGAATTTTTCTGTTTGTTTGCACCCCCTCAAAAATTTTGAGCGCCAGCCGCCACTGGTGTCAGGCATTGCCATCCTCGCCTAGGTGAGGAATTAGGAGGTGGGGGCCAGTGCTGCTGGAAAAGGTACTTGCTATACTTAAAGAGGAGTTCCACCCAGGGGCTCCATTAAAAAAAAAAAAAATTAAAAGTCAGCAGCTACAAATACTGCAGCTGCTGACTTTTAATTAGACACTTACCCGTCCCTGGGTCCAGCGATGCGGGGGATCGAAGCCCCGCTCGTCTCCCCCCTCCGCTCGTCGGCGCCGGCATTGCAACTGTGGGCGCCGGGCTGTGGCTTCACAGCCTGGCACCCACTGCGCATGCGCGAGCGGCGCCGTGCACCGTGATTGGCCGCTCAATCACCTGGGACCTGTAATGGGTCCCAGATGATTGACAGGAGGGAGGGAGCAGAGCCGAGCCCTTCCTGTGCCGAGGGGGAAGTGATGTCACCAGCCCAGGCTAAGGAACAGGCAGACTACGAGGGACCACCTAGCAACAGGCATTTAGAGGTAAGTGAAAAAAAATATACATCCAAATGTTTTTTTTTTTGTTTTTTTTTTAATTTTTCAGGTATTTTTGTTTTTTGGGTGGAACCCCACTTTAAAAAAAAAATCCAAATGTGTAAAAGAAGAGGTGTGGGGGGGCTAAGAATATGACATGGATAAAAGACAAATTAAAATCCATTTTAACTTCAAACTACTACTACAAATACAGAAACATATTACAGGACAAAACATTACTACACCTTTTTCTATATATTCAAAAGCTTTACTACAATTAGTTGTAACTTGTAACAGTATAACTCGACACTGAAAATTGTAAATGTTTCATGCAAATAAAACTGCAAGCCCTTATACTGCCATGTGGCGATTCTTGGCCTCTAGGTTGATAACAATATGGGTGCAACTCAGAAACTGGCGTTTTTTACTGGTAATTCAACTGTTTTGCAAGCAATCTTTATGTATGTAAACTGAATAGAGTAAATATAGGTCTCTTCAAGTATATCACAGTTTTAAAGAATACTGAAATGAAATGTAAAGCAACAGGAGAAATGGGTTAAGGATAATACAAAATAAAAGCGAATTGCTTGTGTGCAAAAATCCTTGACATGTTTGTTTGCCTTCTTCACAGTATATCAATTTGTTTATTTCAATAGAAAACAAACCAATATTTCACAGCAGTATATAACTTGTGTCTGATACAGTTATGAGCAGGGCTTTTTTTCTCAGACAACAGGTGCAGGAACTCCCCCTTTCCGAGTCACCCCTTTTCTCTGCCCCCTACCCACCTCCCAGTACCGTCATTTTTAGACAATATAGAACCAAGTAACATTTTGAGGTGCTAAGTAATTTGTATGGAATTTGGTAATGATATCAAGAAAAGCAGTAAAATAGACCCCCCTGCAACAATAGATTAGGAGGATTTAAGCTATTTTTTCTCAAATGCTGATTTTTTTTTGCTTGTATATAAGCAATGTCAGAATTGGCCTGGGTAGCAGGTGGTTAACATTAGATAGGCTGCCTCAAAAGCACATAAGGCCCTTGCATTTTAGGGCATCTCACAAGCTGCTCTGACAGTTGCACAAGCACTAGGCTCACATCCCTGATCGATAAGTATGTGGTAGAACCAACATTTTTGGAATCAAATATGGCTGCAAATTGCACAGAAATATTAAGCCAAGTTAAAGTAACCTGATTGCTTAACCACTTCAGCCCCGGAAGGTTTCACCCCCTTCCTGACTAGATCATTTTTTGCGATATGGCACTGCGTTACTTTAACTGGTAATTGCGCGTTAATGCGACACTGTACCCAAACAAAATTTATGTCCTTTTTATCCCACAAATAGAGCTTTCTTTTGGTGGTATTTGATCACCTCCACAGTTTTTATTTTTTGCGCTATAAACAAAAAAAATACAATTTTGAAAAATAAGCCTATATTTTTTACTTTCTCTTACTGTATAAAACATGTCCAATAAAAGTTTTATAAAAAATCTAATTTCTTAATCAATTAAGGCCAATATGTATTCTGCTACATATTTTTGGTAAAAAAAAAATCCCAATAAACGTATATTGATTGGTTTGCACAAAAGCTATCGCATCTACAAACTATGAGATATTTTTAAAATCCTGGACAACCGCACTCAAAAGAAAGCTTCGATCTTCATTTAAATATGATCATAAAAATACATGCCACAGCATCACAAAGCAGGAAAGCTGATGCGTTTCACACTGTAGTCAGTGCTTAATCATAGCTGTTACTTCTAGACTTTGCCTGGACTTATACCCGGCGCAGCCTCTCAGCGAGCCGCTGAGAGCCTGAGACAGCCCGCTCCTCCCCCTCCACAGCCCAGCACTCCAATGAGCGTGGAGGGAGATGAGCAGAGAGCTGTGACTGACAGTCTACAGCTCTCTGCTCATGGAGCCCTGAAAACCGAGTGATTAGCGGTGTTCGATCGCTCAGTTTTCAGTGCAGAGGCATCGGGGGGACAGATGCAGAAGACAGTTCTTAATGACATTGGCTGTATGTTTGGGGCTGTTGTCCTGCTGCACAATACATTTGGGACCAATCCAACACCTGCCTGATGGTATGGCATGATGGATAAGTATCTGCCTGTATTTCTCAGCGTTGAGGACACCATTGATCCTGACCAAATTTCCAACTCCATTTGCAGAAATGCAGCCTGAAACTTGCAAGAAACCTCCACCATGCTTCGCTGTTGCTTGCAGACACTCATCATTGTATTGCTCTCCAGCCCTTCACAAACAAACTTCCTTCTGCTACAGCCAAATGTTTCAAAGTTTGATTCATCAGTCCAGAGCACCTGCTGACATTTTTGTGCATCCCAGTTCCTATATTTTCATGCATAGACTTGTCGCTTAGCCTTGTTTCCACGTCGGAGGTATGGCTATTTAGCTGCAATTATTCCATCAAGACCACCTCTGGCCAGACTTCTCAGACAGTAGATGGGTGTATTTGGGTCCCACTAGTTTCCGTCAGTTCTGTGCTGATCGAACTTCTGGACATCTTCCGATGTCGAAGGGAAGTAAGCATGATCTGTCTTTCATCTGTTGCATTAAGATTCCACGGTCGACCACAGAGTCTACGGTCCTCAACTTGGCCCGTTTCTTTGTGCTTCTTTAAAACAGCTTGAACAGCACATCTTGAATCCACAGTCTGCTTTGAAGTATTTACCTGGTAGAGCCCTTGCTGATGCAGTATAACAACTGTGTGCTTTGTTGTTGTGCTCAGTCTTGCCATGGTGTATGGCCTGTGACATGAAACGGTCTTTCACAACCTCACCTTAGTAGCAGAGTTTGGCTGTTCTTCACACAGTTTTAAGCCTTCTACACAGCCGTTTCTGTTTCAGTTTCTGTGTTTCAACCTACAAATGAAAGTGACGATCATTTGCACCTGCTTAGTATAATTGGTTAATCATACACCTGACTCTAATCCTACAAAATCCCTGATTTTGTGTAAGTGTACAAAGTGTGCAAGTGTAATGCCGCGTACACACGGTTGGACTTTTCGGCTACAAAAGTCCGACAGCCTGTCCGACAGACTTTCGACGGACTTTTGGCAGACTTTTGGCGGACTTGCGGCGGACTTTCTTACGAACGGACTTGCCTACATACGAGCACACAAAAGTCCGACGGATTCGTACGTGATGACGTACACCGGACTAAAATAAGGAAGTTGATAGCCAGTAGCCAATAGCTGCCCTAGCGTGGGTTTTTGTCCGTCGGACTAGCACACAGACGAGCGGATTTCTGGGTCCGGCGTAGTTACGACGTAAAGATTTAAAGCATGTTTCAAATCTAAAGTCCGTCAGATTTGAGGCTGCAAAAGTCCGCTGAAAGTCTGCTGAAAGTCCGGGGAAGCCCACACACGATCGGATTGTCAGCCAGCTTTAGTCCGTCGGACTTTTGTAGACGAAAAGTCCGACCGTGTGTACGCGGCATTAGAATTGATGCTGGTTTAAAGCCAAAGGGTAGTCAAACCAAATATTAATTTGATTTAGATTTTTCGTCTGTTCGCTCACTTTGCATTTTGTAAATTGAAAAAAATAAATAAATAAAACAATTATATATTTTTGAAAACATTCCTACTTTGCAACATTTCTTCACACCTGCCTAAAACTTTTGCACAGTACTATATACAGGATGTACTCATTATATGGCAATGATGGCGTACCTTGGCACCCCAGATGTTTTGGAACTACAATTCCAATGATGCTCATGCACTCTGTAGTGTAGTTGAGCATCATGGGAAATGTGGTTCCAAAACATCTGGGCAGGGCCGCCATCAGAAATTTTGGGGCCCCTTACACAGTTTTGGGCCTGGGCCCCCCTCATCCCTGGACCTGACAATCAACATTCTCCAGGGCCCGCCCACTGGCAGTCCCACCGAGTCCCATCCCATGTCCTCCTCTTTCAGACTCATCTCCCCCGATCCCATGTCCTTCTCTTCCTCCTCCTCCAGTTCCCTCTCCTCCATCCTAGGTCCTCCTCCTCCAGTCCCATCTCCTTCATCCCATGTCCTTATCCTCCTCCATCCCATGTCCTTATCCTCCTCCAGTCCCATCTCCTCCATTCTATGTCCTCCCCTATCCCATGTCCTCTTCCTCCTCCAGTCCTATCCCCCATCCCATGTCCTCCTCTTCCAGGTGGATAATTCAGTACAGATACAATGAACAGACACAACCAGCAGTGTATGAACACAGCGTCAAATCCCTGATTCCCCGGAGCAGGAAAAGAGAGGAAACCTCCCAGTGGGGACTCCGGGTCTGGTGGCAACTGTCTCCAAGGGCATTTCTCTCTCACTACCTGTTGTCTCTATGGGACCTCACAATGGGACACAGATGGTAAAAAAAAAGAATGGGGTTTACCTTTTCCATAATTCAGCCGAAATGGAAAAAAAGGTGCTTGCTTTATATATAATTTTTATACATAACTAAAACATCTAACAGGGTTATATCATTGCATGAGATTTCCCCTCACTTCCTTTCTTAGTGTCACCAGAACAGGACATGGGGGAATCTCCCTGTATATATATATACACACACAGTATCTCACAAAAGTGAGTACACCCCTCACATTTTTGTAAATATTTTATTCTATCTTTTCCTGTGACAACACAGAAGAAAATGAAAATGCCCAAATTGGGCCCAAAGTATCAATATTTTGTGTGGTCACCATTATTTTCCAGCACTGTCTTAAACCTCTTGGGCATGGAGTGCACCAGAGCTTTACATGTTGCCACTGGAGTCCTCTTCCACTCCTCCATGATGACATCACGGAGCTGGTGGATGTTAGAGACCTTGCGCTCCTCCACCTTCCATTTGAGGATGCCCCACAGATACTCAATAGGGTTTAGGTCCGGAGACATGCTTGGCCAGTCCATCACCTTTAACCTAGGCTTCTTTAGCAAGGCAGTGGTCGTCTTGGAGGTGTGTTTGGGGTTGTTATGTTGGAATACTGCCCTGCAGCCCAGTCTCTGAACGGAGGGGATCATGCTCTGCTTCAGTATGTCACAGTACATGTTGGCATCCATGGTTCCCTCAATGAACTGTAGCTCCCCAGAGCTGGCAGCACTCATGCAGCCCCAGACCATGACACTCCCACCACCATGCTTGACTGTAGGCAAGACACACTTGTCTTTGTACGCCTCACCTGGTTGCTGCCACACACACTTGACACCATCAGAACCAAATAATATTATTATCTTGGTCTCATCAGACCACGGGACATGCTTCCAGTAATCCATGTCCTTAGTCTGCTTGTCTTCAGCAAACTGTTTGCGGGCTTTCTTGTGCATCATCTTTAGAAGAGGCTTCCATCTGGGACAACAGCCATGCCGACCAATTTGATGCAGTGTATGGTCTGAGCACTGACAGGCTGACCCCCCACACCTTCAATCTCTGCAGCAATGCTGACAACACTCAAACGTCTATTTCCCAAAGACATCCTCTGGATATGACGCTGAACACATGCACTCAACTTTTTTGGTCGACCAATGGCGAGGCCTGTTCTGAGTGGAAGCTGTCCTGTTAAACCGCTGTATGGTCTTGGCCACCAGGCTGCAGCTCAGTTTCAGGGTCTTGGGAATCTTCTTATAGCCAAGGCCATCTTTATGTAGAGTAACAATTTTTTTTTTCAGACCCTCAGAGAGTTCTTTGCCATGAGGTGCCATTTTGAACTTCCAGTGACAAGTAAGAGAGAGTGAGAGCAATAACACCAAATTTAACACACCTGCTCCCCATTCACACCTGAGACCTTGTAACACTAACGAGTCACATGACACCGGGGAGGGGAAAAAATGGCTAATTGGACCCAATTTGGACATTTTCACTTAGGGGTGTACTCACTTTAGTTGCCAGCGGTTTAGACATTAATGGCTGTGTGTTGAGTTATTTTGAGGGGACAGCAAATTTACACTGTTATACAAGCTGTACACTCACTACTTTACATTGTAGCAAAGTATCATTTCTTCAGTGTTGTCACATGAAAAGTTATACTAAAATATTTACAAAATTGTGAGGGGTGTACTCACTTTTGTGAGATACTGTGTGTGTGTATATATATATATATATATATATATATATATAGATAGATAGAAACAATTGCTGGCTATATCCCCACAGGGAGATTCCCCCACTTCCTGTCCTGGTGACACCAAGACAGAAAGTGAGGGGAAATCTCCTGCAATAACATAACCCTGTTAGATGTTCTAGATATGTATAAAACTAAAGTATATATAAAACAAGCACTTTTTTCCCCATTTTGGCTAAATTATGAAAGGGTTAAAACCCCATTCATTTTTTTTCCCCATCTGCGTCCCACGTATTGCAGGAAATTTTTTTTATCTGCACTCTAGTTGCAATCTTCACAGGGGCCCCATCCAGTTTTTCTCAGCAGGGGATCTGTCCGTGGATCCCTTGCTGAGCTGAGCAGGCAACTGACAGGTCTGTGTCCGCTCATGCTGTCCGTTTACACCCAAGTGCCCTCTGATCCGGCCAGACGAAGGGAAATGGAGGCCCATACATCTTTTCTTTTTGCCAGATCAGATCGGAAGTAGGCGGGTGTAAACAGACACATTGCCATTTAAATCTGCCGTTTCATAGAGAACAATGGGCGGTCCTATCAGGTTTGCCTAAAAAAGAGACAGGAGGACCCAATCGGACCACTCATGTGAAAGGGGCCTGAAATACAATCCGCATGGATTACTTTTTGGAGCATTGGCTAGTTTAGTGAACCTGGAGTAATAACAGTCACTGTAATGGTACCCATTATTGCTGTCCTTTTAACATGGTGACATCAACTGACACCTATGCTGCACATGTGCAAAGTTACTTTCACCCTGCTAAAAGGACAGCAATAAGGCTGGCAATACAGTGATTGAAATTAACACGGAGGGGTGGTGCACAGGCTGTGCACTGTACATGTCATCTAGCAGCTTCAGAGAAACACTTTATTTTTTTCACTTACCTCTATCTCTGCAGCAGTTTCTTTGCAGAGGAATTCCGTCCCACCAGCACAGGAGGCACGAGGCTCTGCAGTGATGGACAGTGCACCCTGTGTACCTATTGGCTAAGGAGGCAGCAGGAGGCAGAGCAGCCCGCCTCCTGCTGCCTCCTCAGCCAATGAGTAACTGAAAGGCTGTTAAGTCCCTCCCTCATAAAATCTCCCCAGTTCCAGCCCTGCCAGCTTACTGTGCTTAGCCTACAGCATCTCTCCTGTTGGCTCAAACTTGTCTTGCATACACACGGTCACACAAAGTTGTCGGAAAATCTGATCGTTCCGAACGCGGTGACGTAAAACACGTGCGTCAGGACTATAAACGGGGCAATAGCCAATAGCTTTCGTCTCTTAATTTATTCTGAGCATGCGTGGCACTTTGTCCGTTGGATTTGTCTACACATGATCGAAATTTAAAAGATCGGATTTTGTTGTCGGAAAATTTTATAGCCTGCTCTCAAACTTTTGCCCTGTACACACGGTCGGATTTTCCGACAGAAAATGTGTGATAGGACCTTGTTGTCGGGAATTCCAACCATGTGTGGGCTCCATCACACATTTTCCATCGGAATTTCCGACACACAAAGTTTGAGGGCTTGCTATAAAATTTTCCGACAACAAAATCCGTTGTTGGAAATTCCGTTCGTGTGTACACAAATCTGACGCACAAAGTGCCACACATGCTCAGAATAAATTAAGAGACAAAAGCTATTGGCTACTGCCCCTTTATAATCCCGACGTACGTGTTTTACGTCACTGCGTTCAGAACGATCGGATTTTCCGACAATTTTGTGTGACCGTGTGTATGCAAGACAAGTTTGAGCCAACATCCGTCGGAAAAAATCCATGGATTTTGTTGTCGGAATCTCCGATCAATGTCCGACCGTGTGTACAGGGCATTAGTGTGTCGGAAATTCCGATGGAAAAAGTCCGCACACGGTCGGAATCTCCAACAACAAGCTCCGATCGCACATATTCCATCTGAAAGTCCGACCGTGTGTACAGGGCATTATACAATTTCCCTGGCTTAGAGTTGTTCCTTAACATCTCTTGAGAAATTTCCTTTTCATTATCTTATGCACTTCTTTGTACAGGTTATTCTACTGTCAGACTCCATAGGGAAAGAAAGCCTGTAATTACAACACAACAACAATACATTCAGATGACAGATTACCTGAATATGAACAAAGCTCGGCTGACAGTGTCAGGGTTTCGGTAAGCTTAACTGTTCCATCATGTAAAATATAGATTTTAAGGAAAAAAAATTTCATTTTCTTTTAAACCTATGTAGCAGTAACCAATTGCAGTATTTAAAATTAACTTAGAACTGTCACTGTAAATCTATTTAATGTTAATAGGTTTTCTGTTAGTTAAAAATATCACATAAATAATTTGCTATAACAGATTCTACTGATTCTACAGATTATACTGAGAGGACCTCTTATTTTTGGAAGCTGTATCTTCCTAAATTTTTGCCCTTTTAATGATCAGTGACAGTAAATGACAATTAGTAGGGGAAGTCATCAAGAATTCAAGTAGTTTAAAAATGTTACCTTTAACTTTGAGGAAATAGGGGGGTGGGGTTTCCGCATGGCGCCGGTGAGATGCATCTAAAGAGAGCTTCACCAGGGATCCTGCTGTTGATCAGCCTCACTGCTGCATAACTACTGTGAACTTCACACAAAAATGGGGAAAAGACCCAGAATACCCTCCTCGGCTAAACCCTGCGATTCCAGGTCTATCAAGCACTTTCTAGCCCTGGGTACAGAGGATTCTTTGGGGGCCAGGGACTTGGCGGCCATGCCACATGGCGTCCAGATATCACCGCCATACCAGGACGACTGGAAAGCGGACACATCAGACTGGAAAGCGGGCACTGAGACTTTGGGCTGGAGAGCAGGCATCAGGACATCAGACTGGGAGGCAGGCACATCAGACTGGATAGCAGGCACATCAGACTGGAAAGCGAGCACCGAGACTTCGGGCTGGAAGGCAAGCACCAAGACGTCCGGCTGGAAGGCAAGCATCGAGACATCAGGCTGGAAGGCGGGCACATCAGACTGGGAAGCGGGCACATTAGACTGGAAAGCGGGCACATCAGACTGGAAAGCGGGCACCGAGACTTTGGGCTGGAGGGCAGGCATCAGGACATCAGACTGGGAGGCAGGCACATCAGACTGGATAGCAGGCACCGAGACTTTGGGCTGGAAGGCAGGCATCAAGACATCAGACTGGAAAGCGGAAACATCTGACTGGAAGGTAGGTACCTCAGGCTGGAAGGCAGGCACATCAGGCTGGATAGCAGGCACTGGGTTGGCAGGTTTAGGTGGGTCATCAAGTTCAACTGGCATGAACGCAGGCTGGAACAGGTTGGTTGGTGTGGAGGCAGGTTGGGTTACTGGCAGGATGGTGTGGGTCAGGAAAAACTTCCGTTTCTTCTTTGGCTTAACTGCTGGAGATCTGTAGGTGGCTGTAGGACTGTAGACAGGAGGTGAGGCATACTGAAACAAAGGGCTGGGATATGGCAAGGAAGGGGGAACAGCAGCCAGAGGAAGTTCTTGTGGGGAAGTTGCAGGTATTATAGAAGAGGCAGGTGGGTTAAAGGCAGGATAGGTGCAGGAAGTAGAAACAGGGTATTGATACTTGGTGGGGAGCAGGGTATATTGGACTGTAGCTGAGGTTGCCAGGGGTGATGGGAGAAAGGACATCTGAGCAGGCAGGTGTTTAGTAGCAGGTCTGGGTTGTGGAGAGCTGACAGAAGCTGGGCATAACAGGTCTGACCATGCCTGAAGTACAGGTAGCACAAAAGTGGGCTCACATACCCTCTGTCTGACCAGGGACTACACTTCATCTATACAATCTTTCAACAACTGTTTGGGACAAACCAAATAATGCTCCAAAAAGGATGCAGGGTCATACTCCAATAGCCATACTAAGGACGCAACCTGGTTAATGCTGAAGGGGGGAGAAAAGTCATCATGGCCCTTTGGGATACAAGGCACAGCCAGCTCTGTACACATTCCAATCGAAGGCTGAACATCCTCAAACATTATACTGCCCTGATCGACACAGAGTGAGCTAAAGGGATAATCTCCAGCAGCTGATCACTGGACCACCCTTTCAATGTCTGGCGGAGATATTCAGAACTCTCTGTTGCCAGCAGAGCATAATAAACAATTATATCTGAATTCATCCCAGCAACGTGAAACAGAACCGAGATGGTTCCCCTGTGCAGCCACTTCTGGTCAGAGATGGCCTTGGTATACTGTCATGAACGGGTGTGACCAGATTGTGTGGACTGCAAAGAGGAAACCAAAATGCATGTAAAGTGAATAAGAATAATGTTTATTTAAGATAAGTGATATAAATAAGTAAACACCCCAAATACAAATAGTGCTCAACCAACCAACAGAAACCCACAGACAACAGATAATATATACAGCCAACGGGAAGTACCGAAATCAAACACGTTAGCCAGGCCAGGGTCATACACAGGGAATCCGCAACTGAACAAGGGCAGGATAGGAGTGGGAGATAATGGAATGGAATCAGGCTACAAGGGAATAGGAACACAGGAAGGACAGGATCAGGATGGGATCGGGTACAGGCTCAGGTGCAGGCTCAGGTGCAGGCTCAGGTGCAGGCTCAGGTGCAGGCTCAGGTGCAGATACAGATCACAGGTCAGGGCGCAAGGAAGAAAGCTGCCAAGGCAAGCATGTGAGGGCTTGCCGGGTATTTATAAGGCTGCAGTAATTGACCTCAGGTTACACCTGAGCGCAGAGGGTGCTGTCTGCTCCACACTGCCGGAGTACACCCGCTGGTGGACACCGGTACTACGGCCCAAGGATGCAACAGTGCCACCAGCAGGTGAGTCCTCTTATTACAGGTCCTAGGTGTTGGAAGACACCCGCTGGTGGACACTGGTACTGCGATCCAAGAGACCGATAGCGCCACCAACGGGTAAACCTTTTCATGACACTCCTCCATGAAGTCTGAACTTGCTCACACGCTGCAGAGATTGGAAGACAGGGACCAGTGGCTAGATCATCACCAGACCGCGATTTCTGACCTCCAGACCCAGATGCACCGTTTAGCCATGGCTCACCACATGGCGTTATACAAGTTAGAGGATCAGCAAAAATCGCAATAGGAGGAACAACCTCCTCAATAGAGGGCTTCCAAAGGCTATGAGGGATTAAGACTTCGCTGATGCTATCAGGGGGATTTTCAACTCCATCCTGGGAAACCTGGTCACAGATGCCTTGCCTTTTGATCAGGTACACAGAGTTTTCCGTCCCCGCAATCTCTCCACGGATGCCCTGAGAGATGTGATCTGCCAACTTTATTACTATACTGACAAGAAACCATCATGAAAAAATTGCAGGACATTCCTTCCTATGACATCGATGGGGCCACTATTACCATCTACCGTGACCCTGGAGTGTCAAAGAGCACCACATCCTTTACTGAACAAGTTGAGGGAGGCAAATGTGACCTACAGGTGGGGATTCCCTGTCTGTCTCATCGCTACCAAAGATGGCCACTCTGCCACTTTGCGATTCCCAGAGGACCTGGAGAAATTCTGCCAAGATATGCATATTGATCCACTGGATCTCCCGGGCTGGCAGGAGCATCTACCTGTCTTAACACCTCTTCCAGAGCAGCAATGGCACACAGCTTCTAAGAAACGTCGTTCAGGCACACCAGGTTCTTCACACAAGAATGGGTGAGATCTTATCATTATAATCTATTTGTGAGTTATGGTTTCTGTTGAGCTAATTTAACCAGAGTCTGATGCTGGAACTCTAGACTTTGTCTACCGAGCCGTTAAATCAGCCTTTGTTTTCCCTGTTGGGTTGCTGTTCAATGTTTTCTTTAATTGAAGATTGGTTCTCTGCTGCTAATTTTTCCCCTTTAAAAGCAGCTGGCACAGTGTCGTTTCACAAATTATGGATCCCTATTGGATAACTACTCTACCCTTGAACTCACTGTTTTGATATGTTATTTTGTATTATACCATTACCTTTACTAGTTCTACTGAACCCCCCTATTCTGTACAGGGGCTCCCTTGGGCTTGCACTCATGGTGTTGGTGTTCTTGATGCCCCATACCCTGGACGCTGGCTGGAGGGTAAACCCCCCTGTCCTATCACTGCATTTATTTGCATGCCTTACCATGTGTTTGGTTCCATCTTTCTATATTCTCTGTCTCCCTTTTTCACTTAGGGCTAGTTCATACCAGATGCAGTCCAGTGTGTTTTTTTTTCTGCTTCAAAAATGCATACACAGTTTTTCCCATGTATTCCAATGGCTCAAGTTCACACCAGTGCAGTCAGTTCCAGTCAGTTTTTGGTGCAGAAAAAAAGGAGAACACGCTGCATTTTTTTCTGCACAGAACTGTACTGTAACATAGCAAAATGCATCAAAATGCACTGAAACAGAGTGTGGTGTGAACTGTAAGCACAGACGTATTTGGAATGCATCCGGGGTGCTTTTTTGTGGTGTGAACTGGCCTTTACTGCTTTTCTTTACCTTGCCTTCTTCTACACCTAGGTGCCTTTCCTTCCTCACTATACTGTGCCTGAGATCCCAATCTTGCATATTGAAAGCAGTCTCTGATCTTATTTCCCCATGGAGACTATAAATACTAATTCCTATAATGACGGTGGCCTACATGCTGGCATCAACTAGTATGTGAGTTGCAGTGTCTATTCTGTGACATAGCCTTTCTACAAGAAACACACCTTAAACACACTACTTTCTGTTAGGATAACCTCAAACATTTACCCCACTTTTTATTATAGCCTGTTGGATGTTCATAAAGCTAAAGGAGGTGCCATCGGGTTTCATAGGAACATTAGGGTCCAACTGCAAGACATGGTGGCGGACCCTGTAGATTATTGTTCCTGAAGGGACTCTCCGGGAACACACTCTGCACCTTGGCAACCATTTATTCACTCAATTAAAAGGAAGTTGAATTCCTATCCGAACCTCAGGGAAACTGTCCACTTTTGCCCAGGGTTTAAAAAAAGAAGAAAAGCAGCGCCAACCTAGGTGCAGTATTAAAACACACACATTTTAATGTCAGTAGAAATGCACTCACTCTGAGTATGACAAATACAGGCACATCAATAAAATTGGTCCGGGTAGGTCGTGCGGTGGGCAGCAGGGCTCCACAGGGGATGATCCTTGTGTGCTGTGGTATTCTTGTCTGATCCCGTCTGGCGGCACCGGTGGATTCCAGTGTCGCAGGCTGGGGTAGAAGAGGCACAGCGTGGATCATCTGTATGTTTGGTCCCGGGTCGCGGAATGATGACGCTATGGGCGTGCACGCGTTCGGAGCATGCGTGCTCCTTCGTCAGGCATAGCAGTTCTTCATTTTGGAAAAGGTTTAAGAAGGGCGGGCGGGCCAATCAGCAATGGCGTCCCTAGGGGGGGCCAGAGGGGGCCCTGACCCCCCAACATTATGCTGTGCCCCACCATGTGCCCCCCCCCCCCCCCCCCCAATTAAAAAAAAAAAATTTTTTTTTTACAAAAAGGCAATGTCTAAGAGGGAGAGCGTCCCCAGTCAGCTCCTGTGGGTGATTCCTGCCCCCTCCCACTCACACAACCACGGCTGCCCAATCTGCTCCTTCTCCTGCATCCTCATTGGCAGGGAGAAGAGCGAGTTGCAGGAAGGACTCCACCAGGACTCTCAGTTACTGAAAAAACAGACTGATTTCTCTCGTCCTTAGGACAGGAGAAACAGCCTGTAAATTCCAAGAGATGCCAGACCAGCGCTGTCAATCGCAGGGGCAGGACAGCAAGAGGAGGCTGGGGAAACCCACAGTGGCAGAACACCAGGGCCCGGTGGCAAGACAACCTTTGCAACCCTGATAGTTCTCCCATATATCTACATATATCTCTTGTTTTCTGCCACCCTGGGGGGGGGGGGGGGCCCAATACAGTAGGAAGGGAGCTCACTGCAGAACATGTGAAAGGGCCATTGTGGGATCATAGTAAAGGGCCCCAGGATATATATATATATATATATATATATATATATATATATATATATATATATATATATATATATATATATATACAGTGTGGTGGAGTTTTACCCCACCAGTGTTTGGATGCAGGATTTTCAACCAGGCAGGTTGAGGGGCTCCAGTTTATTTTCTTATTTGGGAGAAAACTGGCTTTTCAGTTTCCTCATTGTTTACTAAAATCCATTTTGGGATCTGGAGCCTGGGGATTTCGTAGCGATCCGGGTGGGATGAAATCCCCAGTCCTGGGTCCGTGTTTTGCGATCCACCAGCATACTGACTGGTCAGGTGTGTGCTGGGCTATTTGTAGGCACCTGACCATGGTTCTGGGCTCCACCCAGAGGGACAGGAGGTCTCCAGGAGTCCAGGCAAGCAAGGGAAAAGTGTGCATGTCTGCACAGGTCTGTCTGTCTGTCTGTCAGAGCAGACAGAGGGTCCAAGCCTGTGGGCTAGAAAAGGAAGCTGGAAAAGAGTGCTGAGGTACTGGGTGTACAAGAACTCTGTTATAGAGCCGAGAGGGCTGAAGCATAAGTCTGAGCAGCAGTGCTGCTAAAGAGAGCCAGGTGGCTTGGTATTTTTGATTGAACTTACATTGTTGCTGTGGAAAGCTGAAACCCCTGAGTGGGCAACTCTTCTGTTATCGGACATTTTTTTTCTTTAACAAAAGTGAGCCTACAAGCCCTTAAAACTGCATATCTGGCGTGGACTCAGCTCACTGGTAAGCTCTACCTTAAGCTAAAACAACCCCCGATGTCACTATATCTCTATATATATATATATAATCATATATACTCGAGTATAAGTCAAGTTTTTCAGCACATTTTTTTGTGCTGAAAGTGCCCCCTCGACTTATACTCGAGTCAAGCACTTTTCTGCAGCAAAAAATTTCATTTTCCGAACCGACTTTGGGGCCCCGTATCTCAGGGCCACTTTGTGCCAAACCCCAAATTTGGTGTGCAAACCCAGTGGAACTGGTACCACAACATATCCAAAGCTGGGGTTCCTAGCACTAAGTGGCCCCGAGATACGGGGCCCCAAAATCGGTTCGGAAAATGTCATTCTCTGCTGCAGAAAAGTGCTTGACATTTTCTGAACCGATTTTGGGGCCACGTATCTCAGGGCCAATAGGTGCTAGGAACCCCAAATTTGGTGTGCAAACCCAGTGGAACTGTTACCATAACATATCCAAAGCTTATGTTCCTAAGACCAAGTGGCCCCGGGATACGGGGCCGCAAACCTTTTTTTTTACAAGAAAACGGGGCCGCAAACCTGGTTCGGAAAATGTCATTCTCTGCTGCAGAAAAGTGCTTGACATTTTCTGAACCGATTTTTGGGGCCCTGTATCTCGGGGACACTTGGTGCTAGAAACCCAGAGCTTTGGATATTTTATGGTGCTAGTTCCACTGAGTTTGCACACCAAATTTGGGGTTCCTAGCACTAAGTGGCCCCGAGATACGGGGCCCCAAAATCGGTCAACTGTGTCCATCTGAAGCAATGTCATTTCGGGACCATTTGGGTTCAGAGACCCCAAATTTTGGCTGCAGCTAGGAACCCTTAACTACCGAGTATGAAGTTCGGGGGACCTATGGCTGCAAATGGGCACAGTGAGGCTGCAAATGGGCACAGTGAGGCTGCAAATGGGCAATGTTGACCCTCTTTTCCACTTACAGTAGCTGTGCATTTCTCACCCTCGTCTTATACTCGGGTCACTAAGTTTTTCCCATTTTTTTTTGGTAAATTAGGGCCACGACTTATACTCGGAACGACTTATACTCGAGTATATACGGTATATATTTGCATTTATAGTTGCCCCCCTACTTTTGTCCCTGTCCCCCAATGTGCCCCCCCCTAAATATGAAAGCTGGAGACACCACTACCAATCAGGTCATAGCCCCGCCTGTCTCAGATTCGATGAAGTGTTTGGCTCCAGGGAGCCGGGGGAGGGATTGGGTGGGTTATTGAGAGGCTCTGTCGGCCATAGCATAACAGGTAGGGAACAGAATAAGAAATGAAGTGACAGGACAGAAGGAGGAGACGAGAAAGGGTAGTGAAAGAGGGTGACTATGTATGTATAGGGGAGAAAGCGGCAGGGAAAGGACACATGGATATGTGGATATGTAGAATCAGGGGACAAGTGATAAGAAATTAAATGAAAACAAACAGTGGGATGAAAAAAAGAAAATGATGAGATGAACCAATGTGATGAGAAAAATGGGATGGAAGAAATTATATAAATTAAATAAATTATAAGGACGATGTAATGGAAAAAAAGAAAAAATGAATGGTAAAATGGTAAATTAATGGAAATAAGAAAAATTGAAATAAAAAATCATAAATAATAAATAAATAATAATAAAATTAAAATAAAGATAGCAATACAAATTGAAATAAAAATAGAATTAAAAAAATGAAATTACAAATAACATCAGATAAATGGATATGTGGATATAGAACATAAAAAATGCGTAATAATAAATACATATATATATATATATATATATATATATATATATATATATATATATATATATATACGCACATGAACAAACATATACATACGCGTGTAACACATCCGTATGCGTCTGTTTCGTGTGACCATAATATGTGTAGGCGCATGCTGAAGTGGATATGGGTCAGAAGTATTGGTGGGTACAAGGGGGGGAAAGGAAAAAGGGGGGGGGGGAGGGGAGAAGGGAGGAAGGAGGGGGAGGGCCTGTGAGGAGGGGAGGGAAAAAAGGGGGGTATGGGAGGGGGATGGGGGGTCAGTGAGGTTGGCAAGTGTTTGCTGGGGCCATATTGGTGTTGGGACTATAATGTTCTAGGAGGGTGATATAGGATAAAATGGATTAGAACATGATCCATTATAGATTTAGAGGACTGGATTAATTTCTATATCTTCATTTAGGCCTCCAGGTGCAAGGGAATCAAGGGTGTATATCCAAAAAGTTTCCCTTTCACAGAGACGTTTAAAGCGCTCTGCAGGAGGGAGAGTCCTGGGTATCTGTTCGATTACCCAGACCCGTATTCCATTGGTGGAGCCCTAATGGTACTCCTTGAAGTGTCTGGGGATGGTTAAATTGAGGTTTTCCTTTATTGATCTGCGGTGTTCTCCAAATCTTTTCCTAAGTGTTCGTGTAGTTCGTCACAGTTCGAGTAGGTCACAGGGACAACAGATGCCATATATAACAAAATCTGAAGAGCAATTAAAGAATTCTCTGAGCTGGTAGGTATTTCCTTTTGTAGCAAAAGATTTTTGTCGATGAGAGCCGAATTTGCAGGTGAGACATTTTAACTTTTTACATTGGTACATAACATTTAGTGTAAGGAATGTCCGGGATGGGGTGGGTCTGTTGTGTACAGTTTTGAGCTTACTTGCAGCGATGAGGCTTTTTATGGCTTTGCAATATGTGATTTTGGGTACAGTGTTAATAGATGATTTTAGCATGGGGTCCTCCAATAGGATACCCCAATGTTTTTGGAGGATTCTTTCAATTTTTTTGTATTAGGAGTGAAATTGAGTAATGAACCTGGTGGTATGGGGTTGGAAGGGGGTGGTAAGTTGAGTTTGTGGTTCTGTATGGGGGGGGGAGACTTTTTGGGGGGGAGTATTTTTTGCCCAGGGTTTACTGGTGCTAACAGGTGAACTTAATGTAGCCCTTGACCCTCAGACTGACATGTCTCGCAGAACCTCATGCATCCCTATCAAAAAACTAGCCTATTTACGTAGACGTCTAGATGAACACCAACTGACACCTGGCGGACACTACACCCGAATGGCTGAGATTTTTCTTACTATTCTTCTTTACACCTCACCTATTCGAGAATCGACTACATTTTGCAGTCGATTCACCTGAAATGGCTCCGAAAGGCTACCATTGAAGTGTTTACTTTTCAGATCATGCGCCCATTACAGCACATTTCTGCATATCAACGATTCATCCAGACTGGCCAACTGGAAACTCAACGACCTTCTCCACTTCAATCCTGCTGATGTTTCTGTACTTACCACTCAACTCCGGCAATATTTTGCTGACAATGCTGCTGAGGACATTTCCCCCTCTGTTCACTAGGAGGCGCATAATTCCTTCATGAGAGGCAAACTGATGGATATAGGATTTCGCAAAAAAAAAAAAAAAGAGTACGCTGCTCTATTTAAGTAGACATTATGGCAGGTTGGCGAGTTAGAGAGTACTCACAAGCGCACTAATCATCCTTCTATCTTTCTGCAGCTTACAAAGAAATGGGAAGAACTGAAAATGCTTCTTCATATAGAGCACAAACATGTTTTCCAGTAAATGAATCAGGAGTTTTATGAGTGGGGGAATAAACCCAGTCAGTTACTAGCTTACGCATTTAACTCAAAAAAATATTTTTATCTCCAAGATTAAGGCCCCTTTCACACTGCTGTGACTTGATTTTACCGTGATTTCACGGCCGCTATTTTGACCTGATATCAGTGGATCTCAACTCGCATCAAAGTTGGACCAAAGTAGTGCAGGGACTACTTTGAAGTCGGTGCGACTTGAAGTTGCACAGATATGAATGGTTATCATTGAGAATCATGAGGTACGACTTGTCATGCGACTCTGATGTCGGAAGTCGCATAAAAAGTCGCACAAGTGTGAAAGGGGCTAAGTCTGCTACAGCATGCCTCGACTGACATTGCCAAAATATTTAGGGATTTCTATCAGCGTTTGTACACTGTACAAAAAGAACATCCTGTGTCAGACCCTGATGTCTGTAAGGCACTTGTAGCTGACTTTTTATCCAAAGCTGACCTTCCTAGACTTCCCACCGCCACGCTAGATCTCCTGTAGGCTCCCATTATGGAAGATTAAGTGAGTACTGCCATCAAAGCACTAGCCTCTGGTAAGGCATCTGGGCCAGATGGTACATTGCTAAATACTATACAGCTTTCCAAGGCATCCTGCTTCTCCACTTAACACAATATGCCAACTTTGTATCTGGGGAGGGCCCCTTTAGACCTGAAACCCTTCATGCGCACATTACTATCATTCCAAAACCGGATAAAGACCCCACCTGCTGTGGAAGCTACAGGCTCATCTTGCTGTTAAACAAGGATGCCAAAATTTATGCGAAAGTTCTACCGAACCGTCTTCTCCCCTTACTTTTAAAATAGGTCTCTCCGGATCAGACAGAGTTTATTCCTGGTAGGGAAGCTAAAGACAACTCTCCAAGGACACCGATGCTGATTGCACATACCCGAAATTGTTCCAAGCCCACCCTGTTATTTTCTACTGATGCTGAAAAAGTATTTGATAGGGTGGACTGGAAATATCTCTTAGCGGTCCTATTCCAATTAGGTTTGGGCCCGTGGATGCCTAATCGTGTAGTGGCCCTCTACAGACAACCCACCACACAAATCAGAGTCAATGGCATACTCGGTGATCCTTTCACCCTACACAATGGTACGCGACAGGGTTGCCCCTTATCTCACCTTTTTTTTTTTCCCTCTCCCTTTTTACCTTTTCTATCCATTATTAGATGAAACCCTAACATTCATGGCATAACAGTTGGACAAAAAGAACACAAATCCGCCACGTTTGCGGATAACATTCTTTTCTACATACGGCAACCCAAGATCTCCTTACCCAACTTTATGTCTGTATTCTCAGTCTTTGGTAAGGTCTCAAATTTCAAAATCAATCTTACAAAGTCAGAGATTCCTAACCTCAATGTCCAAAAATAAGGAAGTTTAGGTCCTGAAAGAGTCCTTTCAGTTTGCTTGGCACAGTTCCTCATTAAAATACCTTGGGATTTCGCTCACCTCTTCCCTGTCTAGACTATTTCAGGCTAATTACATGCTCCTGCTTAATGCCATCAAACTTGACCAGAGTTGCTGGAATTCACTTGCATACACTTGGCTAGGTAAAAATAAATGTTAATAAGATTAATGTGTTGCATCGGTTGCTATTTATATTCCAAATGATCGCTTTCAGTGTCCCGCCAGGTTATTTCTCTCTTCTTCAGTCCATTAGGGGTAAATATGTCTGGAAACGCACTAAACCTTGTGTGTCAAGGTCAATTCTTTGCAGGTCTAAAAGTCAGGGGGGTCTTGCCCTACCAGATTTGAAACGTTATTTTCAGGCTGTTGTTTTGAATAGGATTGCAGAGTGGTCTTTTTAGTGCCATAACAAACTATGCATCCAACTAGAATATGTACTCAAACCTTGTTAAACTTACTGACCTGGATCCCGAGACAATTTTCTTCCCCCCTCATTTTATCATCTCTGGCTATTTGGGACTTTATCCTAAAAAAGTCACACAGAGTCTACAACTTACCTATGCTACCACTTTAGGGACACTCCTACTTCTATCCAGGTCGCATAGACACTGGCTTTTTCTCATGAGCTAACGCTTCGCAATTACTACTACACAGGGCTTTTTTTCTCAGACAACAGGTGCAGGAACTCCCCCTTTCCGAGTCACCCCTTTTCTCTGCCCTCTACCCACCTCCCAGTACCGTCCCTTTTAGACAATATAGAACCAAGTATCATTTTGAGGTGCTAAATAATTTGTATGGAATTTGGTAATGATATCAAGAAAAGCAGTAAAATAGATCCCCTGCAGCCAGCAACAATAGATTAGGAGGTTTTAAGCTATTTTTTTTTTTTTTTTTTTTTTGCAAATGCTGATTTTTGCTTGTATATAAGCAATGTCAGAATTAACATTAGATAGGCTGCCTCAAAAGCACATGATAAGGCCCCTGCATTTTAGGGCATCTCACAAGCTCTGACAGTTGCACAATTGAGATATCCCTGAGCCGGTGAATGATAAGTATGTGGTAGAACCAACATCCCTTCATTACCTTATCTACATTCTCTACCCCCCCTACTTGAACCCCTTCTCAGTCTTTCCACTCTGCCTTGCCCACTGCACCCCACTTTCAGCTTTTGCTTAACTACCTGTGCTGTTAAGGTTCCTTAACCCCAATCCCCCACCCATTTTCAGCATCCCCCTATACTGCACCCCTTTTTGGGGCTCTCCCACACCCACTGATGTGCCTTGTCTCCCAAACTCCATTTCAGCATTCTTTAACCCATGCAGCTCTGTTCAGCAGTTACCCTACCAGTTGTGAGACTTTGCTTACCCTTTTTACCAGTCACTTCCCCCATCAGTTCCCATGTCCCCACCCTTTTTACCAGTCACTTCTTACCACCCCACCCCAAGTTGCAGTTCCCCTTATGGTGCCAAGCAATGTCATCAGCCTTTATACTTGGGCAGGTAGGTCATTATCTTCACCCAATTATTGAATCAAATCAAGCCAGTACTGGGATTTGAACTCACAACACCTCGTTACCACAGCCTGTGCTTTCCCCACTGCACCACCTCTGTAGGTACTTACAATAGGGAAGAAAAAATGGGGCCTTGTCAGACATCCTAACTGCATACTCTCAAAGGGATTTTATTACACCCTAGATCGCTCCATAAAGAGGACCTGTCATGGCCCATGCTTTCGCAAGCGTTGTTGTTCATCCCTTATGATAGGAATGCAGTTGATCAAAAAAAAAACCTCCAAAGGAACAGTTTAAATAAAAAAATACATTTTAAAGTGCTCAAATGAGAACGCATACTTAAGTCACGTACACGGATGTAAATGGTAATTGCACCACACTTAACAAAACTAGCAGACCGCAGGGATTCAAACTCACAACCCCACGTTATCACTTTAGGCACTTTACCCACTGCGCCACCTCTGTAGGTACTTACAATAGCTAAGAAATAATGGAGGCTTGTCAGACATCCTAACTGCATACTCTCAAAGGGATTATATTACACCCTAGATCTCTCTATGAAGAGGACCTGTCATGGCCCATGCTTTTGCAAGAGTTGTTGTTCATCCATTATGATAGGAATGCAGTTGATCCAAAAAAACCTCCAAAGGAACAGTTTAAATAAGACATACATTTCAAAGTGCTCAAATAAGAACGCATACTTAAGTCACGTACACGGATGTAAATGGTAATCGCCAGGGCTTTTTTTCTCAGACAATAGGTGCAGGAGCTCCCCCTCTCCGAGTCACCCCTTTTCTCTGTCCCTACCCACCTCCCAGTACCGTCCCTTTTAGACAATATAGAACCAAGTATCATTTTGAGGTGCTAAGTAATTTGTATGGAATTTGGTAATGATATCAAGAAAAGCAGTAAAATAGATCCCCTTTAGCCAGCAACAATAGATCCCCCTAACAACAATGGACCAACCACAACAAAATTTCCCCGCCAGCAACAATTGACTCCCAGCAGCATCAACAGATCTCCGCACAGCCAGCATTAATAGTCTGTCTGGCTGCCATCAACAATAGACCCCTCCCCCAACAGTAGATCTCTTTCAGCAACAACTGACCCCCCAGCAACATAAGACCCCCCCAGCAACAATAGGTCCCCCACCAGCAACAATAGACCTCCCCAGCAACAATAGACCCCCCTTGCAAAAATAGATCCCCAGCAGTGAGCATCAATACCCTGCAGCACACCACAGCACCCCTTGCCATTACATACAGTCAGTCCAAGAGGTGCCGGAACTGCGTTCCCCCGCGTTCCTGCTGAAAAAAAGCCCTGCTACTACACCATGTGCTTCAGAATAGGGAGCTCATTCCACTATGACAACTCAAAACTTCCTCATCGATCACCAGACTTGACAAATGGCATTATATATCTTAGTTTGTTCACACACTACCGAAACCTTTAAGATCATTCAAAGATCTCACCCCTATGGAGCACATCTTCGCCTCAGAACAAAACACTCTCTAAGGGCATCTCCCAATTCTATGTGGCTTTCCAAGAGCTGGAATACACCGGTTATCCTCCTTACTTAGCAGCCTGGGAGCAGGACCTACAACACACACACTCGGATGCTTAAGGAGATAAAATACTCCAATTAGCTCACCTTTCACTTACACTAAAACTGTTAACACGCTGGCACTACTCCTCGGCTCGTCTACACCAATTAATGCCTGATTATCAGTCTTCATGTTGGGGAGGATGTGGTTTGGAGGCGACTCATGCCCATATTTGGTGGTCATGCCCCATTCTACTTCCATACTGGACAGACATCAGGTCTCTCACATCTCTGGTGTTCCAATACCTGACGACCCTTGAGTCACACTTTTCCATAGTTCTCAAAAAACCATCAAGGTATATAAGCGTTCTATTTCTCCCCACTTGTTAAATGCTGCTAAGTCCCTGATTCCTCTAGTTTGGAAAAAGCAGCAAATCCCCTCACTTAAAATGGGGTTTCAAATGGTAGACCGTATCTGCACAATGGAAGATCTCACTATTTGGAATCTGTAACGCTCAATCCTCCTTCACTAAAATATGGGCATGCTGGCTGGAATTCAAGTTCATTTCTCGATATGTAGAGATCAAGGTCTCTGAGTAGAGTTTTTTGCTACTGCGGTAGCTGTATGTACACCAATACCCAAAATAGCCTTTTACCTCTTCCTTTTATAGATCATTGTTGTTATATGCATTTGACTGGGATCTCGACAGATGGCATGGCACCTTACTTGTCCCATTTCTCTAACCCTCTCTGTTCTGCCTCTTCCTTTCTTTCTTCTTCCATTCTCTATCTTTTCTCTTCTACAAACTATGGTAGAGTAAAAACATTTGAGATGATTTGTAATAAATTTGTTATGACCAGTAACATCATCCATGCAGTTTGTGGAATTTTGTTTATTAAAAAAAAAAAAAAAAAACTTTGAGGAAATAAAGAGTATCCAATGCACTGATGGGGCACCTGTGTCTCCCACAGAGCTGTGGGAAATAAAATAAAAAGAGCAGCCAGCTCCATTTGCGGGAAACCCGCTTTGGGACATAAGTATTTTAAAGATGTAGAGGCTTTTTTTTAAACCGCTTATCGAATGGCCAGTGTATATAAATGGCCAGACAGGAGCTTCCTAGATTCAGGAGGGCCTATTAAAACATCTTCCCAATTCTGCGCCTCGTGCACGCCCTCTTGGGTGCACAGCGGCACACTCTGTAATCGTTATGTCCTTTGAACACAGATGATCACAGATGATCACAGATCGGGATACAGGGCCAATGATATAGACCCTGTACCTTGTGATCGATGTGACCAAAAACAGCGATCTCATTCGTAAACAAAGACTGCATGCTTGCAGCTTTTGAGTTGTTTTCTCTCACAGGGATCAGCTTAGAAAATACCTTGGGGTGTTCGCTTTCCAAAATGTGGGCGATTTGTGGGTGTTCCCACTGTCCTTGGGCCTCCAAAAATGTGATAGGATATTAGATAAATAATTTATGCCCCTAGAAAACCTAATGGTGCTCCTTGAATTTTGGGCCTCTCTATGTGGCTAGGCTGTGAAAAAGACTCACCATAGTTTCACCATACTCAGCATTAGCATAATGTGTTTTGGGGTGTATTCCTAAGTATACTTAGGCTGTAAGTTAAAAATATCTTATTAATTGATAATTGTGTATAAAAATACATTTTCATTCTGCATTTTCTAAAAACTTGTGGCATAAAAATGAATGCAGTAGGGAAAGGAAGTACTAAAAGTAGCACATCACAGCAAAATACTGTGAGGAGGTGTATGACAGCCTCAGCCCAGGCCAGGCCTCCAACACATTTTACTCTGTCCCCGGAGCTTAATCATGGGGGGGCGCACCAGTGCATGATGTCACAGGACCAGCACTAGCTGATGCATTTCCCCATAATAGTCATCTTCAGAGAACAGAGGCTTCTGGGAATGGACGCCTATTATGGGGAAACATGTCGGGTGGAACTGCATCCATGAAGGAGTACACTTGGTCAGCAACAATGTTTAGGAAGGTTGTACATGTCAAGTAACATCCACATGGCAAAATCTAAGAATTTCCATCAGATCATTTCCCAAAGTATCACACTGCCTCCGCTGGCTTGCAATCCTCCCATGCTGCATCCTATAGCCATTCCTTCCCCAGGTAAGCAATGCACATGTACGCAGTCTTTCTTATGATGTAAAAGAAAATGGGATTCATTACACCAGGCCACCTTGCAGTGCTCTGTGGTCCAGTTCTGACACTCACATGCCCACTGCAGAAGCTTTTGGCTGGGGACATGGGTCATGTTTACTTGCTGCCTAGTAAAAACCAACCGACTCTTGTAAATAGAAAGGTCATTGCAAAAGCAACCAGATAGGGTTGTACACATGGCATAGCCACAAAGATTTGCTTTGAGGCATAGAAAAAATGATCAGCCTTGTCACATTTGCAACCCATTCAAGTGAATGGAGATGAGTAACAACTGTAAGCCAAACATTAGGCTGGTGGATGTGGTGAGGTAGACGTGGGGAAAAAAGGCATTTATGAGGTGCCAGCATCACTTCCTGAATGCCTGTCAGCTGCTACTATTCTCTGAATAGTAATCCACGTGAAATCTGTTGGATGCTTACTCCCAGGAGTACAGGAGCAAACTCCAAGTGCAACAAGGCACGATGTATTGGTTGCTAACTGTGAATTTAATTTTGTGGGCAGGCATCTATGGAGTGGGGGGGGGGGGGAGGACAAATGACCCACAGGTATGACAATGACATTAACATTTTACAAAGCTGCATACATTATTTGATACCCGTTGGGGTACCTTGACTGCATAGGCTATTATCTGAAAAGGGTGAACTTAGCTTTTAACCCGTTAATGTATTTTTAAAAGGCATTGCTATTCCATTGTGCTTCTGTGATGTCACCGTGTTAGAAGGGCTTCTAATGGAAACTAGAAGAGATTATTTCAAAATAGGCATAGTCAACTGTCATCCCCCTATCAGAAAACCCACCATAACAAAGAGGTGCAACAAATAATGAGATAATGAAAATTATTTATTTACATGGAAGTTGTGTATGATACACAGTGCTTTAGAAAAGCTAAATGTAATTAAATTATGGATTACATCTACTCTAAATCTGTAAATTCAGATTCTAGTATAATCCTAGACATGACAGGTTCTCTTTAAGCAGCAAGGAACCCACACTTTTAGAAAGTAATGAGATCTGACAGAAGGTGAAGAACAGTCATTCAGCACAGAGAAACTCTCAAGCATGAAGAAATCACTGCAGGATTATTTGTTTCTAAAATAACTATCCATTTCCAGGGCTGCCACATTGGAGTCCTCATTCTGAGATCTGCATAACTGCCATATCATTCACAAATTAAATGCAAAAGAATATTTCTTTTACCATCCTATCATCTTAAAGTGCAAATTACCATGATCTCACAGCCAGCATGATAAGCATCTGGTGAAGAACTGGAAAGCCTCTTAATTATAAGAAGCCGTTAAAGCTGAAATTACGAAAAAGAGCTGGTAGAAGGGAGCACACCTTTTTGGAGCCCCATTAAATAAATCAGACATGATCAGGTGTCCTTAAGACCTTTATAGTTGTCAAGTTAATGGGCCCCATGCAAGCCCATCATTACATCTGTCTGGGACAACTATTTTACAAGGCAATAATGATTAGCTTGCTCAGATTCATGTATCTATCTAGACCTTTATTTCTGTTTAAGTACAGGCCAGAGTGTGCTTCTTTCATGCAAAAAAGCTTTTTTTATTCAAAGCCAGATCTATAATGTGGTCAAACAATACAGAGATTTGAGTGCCAGGCACAGTATCTCCAGTATAATACAAATTCAAGCAACAAGAGCTTTCTAGAAGATAACGTATGGTTTAGATCTTTACATACTAGAGTAACACAAAAATTCTTTAGGATAACTCTGTATAAAGATCATCATCATGCAGAAATCTATACAACATCCACGTATTAGCGCCATTCTACCCAAGTTAATGTAAAAAATAACCCTGAAGCAAAACCATGACCCACTCAAAACAACTAGGAATCAAAGCAACTTAGGCCAACCATAGATGGTTTGAATCTCGGCAGATTCAGCAGGACGGGCAGGCTGAAAGTACAGTGATAACTTGGTTCGCGAACAGAAGAGATCAGAACCTTTTTGTGTGTTTTTTAGTACATACTGTACAGTACTGTACTGTACATCCCTGTGCACACTTGCTGTAAAGCTTTTTTGTGTGCTTTTTATCACATACTGTACTGTACTGTACCGGACATCCAGTATGGCTCCAAAGAAAAGTCATAGCAACCATGGTGGTAAGAAGAAAGTGCGGAGCAGTAATGAAGGTGACAAGACTCTTCAGAGCAAGCATGTTGTTGAAAAGAAAGTGCAGAGCCGTAATGAAGGTGACAAGAATGTGCAGAGCCGCGATGAAGGTGACAAGAATGTGCAGAGCGGTAATGCAGGTGACAAGAATGTGCAGAGCGGTAATGCAGGTGACAAGAATGTGCAGAGCGGTAATGCAGGTGACAAGAATGTGCAGAGCGGTAATGCAGGTGACAAGAATGTGCAGAGCAAGCAGGGTGGTAAAAAAAGTGCAGAGCGGTAATGAAGGTGACAAGACTGTTCAGAGCAGGCATTGTAAGAGTAAGGTTGTGAAGAAAATAATCATTGAGCTGAAGAAGGAAATTGTAGAAAAGCATGACCGTGGTATTCGTGTGACTGATCTGGCCTCGGAGTACAAGATGGCGAAGTCGACAATCTCGACTATTTTGAAGAAGAAAGCTTCCATCAAAGGAACTGATGTAAAAGGAGTAACAATGTTAAACCGAGCAGAGGACGCAAGTGCTGGAAGAGGTGGAAAAACGTTTGTGGTTATGGTGTCCGTTTATGAAGCAGTGAAATCTTATTACTGCTTCATTCTCCGGCATTCACAGAGGAGAAAGATCCAGTTTTTGAAGCAGAGTAGATCGCTTCACCTTCGGAGGAGTGAAGCGATCTACAAACGCTTCAAACAGAGGAGAACGGCCCCTGATACTGGAATCTCGTGAGACTTTACGAGATTACAGCACCAGAAATTCACAGAAACACTGAGATGTCAGTTTATTAAGCAGTGATAAATTATCACTGCACAGTACACGGACAGACGGCATGGTTAATGTTAACAAAATAACGAGTCCCCCTACATTTTATATATATATATATATATATATATATATATATATATATATATATATATATATATATATATATAATAGGTACATCACGGAGTACCACGATAATTGGGGTAATGATCATTATCCACAGTATAGCCATTCCCCAAGGACACCCACCAGGGGTAGTTGGTGGCAGGAATCGAATCATCTTCCAGCATCCAATTATCCTGGAAGGGACGGTCCAGTGTGAGGTGGACCCAGTAGGGTTTTTTTCACGCGGTCCAGAACAACAAAAGGGGCAAAACCCAAAAGGGGCTCCAGAGGGGGGAGGAGAATCCACACAAAAAAGGAGGCGGGTCTGAAAGACCCAGGCCTCTTTAATCTCAGTAAAGCTATTCTTTCTAATGAAGAGAAACAAGTCCTTAAACATGGCCTTAAGTTTGCCCCCTCTAAAGCTTTGAACAAATTCGAGACATTCATTGATGTCCAAAAATTTGTTTGCAAAATCAGCATCCAACGCCATATGATGTGTAATCCCTACCACTTTAATATTGCAGTTTCAGTGGACATGAGAAATTCTAGATTGACTAATGCCTCATTATTTAATCCTCTAGGCCCTGTGGCACCTGCTATCACCGTTTTTAAGGATCTAGTTAACAAAGATTTACATTTACTGCAAATTAAGAAAAATAGGAGGGAATACGCATATAAGAAAGGACTAGAAATGCTCAAGGATAGGGATGATATTGGGGGGGAGGTAGTTATGCTTGATAAGGAGGCTTATAATGCTGAGATGTCGAGACTATTGTGTGATCGCACTACCTATCTGCCTTTAAAAGGGAACCCTACTGCAAGTTATAAAAAAGAACTTATTGTTCTTGTTCAAGGTTTTCAGAAGAGGATCATCTCTAAAAAGGAAAAAGCCTTTCTGATTCCAGTAGCACCGAGAGTTCTGGTCATTTACTATTTACTGAAGGTGCACAAAGATCCTGTTTGCCCCCCTGGAAGACCGATCGTTAGTGGCATCTAGGGATGAGCTTCGTGTTCGAGTCGAACCCATGTTCGACTCGAACATCGGCTGTTCGGTCGTTCGCCGAATTGCGAACGATATGGGCCGTTCGCGCCAAATTCGTGTGGCGCGTCACGGCCCATAATTCACTGCGGCATCGCAGTGCATTGCTTGCTGATGATTGGCCAAGCATGCACTATGACCCGCATGCTTGGCCAATCACATCGCCGCCTGAACAGAGAGCCGTAATTGGCCAAAGCCAAGGAGGCTTTGGCCAGTTATGGCTCAGGGGACTTAGTACACGCCCCACACTATATAAGGCCGCCTGCACGGCGGCCCTGTGTAGTGTATGTTCCGGCGTTGAAAGAGATAGACAGAGAGAGAGACAGTGTCATTTGATTTGAGTTAGATAGATTAGGCAGAACAGTCAGTCAGTTAGCTGCACTTACAGTGTATTGTGTATATATATGCATCCCAGGTGTTGCATATATATATATACACTGTATTCAGTTTAGCTAGATCCGTTCCTGTTATCTTCTAGACTATTTACATTTAGTGCAGTGCGTCCTGCTCACAGTGTTCAGCCTGATCCGTTCCTGTTATCTTCCTACTGACAGGCAGGCTTGTCTTGTTACAGTATTAACAGCTACCTAAAGAAAATTACTGGTGTTCTTTTGATCCCATTAGTACCACGGTCAGGCAGCTAGACTATTTACATTTAGTACAGTGCGTCCTGCTCACAGTGTTCAGCTAGATCCGTTCCTGTTATCTTCCTACTGACAGGCAGGCTTGTCTTGTTACAGTATTAACAGCTACCTAAAGAAACTTACTGGTGTTCTTTTGATCCTATTAGTACCACGGTCAGGCAGCTAGACTATTTACATTTAGTACAGTGCGTCCTGCTCACAGTGTTCAGCTAGATCCGTTCCTGTTATCTTCCTACTGACAGGCAGGCTTGTCTTGTTACAGTATTAACAGCTACCTAAAGAAAATTACTGGTGTTCTTTTGATCCTATTAGTACCACGGTCAGGCAGCTAGACTATTTACATTTAGTACAGTGCGTCCTGCTCACAGTGTTCAGCTAGATCCGTTCCTGTTATCTTCCTACTGACAGGCAGGCTTGTCTTGTTACAGTATTAACAGCTACCTAAAGAAACTTACTGGTGTTCTTTTGATCCTATTAGTACCACGGTCAGGCAGCTAGACTATTTACATTTAGTACAGTGCGTCCTGCTCACAGTGTTCAGCTAGATCCGTTCCTGTTATCTTCCTACTGACAGGCAGGCTTGTCTTGTTACAGTATTAACAGCTACCTAAAGAAAATTACTGGTGTTCTTTTGATTCTATTAGTACCACGGTCAGGCAGCTAGACTATTTACATTTAGTACAGTGCGTCCTGCTCACAGTGTTCAGCTAGATCCGTTCCTGTTATCTTCCTACTGACAGGCAGGCTTGTCTTGTTACAGTATATAAAGCTACCTGAAGAAAATTACTGGTGTTCTTTTGATCCTATTAGTACCACGGTCAGGCAGCTAGACTATTTACAGTTAGTGCAGTGCGTCCTGCTCACAGTGTTCAGCTAAACCTACAAGTTAGTGGGGTGCGTCCACCTCACAGTGTTCAGCTAAAGCTACCTGTAGAAGGTTGGTGGTGTTCTCATACTACAGGCAAGCAGTTGATTTTGCTAGCTGCAGTATCAGTACATATATATATATATATATAGATATATATATCCCAGCTTAGTGCAGCTACAGGCCATTAGTATGTCTGGAAGGCCAAGAAGGAGAGGCAGACAGTCACAAGCCAATAAGAGAGGGCAAGCAGGCTCTGTGTCTAGTGCTGGTCGTGGAGACGGTGCATCCTCATCAGCACGTGGCCATGGGACACGCTTGGCCTTTTTTTCGGCAGCTGGCCGTGTTGAGCCGCAACATGCGGAAGACTTGGTCGAGTGGATGACCAAGCCGTCCTCATCCTCCTCATCCTCTCTCACCCATGCCCAGGGTGCTTTGTCTGGCAAAGCAGCGGCCTCTTCCCTCGGCTCAATGTCATCAGTGACTCCTTCCCTAGCTCCACCATGTCCTCCTGAGGAGTCCCTCAAACTGTTTGACCACAGTGTTGGGTACATGCTCCAGGAGGATGCCCAGCGTTTGGAAGGCTCTGATGATGATACTGAGCTCGATGAAGGCAGTAACATGAGCACGGACAGAGGGGGTGCCCAAGAAGGACAGCAATCTGGCAGTCATGCTCCCCCTGCTGCAGCATACTGCCAGGTTTGCTCCAGTGATGAGGAGGGAGGGGATGATGAGGTCACTGACTCAACGTGGGTGCCTGATAGGAGAGAGGAGGAGGAGGAGGAGGAGGAGGAGGCGGCACATCACCAACGAGGCAGGATGCCCTCCAGGGGCCAGCCTAAGGGCAGCACATTGACTGCATCACACCCCAAAGCTCCACATGTGCAGGGCGCTGCAGTCTCTGCGCGTTATTCAAAAAGTTCTTTGGTGTGGGCCTTTTTTGAGACGAGTGCATCAGATCGCACCGCTGCTATTTGCAACATATGTCTCAAGCGTATCTCACGTGGCCAAAACATCTCCCGCTTGGGTACCACATGCTTAACCAGACATATGTTGACCTGCCATGCAGTTCGTTGGCAAGCGTATCTAAAAGACCCACACCAAAGAACAAAGAGGATCTCTCCTTGCACCTCATCAGCTGAGATTTCCAACCCCACTAGACCTCCAGTCCTCTCTGAGACCTGCAGTGAGAGGAATGAAGGTGTAGAATTAGGTGTGTCACAGCCAAGTACTTGTGGGCAATCTGCTTTTGGTACACCGACGTCAGATTGTACCAGGCAAATTTCCCTGCCCCAGCTGCTGCACCGCCGAAAGAAGTTTGCTCCCAGCCATCCACATGCCCAGCGGTTGAATGCTAGCTTGGCAAAATTGCTAGCACTTCAACTGCTGCCTTTTCAGTTGGTAGACTCTGCCCCCTTCCGTGAGTTTGTGGAATGTGCGGTTCCTCAGTGGCAGGTACCCAAACGCCACTTTTTCTCACGGAAGGCGATTCCGGCTCTCTACCGGCATGTGGAAGGCAATGTCCATGCCTCGCTGGACAGGGCGGTCAGCAGTAAGGTGCATATTACCGCTGACTCATGGTCCAGCAGGCATGGACAGGGACGTTACCTAAGTTTCACGGCGCATTGGGTGACTCTGCTGGCAGCTGGGAAGGATGCAGGACAAGGTGCAGTAGTGTTGGAGGTTGTTCCGCCACCACGCCTCCAAAATGCTAATGATTGTGACACACCTCTCTCCTCCACCCCCTCCTCTTCTTCTTCCTCCATGGCCTCTTCCTCGGAACCAGCGGTGCTCCGTAGTCGTTCAAGGGGCTACGCAAGTACGCAGGCCAAAAGATGCCATGCGGTGCTTGAGCTGGTGTGCTTGGGGGACAGGAGCCACACTGGGGCAGAGGTTCTGTCAGCTCTGCAGGGGCAGGTTCAGAGGTGGTTGACGCCACGCCAACTTAAGGCAGGAATGGTGGTTTGCGACAATGGCACCAACCTCCTCTCTGCCCTCCGACAGGGACAAATGACCCATGTGCCCTGTTTGGCTCACGTCCTTAACTTGGTGGTGCAGCGGTTCTTGGGCAGGTACCCGGGCTTACAGGATGTCCTGAGGCAGGCCAGGAAAGTCTGTGTGCATTTCCGCCGGTCATATAATGCCAGTGCTCGGCTGACGGACCTCCAAAAGGAGTTTAACCTGCCCAAGAACCGCCTAATCTGTGACATGCCCACCAGGTGGAACTCAACGTTGGCCATGCTGCAGCGGCTGCACACGCAGCAGAGGGCCATCAATGAGTACCTGTGCGACTATGGCACCAGGACAGGGTCAGGGGAGCTTGGTTTTTTTTCCCCACGCCAGTGGGCCATGATCAGGGATGCATGCACTGTCCTGTCACCATTCGAGGAGGCCACGAGGATGGTGAGCACTGACAGTGCATGCATCAGTGACACTGTCCCCCTTGTCCACCTGTTGGAGCACACACTGCGTGGAATAATGGACAGGGCACTTAAGGCAGAACAGAGGCAGGAAGAGGAGGACTTCCTTAGCTCTCAAGGCCCCATTTATCCAGACAGTGTTCCTGCGTGCCCGCCGATCACACAGGAAGAGGACGAGGAGGAGGAGGAGGAGGAAGATTGTGTCAGTATGGAGGTGGAGCCTGGCACTCAGCATCAGCAGCAGTCTTTAAGGGATCAGTCCCAAGAAACACATGGACTTGTACGTGGCTGGGAGGAGGTGGCTGCGGACGTTGTCGTCCTTAGTGACCCAGAGGACTCCGGACCGAATGCCTCAGCAAACCTATGCTGCATGGCCTCCCTGATCCTGCAAAGCCTGCGTAAGGATCCTCGTATTCGTGGTATCAAGGAGAAGGACCAATACTGGCTGGCAACCCTCCTTGATCCACGTTACAAGGGTAAGGTTGCGGACCTTATCTTGCCATCGCAGAGGGAGCAGAGGATGAAACATCTTCGGGAGGCCTTGCAGAAAGGTCTGTGCAGCGCGTTCCCAGAGACTGGGAGGTTACAAACTCCTGTTTCTGGACAACGTGTTGCTGAGGCTTCGGTCAGTCAAAGAAGCAGCGGTGGAGAAGGTGGCCGTCTGACCGATGCGTTCAGACAATTTTTTGGTCCGCAGCCCCAAGGTATGATCGGTTCCAGCAACCATCGCCAGCGTCTGTTTTACATGGTGCAGGAATACCTAGGGGCAATATCAGACTTGGACACCTTTCCCACCGAAAATCCTCTGGGTTACTGGGTCTTGAGGATGGATCACTGGCCAGAGCTTGCACAGTATGCAATTGAGCTACTGGCCTGTCCTGCATCCAGCATTCTTTCGGAACGCACATTCAGTGCTGCTGGAGGCGTGGTAACCGATCACAGGGTGCGTCTGTCCACCGACTCGGTCGATCGACTGACCTTCATAAAAATGAATCAGTCTTGGATCACCACCAGCTACCAAGCACCTGATGCTGATGTAACCGAATAATTTTTTTTGAAATCTCAGATCCCTTCAAAGACTGCCTATGCTGATGCTGAGTGACTATCCCTGAGTAATTATCCTCTTCCTCCTCAATCATAACGCTGATAGCTTGTAAGAACATTTTTGGTTCTGGGCGCCACCACCAGTGCCTAAGGCACAATTTTTCAGCCCCTGTTTAACAGGGGCGTGTAATTACAATTTTTGATGTAATACTTTGCAGCAGGGCTCGTTCCTGCGTTCCAACTAGAGTGTCTGTGAGGGGTTGCAGTGTTGTGGCACCAGCACCAGTGCCTAAGGCCCAATTTTTCTGCCCCTGTCTAACAGGGGCGTGTAATTACAATTTTTGATGCAATACTTTGCAGCAGGGCTCGTTCCTGCGTTCCAACTAGAGTGTCTGTGAGGGGTTGCAGTGTTGTGGCACCAGCACCAGTGCCTAAGGCCTAATTTTTCAGCTCCTGTTCAACAGGGGCATGTAATTACAATTCTTGATCTAATATTTCACAGCAGGGCCCTGTGAGGGCTTACAGTGTTGTGGCCACAGCAACACCTAAGGCCCAAATTTCTGCTGAGTATATAGGGCAGGACCCTACTTTCAAACATCTAACTTACAAACGACTCCTACTTGCAAACGGAAGGAGACAACAGGAAGTGAGATGAAATCTACTCCTAGGAAGGGAAATTCTCTCCTGTAAGAGTTAATATGGGAAAAAAAATTCTCCTTTCCACTGATGCTTTCCAATCCTTGTTCCACAAAAAAACCCAAATTTTCAAAAAACATTTTTCATTGGGACAAAAAGTGAGGTGAAATCTTCTGAAGAGGAGGAAAGACAGCAAAACAAATGTCACAGGGGTGATAACCCTTCCCTATGTTTTCCAAAAAGCTTAAAAAAGATTTTTTGGCTGGAGCTAAACACGTTAAAAATGTACCTGTTCAAAATTACAAAGAGATTCTACTTAACAACAAACCTACAGTCCCTGTCTTGTTTGCACTGCCTGTATACTGCTGTTCAGAGTATATAGGGCCTGGTGGACCCACACCTTTCCTTATTTTAATTTGGGTGCGGGGTTCCCCTTAATATCCATACAAGACCCAAAAGGCCTGGTAATGGACTGGGGGGTACCCATGCCGTTTGTCTCACCGATTTTCATCCATATTGCCATGACCCGACATTACATTAAACCCGCAAGCAGTTTTAAATGAGATTTTTTCCTTTAAAAATGACATTTGGTGCAGGGACTGTTCTAAACACGGGAAACACGCGTCACTTTACAGGCATGCTATAGACTCCCCCCAGGTACAATATTTAAAGGAATATTTCACTTTTTTTTTTTTTACTTTAAGCATCATTAAAATCACTGCTCCCGAAAAAACGGCCGTTTTTAAAAGTTTTTTTTGCATTGATACATGTCCCCTGGGGTAGGACCCGGGTCCCCAAACCCTTTTTAGGACAATATCATGCAAATTAGCCTTTAAAATGAGCACTTTTGATTTCGAGCGTTCGAGTCCCATAGACGTCAATGGGGTTCTAACGTTCGTGCGAACTTTCGGTCCGTTCGCAGGTTCTGGTGCGAACCGAATCGGGGGGTGTTCGGCTCATCCCTAGTGGCATCAATTCGGTCACTTCCAGGGTGGGCAAATATATTGATCATTTTTTGCAGCCTTTGGTCATTAAGACCCCCTCTTATTTGAGGGATTCTACCCAGATGATCAACTTGCTTCAGCATTTGGAATGGAAGGACACCTATATACTTGCGACTGCAGACGTCTCTTCCTTATATACCGTGATTTGGCACCAACATGGGAGGGAAGCAGTAGACCATTTTTTACAACAGGATACCCTCCATGTCCAACAGAGATTATTCATCTTGAGGCTTCTGGATTATGCCATGGAGCGTAATTATTTTTGGCATGATGGCTCCTATTATGTGCAGAATAGAGGGGTGGACATGGGGGCTAAATTTGCCCCAAGCATGGCTAACCTTTTTATAGCCAAATGGGAGGAGGATGTTGTCTATCAAGAGTCCAGGTCTGAGCTAGTACTCTGGAAAAGATACATAGACAACATCCTCCTCCTGTGGGATGGTAGTTTGGAATCCCTTGACAATTTTATTGTTGGTCTGAATAATAATGATAGGGGTATTCTCCTAACTCATGAAGCAAGCAGTGTGGAAATCCATTTTCTCGACCATAGAATTAGAGTGATCGAGGGACAGATTGTGACATCAACTTACTTCAAAGAGACCGATCATAACGGTTTCATTGACACCAAGAGTTGTCATCATAAGGCTTGGTTGGAATCGATTCCCAAAAGTCAGTTTCTGAGGTTGAGGCGGAACTGTACCAATCTGGATGATTTCAACAGAGAAGCCTCCATCCTCAGGGGATGATTCCTTGAAAAAGGGTATAGTGCAAGCGAACTTGATGCTGCACTCAGTCTGGCCCAAATGAGAAACAGAGATGACTTGTTGGTTGTTAAGCCAAAGGTGCAGGATGATTCTTTCAAATTTTCTTTCATCACTGGTTATTCCAATCAGCATTATGAAATTAAAAAAATAATGCAAAAACATTGGAAAGTTCTGCGAGGTGATCGAGTTTTGGGCCCGATTTTACCTGAACGACCATGGGTTGTTTACCGGGGAGTTCCCGCATTGAGGCTGCAGGTTGCCCCGAATATAGTGGATCCCCCTAAAAAAGGTTTCTTTTTTATAAAGTATGGGAGGTTTCTACCCATGCAGGAGATGTCCTATTTGCAAATAAAAAGCAAGTAGGAGAAGGAGGACAGATTCCTTCCAGTCAACTTCCACTCAAGAAATTTTCCTGATTAAACCCTTTATCACGTGTTCCACTAAATACGTAGTTTACGTGATTAAGTGTCCATGCGGGAAACAGTATATTGGGCAAATTAAACGCATGCTCCATATAAGACTCAGTGAACATGTGGCCAACAGTAGATGTGGCTTTCCAAAACACAGCCTTTCTAAGCATTATGCTTTGAAGCATGACTGCAACCCAGAGGGCACTAGTTTTCTGGGTATAGACAAACTTTGTGGACATTGGAGAGGCAGCCATATGGTGAGGTAAGTTTCACGCCTAGAAACTAAGTGGATCTACCAAGCCCAGACTTACGCTCCCTGCGGTATGAATATCGAATGAGACGTTAATGCATTTATTAATAATGGGTAGAACACTTAGATTTATTGATTGTTCTGGACTTACCATATATTAATATGTGATCCCTTTGTGTGATTTCCACCATACGGCTGTTCACCCTTTTTTATTGGGTTGTTTTATTTTCTACTTTCTAGTTTTATTTTATTTTATTTTTGAGATTCTTTTGCTTTGGGGTTAATGAGGCTCCTATCTTATCCAATTTCTATTCATTTTCGCTAGATTTATAGACCGTTAGTCAATTTTTATTTGGGTTTATTGTGTTTCATGTTTTATATCATGATGTATGAGCTAATGTTGTTTTATGTTTCATATTATGATGTATGTATTCTAGTTGCTTATTGTTTTATTACCATAAAGGTCGCCGCTCCATGAAACCCATACGTACTCTTAATCCCTCCTCCCATACTATACTCTATTGAGTTTCAAAGATTACTCAAGAATGAATTTTTTCAAATGTTTTGAGATCTTTAGTAATATTTTTCTTTTTTTGGTTTAGGGAGTCTTTTTTTTTTCTTTTTTTGGGTTAGTTGAAAGCCCAATTTATTATCTTATATGGTGGTTGCGTTCCGGTGTTTAGGAAGTGTTTACTTCCGCTATACGGAACGCACTATGTTGTTCTGTTTATCAACTCATTATGCCTTTCTTTTATTTTTACTTAATGTGCTCCCGGGCCATGGCTGACAATCATCTCCGGTCTGTGGAACGCACTTTAGACTATTTTTCTGGGAGGTGCTGTCTAGTGGCCGGAAGATCACTACTTGCACCCTGTGGAACGCACATAACTTCCGGGTTGTGCGGTTCATTGGTCAGGAGATGATGACTTCCGCCCTGTGGATCGCACTCAATATGCGGTTGTGCGGTTCATTGGCAGGGAGGTGATGACTTCCGCCTGGTGGATCACACACAATATCCGGCCTCACATCCAAGTCCGTCCCCTACAAATGGAAGCATCACACGTCATGACCATGCCCCTGAAGATGTACGTTTGTGACGAAACGTCAGGTTGAGTAAGGGACGAGTGACGTAGTGGTGTGGACAGAAGAGTGGCCGCCGTCTTGTTGGTAGGAAGCGCTGGACGCTTTTCCTATGCCTGTTTTGCACACATCACATGTGAGTTGTATATCTAACTTTTAATGATATAAATGTACCCTTTTTTGGATGTCTGCGCAATGAGAGTATTTCTTTCATTTTTCCATATATATGACCACCGTGCTGTACCTGTGGAGCATATTTCTTAGCCAAGGTGTTGAAAAGATTAAGTTATTTTTGGTGGGTCCGTGGAAGAAGGATCTCCTTCTTAATTAGTGGACCGTTTAATGAACAAGAGCTATGGATCTGATCTTTCCGTGATTTTGCTTATTGTGTATATCCCATACACTGGCGTTAAGAGTCAGTTATATTGGGTGTTGGTGACAGTTCTCTCTTTCTTCATCTCATTGGAGTTTTCCAGATGGACTGTATTTTTACTAATTAATTTTTTATGCCATAGAATTTATTACTTATGAACTTTTTGCTCAGTCAATGCCATTTTTTAGCGCTACACCTTTATCCCCTATTTTTGTTATTGTGCCCAACAATATTGTGTTAGCAGCTATTAATTTTTCGTTCCTAGGTTAGCGCAAAAAAACAAATCTTCTCTCTCTCATATATATATATATATATATATATATATATATATACATATATACATACATATACATACATATACATACATACACACACACACACATATATATATATATATATATATATATATATATATATATAACAGGGGGACATGGTTACAGTGTTGGGGGGTCTGAATGAGGTAGAAGGAAATTAAAAATCTTCCTCCTTTCCCCTCAGATCCGCCCACATTCCCTCTTCACTCCCCGATTCTGACACAGATCGCCAGTGAAGTGCTGAGATTGCAGCTTCTTAAACTGGCCGTTACTGTGTCAGTCAATGAGGATTCTCGGTGTGTGGAGATCATCGGCGGGAGAACATGTTCAAACACTTCTCCCCCGATTATCTTGGTTTCATAAACTGTTTATGGACTGTGATCAGCGGCGATCCTGGGGATCACCACTGTTCACTGCTTCATAAACGGACACCTAAATGAGAAACAGCTGGCAGGTGATAGCATTAGTCAAGCTATGATCTGTGAAAATGCCAGGAAATTGCACAGTGATTTACTGCAAAAACAACCCTTTGCAAGTGAAGAATTTAAAGCCAGTAGAGGGTGGTTTGGAAAATTCCACAAAAGAAGTGGCCTCCACAGTGTGATAAGATATGGTGAGGCTTCCAGTTCTGACTAGGCCGGTGCAGAGGCCTACAAGAAAGAGTTTGCGGAATTCATGAAGACAGAAGGATACGTCGCTCAAAAAGTGTTCAACCGTGATGAAACAGGGCTCTTCTGGAAAAAGATGCTGAACAGAACCTATATCACGCAGGAGGAAAAAGGCACTGCCGGGGCACAAGCCCATGAAGGACAGATTGACCCTTTTGCAAGCGCCCATCTGAAGATTAAGTCACTACTGGTGTACCATTCCCAGACCCCTCATGCATTTAGGGAACAGCATGTGAACAAGGCCAGGCTGCCTGTCATGTTGAGGGCCAATGCAAAAGCTTAGGTCACAAAGCAATTGTTCATGGAATGGCTGCACGAGGTGTTCGCACCCACCGTAAGAAAATATCTTTCTCACAACCAACTGCCTGAAAGGTGCCTTCTTCTGATGGACCATGCCCCGACACACTCCCCAGCCCTACACGACACCTCTTCTGCAGCCTATGGATCAGCAAGTGATCTGCAACTTCAAGAAGCTGTACACAAAGGCGCTCTTCACTAGGTGTATTAATGTCACTGAAGAGAAGTCCTCGAGTCTGAAAGAATTCTGGAAGAAACATTTCCATGTTTTCCACTGCATTAACCTCATGGACAAAGCCTGGGAAGATGTCACTCACTGAATTCAAAAAGAACTCAAAAACATAAAATATGCAGTGCTGTGATTATAAAAGCTAGTTACATAAACATAAAAAACATAAAAATGTCCTTCTGTGTTAAACAAAAAAGTCCAATGTTCCCACTCAGTAAGTACAAAAGAAGGTGTCTGACCACCATAAGGATTGAAGGCTTACCAGAATTTGCGGCTACACAATTAAGTGCAGCAAACACGCTTTGATAATGCCACTCATGTGGAGTATAATGAATTCTCTCCTTTGATCCTTATCTCTGGAACTCCAGATAGGCTGGAAAAAGAAAAAAACGAATATGGTGTAATATTGTTACCACTCTGAAAATTACACCTAAATGAGTAACACTCCTTGGATAAATATAAGTGCAACTGCCGATCACCAGCCTCCACCAGCTTTCACCCCAATGCAGTGCGCACTCACTAAACAAAAGATCATAAGACCCATCAAAGGTGAAAACGGGAATGTCCACAGGTTTCAGTACAAGGATTTCCTCTCATATTATCTAATTTCACGGGGTAGAGCTCCAGCCTGGAGGAAACTGTGGCCAGAATGTGTCACTGAACATGACTTTGAAGGGTCTGATGCAGAGGTAGTGGAGGAGATTGTGTCCATGGGCAACAGTATGGGTCTGGACGTCAATGGTGGAGCCATAAAGGAGCTTGTTGAGGAACAGAAGGAGGAGATGACCACAGAAGAACTTTCTGAACTCCACAGTGAGCAGCAGAAGGCACCTATTGAGGAGCATTCCACTGAAGAGGAAGACAGGTTAGTAGTGATGCCATAAAATCCATTATTGGAAATTGGAATGAGTGCCATGATTTTTTTGAGAAGCACCACCCCAACATAACTAACGAACAGAGTGTTAAATCTGATGAACGATAACGTAGTCTCTCATTTCCAGAGGGTTATGCAGCGCAGGAAAAGACTAGTGACATTGGACAGATTTTTCACCAAAACTGAGCCTGTAGCTAAGAGACAAAGAAGAGAGGAAACCCCTGAAGGAGATCTACCCAATGTCCTTATGAAGGAGGACTCTCCCTCCAGACAATAACCGCCTCCCACCCACCTTCCTCCACACCAGAAGTCGTCTCAAGCAAGGTTAGTGTTCTCTCTCTTCATACTGTACTGTACTTTGTTTCATATTTTTGTGGTTCGAAAACAAAAAAAAAGTTCAGAACAGATTAACCTGATTTACATTGAACCCTATGGGAAAACTTGACAATTTCTGTTTGCGACCAGAGTCGTGGAACGAATTAAGTTTGTGAACCGAGGTATCAATGTACCAAGTTGATCGATCAACTTGGGTACAACCAGCCTGCCTGATTTACTTACGATTATCGCTAGCGGCTGCTATAGCCGCTAGCAATATTCAATGTCTGGGCAGGGGGGATTCCCCTGTCAGCACTGTCTGTGTTGATGGGGGAATTATGCAAATTTCTTTCCTGCAGCCGTGGTTGCAGAAAAGCAGGGCTTTTTTTCTCAGCCAACAGGTGCAGGAACTCCCCCTTTCCGAGTCACCCCTTTTCTCCGCCCCCCCCCCCCCCCCCCTACCCATCTCCCAGTACCGTCCCTTTTAGACAATATAGAACAAGTATCATTTTGAGGTGCTAAGTAATTTGTATGGAATTTGGTAATGATATCAAGAAAAGCAGTAAAATAGATCCCCCTGGGGGCGTGTCCAAGATGTCGGCTTGAGCAGACGTGCTTCCCGGAGCTCTGCTAGAGATTAATCCTGTGACCCTATCCTGCCTGGTTTGTCTGCCGCTGAACCGAGCACAGGTACCCCTCTATGCCGTCCCGATCATCCGCCCGACAGAGGAGCGGTAAGCAGCTCCGATTCCCCCCACTTACAGCTGTGCTTGCTGAGGCCGCAGTGTCCGGAGTGAAAAGCCCGCGCAGCCATTCCAACATGGCCACTCAGACGGCGGCTGATGAGACTCCCTCCCTGTCCCTCCCTGGTATACCGGAGGTTATGGCAGCTATATCAGCGTGTCAAGCCACCCTGTCAGGGAAAATGGAGGCAGTGCAAACTGATATCGGGCTGATTAGACAGGACTTGGAGAAGTTCCGTGGTCGGCTGGGGGTGGCTGAGCAGAGAGTGGGGCAGGTGGAGGATACTACAGAGGAGCACTCAGTGGCGATCCGGACCTTACAAAATAAAGTAAAGGTCCTTGAATATCGCGCTGAAGACGCCGAGAATAGAAGCAGACGCAACAATCTGAGGATAGTTGGACTTGCAGAAGGAGCAGAGGGGCAGAATTCAACTGTGTTTGTGGAAGACCTCCTGAGATCCCTGTTTCCTGGTGCCCAGCTTTCCCCCTATTTCACTGTGGAGAGGGCGCACAGAGTACCGCCGCAGCGAGGACCGGCTGGTTCCCCACCCCGCACACTGATTCTCCGTCTATTAAATTTCAGAGATAGGGATGAGCTGTTGAGAGCTGCAAGAGGCACAAAAGAAATCACCTATCAAAATAACAAGTTGCTACTGTTCCCTGACTACACCATCGAAACCCAGAAGCAACGCAGATCTTTTGATGCGGTTAAAGCGGCCATGAGGGCGAAGGGGATTAAATACAGCATCCTTTTTCCAGCAAAGTTAAGAGTGGTAGATGGTGAGACAGTGCGTTTTTTCACCAATCCCAGGGAAGCTTCCTCGTGGTTGGAGAAACTGCCTTCCCTGAAGTGAACGCTTCATTACATTCAAGTGCCTGAAACACCTCTACTCTCAGTTGTTTTGAGCTGGTGAGGGTCACATATACTTGTTTAGATCCTGAAGTTACCACGCTCCCAATGCCCTCCTAGTTTGAAGAGCGGCCTTTATTAGGAAAGCAGACACTTCAAGATGCCAACTTATATAGATTAGATGGCTATGGAGACCTGACGTTTGTTGCAGAGGGTGGTTACAGCCCTTATGTCGGTTCGAAGGCAAACCATCTTAGGTTTGACATCCACAAGCATTCCAGGACGTAATTGATCTAAAAAGCTTAAGTTTTGTGCCCCTGGTTATACCAGGAGAACTATGTATACTCTTTTCTAGGTTTGGACTAAGTTGGTTCTCTAGCATCTCCTATTGGGAGGTAGGGTGGCCCCCTGGCTGACTTAGATTGCAGTTTCCCCTCTGTGTAATCGAGGTGAGGGGCGGCTGACTTTCTGATAGCTGGACCGGGACACGCCTCCTTGAGTGAGATACTCTAGTGGATTTGGGAGTTCGGGGGAAATATGCATGATCCCAGTTCTGGGGGTCTGCGGGGTGGGGGGTGGGGCGGGCAGCAGTTGCTGACCCTTGTTGGTTTTGGTTTTGGTTTAGTTTTTTTGTTTTTCACGGTACATTTTTCACACACTACCTTTATGGAATTAATACATATCTCTGGTTGTGGTACAGAGTTAATTGATGAGAGAGATACGCAACTCATGTGGCTGTGGATGGGGGTATCATGTCTTCCGCCTGGGTGGTTTACCCTCCCCCTGGTTATGGGGCGGGAGGGCGGTTCATGCTCCTGCATTCCTCCTCTATACACACAATATGGCTAGCTTTTCAATCCTTTCCTGGAATGTCCGAGGCCTGAATTCGTCTGTTAAACGTTCTCTGGTCTTCAATTATCTTAAAAAATACACCCCACATATCTGTATATTTCAGGAAACCCACCTGGTGGGATCCCGAGTCCTCGGCCTCAAACGGGCCTGGGTGAGCTCACATTACCATGCCACATACTCAAACTACTCTCGGGGAGTAAGTATTCTAATACACCGGTCCCTTTCTTGTCAAATTTAGGACGTTAGGACTGACCCAGGCGGAAGATATGTCATTGTGCATGTGGTAATTGATAATACAACATATGTGATTGTGGGGCTTTATCTCCCCCCCCCTGCAGATATGTCCCTCTTATATGATATCATGCGTATTGTTATAAAATATGATACTCCATTTGTTATGTTACTGGGGGACTATAATTTGGTACCGTCTCCGGATGCTGACAGACTCCACCAGTCAAACCGTAGAACTCCTGACCTTATGCAGTGGGCCGATACATTTGAACTCATTGACGCATGGAGGCACTATAACCCTTCTGCTAGAATGTTTACATGTCATTCGTCTACATTCCAGACCCTCTCCCGCATTGACCTGGGGTTTGTTACGCGGGCGGTGCTGCAGAGGGTCTCAAAGGTGCAAATTTTACCTAGAGGAATATCTGATCATGCCCCTATTCTGTTGACGGTGAGATCGGGCTCCACTGCTGGGAGGAGGCTGTGGAGACTGTCGGGACACTGGATTGCAGACCCTAAGGTGCAGGAGGACATATCAGAGGCATTGTGCCATTACTGGCTTGAAAATGGTGATTCAGTGGGGACCTTGATGAGCTGGGATGCTTTTAAGGGATGGCTGAGGGGTGAATATATTTCCCGCATTACCAATAGTCAGAAGCAGGCTGTGCGGTCGCTGAAAGAATTGGAGGATGAGCTTCGAGAAAAAGAGGCCTGCTATGTTGCCACCCCTACCCCCCTTAATTATGGAAATTGGCAGTTTGCTTTACGGTCGGTTGAGCTCCTTAGAATAGACATGACAAAAAAATCTATGCTTAGCACTGCCCAGAGGATCTTCGAATACGGAGACAAAAATGGCAAGCTACTGTCATGGTTGTCCCGGGGCCAGAACCCTAGCACCCATATTGGATGTGTCAGAGATGAAGGAGGTGTTCCTCTCACGAACAGGGAAGACATTCTTGCTAGGTTTGTGAGATATTATGGTTCCCTTTATTCTACTAGGGTGGATTATGACTCGGAGGAACTTGGGGCCTACTTGGATAGGGTTGAATTTCCGTCCCTGTCCCGGGAGGCCAGGGAGAACTTGGAAAAAAACATCACACTGGAAGAGGTCCAGATCGCTATGGCCCAGATGCAACCTGGGAAGACTCCTGGTGCAGATGGCATACCGATCGAATTTTATACCACTTATCAAGAGTTTCTGGCTCCTAGGCTCACGGGGTTGTTTGCGCAATTTGCTGAACTCGGGTCATTACCAGAGTCTATGTCTGAAGCGGTAATTGTGCTGGTGCCCAAGCCGGGTAAGGATCCCGAGGACTGCGCGTCGTATCGACCGATTTCCTTAATCAACGTCGATGCTAAGCTATTGGCCAAAATACTGGCAAATCGCCTGGCGCAGGTCCTGGATGACCTGGTACATGTGGACCAGACGGGATTCATGCCCGGTAAGGGCACTGACATAAACTTAAGGAGACTACAGCTTAACCTGTCCATCCCTCATGAGAATGCTGGATCCAGGGTGATTGCCTCACTCGACGCCGAGAAGGCGTTCGACTCGGTCGAGTGGGGCTACCTCTGGGAGGTCCTGGGTAGATTCGGGTTCGGCCCCCATTTTTTGCACTGGCTACGGCTGCTTTATGATGGACCTTCTGCTTGTGTTAGGGCCAATGGGGGAGTTTCCGAGGGGTTTCGACTACAACGGGGTACGCGTCAGGGTTGCCCCCTCTCCCCGTCCCTGTTTGCCCTGGCGCTGGAACCCCTGGCCATCTTGCTCAGGGCGTCCCCGGAAGTGGAGGGGCTGCGTATAGGCTCCTTGGAGGAGAAGGTGTCTTTATACGCCGATGACGCCTTGCTATACCTGCACGACGCGGACTCCTCCTTGCGCGCTGCTCTGGAGCTCTTCGACGGGTTTGGTCGGTTTTCGGGAGTGAGAATAAATTGGACCAAGTCTGTGTTGTTTCCTCTCGACCCCCTGGCGCGGGCCACGGCGGCCCCCACTCAGTTGCAATGGGTTTCGAGTTTCAAATACTTGGGCATTCAAATAAGTCGGGACCCCTCGGAATTCTACGAACTAAATCTTCGCCCTGTTCTAACGCAATTTAGATCTAAGTGTGCCTCCTGGGGAAACCTTCCACTCAATTTGTTAGGACGCATAAACTTGATAAAGATGGTCTTCCTTCCCAAATTCAATTATTTATTTCGAAATTCTCCAGTGTTGATTCCTAACACATTCTTTAGAGAACTAGATAGTTGTATTGGGTCCTTTATTTGGGGAGGCTCCACCCCTAGACTAGCACGATTCACCCTATGTCTTCCGGTGCGGTGTGGGGGACTGGCGTTGCCCGATTTCCGGGTGTATTACTGGGCAGCCATTTTGGTATCGGTCAGATGGTGGTTTCTTCGTTCTAGAGCCAATGCGGCAGTCTGCCTTGAGGCGGCTTTTCTGGGCTCCCTGGGAGATCTTGGGAATCTAGTGTATAGAGGATCTGGGGCATATGTTAATCTGCCACTTCCAACTAGGACGACACTTAGAGTGTGGGTGGTGGCTAGAAGGAGGTTTATCAAGCCAGACCGCTGGTCACCCTTTCAACCCTTGTGGGGTAATATTAGTTTGCCACATTTCCGTACAATTCCGGACCCACAACTCTGGGCAAAGTATGGGGTGAAGACTATTCGAGACATTATGCCTGCCGGGAAATTACTGACATTTAAAGACCTTTCAGACAAATTTAAGCTTCCCAAGTGGATGTACTTCCGGTATCACCAACTGCGCCATGCAGCGAGAGCACAGTTTCCGGAACCTGTTACCCTGGCCATGGACCCTATAGAGGAGCTCTTGGCCCAGGAATCACTTTCCAAGCCTCTCTCCTCCCTGTACCTGTCTCTGCTCAGCTTGGACTCTCCCAAGCTGGAGAGGCTGTGGGAGACCTGGAAGGCGGACATTCCCGCCTTGGAGAGAGAGGAATGGAACGATTGTTTCGAGGAGGGATTTGGGTTGGTAATCTCATCCCGAGATAAAGTAATACAGGCCAAGTTTCTTCATAGGGTGTATTACACCCCGCAGCGACTGCACAGACTGTACCCCTTGAGAGACCCCTTGTGTGGTCGATGTAGGAGGGATGAGGGAACATATTTCCATATGTTTTGGACGTGTCCTGAAGTGACCAAGTTTTGGGCTGCAGTATTTGAAGCCATTAATGAGCGTCTCGGGTTAACATTGAGGCCATTGCCAGAGCTGGCGCTACTGGGGGTACAGGAAGATGATCAAACGCCAAGATATACTAAACTCCTAATTGCTTTTTTGCTTTATTATGCAAAGAAAACTATTCTGCTTAGGTGGACGTCTGCAGCCCCCCCCACCATGACGCTCTGGGAGGAGACCATTAATAAGGCTCTTCCACTGTACAAAATGACATATTTGAATAGAAAATGTCCCAAAAAATTCGAGGGTATTTGGTCACCCTGGACAGCTTAATGGTTTAGCCTAAACTACCTGATGGTTGGTGTACATGACTGCTGTCTGGGAGGCTCTGGTCCCCCCCCCCCCCCTCTCCCTCCTCCCTTCCCCCGCCCCTCCCCCCCTTCCTCTGCCCCGCCCTTTCCTTCCCCCTTCCCCCCCCCCCCTCCCACCCAGTGGGACTCTATCCGGGTGTATGATGGTAAAAAATTGGGGAATTCTTCCCTTATATTTTTGTTTTCCAATTGACTAAAATAAATTACGCTTTCTGAAAGTTAAAACTGCTAAATTACATGATAGGTGACTAGATGGATACCAATGCTTGTATTCTTTTGATTTTTCCAACCGTTTATGACATGTACGATATACCATTTCTTTCTTTCTGTATGTACCATGTTGATCTTTTTTATCAATAAAATGAGATCTTTTGACCGTGAAAAATAGATCCCCCTGCAGCAATAGATTAGGAGGTTTTAAGGGTTTTTTTTGCTTGTATATAAGCAATGTCAGAATGCAGCAGGTAGTTAACATTAGATAGGCTGCCTCAAAAGCACATGATAAGGCACTTTAGATCATCTCACAAGCTGCTCTGACAGTTGCGCAACAAGCCCAGTGAACGATAAGTATATGGTAGAACCAACATCCCTTCATTACCTTATCTACATCCCCTCCCCCCTACTTGAACTTCTTAGGGTTTGCTCCTCCTTGTTCTTCCCCCCCCCCCATTCCCTTATCTACCCCACCCTTTACCTACTTAAACCCCTTCTCCCCCCCCAATCCCCATCCTTTCCACTCTGCTCTTCCTTGGCCACTGCACCCCACTTTCAGCATTCTCTCCTCCCCTACTTGAACCCCTGTTCTCCCCAAACCCCCTCTCTATCTTTCCACAAGCACCCTGCTCTTCCTTGCCCCCTTCACCCCAATCCCCCACCCATTTTCAGCATACCCTTTTACTGCACCCCTTTTTGGGGCTCTCCCACACCCACCGGGCGCTCGGGTTCGGCACATCACGGATCTTGTGGACAGATTACTGGGTGGGGCTGGGGAAGACCCGGCTGTCATGGTGCACGTTGGCACCAATGACAAAGTCAGAGGCAGATGGAGTGTCCTAAAGAACGATTTTAGGGACTTAGGAGCTAAATTGAGGAAAAGGACCTCCAAGGTAGTGTTCTCAGGAATACTACCGGTACATCGAGCCACACCAGAAAGGCAGAGGGAGATTAGGGAAGTAAACAAGTGGCTGAAGAGCTGGTGTAGTAAGGAGGGGTTTGGGTTCCTGGAGGACTGGGCCGACTTCTCAGTCGGTAACCGGTACTATAGAAGGGACGGACTGCACCTAAATGAGGAGGGTGCAGATCTGCTGGGAATGAAGATGGCCAAAAAGTTAGAGGGGTTTTTAAACTAGGCGATGGGGGGGAGGGTCCAGAGACAGTGATAGCCAGCTCGGATGATATTCCAGAGGGTAGTATTGGGGGCATTAGTGGTAGGTTAACCAAAGCACAAAAACACAAGGTGAGTATAGTAGCAAGTCCTAGTAGAGTGGGGTAGAGCTCCAAAGGGATGAAGCTAAGGGGAAAATAATACTGGGAGTATGCTATAGGCCCCCAAACCTGAGGGAGGAAGTGGAGACGGATCTCCTATCACAAATTGGATTAGCAGCAAGGATGGGAAGTGTTATCATAATGGGGGATTTTAATTATCCAGACATAGACTGGGCGGAGGGAACCGCGCATTCATTTAAGGCTCGCCAGTTCCTTAGTGTTTTGCAGGACAATTTTATGGGTCAGATGGTAGACGCACCAACTAGAAATAAAACATTACTAGATCTACTGATTACCAATAATACAGACCTGATAACAGATGTGGTAATACGGGGCAATTTAGGTAACAGCGATCACAGGTCAATTAGTTTCAGTATAAATCACACAAATAGGAAACATGAAGGGAACACAAAGACACTGAATTTCAAAAGAGCCAACTTCCCTAAACTACAAACCTTGCTAAAAGGCATAAATTGGGATAAAATATTAGGAACAAAGAATACGGAGGAGAGATGGGTTTGCTTTAAGAGCATATTAAATAAGGGCATTAGCCAATATATCCCATTGGGTAATAAATTTAAAAGAGCGAACAAACATCCTGGATGGCTTAACTCCGATGTAAAAATGCATATAAAAGCAAAGGAGAAGGCCTTCAAAAAATACAAGGTTGAGGGATCATCCTCAGCATTAGGGATGAGCCGAACACCCCCCGGTTCGGTTCGCACCAGAACCCGCGAACGGACCGCAAGTTCGCACGAACGTTAGAACCCCATTGACGTCTATGGGACTCGAACGTTCGAAATCAAAAGTGCTCATTTTAAAGGCTAATTTGCATGGTATTGTCCTAAAAAGGGTGTGGGGACCCGGGTCCTACCCCAGGGGACATGTATCAATGCAAAAAAAACTTTTAAAAACGGCCGTTTTTTCGGGAGCAGTGATTTTAATGATGCTTAAAGTAAAAAAAAAAAAGTGAAATATTCCTTTAAATATCGTACCTGGGGGGTGTCTATAGTATGCCTGTAAAGTGACGCGTGTTTCCCATGTTTAGAACAGTCCCTGCACCAAATGTCATTTTTAAAGGAAAAAATCTCATTTAAAACTGCTTGCGGGTTTAATGTCATGTCGGGTCCTGGCAATATGGATGAAAATCAGTGAGACAAACGGCATGGGTACCCCCCAGTCCATTACCAGGCCCTTTGGGTCTTGTATGGATATTAAGGGGAACCCCGCACCCAAATTAAAATAAGGAAAGGTCCCTATATACTCTGAACAGCAGTATACAGGCGGTGCAAACAAGACAGGGACTGTAGGTTTGTTGTTAAGTAGAATCTGTTTGTAATTTTGAACATTTTTAACGTGTTTAGCTCCAGCCAAAAAATCTTTTCTAAGCTTTTTGGAAAACATAGGGAAGGGTTATCACCCCTGTGACATTTGTTTTGCGTCTTTCCTCCTCTTCAGAAGATTTCACCTCACTTTTTTGTCCCAATGAAAAATGTTTTTTGAAAATTTGGGTTTTTTTGTGGAACAAGGATTGGAAAGCATCAGTGGAAAGGAGAAATTGTTTTCCCATATTAACTCTTACATGAGAGAATTTCCCTTCCTAGGGGTAGATTTCATCTCACTTCCTGTTGTCTCCTTCCGTTTGCAAGTAGGAGTCGTTTGTAAGTTAGATGTTTGAAAGTAGGGTCCTGCCCTATATACTCAGCAGAAATTTGGGCCTTAGGTGTTGCTGTGGCCAAAACACTGTAAGCCCTCACAGGGCCCTGCTGTGAAATATTAGATCAAGAATTGTAATTACATGCCCCTGTTGAACAGGAGCTGAAAAATTAGGCCTTAGGCACTGGTGCTGGTGCCACAACACTGCAACCCCTCACAGACACTCTAGTTGGAACGCAGGAACGAGCCCTGCTGCAAAGTATTGCATCAAAAATTGTAATTACACGCCCCTGTTAGACAGGGGCAGAAAAATTGGGCCTTAGGCACTGGTGCTGGTGCCACAACACTGCAACCCCTCACAGACACTCTAGTTGGAACGCAGGAACGAACCCTGCTGCAAAGTATTGCATCAAAATTGTAATTACACGCCCCTGTTAGACAGGGGCAGAAAAATTGGGCCTTAGGCACTGGTGCTGGTGCCACAACACTGCAACCCCTCACAGACACTCTAGTTGGAACGCAGGAACGAGCCCTGCTGCAAAGTATTGCATCAAAAATTGTAATTACACGCCCCTGTTAGACAGGGGCAGAAAAATTGGGCCTTAGGCACTGGTGCTGGTGCCACAACACTGCAACCCCTCACAGACACTCTAGTTGGAATGCAGGAACGAGCCCTGCTGCAAAGTATTACATCAAAAATTGTAATTACACGCCCCTGTTATACAGGGGCTGAAAAATTGTGCCTTAGGCACTGGTGGTGGCGCCCAGAACCAAAAATGTTCTTACAAGCTATCAGCGTGATGATTGAGGAGGAAGAGGATAATTACTCAGGGATAGTCACTCAGCATCAGCATAGGCAGTCTTTGAAGGGATCTGAAAAAAATTATTCAGTTACATCAGCATCAGGTGCTTGGTAGCTGGTGGTGATCCAAGACTGATTCATTTTTATGAAGGTCAGCCGATCGACCGAGTCAGTGGACAGACGCACCCTGTGATCGGTTACCACGCCTCCAGCAGCACTGAATGTGCGTTCCGAAAGAACGCTGGATGCAGGACAGGCCAGTAGCTCAATTGCATACTGTGCAAGCTCTGGCCAGTGATCCATCCTCAAGACCCAGTAACCCAGAGGATTTTCGGTGGGAAAGGTGTCCAAGTCTGATCTTGCCCCTAGGTATTCCTGCACCATGTAAAACAGACGCTGGCGATGGTTGCTGGAACCGATCATACCTTGGGGCTGCGGACCAAAAAATTGTCTGAACGCATCGGTCAGACGGCCACCTTCTCCACCGCTCCTTCTTTGACTGACCGAAGCCTCAGCAACACGTTGTCCAGAAACAGGAGTTTGTAACCTCCCAGTCTCTGGGAACGCGTTGCACAGACCTTTCTGCAAGGCCTCCCGAAGATGTTTCATCCTCTGCTCCCTCTGCGATGGCAAGATAAGGTCCGCAACCTTACCCTTGTAACGTGGATCAAGGAGGGTTGCCAGCCAGTATTGGTCCTTCTCCTTGATACCACGAATACGAGGATCCTTACGCAGGCTTTGCAGGATCAGGGAGGCCATGCAGCGTAGGTTTGCTGAGGCATTCGGTCCGGAGTCCTCTGGGTCACTAAGGACAACAACGTCCGCAGCCACCTCCTCCCAGCCACGTACAAGTCCATGTGTTCCTTGGGACTGATCCCTTAAAGACTGCTGATGCTGAGTGCCAGGCTCCACCTCCATACTGACACAATCTTCCTCCTCCTCCTCCTCCTCCTCCTCGTCCTCTTCCTGTGTGATCGGCGGGCACGCAGGAACACTGTCTGGATAAAGGGGGCCTTGAGAGCTAAGGAAGTCCTCCTCTTCCTGCCTCTGTTCTGCCTCAAGTGCCCTGTCCATTATTCCACGCAGCGTGTGCTCCAACAGGTGGACAAGGGGGACAGTGTCACTGATGCATGCACTGTCAGTGCTCACCATCCTCGTGGCCTCCTCGAATGGTGACAGGACAGTGCATGCATCCCTGATCATGGCCCACTGGCGTGGGGAAAAAAAACCAAGGTCCCCTGACCCTGTCCTGGTGCCATAGTCGCACAGGTACTCATTGATGGCCCTCTGCTGCGTGTGCAGCCGCTGCAGCATGGCCAATGTCGAGTTCCACCTGGTGGGCATGTCACAGATTAGGCGGTTCTTGGGCAGGTTAAACTCCTTTTGGAGGTCCGTCAGCCGAGCACTGGCATTATATGACCGGCGGAAATGCACACAGACTTTCCTGGCCTGCCTCAGGACATCCTGTAAGCCCGGGTACCTGCCCAAGAACCGCTGCACCACCAAGTTAAGGACGTGAGCCAAACAGGGCACATGGGTCAGTTGTCCCTGTCGGAGGGCAGAGAGGAGGTCGGTGCCATTGTCGCAAACCACCATTCCTGCCTTAAGTTGGCGTGGCGTCAACCACCTCTGAACCTGCCCCTGCAGAGCTGACAGAACCTCTGCCCCAGTGTGGCTCCTGTCCCCCAAGCACACCAGCTCAAGCACCGCATGGCATCTTTTGGCCTGCGTACTTGCGTAGCCCCTTGAACGCCTACGGAGCACCGCTGGTTCCGAGGAAGAGGCCATGGAGGAAGAAGAAGAGGAGGGGGTGGAGGAGAGAGGTGTGTCACAATCAGCATTTTGGAGGCGTGGTGGCGGAACAACCTCCAACACTACTGCACCTTGTCCTGCATCCTTCCCAGCTGCCAGCAGAGTCACCCAATGCGCCGTGAAACTTAAGTAACGTCCCTGTCCATGCCTGCTGGACCATGAGTCAGCGGTAATATGCACCTTACCGCTGACCGCCCTGTCCAGCGAGGCATGGACATTGCCTTCCACATGCCGGTAGAGAGCTGGAATCGCCTTCCGTGAGAAAAAGTGGCGTTTGGGTACCTGCCACTGAGGAACCGCACATTCCACAAACTCACGGAAGGGGGCAGAGTCTACCAACTGAAAAGGCAGCAGTTGAAGTGCTAGCAATTTTGCCAAGCTAGCATTCAACCGCTGGGCATGTGGATGGCTGGGAGCAAACTTCTTTCGGCGGTGCAGCAGCTGGGGCAGGGAAATTTGCCTGGTACAATCTGGCGTCGGTGTACCAAAAGCAGATTGCCCACAAGTACTTGGCTGTGACACACCTAATTCTACACCTTCATTCCTCTCACTGCAGGTCTCAGAGAGGACTGAAGGTCTAGTGGGGTTGGAAATCTCAGCTGATGAGGAGCAAGGAGAGATCCTCTTTGTTCTTTGGTGTGGGTCTTTTAGATATGCTTGCCAACGAACTGCATGGCAGGTCAACATATGTCTGGTCAAGCATGTGGTACCCAAGCGGGAGATGTTTTGGCCACGCGAGATACGCTTGAGACATATGTTGCAAATAGCAGCGGTGCGATCTGATGCACTCGTCTCAAAAAAGGCCCACACCAAAGAACTTTTTGAATAACGCGCAGAGACTGCAGCGCCCTGCACATGTGGAGCTTTGGGGTGTGATGCAGTCAATGTGCTGCCCTTAGGCTGGCCCCTGGAGGGCATCCTGCCTCGTTGGTGATGTGCCGCCTCCTCCTCCTCCTCCTCCTCCTCTCTCCTATCAGGCACCCACGTTGAGTCAGTGACCTCATCATCCCCTCCCTCCTCATCACTGGAGCAAACCTGGCAGTATGCTGCAGCAGGGGGAGCATGACTGCCAGATTGCTGTCCTTCTTGGGCACCCCCTCTGTCCGTGCTCATGTTACTGCCTTCATCGAGCTCAGTATCATCATCAGAGCCTTCCAAACGCTGGGCATCCTCCTGGAGCATGTACCCAACACTGTGGTCAAACAGTTCGAGGGAATCCTCATGAGGACATGGTGGAGCTAGGGAAGGAGTCACTGATGACATTGAGCTGAGGGAAGAGGCCGCTGCTTTGCCAGACAAAGCACCCTGGGCATGGGTGAGAGAGGATGAGGAGGATGAGGACGGCTTGGTCATCCACTCGACCAAGTTTTCTGCATGTTGCGGCTCAACACGGCCAGCTGCCGAAAAAAAGGCCAAGCGTGTCCCATGGCCACGTGCTGATGAGGATGCACCGTCTCCACGACCAGCACTAGACACAGAGCCTGCTTGCCCTCTCTTATTGGCTTGTGACTGTCTGCCTCTCCTTCTTGGCCTTCCAGACATACTAATGGCCTGTAGCTGCACTAAGCTGGGATAGAACACCTGTAATTTTCTTCAGGTAGCTTTATATACTGTAACCAGACAAGCCTGCCTGTCAGTAGGAAGATAACAGGAACGGATCTAGCTGAACACTGTGAGCAGGACGCACTGCACTAAATGTAAATAGCAGGAACGGATCTAGCTGAACACTGTGAGCAGGACGCACTGACTGCACTAAATGTAAATAGCAGGAACGGATCTAGCTGAACACTGTGAGCAGGACGCACTGCACTAAATGTAAATAGCAGGAACAGATCTAGCTGAACACTGTGAGCAGGACGCACTGCACTAAATGTAAATAGCAGGAACGGATCTAGCTGAACACTGTGAGCAGGACGCACTGACTGCACTAAATGTAAATAGCAGGAACAGATCTAGCTGAACACTGTGAGCAGGACGCACTGCACTAAATGTAAATAGCAGGAACGGATCTAGCTGAACACTGTGAGCAGGACGCACTGACTGCACTAAATGTAAATAGCAGGAACAGATCTAGCTGAACACTGTGAGCAGGACGCACTGCACTAAATGTAAATAGCAGGAACAGATCTAGCTGAACACAGTGAGCAGGACGCACTGCACTAAATGTAAATAGCAGGAACGGATCTAGCTGAACACTGTGAGCAGGACGCACTGACTGCACTAAATGTAAATAGCAGGAACAGATCTAGCTGAACACTGTGAGCAGGACGCACTGCACTAAATGTAAATAGCAGGAACAGATCTAGCTGAACACTGTGAGCAGGACGCACTGCACTAAATGTAAATAGCAGGAACGGATCTAGCTGAACACTGTGAGCAGGACGCACTGCACTAAATGTAAATAGCAGGAACGGATCTAGCTGAACACTGTGAGCAGGACGCACTGCACTAAATGTAAATAGCAGGAACGGATCTAGCTGAACACTGTGAGCAGGACGCACTGCACTAAATGTAAATAGCAGGAACGGATCTAGCTGAACACTGTGAGCAGGACGCACTGACTGCACTAAATGTAAATAGCAGGAACGGATCTAGCTGAACACTGTGAGCAGGACGCACTGCACTAAATGTAAATAGCAGGAACGGATCTAGCTGAACACTGTGAGCAGGACGCACTGCACTAAATGTAAATAGCAGGAACGGATCTAGCTGAACACTGTGAGCAGGACGCACTGACTGCACTAAATGTAAATAGCAGGAACGGATCTAGCTGAACACTGTGAGCAGGACGCACTGACTGCACTAAATGTAAATAGCAGGAACGGATCTAGCTGAACACTGTGAGCAGGACGCACTGACTGCACTAAATGTAAATAGCAGGAACGGATCTAGCTGAACACTGTGAGCAGGACGCACTGCACTAAATGTAAATAGCAGGAACAGATCTAGCTGAACACTGTGAGCAGGACGCACTGACTGCACTAAATGTAAATAGCAGGAACAGATCTAGCTGAACACTGTGAGCAGGACGCACTGCACTAAATGTAAATAGCAGGAACGGATCTAGCTGAACACTGTGAGCAGGACGCACTGCACTAAATGTAAAGAGCAGGAACAGATCTAGCTGAACACTGTGAGCAGGACGCACTGCACTAAATGTAAAGAGCAGGAACAGATCTAGCCTAATCTAGCTCTCAAATCAAATGACACTGTCTGTCTCTCTCTCTATCAGCACACCGGAACACACTACACAGGGCCGCCGTGCAGACGGCCTTATATAGTGTGGGGCGTGTACTAAATCCCCTGAGCCATAATTGGCCAAAGCCACCCTGGCTTTGGCCAATTACAGCTCTCTCTACTGACGGCGCTGTGATTGGCCAAGCATGCGGGTCATAGTGCATGCTTGGCCAATCATCAGCCAGCAATGCACTGCGATGCCGCAGTGAATTATGGGCCGTGACGCGCCACACGAATTTGGCGCGAACGGCCCATAACGTTCGCAATTCGACGGACGGTCGAACAGCCGATGTTCGAGTCGAACATGGGTTCGACTCGAACACGAAGCTCATCCCTACTCAGCATTCAGTATTTATAAAGAATGCAATAAGAAATGTAAGGGTGCAATTAGGATGGCTAAGATAGAACATGAAAGACACATAGCGGAGGAGAGCAAAAGAAATCCCAAGAAATTCTTTAAGTATGTAAACAGTAAAAAAGGGAGGACAGACCATATTGGCCCCATAAAGAATGAGGAAGGACATCTGGTTACAAAGGATGGGGAGATGGCAAAGGTATTGAATTTATTCTTCTCCTCAGTCTTCACAAGTGAATCGGGGGGCTTCAGTAACCAAAACTGCAGTGTTTATCCTCATGACACATCACAGGAAGCACCTCCATGGTTAACAGAGGACGGAATTAAAATTAGACTTGAGAAACTTAACATTAATAAATCACCGGGACCAGATGGCTTGCATCCGAGGGTACTTAGGGAACTCAGTCAGGTGATTGCCAGACCGTTGTTCCTAATATTTACAGACAGTCTATTGACTGGAATGGTACCAGCTGATTGGAGAAAAGCCAATGTAGCACCAATATTTAAAAAGGGCCCAAAAAACATCCCTGGGAATTACAGACCAGTTAGCCTAACATCAATAGTATGTAGACTCTTGGAGGGGATGATAAGGGACTATATACAAGATTTTAGTAATAAGAATGATTTCATTAGCAGTAATCAGCATGGATTCATGAAGAATCGTTCTTGCCAAACCAATCTATTAACCTTCTATGAGGAGGTGAGTTGCCATCTAGATAAAGGAAGGCCCGTAGACGTGGTGTATCTGGATTTTGCAAAAGCATTTGACACAGTTCCCCATAAACGTTTACTATACAAAATAAGGTGCGTTGGCATGGACCATAGGGTGAGTACATGGATTGAAAACTGGCTACAAGGGCGTGTTCAGAGGGTGGTGATAAATGGGGAGTACTCAGAATGGTCAGGGGTGGGTAGTGGGGTTCCCCAGGGTTCTGTGCTGGGACCAATCCTATTTAATTTGTTCATAAACGACCTGGAGGATGGGATAAAGAGTTCAATCTCTGTATTTGCAGACGATACTAAGCTAAGCAGGGCAATAACTTCTCTGCAGGATGTGGAAATCTTGCAAAAAGACCTGAACAAATTAATGGGGTGGGCGACTACATGGCAAATGAGGTTCAATGTAGAAAAATGTAAAATAATGCATTTGGGTGGCAAAAATATGAATGCAATCTATACACTGGGGGGAGAACCTCTGGGGGAATCTAGGATGGAAAAGGACCTGGGGGTCCTAGTGGATGATAGGCTCAGCAATGGCATGCAATGCCAAGCTGCTGCTAATAAAGCAAACAGAATATTGGCATGCATTAAAAGGGGGATCAACTGCAGAGATAAAACGATAATTCTCCCGCTCTACAAGACTCTGGTCCGGCCGCACCTGGAGTATGCTGTCCAGTTCTGGGCACCAGTCCTCAGGAGGGACATACTGGAAATGGAGCGAGTACAAAGAAGTGCAACAAAGCTAATAAAGGGTCTGGAGGATCTTAGTTATGAGGAAAGGTTGCAAGCACTTAACTTATTCTCTCTGGAGAAGAGACGCTTGAGAGGGGATATGATTTCAATTTACAAATACTGTACTGGTGACCCCACAATAGGGATAAAACTTTTTCGCAGAAGAGAGTTTAATAAGACTCGTGGCCACTCATTACAATTAGAAGAAAAGAGGTTTAACCTTAAACTACGTAGAGGGTTCTTTACTGTAAGAACGGTAAGGATGTGGAATTCCCTTCCACAGGCGGTGGTCTCAGCGGGGAGCATTGATAGCTTCAAGAAACTATTAGATAATCACCTGAATGACCGCAATATACAGGGATATGTAATGTAATACTGACACATTATCACACACATAGGTTGGACTTGATGGACTTGTGTCTTTTTTCAACCTCACCTACTATGTAACTATGTAACTATGTAACTTCCTTAGGAACTCCCCCCACCTCAAGACCCACCCATCCTGGTAAGTGCCTAATACTTCCCCCTACCCCCAATTCTTACTCCGCCTCACTGCCCATCCCAGTCATGCTGGCCCTCCTCCCAGTTGCACTTTCTGCTCCGGGCCATTACTTTCTCCCTTTATACAGGTTGGCTCGGTTCACACCTATGCGATTTTTGGTGCTTTTTGCAGAAACTACACTACAGCTCATTTACCATGGTGTCCTATGGGACACGTTCACATCTATGCTTGTTTTAGTCACTGCGTTTTTGGAAAGGGTCAGTGACTTTTTTGCCAAACGGTGCTTTTTTGGTTTAATAGATTTCAATGGAGAAACGGCTGCAGAAAAGCATGTAGTGCATTTTTGCCACGGTTTTGTGTTTTGCGTTTTTTAATCTACTCAACAATAAATTGGCCAAATAAAGATAAAAAAACCTAAAAAATGCAAAGCACAAATCGCAGCAAAATCGTGGTAAAATCGTGTGTGCAAAAACGCACACCAAAAAGCACTGCAGAAATTATCAAAAGCAAACTGCATAGGTGTGAACCGCACATAAATCGCATTGCAAACTGTTAGCACTACACAAATCATGTATGGTAATAATTAATTCCCTATTTATTGTTACAGTTTTACATTAAAATCTTACTTTTGACCAACTTGTTTATTTTATTAATTAACCTGTCCCTTTTAATAGGAGATCATCAAAAAAACAATAAGGCAGTCAAATATGATGGCCCTCTTGGAAAGGTTATAATATTTATTTTGGTAGAATGTTTGCAGTTTAAGCGTTACCCTTTGTTACTCGAGTTATTAAAGCGGTTGTATTGCCCGCTTGGTGATTTTTCCTTACAGGTAAGCTTATAATAAGGCTTGCCTATAGGTAAAAAGAATATCTCCTAAACCTACAAGGTTTAGGAGATTTTGACCCTGCATGCAGCCGCTGACATCAGAGGCGCATGCCGGAATTCAGGGTTCCCGCACGCTGACGTCATTGCGCGGCTCCGGCCACTTACAGCTCCAGAGCCGGCGATCACGGAAGAAAGATGTCAGCTCCCTCAGCAGTGACCGGGCGCGCTGCGGGAGCTTCATTCTAAGGTAAGTTTTTCCTAATGTGCTCGTATGTGATGCATACCCCAGATGCATCTATTAGACCCCAGATGTCTCCTCTGGCCTAAAAGTATCTGATCACATCAAGATCGGTGTGTTTGGATGCTTTTCCTATTTAAAATTGCCACTTTTTACATCCAAGGAAATCGGAAGTGACAACAGCACTCGTCACTTCCAGTTTCATACATCATACAGGTCCTCCATGGCCTCTATGGTAAACCAGTGGAACTGTCAGCTCCAATTCCAGGATCTTTGGTGAGATGGAGATCTCGGAGAGGCGGTGGCAGCGGGACACACGACAGTTGTTGATCGGACACTGGGAGACTGTGACAGATATTGATCGGACACTGGGAGACTATGACAGATGTCGATCGGACACTGGGAGACTATGACAGATGTCGATCGGACACTGGGAGACTGTGACAGATGTCGATCGGACACTGGGAGACTGTGACAGATGTTGATCAGACAATAGGAGACTGTGACAGATGTTGATCAGACACTGGGAGACTGTGACAGATGTTGATCAGACACTGGTACAGATGTTGATGTGTACTTGGACAAGGAACAGATGGTGCTTGGTGCACTGGTGTGGGATGGCTACACTGTGTGTGATCTGTGTGTAGCAGAACAGTAAAATCAACTACACACAGATCGCTGACAGGCTGCAGCGATCCCCCTCCTCACTGAGCTCAGGAGAGCCGACACAAAGGCATGTGCCACTGTTTACTGATTGAACACAGCCATCACATGATCAGGAGGGCCAATCAGAGAGCCCATGTCCCAATCTGCGATGCATTGTGTCCAAGGGACACAGCTATCACAGAATTCTGGTGCTGCAAGGTGGTGGGGCAGCGTTGCAGTGTGAGGAGTGGGAGGATGTACCCGTACATCCACTCAGAATGCTGCTTGTCCCACCCAGCCGTTTATATACAGTGGCGGGTGGGAAGCAGTTAAAGATGATTTTATATTAACTGCTTCCCATCCGTAGGACGAACTTGTAAGTCCTTGGATTGAAGCGGTGATATCTAGGTCTTGGCTGCAACTGCCAACAGCCATGATCCACATATCATTGTTTTGTAACTGGCGATTCCCTACAATATAAAAGTGATTGAGTGGCTATACAGCTGCCCAATCGCTTTTACAGGCAGTGAAAAAATGTCTCCCCATCTCCCCCGCTGCCTATACCAGGCTCTCCCATCCCACTGCAAGCCCAATACCAATGCAACTTTATGATCAGAAGCCCTGGAGGGTACTTCTGTTGTTCCTCCCCCTCTGTGACATCAAAAACCAAAAGCGACAAGGTTTTAGTCACTTCCGTTTTCGGTTTGTTGTCATTACCAGCTTGTAGAGCAGCCGATAAAACCGAGATCAGCTTGATCAGCTACTATGGAGGGCAGAAGAGAGATCTGGGGTCTTATAGACCCCAGATCTCTCCATAAAGAGGATCTGTCACGGCCCATGCTAAAAGCGATGGGAAAGAGAAAAAGTAAAAAAAAAAATTTAAGAAAAAAAAAAAGTAAATGCCAACATGCACGTAGGTCCCATACGAATGTGTAAACGGTGATCGTACCACATGTACGGTATGGGAGCTTTTAAATAATTTATAAACCCAATATTTCATATTCCTGATATGTGCCTACTGTACCATGTACTTGTATGAAAAGTATCCTAAGTATTCCTAGAACAGAGGTAATGTGATCACTTAAAAAAAAAAGGGGGGTGGAAGTATTTATGTTTTTTTATATCTATTTATGCCTTTCATATATCTTTCGTATATCTATTATACCTTTTCATTTCTATTTTAAACTGAATGGGTGTTTTACAAGGTCAGAGTTTACAATCACTTTAAAGCATCACCTATGGATAATTTATTGCACTGCAGTTTGTCACCATTCCACAGGTATGCCCAATTTCAGCATCATCTTTTATATTTTACCCAAAAATGTGGTACATTGTGTTTGTGTGCACTAAAATTCATTAGAGTGCGTTTATTTCCTGAAAATTTGCTCTGGATAAAAATGGTTGCAACAACAACCATTTTATTATCTAGGGCCTCTGCTTAAAAATATATACCGGTAAATACAATTTGGGAGTTCTAAATAAATTTCTGGCAAGAAAATGCAGATTATGAGAGAAATGTCAGAATTGGCCCGAACTGGAGATGGTTAAAGTAAAAAAAAACATGCCAAACTCCCCTAGGAGCAGCAGAAAATAAATGTCCAGTGTGCATGGGGCCCTAATGGCATAAATAGTTCCTACTACAACTTACATTTTTGTCATTCCTGCTTCTGATTATTGTAATGCTGATCTATATTAAACAGTCCATGGTCTGAATAAATCTACAGCTCTCTACATGTTAGTTTACTCAGATGCTGCACTTTTACCCAAATATTTTCACTCTGCAGGCATTGTATGCAGCAATTAGCCAACACTAAGGCGAGGCCTCCTGCACAAGGGAGTATAAATCTATGCTGCCAGAAGCTGGCAGATAAAATTCTCTAATCTTGCCTTTTTTTCACTTGTGTTTAGGGGTATTTACAGTATCTCACAAAAGTGAGTACACCCCTCACATTTTTGTAAATATTTTATTAAATCTTTTTATGTGACAACACTGCAGAAATGACACTTTGCTACAATGTAAAGTAGAGAGTGTACAGCTTGTATAACAGTGTAAATTTGCTGTCCCCTCAAAATAACTCAACACAGCCATTAATGTCTAAACCGCTGGCAACAAAAGTGAGTACACCCCTAAGTAAAAAATTTCCAAATTTGGCCCAATTAGCCATTTTCCCTCCCCGGTGTCATGTGACTCGTTAGTGTTACAAGGTCTCAGGTGTGAATGAGGAGCAGGTGTGTTAAATTTGGTGTTATCGTTCTCACTCTCTCATACTGGTCACTGGTGGCCCCTTATGGCAAAGAACTCTCTGAGGATCTGAAAAAAAGTATTGTTGCTCTACATAAAGGTGGCCTAGGCTATAAGAAGATTGCCAAGACCCTGAAACTGAGCTGCAGCACGGTGGCCAAGACCATACAGTGGTATAACAGGACAGGTTCCACTCAGAACAGGCCTCACCATGGTCGATCAAAGAAGTTGAGTGCACGAGAAGGGCAACCAAACTGATAAGAGGCATGGAGGAGCTCAGCTATGAGGAAAGATTAGAGCAACTGAATCTATTCCCTCTTGAGAAGAGGAGATTAGGGTGGATATGATCAACATGTACAAATACATAAGTAGTCCATATAGTGAACTTGGTGTTGAGTTATTCACTTTAAGGTCATCACAGAGAACAAGGGGGCACTTACATCTAGAGGAAAAAAGATTTAATCTCCAAATACGGAAAGGTTTCTTCACAGTAATGCCCTGTACACACGGTCGGATTTTCCGACAGAAAATGTGTGATAGGACCTTGTTGTTGGAATTTCCCACCGTGTGTGGGCTCCATTACACATTTTCCATAGGAATTTCTGACACACAAAGTTTGAGAGCTTGCTATAAAATTTTCCGACAACAAAATCCGTTGTCGGAGATTCCGTTCGTGTGTACACAAATCCGACGCACAAAGTGCCACGCTTGCTCAGAATAAATTAAGAGACGAAAGCTATTGGCTACTGCCCCATTCATAGTCCCGCCATACGTGTATTACGTCACCGCGTTCAGAACGATCGGATTTTCGGACAACTTTGTGTGACTGTGTGTATGCAAGACAAGTTTGAGCCAACATCCATCCATGGATTTTGTTGTCGGAATCAATGTCCGACCGTGTGTATGGGGCATAAGAGCTGTGAAAATATGGAATAGAGGTGGTTCTGGCAAGCTCAGTAGATTGCTTTAAAAAAGGCCTGGATTTTTTCCTGAAAAGAATATGCTAAGTGCGCTTACAATCCAGTGGCTAAAAAATTTAGGTGAGTGGTAACAAAGTAGATAATTAAATCAATCTAAAGTGAATATATCAATTACCAATAATATTGTGAATAAATAATAAAAACAAATATGAAAAAATATGACAAACACAAATAAATATAAGTTCAGTTATCTTATACCAAAAAAATCAAGTCCATAATAGCTGAAATCATTCCAAAATTGATAAGTGACTGATAAAAAATTAACAGATAAAAGCAGTGAAGGTGAATTAGGTCCATTCATAGAGAGTTCAGTGAAGATACACCAATCATATGGGAAGGGATCACATATCCCCAGTTCGTTTAAACACAGCTCATGAAGATGAGAAAGGAGGGAAAAAAAGGTATGAAGAATAATCCCAGCAACCGGTGACTTCAGGGGCAATAAGGATGGACCCTTACTGGACACGGTGGACCTCCTAATTAGCAAGGTCTTGTGAGCGTGCAGATACAGCCCTCTGCAGGGACAGGTGGATGGCGGCGTCTGAATCCTCGTTCCGACTGTGAGTCCATGAACACATGGAGACAGTGAGTGCCTTCCTCGAGACTGACACGCTGGAATTGCCTCCGGTCCGAGGGCTGTATCTGCACACATAGATTTCAACAAAACCTATAAACAGTACCAGTGAGTAAACCCACATATTTAAGCTCACCACAGAGTTCAGATGTAGAGATGACATGTTCACTATTAAAAAGACACTGATGACTTTTTAGGCACGCACTCACAATTAGTCAGATTGAAAAATGATATCCACGAGTTTAACCAAATAACAAAAATAAAATGTAAAACCTTGCATGCTCATACCCCTTAACCCTCAAGTGATCCAGCAGAAGTGAAAAACCCTTATAAAGCCTGATCCAATTAGAACAAGCCAGGTGAAAAATTGCATTCCGACACCTAGGGCTGAGCTTTGGGACTTGATCTGAACTCAGTCTGCAGCCTTGAGCTTGCTTTTTAAATTGAGGTGCAGACCTGCTGCATCCTCAACTGGGGAGCTACTAAACTCTTTATTAGTTTGCCCAACCCTGCTAATGGGGTACCCTTGTTAAAGTGGTGTTCTGGCCGAAATTATACTTTTTAAATAAAAATACCCCTATAATACACAAGCTTAATGTATTTTGGTAAAATTAGTCTGTAAACTAAGGTCTGTTTTGTTAGTTTTTTAGTAGTAGTTTGTTATTTTATAAACTTACAGCAGGCCGTGGCCATCTTAAGTGTGGGCATCTGAAGCCAGACTGTATTTCTTCCTGGATCTCATCCTTGCAGATCTCGTACATGCTCAGTGCAGCACAAGCAGTGTAATAGGTTTCAGGTCAGGTTTCTATAGCAACGGCAGTGTCAGAGGAAGTTGCCGCCCCTTCCCAGAAGGCATTGCAAACAGGAAATGATGCGATGGGCCACGGCCAGGGAGGAGGAAGTGAAAAATGAATACAGCAGATATACAGTAGGTGCTGAGAAAAAAAAAAAAAAAAGTATCCAATTTGTTTACAGTGCACAGTTTAGTGAGGGATGCTGAAGAGTTGTAAAAGTGGGTGGAACTCCACTTTAAAGAGCCTCTAAAACCTTTAAAAATTTGTTTCTCCATTTTTTTGGGCACCAGCAACAACAACTAAAAATAGGTGCTATGAATCTGACCAAAAATGAGTACAGTATATGTAAGTCTTTCACTATTAGACGCTGTGAGAATGTTCTGCTAATATATATAAGCATGTGAAAAGTAAAGGTTAAGACATGGCTATGACGAGATACATTCTTTTAACTCCCTTTTGATTTTTACCATCAAATGTGAAATGTAGTTCCATTGCTTGTCCTCTGAAGATGAAAGACTTTTTTTGTACTGAATAGGAGACTTTTCTGTGTGATGTTCTGTTTCTTTTTGTTCCTCCTAATGCAAAATCTCATATTTAAGGTCTTGTATGTCCATTGGGTAGACTATACTTTGAAACCGAAGGGAGAAAAGGAAGAGCAATGCAGACAGAGTTGTCATGGCAACTTCAAGCTGAAACAATGTGTCTAACAGATATTAGTATTCTAGAGCCAAGCCCCATGTAAAAAATATTCTATAGAAAAGAAGAACTTTCCTGGGTCTACAATCCTAAAATCTGACACATCTACAAGATTTGCTATTTTCATTGAATGGTAACACACAGTGTAGTAAAAAAAAAATCTATACATACTGTATAGTATATGCAGAGTTTAAATTTAACTACAAAAAGGACTCATTATTTTATCCTTTTGCGTCCAGATTCTATATTGGCTGCTGGGTTCTTCTTCATCTGGAATCAGTCTAAGTTAATGCTAAATAAAGTAAAAAGTGTCCTTCGCGCTCGTCGGATGGAAAATTATAAACTAATTTCAAAGTGAAAATACAAAAAAATCGCATAGTGAGTTGATAGCAATATTGCAGCAAAATAAAGGTGTTCAGTCTAAGTTAATGGTCCACAAAAGTCAAAAGGGACACTCACATCAGTCACTCTTGATGCCCACCATGTGTGCCACTAACGTCAGGGGCAATAAGATGTATTCAGGTGAACAAATAAGTGCATACCAGCACTCAGCATGGTGTTGGCTTCACGATGCCTTCAGATGGTGCTATCGCTATACAGTCACTAAGGGGCTGATTTACTAAAGGCATGCACTTTGCAAGGGAATTTGCCCTTTCCAAGGGAATTTAACCCAGAGAGTTTAGGGTTTCACTTTGCAAAGAATACCCAATCACGTGCAAGGAAAAAAAAACAGCCCCTTTTGCCTAAACAAGATTGGATGATAGAAGTCAGCAGAGCTTCATCTTATTCGCTAAGCTCTTGGGGCAAATACCCTTTCAAAGTGCAACTTGCTAAGTGAACAGCCTTTAGTAAATCAACTACTAAACATCCACTAAATATCATTCCTTACCCAAGCAGACAACACACTGGGAGAAAATGTAACCGGTGTATAAACAGAAAAGTCAGTGCTACTATCCATACACCACATAGATAGCAGAGCTCCCAGGTGCTAGATCCACAGTCGCTCGTTTTTTTGAATAGCCACAGTGAACAAACGCAGATTAAGTCAGTTGACGCGTTTCAGCCAATAAGACCTTAGTCATAACCCCTTGAAGTTCTCTTCTCATTCATTTCGGATAGGGGCAGCTACGGAAGCAGCCAGAAGGGGCCTGGAGGATTCGGCCATTAAGGAAATGGGGAGGTGGAGGTCTAAATGTTTTAGATTGTATATAAAGCCTAATTTGTTTGTTCAATTTTCCAGACTTACACTGAACGGTATGGATTCTGGGGCATTCCTTTGTGCACTGGGCGCGTAAAAGAGCGGCTCAACGTCCTTATTTTTTGAACTTATCATTACAGCCAGAATCCTTTAAGTTGTTTTGGAAGGGTGTGCGAGGCCTTCAGTGGTATCAATTATACTTTCATTTGACAAGGTTATTTCAGGTGTGGCCTCTGCCCTCCATCTTGGTGGTTCATGTAGGGGGTAATGATTTAGGGAACATTAGGACTTTAGACTTGTTATTCATGATAAAAAGAGATCTTCACCGCTTCAACATTACTTCCCCAGATACGACTATCATATTTTTGGAAATAATTCCGTGCCTTTCTTGGCTGGCCTCGCCTCAGAGGGAAGTGATGGAAAGGATGAGGAAACGGGTGAACAGGGCCACGGAGAAAATACGTATATATACACTTGATTCTGCACTTTCGCCCAACAGGCACGCGCAGATCAGCCTAGGGGGCAGATGCCGATCAGCGGGTTCCGGGCCAATTGATGTCCACCGTCACCCACTAATCAACAAGGAGAGACATAGGATTGAGCTCTGCCTATGTAAACAGAGCTCCATCTCATCAGTGGGAATGTGATGAATTTTCTTTCCCTGCAAAGGATACCTGCAGGGAATAAAGTCAATCACATCCCTTAGTATAAACAACACACATAGTACACATAAACAGTAGTTACGCACACATTTGATTATCCTAGATTTTAAACCCCTTCCAAGCCAGTGTCATTAGTACAGTGACAGTGCGTATTTTTAGCACTGATCACTGTGTTAGTGTCTCCATAGTTTGTAGACGCTATAGCTTTTGCGCAAACTAATCAATATACACTTATTAGGATTTTTTTTTACCAAAAATATGTAGCCGAATACATATTGGCCTAAAGTTTTTTTTTTTAATGGGACATGCTTTATAGCAGAGCGTTCAAAATTGTCGGTCTTTTTTTGTTTATAGCACAAAAAATAAAAACCCAGTGGTGATTAAATACCACCAAAAGAAAGCACTATTTGTGGGAAAAAATTACTAATTTTATTTGGGTACAGCTTTGCACGACCGTGCAACTGTCAGTTAAAATAACGCAGTGCCATATCACAAAAAAATGGCCTGGTCATGAAGGGGAGTAAATGTTCTGGGGGGCAAGTGGTTACAATCAGGTTAGAAAACCACCCAATTTCAATCAAGAAGTAGATGTATCTAAAACTCATGTTGCAGTGAGGAGCACAGGCGCAGGACTGCTGGCTCTATTACACCTGCTAACCGCATAGTAGGTTTGCACACATGGGACGCTCATTAGGATACTGAGAACATTATCCTTCACTGGTCTACATACACTTGTGATGTGCCTGTACATCTTTTACCAGCGTAATGGTTTTTTATTTCTCATTGTGTTATAATAAAAGGATAATCTGTGCTAGGGTTGCACTTCTCTTTTTTTAATAAGAAGAGAGCAGAAAGGGCGGGACTTTGCATGAAGCATGTGTGCGATAAGGGTTTGGTTATTAGTAGGGTAATAGACATATCTATAATACGATATTTAACTTGATTTCACATAAGTCTCTAATCTAATTGGCTGACATTGCTATTGTCCAGACAATTACGTAAGTGGACATGGGAATAGATACCTACTAAGTTAAGCTTAATGAACTACTCCATAACAGAAATGAAGTAAAAGGGTATACAAAGATAAAATTTGACAGCTTTATTGTATAAATATAAAATAAAATATATATGGTATGAACAGGTCCATACAGTATTGAAAGAATATAAACAGCAATACATGAACAGAGAATATTGATAATGCATTATGGAAATACTGGTTGTGACACATAGTTAAACACATGATATCTGTTGGTTCTACGCGTTTCGCAGCTTATTATCGCTTATCAGGAGCAAATGTGTATTGTGTCTAGGGTGTCCATGTACTGCTGGCCCGGGGGCCCAGCCACCAACGCCACCAATTGCGGGCACCGTTGCCCCCCGGGGGCTGAGACGGGGGACCCGAACGGCAGGCACCCCATACAGGGCACACCCAGGGTAGATAGGCATCACGCTATAGTGAAATGTATAAGCTGTTGGGTAAGTGAGAAGCAGTGGCTGTGCAAGAATTTGGGGGCGTATGATGAGTGTAACTCTGGAACGTGAGGAATAGCCAAATGCACTCACCATACGCCGTCATTTAAAGTCCCACCAAATCTTTCTCACTTCTCTTTTTTTCTTTACAGCTTGTACACCACCTATGGACTGTTGGAAGCTGCAAGATCACAATATTTAGAGTGGCTCTTAGACTACCGTATTTGGAGAGGAGTTTGGTTTGGTTCCAGTACAACACCACAATTGTTTTGTTTTTTGATTGTTAATTTTGGCAGACCAGAAGACTCGTGGCCTGACAGTGTCAGGTCATGGGAGGTGAGGCAGACCTGGAGTCAATCAAAAGACTCTGTTACAGCAGGTGGTTTAGACTGGGTCTCAGACTCCCAAGCCCACTAAATGGAGGGAAAACCTAATTATATCACTGCTCTCTGAACAATTGACTACAGCAGGGAAGTGACAAGACCAGTGGTCAGTGGCATAGTGTGTATAGCGGCCACTGGTGTAAGGGGGGCTGAGGCCTGGCATGGAGGAAAATAATTTAGGGTTTCATAGTTTTACTATTCCCATGATTGAAAGAAACACTGAACTATGACCATGGACAGGATGTAAGTTGCGTGACATGGTATATCAGTGGCCAGTGGTCCTAAAGGCCCCCTCTTGAAGAAATATTGCTGGACAGCAACCTGTTCTTTGTCTTGGGACTCATTGGGTCATAACTTTGCCCTCCTATACATGTTGGAGATGCCCGAGCTTGGAAATAGTCTCATAAAAACCTGACTCTTTGCATACTCCTTGGTAGTGGTGACAGTGGTAGGAGGACAGTCCCTACACTCGCATGTGGGGGGCCTGTTTGTACATTCCTTGTCCAGGGCTGGTGTCAGGCTTGGATCTGGGTATGTTCTGCAAAACTGGTCTTCCAAGGAAGTAGTTTCAAGACCAGGAGGTGTCAAACTCAATTTCACTGTGGGCCACATCCGCAAAATGGTTGTCCTTAAAGGGGTGATTGTATCTGTAAGACTATATAAATGTATCTATTCTTTATCATACTAAATAATTGTCTCTGCATTCGATTATTACTGGTTTTAGTAATAACTTAAAGTGATATTAAAGTCTTTGCTTTTTTTTAAAATAACAAACATGCACAGAGCAGCCCAGATCCTCTTCTTCTCGGGTGCCTCTTCGGCACTCCTGGCCCCTCCATCCTGCCGAGTGCCCCCACAGCAAGCAGCTTGCTATGGGGGCTTCCGGGCCTCGCCTCTGCTCTGTGTGTCCATTCAGACACGGAGCCAGGGCTCGGCCCTGCCCCCTCTCTCTCATTGGCTCGCTGACTTTGACAGCAGCAGGAGCCAATGGGGACCCACTGCTCTTTCAGACAATGAAGAGGGAGAGTCCCGGACAGCCAAGACTCTCGAGGAGTCCTCCTCTCTGCTGCCGACTGCTGAGACCAGGTGGGGGCGGAGACGAGGGCGAGTGGGGGGCACAGCTGCAGGAGAGGTGCGAGAGCCACATGAAAAATTGTCTGGTGGGTCGGTTTTGGGCCACGGGCCTTGTGTTTGAAACGTGTTCTAGATCCTGCAAAACGCGTCGAGACACCAAACAGAAACCATTTTCACAGAGATATAAGTTGGTGAAAAGTTCTCATGTGAGGGCTTATGTCCAATTAAATATAATGGTGCTGTAGTCTATGTACATTTCATGCTTTTTATGTATGGGAAATACTCATTTGCATAGGGTTTTAAAAATTCATGTAGAATGTTTTAAATCAGGTTTTTTTTCCTTTTTTTGTTTTTTTGAGTTGTAACAATAAACTTAATGGGGGAGATTCCCATTTTTTAAATGATCTATGTGTATATGTTTTGTGGGCACCTCATAAATCTATTCAACATAATTTAGCTTTCTGTATGATTAAAAAGAACATATTTTTTACTCCTTTCACTGCCACTAACATTGGACTTAGGTCGCAGCAGTGTAAGCACATAGACTGGTGGCGCCTACGTACATAAGAAAACGGCAATTGTCTTAAATGTGCTATATAACGCCGCACACGCCAGAGGGAGGGCAATCATTTATGGATCATTATTTATGGTAAACTCTAAATTGATAACCTGTAAGGGCTTTCAAAGCCTGTCCTATGGAAAATATTATGTCATGAAGCTTTCAGCCGTTTCACGGGCGCGCCCAAATTAAGGCTTGAATGTTGTGTATCCATTTACTCAGTGCAACCTTAGTTTTTACTGTGACAGAAAATTGAATATATTCTTTCAGCGCAACAAGAACGAGTGTCTGGCTTTATTGCAGCAGCAGAAACGGAGACAGATAAAGCCTGTGTCTATTCACATGCAATAAGTCCATATAACAGGGGTGCTCAACCTTTTGAAGAGTGAGGGCCACTTAAGTGATCTGGTAACTGGTCGCGGGTCCAACTCCATGCGATCTGATGCCATGGAATGGCAGGTCAGCAAGCCCAGATCGCCATCAATGGATTGCGGACCCTGGTCATTTGCTTCCCTGGTTTGAGGTCGACTTCAGGGAGCTTCACGGGTTAAAGGTTAACCACTTGCCGACCAGCCGCCGTCATTATACTGCGGCAGGTCGGCACGATCCCGCGAACCGCCGTAGCTATACGTTGGTCCCTTTAAGCAGGATAGCAGGCGCGTGCCCACTGCACAGCGGGGGTGCCAATGCTCGTGACCGACGGTCGCGATGACAACCGTAAAAACATACATCCCAGTTCTGTGAGGAGAGGAGAGAGAAATCGCGAGTTCCTACGAGTTGGGAACCACAATCTCTTATCTCCTATAGTCAGTCCCATCCCCCACAGTTAGAAAACACACATGGGGAACACAGTTAACCCCTTGATCGCCCCCTAGTGTTAACCCCTTCCCTGCCAGTGACATTTATACAGTAATCAGTGCATTTTTATAGCACTGATCGCTGTATAATTGTCAATCGACCAAAAAATGTGTCAAAAGTGTCCGATGTGTCCGCCATAATGTAGCCTCGATAAAAATCGCAGATCGCCACCATTACTAGTTATACCCCTATTTTGTAGACGCTATAACTTCTGTGCAAACCAATCAATATACGCTTTTTGCAATTTTTTTTTTTATTACCAAAAATATGTAGAAGAATATATATTGGCCTAAACTGAGGAAAAAACTTAGGTTTTTTTTAAAAAAAATTGAGGCTATTTATTACAGCAAAAAAATACAAAATAATGTGTTTTTTTCAAAATTGACTCTTTTTTTGTTTATAGCGCAAAAAATAAAAACCGCAGAGATGATCAAATACCACCAAAAGAAAGCTCTATTTGTGCCAAAAAAAGGATGTCAATTTTGTTTGGGTACAGTGCGCTCGACTGCGCAATTGTCAGTTAAAGTGGCGCAGCGCCGTATCGCAAAAAATGGCCTGATCATTGAACAGCCAATTCTTCCGGAGCTAAAGTTGTTAAGCACCCCGGTCATATAATATAATTTCAGTCAGCACTTGACAAAAAGAGTTTCAGACAGTAGCATTAAAGTGATACTAAATTCTATTTTTTTTCTCTTTAAAAATAAACAAGTCATACTTACCAGCTCTGTGCAGTGGTTTTGCACAGAGCAACCTGTATCCTCCTCTTCTCAGGTCCCTCGCTGGCTCTCCTGGCCCCTCCCTCCTGTTGAGTGCCCCCACAACAAGCAGCTTGCTATGGGGGCATCCAAGCTGAACCACAGCTCCCTGTGGCCATTCAGACACGGAGCCGTGGTTTGGCCCCCGCCCCTCTCTCGCCTCATTGGCTGACTGACTTTAAATGACCACAGCGGGAGCCAATGGCGCTGCTACTGTGTCTCAGCCAATCAGGAGAGAGAGTCCACTTGAGGCACTCATTATCATTGCTGGATCGAGGTGGGGCTCAGGTAAGTATTAGGGGGGCTGCTGCACACAGAAGATTTTTTTATCTTATTGCAAAGAATGCATTACGATAAAAAAATTAACTTGAATAGGGAAACAATGTTTTTACAAACTGTCTATTAGTGCTAATTTATACACATCTTTGGACAAGCGCGGACTGAAATGATACTGTATTTTACCAAAATTTGGGCAACATATTGCAATAATATTAATTTTAGTCTATTTTTTTCCTTAAAATGTGTTTGATAAACAAATGTGCTAATATCCTGTAACAAAAAAAAAAAAGTTTAATACTAATGTACCTAGGGCTCCGTTCACATCTCCGTGTTACGAATTGCGGGTGGAATCGCTGCGATTCTGCCTGTGATTCACAATAACAGCAAATCGTGGGATGCCTGTGCGTTCCCGGTGCATTGCACATTGATTTTAATAGCACCCCAAACACTGCGCGATTTTCCTGCAATTCGTCAGGCAATAATCGCGTTAAAAGCGTGCAAACAGAATCGCCCAAAAGAAATACAGGAGCTTCTTTTGGGTGATGAGCATGCCATGATTCTGTTTGTGAGTTTTTAGCACGATTATCGCCCCCTTACGCAGAGATGTGAACGGAGCCTAAAGGACAAAAAAGTGTGTATGTATAGCACTGTTTATGTATGATGTGGCCAGTTTCGAATTCATATACACTCTATTTTGGCTTTTTTTAGGATTGATAAGCCTTACAAATTTGATCGAATTGATGGTGTGCTAGTCCACTGCTTTTCAAGAAAGCATCAAAATAGACTTTAAAAATGTGTATAAATTTATAAACACACACATACAAAAAAAAAAAAAACACACTCCCGTATAGTACATACTTGCAAAAAAGAAAAAAGTAGCCTCAGTAGTGTAATCCATTAGAGGGCACTGCAGCTCTGCAAACTGAAATCATTTAAAAGTGAGTGGCTACAAATGTGAAATTAAGTCAAATTCAGTACAAAGTAGGACTGCTTATTTACACAAGGCTATCAAACTGTCAATGGTACTATTACTGCGTAACCACATAACGTATAGTTTTATTAATACTGGAAAGTTTTGTTGCTTACTGCTATGCTAAATCAAAATCTGCAAAACAGAATTATACCAAGTCATTTATTTGATAATTAAAAAAAAAAAGAAATACACACATTCCCTAGCACTAAGGACCCTTGGTCAGACTGACCTTAGGGCCCTTTTTAGACCTTGGCATCTTTATGCATTGTGTTATCGCCAGGGCTGTTTTTCTCTGAGAGTAGGTGCAGGAACTCCCCCCGTCTGAGTCACCCCTTGTCTCTGCCCCCTACCCACCTCTGACCACCGTCCCTTGAGTCCACCCCCTACCCACCTACCAGTACTGCCCCTTTTTAGAGAATACAGAATCAAGTATCGTTTTGTGGTGCTAAATCATTTGTATGGAAAATGTTGAGAAAAAGAAAAGCAGTAAAGTAGATCCCCTGCAGTCAGCAACAATAGAATCCCAGCAATAGATCCCCACACAACAATAGACTCCCCCAGCAACAATGGACTCCACCCCAACAACAATAGATTCCCTGCAGCAACAGTGAACTACCCACAACAAAATATCACACCCAGTAACAAAATATCCACCCAAGCAACATTAGACCCCCCCAGCAGCAACAGATCTCCCAGCAGCCAGCATCAATAGATCCTCCAGCAGCCAGTAAAAATAGACCTCTCCCTCAACAGTAGATCTCACATAAGACCCCCCAGCAACAATAGATTCCCCATCAGCAACAATAGACCCTCACACAAAATCAGATCCCCACCAGTGACAATAGATCCCCCAGCAGCCAACATCAATAGACCCTCCAGCACACCCCATACCCCAAGCTATTACATACATTCAGTGCTGGAGGTGCCGGAACTGCGTTCCTCCGCGTTCCCGCTGAAAAAAAGCCCTGGTTATCTCACTTTTTTTGCACATTATCATGCGTTGCATCAAGGCAGCCCATTCAAATAAATGGACTTTGTGGTGCAACAAAACAACCAAAAAACAGACGCACGTATTTTGGCAATGCAGCACACCACAACGCACAGTAATGTATTTACAATGTATTATAATGCATTCTGGCATATTGCATTGCCAAAAATGGTGCATGTCTGTTTTTTTAATGTTTTGGTGCAGTGCAAATACCTCTGTTGGAGCTGTGTTGCTTTAGTATGATGAATGACAAAGTGTTAACACAAATAATATTGCCCACAATGCACCGCAGTGAAAAAAAAGTTTCGTTCCTGAATGAAGGTTAAGGTGATTGTAAACCTTTTTTTTCTTCTTCTAAATAATAGGCATGTTATTATTACCAAAACCATTGCACAGAACAGCCCCGATCCTTCTTTACTGGGGGCCCCTGCCAGCTCTCCTGACTCCTCCTCTTCTGCATGTGCCATCATAGGAAATGCATTCAGGCAAAAACATGTAGCCTTTAGAACTACATTAACAAAGGGGTCTTAGTGCTCCAAAAGTTTGCGTTATTAAAAAGCTCTAACTTTTACAATACCTTAACTTTATTTTTTACTTATGTATAAATGTTAGAATCACTAAAAGGTACACTCCAATTAACAATGAAAAACTAAGATACCTTCAGGCAGCATAGCCTATCTTTCTCCATGCTTCAGTTATTTCGCTTGGCATTGCTGCTGTCCATCCCACTCCCTTTTATCACTAACCTGTGAGTGAGCTAGTGCTGTTTGTGTTTTAACATTGATTAAAATGCATTATAAACGGCTGCAAGACAAGCATCTCTATTGCAAACTTGATATTTTTGAATTGTATGCCTCGTTCAAACCTGGAGGCAACGTAGCTACAGTCTAAAAGCACCCACCCATAGACCCGAGATGTTTTTGGCCAGAGCAATTAACAATTTTAACATCAGAACTTTCAGACAACCCCCAGCCAACTGAACTTGAGGTAAATAGCAATCAACTGATACCTTCAGCGAATCATTATTGTTACAGAATCCAGAGAAGGGATGGGCGAATGGTTCAGCCCGAGCATCAGTTCGGGGCCAAACATTTGCCCCTTTGCCCCCTCCGAAATTGCAGGGTGTTCACTGGGTGTTCGCTCCAGAGTGCTGCACAGTGCATTCTGCTTCCTGATTGGACAAAGCTTTGCCCAATCAGGGTGCAGTGTACTCTGGTTGTTAAGGAGAGGGGTCAGGAAGCCGGCTGCAGCATCCTTAACAACCGATGAGTCATCAGCTGTCAATGGGTTTCCCCGCTGACAGCTGAACAATAAAAAAAAAAGTGCCTGTTAAAAAATAAAGATATAAAAAAAGAAATAAAGATAAAAAAAGCATGGGGTACCCCCCCCGGTTCATACCAGGCCCTTCAGGTCTGGTATGGATTTGGAGGGGAACCCCACGCGAAAATGTTTTTAAAAATTGGCGTGGGCCCCCCCCCAAAATCCATACCAGAGCCTTATCTGGCCATGCAGCCTGGGGGGTCAGGAAAGGGGGGGGATGAGTGAGCGGCCACCCTCCTGAACCATACCAGGCCACATGCCCTCAACATGGGGGGTGGGTGCTTTGGGGCAGGGGAGGCTCTGCCCCAAAGCACCTTGTCCCCATGTTGGTGGGGAAAAGAGGCTCTTCCCAACAAACCTGGGCTGTGGTTGTCAGGGTCTGCAGGCTTCCTGAAATCTGGACGCCCCCTTAAACCATCGTTAATCACGCCGACCTGAAAAATAAAAAATAAAAATAAAAAAACATCAAAATAAAATCCGCCTCCTCTTGGGAGGCCTCCCGCAGAATGCCTCCTCTCTGCTTTGACATTTCTTATATAGGTAAGGGGTGGGGCCACCTAGCTACGTCACCCGGTGGCCCTCATGTGAGATCACATGCCCAGCATGCACTAGTCCCTGATGTCAGAAGGGGCGGTGCCACCGAGTGACGTAGCTAGGTGGCCCGCCTCTTACCTATATAAGAAATATTAAAGCGCAGAGCAGGCAGTCAGCGGGAGGCGGAGTGTTTTTTATTTTTTCTCGTCCTGCGGGCAGCGTGATTGGCGATGGATTTACATCAAGGGAAACTATTTTTTTTTTATTAAAGGATTTGTCAAAAACTGTCTCTTATGTTTATTACTTTTTGCCACTTTTTTGGTGAATGGGTGGGGGTACTATGCACCCGATACCCATTCACATAAGGGGGGGCCGGATCTGGGGTCCCCCTTGTTAAAGGGGGTTTCCAGATTCCGGTAAGCCCCCGCCCGCAGACCCCTGACAACCACAGCCCAGGGTTGTCAGGTAGAAGCCCTCCCCCCCCCCCATGTTGAGGGCATGTGGCCTGGTATAGTTCAGGAGGGGGGGTTCTTGTTCGTCTCCCCCATCTTTCCTGACCTGCCAGGCTGCATGCTGGCATAAGGGTCTGGTATGGATCTTGGGGGGAGGGATCCAACGCCATTTTTTATTTCAATTTTGGTGTGGGGTTCCCCTCCAAATCCATACCAGTCCTGAAGGGTCTGGTATGGACTGGGGGGACCCCACGCCATTTTTTTCTTTATTTTTTCTATAGCCGGGTGCTGGCAATTGCAACCGCTAGTCATTTTAAATGGGATTCAACTTTTTTTCTTTAGAAATGTCATTTTTGCTGAAGCATGTTTTATGCATGCTACAGATACGCCACTTTACAGGCACATTAAGGAGGACCCCCGGGCACTATATTTAAAGTAATTTTTCATTTATTTATTGTTGCAATTTAAACATAATAAAATCACTGCTTCTGCAAAAAACAATTGTTTTAAAAAAAAAGAAAATAATTATTGATACATGTCTCCCAGGCAAGTACCCAGACCCACTTTTATGGCCAATTACTTGCATACAAGCCTTCAAAATGGTCACTTTTGATTTTTCCTGTTCGGCCCCCCATAGACTTCAATGGGGTTCGCCATTTGGGTTAGAACATTTGCCCTGTTCGGGAGTTCTGCTGCGAACCAAACAGGGGGGTGTTCTGCCCATCCTTAATCCTGAGATAAACCGCTCGAAAGGCATCTGTTTATGTTTGTTTCTCCTCCATGAAATAACATACATAAACAGCTAGTCCAAAAGCACATGTTTAGGTAAAGGTGTTTTAGGCCCCTTTCACACGGGCGGATCCGTTTTCAGACATCTGCTCGCTCAGCAGAGACCGCTCCGTTGAACCCTGCTGAGCCGGCAGATGACAAGTCCGTCTCTGCACATTGTGTAGAAACGGACGTGTCAGATCTCTGCTCACCTCTATGGGAGACGGTCCGTTTTCATCCGATCCGATGCGCCAGACAGATGGAAAATAGTTTTTCCATCCGTCTGGATTTAGCAGATCGGGTCGGGGTGGATCAGATGTCAGCAGACATGTCACCGCTGACATCCGTCGTTCCATAGGGATGTATCTAGTGTCCGTTCAGGTCCGCCTAAAAAAACTGACATGCGGATCTGAACGGTCCGCCCGTGTGAAAGGGGCCTTAAAGTAAAGAATTATTTGTAATCAGAGAATCTCTATTCGATTTCTTCAGCTATATTTTGACCTGTTAGGGAGATTTCTCCCCACTTCCTGTACCAGGTCACTGAATAAGAAAATATGAGGGAATCTCTAATGTCGCGTACACACGAGCGGACTTTACGGCGGACTTTGCCCGGCGGACTGGATTTCGTCGGACAATTCGATGTGTGTGGGCTCCAGCGGACTTTGTTTGCTCAAAAGTTGGACGGACTTAGATTTGAAACTAGTTTAAAATTTATCTGTTGAAATCGAGTCCGGTCGAAAAGTCCGCCGTCTGTATGCTAGTTCGACGGACAAAAAGCCACGCTAGGGCAGCTATTGGCTACTGGCTATGAACTTCCTTGTTTTAGTCCGGTCGTACGTCATCACGTACGAATTCGACGGACTTTGGTGGATTGTGTGTAGGCAAGTCCGTTCATTCAGAAAGTCCGTTGTAAAGTACGTCGAAAAATCCGCCGGGCAAAGTCCGCCGTAAAGTCCGCTCGTGTGTACGCGGCATTAGGCTCCTTTCACACTGGGGCGGGGTCGTTGTCGGTGGTAAAGCGCCACTATTGTAAGCGGCGCTTTACCGTCGGTATGCGGCCGCTAGCGGGGCAGTTTTACCCCTCTGCTAGCGGCCGAGAAAGGGTTAAAACCACCACAAAGCGCTTCTGCAGAGGCGCTTTGCCGGCGGTATAGCCGCGCTGTCGCATTGATTTCAATGGGCAGGAGCGGTAAAGGAGCGGTATACACTCCGCTCCTTCCTGCCAGCGCATCGCTCCAGTGTGAAAGCCCTCGGGGATTTCACACTGGAATGAAAGCAGCGGCACTTTCGGGTCGGTTTGCAGGCACTATTATTAGCGCAATAGCGCCTGCAAACCGCCCCAGTGTGAAAGGACCCTAAGTGTATAATTTTTAAAAAAGTGGCATAGGTTCTAACCACTGCCCATACTAAAATATGATCTTATTGCTTTTGTTCCTGTGGGTCTACTGAGACATTTCACCCCCACTTCCTATCCAGAGACAGCAATAAACATCTAACAGGTTCTAGCTCTCACACAATGTCTATTCAAACTACAAACAAAAGGTTTCTGCTAAAATGCCGTATAAGATCTAAAATAATCTGCTTTTTGGTGAAGCTCATTATAGGCTAAAATGTCTCTCTTGTAAAAAAAATTCAAGAACTCTTTTCAATAGTCCCGTGGTTTTATGCTAAGCTCATTTACTACCTGGTTTTTCCCCTATTTATATGACAGCAGATGCTCACACCCACACTATAATTAGAAGGTGACAGATGTTTCGGCATGCTAGTAATTACAGGTTCGTTAGTGAAAGGCAGGGAGGATCATTATTCACATATGCTGCAGACTCCCTCTGTCCAGATTCTGTATTGTTCTTTGAGGTCACTGCAAATCTGAATCCTGGTCACTTATGCCATAAAAGATAGTCTTTTCAGGTTAAGTTTGGTCTTTTTTAACCATCAAAAATAGGAAGAGTTCAGATTAGCCAACATTCTACGTAATAGGCTTTACTTCCTGTTTCTAACTGCTTCTAAACTGGCAAATCTGTAAAGCAAATGAGGTTCTGCTTTGAGGACGCAATAGGATTTATTTATTAAATTAGTGGAGAATGCAAAATTAGACTCACTTCTGTATAGAAACCAATCAGCTTCCAGGTTTTATTGCCAAAGTTTATTTGAACAAGCTCAGGTTAGATGCTGATTGATTTCTATGCAGAAGTGAGCCTTATTTTGCGCTCTCCAGATTTAGTAAATAAACCCCACTGAACATTTAAGTGAAAGTTCACCCAAGATATACTCTATGAACAATAAACAGCTATATAACACATGTACTTTGATAAATACATAGCACCCTGCTTGATGTCTGCCCACGCTGCAGTTGTCCAGCAAGCAGCATTGGAAACTGCCAGTCATTTATCAGCTACACCATACAAACCACGCTGTTGCTCAGCCCCCCCCCCTCATGATTTCTATATCTTTATAGACAGTAAAGGTAGCGTTTCCTAGCGAGGCTTTGCAATCACAAGACGTAGACAGCATGAGGTGAGTGAGCGAAGCCATGGTGTTGATTTACTAAAGGCAAATAAACTGGGCACTTTGCACCAGAGCTTAGTGAATGTGGTGAAGCTTCACTTTGAAAGAATACCCAACCGGGTGCAAGGAAAAAAAAAATTGCTTGCACACGATTGATGGAAATCAGTAAGTATAAGCTCAGGCAGGTTCGCAACTCCCCATGCCCGCGCCCGCCAGGAAGCTGCCACTCCATAGCGCTAATCAAGGGCAGTGAGACATTTCCTGATCTGTGCAGCCGTGGAACGGGAAATGTCTCACTGCCTGTGATTAGCTCTGCGGAGTGTCAGCTTCCTGACGGGCGCGGATATGTGGACTTGCGAACATGCCTGAGCTCATCCTTAGAAATCAGCAGAGCTTCACCACATTCACTAAGCTCTGGGGAAAATGAGTGCAATGGCACTTGCAATATTTACAGTTTATTTGCCTTTAACCTCCTGGCATCCGCGCTATGGCCGAATGACGGCCACAGCGCGGACCTGCATTCCCGGGAGGCCGTCATATGACGGCCTCCCCTGTGCACACTCCCTGTGCGCTGTGATCACCGAGTCACTGAGACTCGGCTGATCACCGATCCGAGTAAGGGGCCGATCCCGGCCCCTTACCATGTGTTCAGCTGTCAGCCAATGACAGCTGATCACATGATGTAAACAAAAGATCGGTAATCGTTTTTTTTTTACTCACGCTGACAGCGTGAGTAGAAAAAAAAGCCGATCACCAGCTGGGATGTGAGGGACATCGGTCCCCAAGTGGAAGAGGCACATCTGCCTCATCAGTGCCACCTAAAAGTGCCACCTAACACTGCCCACAGTGCCACCTAATAGTGCACACAGTGCCACCTAACAGTGCCCACAGTGCCACCTAACAGTGCCCACAGTGCCACCTAACAGTGCCAACAAGTGCCACCTATCAATGCCCACCTGTAGTGCCAATCAGTGCCACCCGGCAGTGCTGCCCATCACTGCCACCCATCAGTGCCCATCACTGCCACCCATCAGTGCCCATCACTGCCGCCTATCAGTGCCCATCACTGCCGCCTCATCAGCGTACATCAATAAAGGAGAAAAATTACCCGTTTAAAAATTTTTTATAACAAAATATAAAAAAATAACAATTTTTTTTTTTTTTAAATTCAATTTTCTACATTTTTTTAACAAAAAGTAAAAAACGCAGAGGTGATCAAATACCACCAAAAGAAAGCTCTATTTGTGGTGAAAAAATTGTAAAAATTTAATTTAGGTACAGTGTTGTATGACCGCGCAATTGTCATTCAAAATGCGTCAGCGCTGAAAGCTGAAAATTGGTCTGGATAGGAGGGGGGTTTAAGTGCCCGGTAAGCAAGTGGTTAAAGGGGTTGTAAACCTTCGTGTTTTTTCATCTTAATACATCCTATGCATTAAGGTAAAAAAACACCTGGCAGTCACCGGCCCCCCAGCGTGGACGGGCTGTCCCTCTGCCTGGGTTTCTCGGCTCTTGATTGGATAGATTGATAGCAGCGCAGCCATTGGCTCCCGCTGCTGTCAATCAAATCCAATGATGCAGGGGGGGTGGGGCCGAGTCATACATTCGGTGTCTATGGACGCCGAATGATGGACTTGGGAGCGCACCCGCAAAGTAACCCCCCGGGAGAGTGCTTCTTCTAGGGGACTATCTGATGTGGGGAGGAGCCGTGAGAGCCGCCGGGGGACCCCAGAAGAGCAGGTTCGGGGCCACTCTGTGCAAAACGAGCTGCACAGTGGAGGTAAGTATGACATGTTTGCTATTTTAAAAAAAAACTAACCCTTACAATTACTTTAATAAATCAACTACCACGTGTTGCATGGTGTCACTAACTGCTGGACAAACAGAGTGCAGACAAAAGTCAAACATGGTGCTATCAAGATACACGTGTTGTATGGCTGGTTAACGTTCATAAAGTAAATCTAGGGTGAACTTTCACTTAGATTTTCATTGTGTCTTTTTGAGCAAAAGCTCATTTGCTTTACAGATTCACACGATAGAAGCAGTTAGAAGACAGGAACTAAAGCACTGGCCAATCTGAACTCCAAAAAGTCCAAACCTAACCTTAAAGTGATTTTAAAGCTTCGTTTTTTTTTTGTATTTGTTTTTTTTTTTTTAAATAACAAACATGCCATAATTACCTCCTCTGTGCAAGGGTTTTGCACAGAGTGGCCCTGATCCTCCTTTTCTGGGGTCCCCTCACTCCTCCTCTTCTCAAGTGCCCCCATGGAAAACCGCTTTCCATGGGAGGCGCTCCCAACTCGAATCCTGCTGCTGCATCCAATGCTCATCCCTGTTTCTGGAATGATCGGGCTCAGGTAAGAAAAAAGGGGAGGGGTCTGGGGGGGCTCACAACCCCTTTAAGGCTCCATTCATACTTGTAGGACCCCAAACTTTGATGCAACTTTGGATGGGTGCGACTTAGATGTGACTTGTTGTCCCTCTGCAAAGTCGGAACCACTGTTGTATGTAAAACATTCAGGTACGACTGTTATGCAATTTTTGAAGGTTAACATTAAAGTCTATGGTCCTCAAGTTGCATTAAAGTCGAACCAAAGTCGTGCATGAACTACTCTGAAGTCGCTACGACTTTGAGTTGTACATATATTGAAATTAAATAATCAAACGCTAAATGCATTTACCGTTTAGGTGCTTCAAGCTTTTTTTTTTTTTTTTTGTGCTTAAAAGCTTCTCTCCTGAACACAATGGTGATAGGTTTTGTTTGTGCCTGTAAAACACTCCTCTTTTAATAGGCCTGTAAAGGCCTATATGCGCATGGACACACAGGGTAAGTGCGTTTTTTTTTTTTTTACTTTTCATTTATTGCAACATTATACAAAGTCAACAATAAACAAACCAGATAAGTTACAAACTCATACGACAGAGCATCAATGGTAAATTGCAGGGTTGGAAAGCCAACATATAAAGGTTTCCTGTGACAATGTATCGGTTCAGGGTTCCGGTTCACCACCGGTTGAAAGAGGATGCATCCACAGGAAGGTCCTGATAGATTCTGCTAAAATTATGAGATTGTAGGCCACACACCCTCCCACCTTAACCACCAACAGGATACTGCTAAATAACCACACCACACATTTTGGCAAAATATTTGGCCGCGGCACCTTTTATTAGTTTCTCATCTAAACATCCTATTGCACTTAGTTTATTCTCATAATAATATTATTATTAAACTGGCCAGTTTTCAGAACTCGGGCAGCCAGTCAACAACCTTCTTCATATAACAAACAGTCCCCCCCCCCCGGAAATCCAGGGTGACCCACCACATAATAGGTACACGCAACGAGGGAGGGAGTACTTCTGCTGCTGGTTCGGTCCGGGGGAAATAAGCCCCACCGCAGCATTTATAGGCAACCCAGGCTTCCAGCACCTTCTCAGCAATCCTATTGGATCTTCGGAACCTGCAACACAGAACCTCTTAAAGAGACAGTACCCTGCCTAACCATAACTCTTATCCTACCTAACTATATGCCTATCGTAGGTGGGCTGGCCACAATCTCACTCAGGTGGGCCGCAGTTAGTGCCCCCCTTTGTCAGGGGGATCTGACAAGCAACCACCTGGGAAAGGAACATGTTTCGCAGACAGGGAGAAAACAGAAAGTACCCATCAATTTGCATAACAACTTTATATGACAGACAAGAAAGGAGAAAGGAACAGATTAAAAAAAAAGTGTGGGGGGGGGGGGGAGGGGTCCCTGTAGTGTAATTGCACTACTTAATCTGGGTTATAGGCCAACAGGTCGGCAATGTGAACGAAAATGAAATATTGGAACCGGAGGAGCTGGGAGTACCTACCTGCGCATTAGACCTTCTTATGGTACATAAGAGGTCAAAAAGTCTTGGTGAGTGCGGTACAATAGGAAGGGAGCATGGAGTGTATTGCACAGAAGAATAATGCACAAGTGACTTTCATTCACAAAATGATTTATTGCATAATACATAGCTCCAAACTGTCCCTGATTTCAAGGGACTGTCCCTGATTTGGGGCAATGTCCCTCTGTCCCTCTTTCCTCCTCATTTGTCCCTCATTTTGGTCTGATTCATATAGCTGTATATAAAATGCACTTTTTATCTTTCCCAGTACTAAACCTTTCATCCAATTTCTAAATTGCTGCATGTGTACATTTTAAAAGCCAATATAAAGGAATAGTAGTGTTAAAAAAAGCACTTGTGGATGTATTTAACCTTTTTTTAAGGGGTTAATTCTCCTTAAGGGGGTGTGGCAGGGGGCGTGTCCTATGCCTACATACGTTTGTTAGTAGGTGTCCCTCATTTCCATCTCAAAATGTTGGGAGGTATGCATAATAGACTGTGATATTGGAATCTTTATTCTTTGTATTAATTACAGAAAGGATTAAAAGATAACAAAAGATACAGTTGTACTCATATGTTTACATACCCTGGCAGAATTTATGATTTATTGGCCATTTTTCAGAGAATATAAATGATAACACAAAAACATTTCTTTCACTCATGGTTAGTGTTTGGCTGAGGCCATTTATTATCAATCAACTGTGTTTACTCTTTTTGAATCATAATGGCAACAGAAATGACCCAAATGACCCTGATCAAAAGTTTACATACCCCCGTTCTTAATACCATGTATTGCCCCCCTTTAACATCAATAACAGTTTGAAGTCTTTTGTGGTATTTGTGGATGGAGATCTTTATCTTCTCAGATGGTAAAGCTGCCCATTCCCCTTGGCAAAAAGCCTCCAGTTCCTGTAAATTCTTGGGCTGTCTTGCATGAACTGCACGTTTGAGATCTCCCCAGAGTGGCTCAATGATATTGAGGTCAGGAGACTGAGATGGCCGCTCCAGAACCTTCAAGTGCAAATATAATAAAAGTGTACACTGCGCTAAATTGAAAAAAAATTTGGTGCGGAGCAGCTACTTACAAGGTGACAACAACCAAAGAAACATGTGAAAATGGAATAAAAAGTAGCGCATAAATGGTGCCAAAAGTCTTCAATCAAGAAAACAACTGAAAAAAACAAATGTCCACAAATAATAAACATAACAGTGAAAAAACTTGTAAGTCTCTCATATAGGTGAATAAAATCCTGTCGGTGAGTGGGAAACAAATGACATGGAATGTCCCACTGAAAACCATGCGTGGATGCAGGGAGACAGAAGTTAAAACGCAGGTGAATCAACAAATCATCCCCAAGTTGTATCTCTCAACAACATGCGACTTGGTAAAGGTGGTGTGTAAGAAACTCTTACCAGATATGATGGACTCCCTTGTCAGCGACAGGGAGTCACTCGAGCGGGTTGCCTCTCAGGGCCAGTGAACAGACATCACAGCTCTGCGAACCTTCTGGGTCAAACTCTGCGATGATCTCCCGGGGTCGCTAGGTCGGTCCTCCCAAAGGATGGCCGAGGTGCGGATCAGAGGGAACAATGCGTCACGTACAAAGGCTGGAGTGAGGGCTGGTTGAATCTCTCAGTAAGTATGTGGAGAAAAAATAAACAAGCTCCACATAGTGTAGATGAGCAAAAATAGCATTTTTATTGCTAAAAACGCCAGGTAACAATAAAATGTGATCACAAAGTATAAAATCAAAAATGGGCAACAAGGAGGATGCAGGAAGCGCCCGAAGCTTTTCGATCAATGGATCGTCTACTGGGGCATGCGTTGTCGCTGACAAGGGAGTCCATCATATCTGGTAAGAGTTTCTTACACACCACCTTTACCAAGTCGCATGTTGTTGAGAGATACAACTTGGGGATGATTTGTTGATTCACCTGCGTTTTAACTTCTGTCTCCCTGCATCCACGCATGGTTTTCAGTGGGACATTCCATGTCATTTGTTTCCCACTCACCGACAGGATTTTATTCACCTATATTGAGAGACTTACAAGTTTTTTCACTGTTATGTTTATTATTTGTGGACATTTGTTTTTTTCAGTTGTTTTCTTGATTGAAGACTTTTGGCACCATTTATGCGCTACTTTTTATTCCATTTTCACTCCAGAACCTTCACTTTATTCTGCGGTAGCCAATGACAGGTCGACTTGGCCTTGTGTTTTAGATCATTGTCATGTTGGAATGTTCAAGTACATCCCATGTGCAGCTTCCTGGCTGATGAATGCAAATGTTCCTCCAGTATTTTTTGATAACACACTGCATTCATCTTGCCAACAATTTTGACCAAATTTCCTGTGCCTTTGTAGCTCACACATCCCCAAAACATCAGCGATCCACCTCCGTACCTTTCATCATAGGCCTTGTTGACTCTCCAAATGTAGTGTTTATGGTTGTGGCCAAAAAGCTCAATTTTGGTCTCATCACTCCAAATTACTTTGTGCCAGAAGGTTTGAGGCTTGTCTCTGTGCTGTTTGGCGTATTGTAAGCGGGATACTTTATGGCATTTGCATAGTAATGGCTTTCTTCTGGCGACGCGACCATGCAGCCCATCTTTCTTCAAGTGCCTCCTTATTGTGCATTTTGAAACAGCCACACCACATGTTTTTAGAGAATCTTGAATTTCACCTGAATTTATTTGTGGGTTTTTCTTTGCTTCCCGAACAATTTTCCTGGCAGTTGTGGCTGAAATTTTATTTGGTCAACCTGACCGTGGTTTGGTTTCAACAGATCCCCTCATTTTCCACTTCTTGATTAGAGCTTGAACACTGCTAAATGGCATTCTCAATTCCTTGGATGTCGTTTTATATCCCTTTCCTGTTTTATACAGTTCAACTACCTTTTCTCGCAGATCCTTTGACAATTCGTTTGTTTTCCCCATGACTCAGAATCTAGAAACGTCAGTGCAGCACTGGATGAAAGATGCAAGGGTCTGTCAGGAGTCCAGAAACTCATTGACCTTTTATACACACACACTAATTACTAGCAAACAGATCACAGGTGATGATGGTTACTTTTAATAGCCATTCAAACCCCTAACTTGTGTGCATATTATCAGGCAAAAATCACCAGGGTATGTAAACTTTTGATCAGGGTCATTTGGGTAGTTTCTGTTGTGATTATGATTTAAAAATAGTAAACACAGTTGATTGATAATAAATGGCTTCAGCCAAACACTAACCATGAGTGAAAGAAATGTTTTTGTGTTACCATTTATATTCTCTGAAAAATGGCCAAGAAATTGTAAATCCTGCCAGGGTATGTAAACTTATGAGCAAAACTGTGTGTGTATATATATATATATATATATATATATATAGATCTATATATATATAGATCTATATATATATATCTATATAGATCTATACATATATAGATCTATATATATATATAGATCTATATATATATATAGATCTATATATATATATATTCAAAAAACGCGCCCAAGCTCACACAGCCACAAAGGCAAGATAATTCTTGTTGGGCAGTGTATTAGTGCTTGGACAAACACACTTAGCCCGAAATTTAATGGTTCAAAGAATGTCAGGCAAAATGGTCGGCCCTCACGCATGATCACTTCATCAAATCTGGCCCTCTTTGAAAAAAGTTTGGACACCCCTGGCGTAGACGATCTGAGCGGAAGTTCAGTCCCCCACCTCTTTGCCCGCAGCCGCAACACGTCACAGGTCTCAGAAGGCTGCAGTGAAGAACTGACCCTGCTGAGGACGGAGCTTGATCTTTGGACAGGTGAGTGTCTTTTTATTGAAAAATAACTGCAAAAACTGCAGCTGCTGATTTATTTTTTTCATACAGCCTGAAGATCCTCTTTCATTTTGGGATCCACCCAAGATGCCTGACCAGCACCTGGCTCAGCCTCACAGCATGCCTCTGAGACTCTGATCCAGCTGCTCCTACCCCCTTCATAGCCCAGCACTCGAGTAAAACATGGAGGGGCAGAGCAGAGAGCCACCGACTGACAATCACCACTCTCTGCTCAGTGAAGACGGAGAACTGAGTGATCGGTGTTCACGTGACCGCTCGGTTCTCAGACTAAGAGCCAGCAAGGGACAGCGGCAGCATCGGATCGATACTGCAGGCTCATAGGCGAGTACAGATGTTTGTTGTTTTTTTATATCCTGCACTTCAACTTTAAATTGACATATAGGGGTTGATTTACTAAAACTAGAGTATGCAAAATATTGTGCAGCTCTGCATAGAAACCAATCAGCTTTCAGAGGTTTTTTTTTTTTGTCAAAGCTTAATTGAACAAGCTGAAGTTAGAAGCTGATTGGCTACCATGAACACCTTTTGCACTCTCCAGTTTTGGTGAATCAACCCCATATGCCATACAATATATCATCATGAAAATCACTGCTCCCAAGTATCCAGGTCTGGATTCTTTTATATATCACCGATAATTAGAAAGGTTAAGTGGTGTCGACTGACAATACAGTATCTGAAAACGAAATATAGGCATTTGTATTTAAATAAAGAAAAAGTAAAAGGTAAGCAGAAATCCACAGGAACTAACTACTGTATAATGTAGGTTTCAATATTCTGTTTAATTGTAAAGTGTGGAGAGTTATTCTACATGCTGTGAGTTACTGCACCTTTTTCTTTCTTCCACAGATGGTTTCTGAAAGGTTCCTGGCTCGGCTCGGATGAGCATATTAACAATTAATGAATTCATTTTATGTAATTGTTTCATCCTGTTGGATTTTACAGGATCTAATTGATGTCACCATCTCAGTCTGAGTATAGATCCTTTTTCACTCTCTTGCTTAAAGAGCATCTAAAGTCAAAGCTTTTCTTTATAGTTTTGGATAGAATGGAACAAATACCCCTACCAGGTATTTATTGATGTCTGTGTCCCTGTTATGGTGGCCATATACAATACAATCTGATTATAAAATCTCCTTTTGATTAAAAAAAAATATATAAATATATATATATATATATATATATATATATATATATATATATATATATATATATATATATATATATAGTATCTCACAAAAGTGAGTACACCCCTCACATTTATGTAAATGTTTCATTCTATCTTTTCATGTGACAACACTGAAGAAATGACACTTTACAATGTAAAGTAGTGAGTGTACAGATTGTATAACAGTGTCAATTTGCTGTCCCCTCAAAATAACTCAACACACAGCCAATAATGTCTAAACTGCTGGCAACAAAAGTGAGTACACCCCTAAGTGAAGATGTCCAAATTGGTCCCAATTAGCCATTTTCCCTCCCCGGTGTCATGTGACTCGTTAGTGTTACAAGGTCTCAGGTTTGAATGGGGAGCAGGTGCGTTAAATTTGGTGTTATCGCTCTCACTCTCTCATACTGGTCACTGGAAGTTCAACATGGCACCTCATGGCAAAGAACTCTCTGAGGATCTGAAAAAAAGATTTGTTTCTCTACATAAAGATGGTCTAGGCTATAAGAAGATTGCCATCACCCTGAAATGATTACATAAAATGTGTACTTACTTTTGTGAGATACTGTATATAATAGGAGGAGGCACCTAATCTATCCAATCAACTTGTATCCAATCTAGCAGGCCCTTGCACTACATAGTTGATGTTAGCTCTAAAAGGTGATTGTACAATCATATTGTATAGTGTATAGTGACCTTTAAGGATATAATACTCGATTTGCTCTGGTGACGGGAGAAACCAAAATTTTGAGTTGCCACCAGAACAGACATAAAGGGGAGATGTTCCAATGGGCAACAGAAGGTAAACAGAAGGTAAAGTGAAATCTCCCCAAATGGGCACAGATGGGCAAAAAAAACTCACTGGGGTTTTCACCATTCCCCACTCTATCCAAAATGAAAAAAGCATTTTGGCTTTATTTGTAACTTACACACAAGAAATACCTGGTCAATTCAAATGAAGAAAATGATGAAAATGCACAAGCAGGGGAAGTGAATACCACATATTTAAAGGGGTTTTAAATGCCTCGAAAACCTTAATGCATTCTATGTTTTAAGGTGAAAAACCTTCTGTAGTGCAGCACCTCCCCAGAGCCCCCCTTTTATTAACCTGAACCCGATCGTTCCAGCGATGGGGACGAGCCCAACAGCTCCAGCCATTGGCTCCCACTGCTGTCAATCAAATCCAGTGAATTGGGGGTGGGGCCGAGTCCTGCTGTCTGTGTCAATAGAACACAGCAACAGGACTCGGGAGCGTGCCCGCACGAGAGCCCCCATGGAAAGCGACTCTCTGTGGGGGGCACTCGAGAAGAGGAGGAGCCAGGAGCTCGGGGAGGGACCCAAGAAGAGGAGGGACCCAAGAAGAGGAGGATCGTGGCTGCTCTGTACAAAACCCTTGCACAGAGGAGGTAAGTATGACATGTTAGTTTTTTTTTTTTAAATAACCAACCTTTACAACCTCTTTAAATGACCAGAAAATCCAGAGATATTGGCAGCTGAAGTTATTTGCAAATCTCAGCTCAGGGACGAGCGGGGCTTCGATCCCCCGCACCGCTGGACCCAGGGACAGGTGAGTGTCCAATTAAAAGTCAGCAGCTGCAGTATTTGTAGCTGCTGACTTTTATTTATTTTTTTTTTTAATGGCCCCCCTGGGTGGAACTCCTCTTTAAGGCTGCCCATAGGTGTTCTTTTTTTTTTGCCAAGTATTCTACTCCTGAAAGTGGCGCTATAACCCTACGGTCAAGATTATTGGCGAGCTGCGTCCTTCAATGAACGTAAGGGCAAATACAATTTATTGACATCCAAATATAGACAACATACACAAAGACTAAAAAGTCTTGGCCAAGAATTGTTTAAAATAAATTGTGATCACTTCCAATACAGGCCTGTGGTGGAGAACTTTGTCACATGATGTAGGGATAATCATCTGTACCTAACCTCCCTGGCGGTTTTCCCGAGTGTGGCTCGGGGTTAAAATTCAGCACCATTAGCGGTAACCCCGAGCCACACTCGGGATTGCATCGCAGGATCCTGGTGCCTCCTTACTTACCTTGTCCCCGGGATCCTGCGATGTCCCCCGCAGTGTCCGCGGGCTGTGTCCTGTTCCGAAGCCTCTCCGTGCCAGGCTCCGTTCCCTGTGAGCGTCGCGACGCACGGGGGCGGAGCCTGGCCGCAAATTCAAAAAAATGTAAAAATCATAACACATACAGTACTGTAATCTTACAGATTACAGTACTGTATGAAATCATTTCACATCCCATTTGTCCCCAGTGCTCTGGCCCATGCCCTGCATGCAGTTTTATATTGCATATACTGTTCTTTCTGCCTGGAAACTGGAGATTGTCCATAGCAACCAAAAAGTGTCCCTTTACGTCAAAAATGGCTTTAGACCAGCTAGAAAACAGCGATAGTAAATTAGAACACTTGCAGAAATGAGCGATAGTGAATCGTGTGGAAATTTATTTTATTACTATTTATTTTTATTTTTTTTAATTATTATTTTTTTTTTATTATATTATAATTTATGTTTTTGTGTTTCAAACTTTATCATACCCGGGATATCTACTAGACTCTTGTTTGGACAGATTTAAGTGTGTTATTGTTAATAATTACAGACCTACAATATAAAACGCCAAATTTCCATGCAAAATAATTGTACCGCTTTCAGCACCTAAAATCAGAAAGAATCATACCGCCAGGGAGGCTAAATGTGACTAAGACAAAATTGCTGGTTGTGGATTTCAGAAGGATGAAGGCACCGGCGACCCCTGTCTCCATCTGAGGAGTGAATATGGATGTACCAAAAAGACTAAAAGTATCTGGGGGTGCACATAGATAAACTGGACTAAAGCAGGAACACTGAAGTGGTCTATAGGAGGGGCCAGAGCTCCTTTTATTTTTTGAGGAGGCTGAGGTCTTTCACCATCTTCCAAATGATGCCAAAGATGTTTTATGAGTCTGTGGTGGCATGCTGGGGAAGCAGGCTTAAGCCTCGTACACACGATCAGATTTTTCGCAGACAAAACCTTGGACTTTTGTCCGAAGGCGTGTGCCTGGATTTGGTCTTGTATACAAACGGCAAGTAAAACACGAATGTAGTGATGTACTACGTGCTTTTTCAGCTATTTAGCGCCACCCTTTGGGCTCCTTCTGCTAATTCCGTGTTAATAGAAGTTTGGTGAGTGTTGATTCGCGCTTTTCATTTCGCGCTTTTCATTTCGCGCTTTTCATTTAGCACTTTTCAGTTTGTGCTTTTCAGTTAGTTTCTGAACGACCTTTTGTCAACCAGACCTGTTGCGGAATTGGAGGAGATAACGTGTTATTTATTATTGGCCTTGGAGTTATTGCTTTGACACAAGTCCAGTACAGGAACAGGAGGAGGAGGATTTCTTGGACCAAAAATTGGTTGCTTTATTAATCGTCGTGACCAATTATGTCATATGCTTTTGCTGCGGGAGCTCCAGGAGAATAATCCTGATGATTTTCAGATTGATTTTAGATGATTTTATCTACTGATGACGGACCCCTGCTTTCACCAACTCTTTACATTGTTGACCCCCTATATTAAGAAGCAGGACACATGCATAGGGCTTTTATTTTATTTTTTGGTTGAATAATAATGATTTGATTTGTTATATTTTCTATATTTTTGGATGCATAGAATGCACTTTTTGGTTAAGTTCTATTGGCAGACTTGTGTCTTTTTTCAACCTCACCTACTATGTAACAGTGTTACAGAGGAGAATGTTGTCCAAGGTACGTTCTATCCTAGACAACTCCTTTCACCCACTTAACAATATGCTGGTTAGTTTGAACAGTTTCTTCGATGATAGATTGTTACAACCACGATGCAACACAGAAAATCACTTTTGCCTGTGGTCATCAAATTATATACGGTAATTCTTCTTTGTGAGGCTCCATGCACATTATAAGCCAGAAAAATGCTGAATAAAAACTGCTGATAATAGCATTTTTGTGCCAGCTTCTAGTAGCATTTTCGTAGCTTTTAGAAGCTTTTAGGAGAAGTTAGGAGTATTAGCATTTTATTGGCGTTTTTGCAGTGAAGGGGGAAAAAAAGAAAAAGCTCAAAAAAAGCTGCAAGGAGCAGCTTTTTTTCTTCTGGAAAAACTCTCTAAGAAACTCTACAAAAACTATTTTTTTCTCTGCTCCTAGAAGCTGAAGCTCAAAAAACGCTAATAGCCTAAAGTAGCATACATGGACACATAAGATAACACTATTTAGCTTCTAAGAGCAGAAAAAAATGCTAATAACAGCTTCTAGGAGCTTAACCACTTCAGACCTGGAAGGATTTACCCCTTTCCTGACCAGAGCATTTTTTGCGATACGGCACTGCGTCGCTTTAACTGACAATTGCGCGGTTGTGTGACGTTGCTCCCAAACAAAATTGATGTCCTTTTTTTCCCAAAAATAGAGCTTTCTTTTGGTGGTATTTGATCACCCCTGTGATTTTCATTTTTTGCGCTATAAACAAAAAAAGAGCGACAATTTTGAAAAAAAAAGCAATATTTTTTACTTTTTGCTATAATAAATATCCCCAAAAAATATATAAAAAAACAAATTTCTTTCTCAGTTTAGGCCGATATGTATTCTTTTACATATTTTTGGTAAAAAAAAATCCAAATAAGCGTATATTGATTGTTTTGCGCAAAAGTTATAGCGTCTACAAAATAGGGGATATATTTCTGACTTTTTTTAATGAATTTTTTTTTATTAGTAGTGGCGGCGATCTGTGATTTTTATCGTGACTGTGACATTATGGCGGACACATCAGACACATTTGACACTATTTTGAGACCATTGTCATTTATACAGCGATCAGTGCTATAAAAATGCACTGATTACTGTGTAAGTGACACTGGCAGGGAAGGGGTTCAACACTAGGGGGCGATCAAGGGGTTAAGTGTGTCCTAGGGAGTGATACTAACTGTGGGGGGGATGGGCTACCACTGACAGCGATCACTGCTCCCGATGATAAGGAGCAGTAGATCTCTGTCATGTCACAAGGCAGAACAGGGAAATTCCTTGTTTACATAAGCATCACCCAGTTCTGCTGCTCTGTGACACTATCGCGTGCCCCCTGCGGACATCGAGTCCGTGGGACCCGCGGGCACGGTCACAAAGCACGCGGCGGGCGCACAATGCCACGATTTAAAGGGGACGTACCTGTACGCCCATTTGCCCAGCCGTGCTATTGTGCCGACGTACATCATCATGCACTGGTCGGCATGTGGTTAAAAAAACATTAGTGTGCATGGAGCCTGAGTGCTGGATGTCAGGATTAATCCAGTTTATGAGCTGAATTTCTATGCAGTTTTTACAGAATGACGGTGGCAAAGTGGTTTGATATTCCTGATTGGACGTCATATGACGTGATCAGGAATATCGAGCCACTGCGCGCCCCCCGGGGCGTGCATCGCGGCGATCGTTGTTGCGGGGTGTCAGTCTGACACCCTGCAACACCGATCTAGGTAAAGAGTCTCCGACGGAGACTCTTTACCACGTAATCAGCCGTGTCCAATCACGGCTGATCACGATGTAAATAGAAAGAGCCGGTGATCGGCTTTTCCTCACTCGCGTCTGACAGACGCGAGTAGAGGAGAGCCGATCGGCTGCTCTCCTGGCAGGGGGGGTCTGTGCTGATTGTTTATCAGCACAGCCCCCCCTCGGATCCTACCCAGGACCACCAGGGAAGCCGCCCAGGACCACAAGGGAAGCGATCCACACTGGACCACCAGGTATGCCCCTAGACCACCAGGGAAATGCCACTGTGTGCCCAGGCAGCTGCCAATCTGTGCCCAGGCAGCTGCCAGTCAGTGCCCACTTCAATGCCACCAGGGATGCCCATCAGTGCCTCATATCAGTGCCACGTATCAGTGCCCATCAGTGCCACGTATCAGTGCCCATCAGTGCCCAGCAGTGCCGCCTATCAGTGCCCAGCAGTGCCGCCTATCAGCACCACCCTATCAGTGCCCAGCAGTGCCACCTTTCATTGCCCATTAGTGTCGCCTATAAGTGCCCATCAGTGCCAACCAGTGCCACCCATCAGTGCCCATCAGTGCCGCCTATCAATGCCCATCAGTGCTGCATATGAGTGCCACCCATCAGTGCCGCCTACCAGTGCCCATCAGTGCCGCATATCAGTGCCCATCGTCAGTGCCCGTCAGTGGTCGCTCATTGGTGCCACCTCATCGGTGCCTCCGTATCAGTGCCTGTCAGTGCCGCCTTATCAGTGCCCATCAGTGAAAGAGAAAACTTACTTATTTACAATTTTTTTTAACAGAATCAAAAGAAAAACTTTTATTTTTTTCAAAATTTTCAGTCTTTTTTTATTTGTTTAGCAAAAAATAAAAACCGCAGAGGTGATCAAATACCACCAAAAGAAAGCTCTATTTGTGGGAACAAAATGATAAAAATTTAGTTTGGGCACACTGTAGCATGACCGCGCAATTGTCATTCAAACTGCGACAGCGCTGAAAGCTGAAAATTGGTCTGGGCAGGAAGGTGTCTAAGTGCCCGGTATTGAAGTGGTTAAATGATGTTGGTAATTGGTTAACTATGATTTTTGGTTAACGCTTTTTGGGAAAGTGATGCAATATTTGCATTTTGTTAGTTTGATTTTTATTTGACTGATGTTATTTTTCAATCTGTGTTATTTACTGTATGTAGTATTTTAATAGGGTGGTATGGTTTATTAGAATATAATAGTAACCTCTTGCCATCCAGGCCATTTCTGACACTTCTCTCCTACATGTAAAAATAAAAAAATCATGTAAAAATTTGCTAGAAAATTACTGAAAACCCCCAAACATATTTTTTTTTTGCAGAGACCCTATATAAAATGGTGGGTATTGCAATTTTTTATGTCACACGGTATTTGCGCAACGGTTTTTCAAACGTAATTTTTTTGAAAAAAAAAAAACACTTTCATGAATTAAAAAAACAAAAAAAAACCAGTAAAGTTGGCCCAATTTTTTTTTGCGTAATCTGAAAGATGATGTTATGCCAATTAAATAGATACCTAACATGTCATGCTTTAAAATTGCGCCTGCCCATGAAATAGCGGCAAACTACGGTGCCTAAAAAATCACCATAGGCGACGCTTAAAACGCCTTTACAGTCCATCCAATTCAACCTGTGAAGGTGTGTGTGTGTAGAAAAATCATTTCCCATATCCCCCTATATTGTTTTCGCTAAGATGCACCTCTAATGCCGCGTACACACGGTCGGACTTTTCGTCTACAAAAGTCCGACGGACGCCGACGGACTAAAGCTGGCTGACAATCCGATCGTGTGTGGGCTTCCCCGGACTTTCAGCGGACTTTTCCAGCCTCAAATCTGACGGACTTTAGATTTGAAACATGCTTCAAATCTTTACGTCGTAACTCCGACGGACCCCGAAATCCGCTCGTCTGTATGCTAGTCCGACGGACAAAAACCCACGCTAGGGCAGCTATTGGCTACTGGCTATCAACTTACTTATTTTAGTCCGGTGTACGTCATCACGTACGAATCCGTCGGACTTTTGTGTGATCGTATGTAGGCAAGTTCGTTCGTAAGAAAGTCTGCCGCAAGTCCGCCAAAAGTCCGCCAAAAGTCTGTCGGACAGGCTGTCGGACTTTTGTAGACGAAAAGTCTGACCGTGTGTACGCCCCATAAGAGTCTCTTACAACTATCCATACTTCCTGCCGACCCGATATGAGCTGGTTGGAAATTTTTGGAGAACAGTCTAACTACAACCCCAATTCTAAAAAAGATGGGATGCTGTGTAAAATGTACATAAAAATAGAATGCAACGATAAACCCTTTTTTAAATTCACAATAGAAAATAGAACACATATCAAAAATTTAAACTGAGAAAATGTACCATTTTAAGAAAAAAAAGAAGGTAATTTTGAAACTGATGGCAGCAACATGTCTCAAAAGAAGTTGGGACGGGGCCATGTTTACCACAGTGCAGCATCCTCTCTTTTTTTAAACAAAACTCTATGAACTGCTGGAAACTGAGATCAGTTGCTGGAGTTTTGGGAGAGGAATGTTGTCCCATTCTTGCTTGTTATAGGATTCTAACTGCTGAACAGTCCCGGAGTCTTCTTTGTCGTATTTTTCAAGATGAGCCAAATATCTTCAACTGGTGAAACGTCTGGACTGCAGGTGGGCCAGTTAAGCACCGAGACTCTCCTACTAAGAAGCCATGCTGTTGTTATACACACAGTGGGGGTTATTTACGAAAGGCAAATCCACTTTGCACTACAAGCGCAAACTACAAGTGCAAAGTGTACTTGAATTTGCACTGAAAGTGCACTTGGAAGTTCAGTCGCTGTAGATCTGAGGGGGACATGCAAAGAAAACAAAAAACAGCATTTTAGCTTTCACATGATTGGATAATAAAATCAGCAGAGCTTCCCCTCATTTCAGATCTAATGCCGCGTACACACGGTCGTACTTTTCGTCTACAAAAGTCGGACAGCCTGTCCGACAGACTTCCGGCAGACTTTCGGTGGACTTGCGGCGGACTTGCGGCCTACTTTCTAACGAACGGACTTGCCTACACACGACCACACAAAAGTCTAACGGATTCGTACGTGATGACGTACACCGGACTAAAATAAGGAAGTTCATAGCCAGTAGCCAATAGGTGCCCTAGCGTGGCTTTTTGTCCGTCGGACTAGCACACAGACGAGCGGATTTCGGGGTCCGTCGTAGTTACGAAGTAAAGTTTTAAAACATGTTTCAAATCTAAAGTACGTCGGATTTGAGGCTAAAAAAGTCAGTTGAAAGTCCGGAGAAGCCCACACACGATCGGATTACCAGCCAGCTTTAGTCCATCAGCGTCCGTTGGACTTTTGTAGACGAAAAGTAGGACCGTGTGTACGCGGCATAACCCTTAAATTTATAGCGACTGCACTTCCAAGTGTACTTTCAGTGGAATTTCAAGTGCACTTTGCACTTGTAGTTTGCGCTTGTAGTGCAAAGTGGATTTGCCTTTCGTAAATAACCTCCAGTATACAGTTTAGAAATATGCAGGACCTTCCCTTAAAAAGACAGTGGGGGTTATTTACGAAGTGCAAACTACAAGTGCAAAGTGCACTTGAAATTCCACTGAAAGTGCACTTGGAAGTGCAGTCACTGTAAATCTGAAGGGAAGATCTGAAATGAGGGGAAGCTCTGATGATTTTATCATCCAATCATGTGCAAATCAAAATGCTGTTTTTTATTTTCCTTGCATGTCCCCCTCAGATCTACAGCGACTGCACTTCCAAGTGCACTTGTAGTGCAAAGTGGATTTGCCTTTTCGTAAATAACCCCCATTGTCTGGATGGGAGCATATGCTGCTCTAAAACCCGGATATATCTTTCAGAATTGATGGAGTCTTTCCAGATGTGCAAACTGTCCATTCCATACGAAATAAGCTGCCCCCACACCATCAGAGAGGAGGGCTTTTGAATTGAGCGCTGATAACAAGACGGAAGGTCCCTCTCCTCTTTTGTCCAGAGAACACGGCACCCATGGATGCCAAAAAGAATGTCGAATCAATTTGTCTGACCACAGAACAGTTTTCCCACTTTGCATGATCATCACACACTTTGAGCTATTTTCTCCCCGTCACCATCTTCCCAGACAACAATCAGTTACACATAATATGCAATCAAAACTGATTGTAAACACTCCGATAACCCTGCAAATTAAAAAATAAAAATAAAAACGTATAAGGTACTAGGTATCCTTACGATCCTCTTATACTGAGATAATCCTCTCTATATGGAGCCAAATGGATAAAACAATCTTATGAAAAACACCACAATTTGTGCTTATTGGTTCATGATATCCATACAAACATGAGTACAATATCCTCTTTCGCACCCAGTGATATGGGTATTTCTTTTTAATTTAGGTTGTATTTTGCACATAAAGGGGTGGTTAGCAGCGGGGGTATTTGTGTTATTGGTCAATCCGCGGCACAGTAAAAACAGACTTATAAACCCCTGCAAACTGCCATAATATAATTACATTTCTAGTATAATTGTAATTTCCCAGTGTTAAAAATCTCCTACTTGCAAATACAATGCTGCAAAAAAAAAAAAAAAAAAAAATTCTTACACATCTGAAAACCAGGGTGGATTTGATTTAAATCACTAGTAAAAAGGCTTGATTTAAATCATGATTTTTAACCACTTGACATCCACGCTATAGCCGAATGATGGCTACAGTGTGGACCTGAATTCCCGGGAGGCCGTCATAAGACGGCCTCCCCCGTGCACACGCCCTGCAGGGCGCGCGTGGAGCGCACTGTGATCACCGAGTCTCTGGGACTCGGGTGATCACCGATCCGAGTAAGGGGCCGTTCCTGGCCCCTTACTATGTGATCAGCTGTCAGCCAATGACAGCTGATCACATAATCAAAACAAAAGCTCTGTGATCGTTTTCTTTTCTCCTCACTCTGACAGCGTGAAGAGAAAAAAAAAGCCGATCACTGGCTTATCAGCAAGGGACATCGGTCCCGAAGAGGCAATTGTGCCTCAATTGTGCCACCAGTACCCCCTGCCATTGCCACCTGACAGTGCCCACCAGTGCCACCTATCAATGCCCATGAGTGCCACCTATCAATGCCCACCAGTGGTGCCAATCAGTGCCACCGATCAGTGCCCATTATTGCCACCCATCAGTGCCCATCACTGCCACCTATCGGTGCCCATCAGTGCCGCCTCATCAGCGTACATCAATGAAGGAGAAAAATTACCTTTTTTTAAATTTTATAACAAAATATATAAAATAATTTTTATTTCTCGAATCGTCTTCCAGGGCAGCATCTGAGAGATAGGCTCCTCCTCCCTGAAACAGGAAACACATTAGTCCACCATTATAAATTTCACAGTCTTACCTGCGTGCCTCAGTTGTTTGTGTTTCCTCCGGACCCACAGGAGCTGCAAAAGAAACGTTTGTTATTTTACTTCAGTCTCTGTGCTAGTTGCAGGAGACTCCCTGCCAGCATCCCATCCAGCCCAGCGGGCCTTGGGAGGGCGAGCAGGGGCAGCATATTTGAGCAGTATTGCTCTGCCTGAGATTTCACCCCTACAGAGGGGTCTGCAATCATCCCCCCAAGCTACAATAATGCACTGACATTTCCCCCATGCCGCTGCTCAAGGGACCTGCTGCAGTTTTTTCACCAGGGAACTCCATGTGCAAACTCTGGCAACATACTCCCAGACATGAAGAGCGAACAGTGGTGTGGGTGCATGGATGCCTTACCCCCTGATAACTGCCGCGCCGGACCGGTAGGTGCCTCACGGCTTATTTTTTGTTCCTCTCCTACCCCCGTGATGTCCGCACCTGCCACCCACTTGATTGCCGTTTTTTTTTTGCTGCGATCGGCGTCCTCTACACACCGCAAAACAGGCCTCTCCTCATGGAGGCTTGGTGGGGTGTACCAAGATGGCGCCAGAGACACTTCCGGGTTAGCTGCCATTTTCCTGGAGCCTGCTTCCAGGGATACAGAATGGGCTACGGTTACATCACTTCCGGGGGCGGGAATTAAAAAAAAAAGAAAAAAAAAGATTTTTAATAATAGCAAATATATCAATATGCATGCATACTGCAGCAGAGTCCCCCTCCCTATTGGGCCCAGAAGGGAGGATACCAATTGCAGCGGCATGTGCAGGTATATCCACCAACCTGCACGGGGTCAGCTGGGGGCGGGGCCGGAGCTTAAGCAGGAAGCAGTTAAAAAGGCCCCTCTAAGCAGAGGATCCTGGTGGCTGACCATGTCTGACGCTTCTCCACCCTGCCCTGCAGATCCTGCAAGCCAGGACAGCTCCAAGGTAAGCCAGAATACTCAAGAGTCACCTCTGTCTTAACCTTACTGTAAAACTGCCTACTTACAGGCAGCCTTTACCCGCCTACCTCATGGGGACCTTTTTTGTGCTTGATTTCAGGCAAAGACCCCTGAGGAAAGGGAATTGGAAAGCAACAAAACATGTGCTTTGTGCAGCCACCGGTTTTCCCCAGAATGGGGGAAAAAAAAACAAAAAAAAAACCCTTATATCAAAAATGTATAGATAAAATGGTGGCCAAAGAATCGCAAGGGTATCTGAAAGATCTGCTCAGCTCTTTCAAGAAAGAAATAGAGCACCATGGCGCCTCTACTCTCAGCTATTAAAAAGTTAGAAGCGCCATCAAGCGTCAGTCAGACCAATACCCCGTCTACCACCGGATATGCGTTCCTTCAGGTAACAAGGAACAGACAGAACAAAAGGATTCGGATGAATCAGAATCGGAGAATGAACTTTGCTCAGACTCCGACGAGGAAGATGCGGTTTCAGAGGGCAACATTATTTCTATCAGGGGATACGAATAGCCTTCTAAAAGCCATAGCGGACACGCTCGGTATTAAAGAACATAAATCCGCAGAACTTACAATACATGACAAGATGTATAAAGAGCTACAACCCAGAAAGCCTAGTACATTCCCTGTACACCAAACTCATAAAGATATCTTTTAAAAAAAAAAAAAAAAAAAGAGTGGGAAGACCCAGAGAAGAAACTCTTCATGCCAGCCACAGTCAAACGCAGACCCGTTTGCAGAGACGGACACCAAAACCTGGGCTAAATGCCCCAAAGTGGATGGTTCTCTGGCAAAAGTCACAAATAAATCTGACTTTGCCTTTGACGACGCCGGTACCTTAAGTGACCCCATGGAAATCCCGCAATAGCTTCCACCTGCACAGCCCGGACTTTATCAATCTGGCTAACCCAGCTTCAAGAACTTCTGGAGAGTGACACACCTAGGGAGGGCAGCACAGTGGTGTAGTGGGTAGCACTCTCACCTAGCAGTAAAAAGGGTCGCTGGTTCATATCCCAACCACGACACTACCTGCCTGGAGTTTGCATGTTTACCCTGTGCCTGCGGGGGTTTCCTCCAGGTACTCCGGTTTCCTCCCACACTCCAAAGACATGACATCCTTCCACGGGAGACATTTATGGCGACAACAGACCTATAGGATGCCTACCTACATGTCCCCATAAAGGAGGGTCATCCAAAAATTCCTGAGGTTCGCAGTACAAGGGCCAGCAACTACGCCGCACCCTCAATACACAGCTCTCCTTTTCGGCATCTCCTCTGCACCAAAAATCTTCTCAAAGATAATGGCAGAAGCGTTAAAAGGTCTAAGACAACTAGGTATTGGCATAATACCATATTTAGACGATTTACTGTTCTTTGCGGACTCAGCAGACGCCCTAGAAAGCAACCTGTGCACAAGTATGTCCTATCTGCAAAACCAGGGATGGATAATAAATGCAGAAAAATCACAGATGACCCCAAGCCAGTGAGTGGTATATTTGGGCTATATACACTGGACTCCAGACTAACGAAAACCTTCCTAATGAAATAAAAGAACGAAAAAATCACACAGGCAGTAACCTTCCTAATAAGGACCAACGCCATAACATTCAGACAAGGTATGACTGTACTAGGACTGATGACGTCTTCTATTCCAGCTATCACCTGGGCACAGATTCACATGAGACCTCTACAGAACTACATTCTGTCCCAGTGGGATGGCAGCCACTCATCCCTAGACAGGTCCTTTCCTGTTCCAACCACAGTCAAACTAACACTACAATGGTGGCTCAATCTACTTCGATACATTGAAGGACGCAAATGGGCCCAATTTCAAGCCAATCGTGATCACCACCGATGCCAGTGCCCTAAGCTGGGGGGCACACTTGGAGGGCCTCTGCTCACAGGGAAAATTTGACCTCCAAATGGTCCCAAGCCTCCTCAAGCATGAGAGAGCTAAAAGCGGTGGGGGAAGCATTAAAAGCGTTCAAACCAGCAATACAGGGGAGAAACGTAAAGTTACAATCGGACAACGTCACGACTGTGGTATACCTAAACAGGCAAGGGGGACAAAGTCCCGAAGCTTGATGAAGCTGACGGAAAAAATCCTACTATGGGCAGAATCAAACAAAGTCAATATCGGGTATCTATCTGAAAGGAACAGACAATACGCTGGCAAACTTCCTGAGCCGGAAGACCATAAAACAGACGGAGTGGTCTCTGAACCAAGCGACCTTCGCACAAGTCACTCAAAAGTGGGGAGTACCCGAGGTAGATCTATACGCCTCCGAAGCGATTGCAAAATCACCAACATTCTTCTCTCTGGACCCCATAGATGGCAACAGCGGCGTAGACGCCTTCAACCAGAGCTGGGTATGGCAACTATGCTATGCATTCCCTCCAACTGCCATAATACCAAGGATGATTCCAAAAATAAAGGCAGAGAGAGATCAATGGTGATACTAATAGCACCGCACTGGCCACAAAGGGCATGGTTCAGCCACTTGGAAAAACCTCAGCATCCAGCCTCAGCTGACACTGACGGACCAGCCAGATCTCCTATCGCAGGGCCCAGTCAACCACCCGAACCACAGAATCCTGAAGCTTTCGGGCAGGGTACTGAAGGGGTGAGACTTCAGAACAAAGGATTGTCAGACAATGGGATCGATACCATCCTAAACAGCAGGAAGCCCGGAACTAGGGCGATCTACGAGGAAGTGAGGGAAAAAAGTTTGTCTCCTGGAACAGAAACAAACCATATTCCAAAAGAGGAATAATCCCAACAATCCTGGATTTTCTACAAGATGGAGCAGACAAAAATATTTCCCCAAGTACGCTGAAGGCACATGTTGCAGCACTCTCTCCTCATTCATAGACACAAGACTAGCAGAGGACCCGCAGATAAAGCGATTCCTGATGTCACTCAAAAGAGCTAGACCAGCCAAAATGAATAGAACTCCAACTTGGGACATGCCCACAGTACTTAGAGGCTTTCTTTCCCCTCCATTTGTACCAATGGAAGATAGCTCAGACAAAAACCTTACCTTAAAGACTGTACTTTTTGTGGCCCTAGTATCAACCAGAAGAGTGAGCGAAATCCAAGCACTGTTTATAATGGAACCATACTGCCTAATACATTTAGATAAAATAATTCTCTCTCCAGACCCGGCCTTTCGGCCCAAGGTCCCCTCAACATTCCATAGAACCCAAAATATCATCATACTTTTGCTTCCAAAAACTATGGCTAGCGAAAAGAGACACACTCACAACAAACGCGATGTAGGAAACATACTTCGAAAGAACGAAGGATTGGCGAAGAACGACCTCCCTTTTTTGTCCTTTTATGCAGGAGTCAACAAAGGGAAACAGGCTTCCAAGAATACCATCAGCAGATGGATGAGGAATGGCCATACAGACGACCTATGAGGCACGAAGCCTCACTCCGCCAAGCGGGATCAGAGCACACACAACCAGAGCCTGGGCTACCTCGGTCGCAGAGAAAGCAGGGGCAACTCCGGAGCAGATCTGCAGGGCAGCGACATGGTCGAGCTTCAGTACCTTCGCAAGGCACTAACGCATAGACCAGCTGTCTGACCAAGACCAGGCACTTGGTCGCAAGCTGCTCCAGTTTCTATCCCCACCCTAGTAAGTTGCTTGATACATCCTCTCAGATGCTGCCCTGGAAGACGATTCGAGAAAATAGAGTTAGGTACCTGGTAACTCTTTTTCTAAGAAGTCTTCCAGGGCAGCACTAGTTCCCACCCTTGAAAAGACAAATACCAGGTACAACGGGGGAGCTTTTAAGATTTACTGAGATTTCCTTCGGTGCTTTAATACAACTGAGGCACGCAGGTAAGACTGTGAAATTTATAATGGTGGACTAATGTGTTTCCTGTTTCAGGGAGGAGGAGCCTATCTCTCAGATGCTGCCCTGGAAGACTTCTTAGAAAAAGAGTTACCAGGTACCTAACTCTATTTTTTTTTTTTAATTCGGTCTTTTTACATTTTTTTAACAAAAGATAAAAACTGCAAAGGTGATCAAATACCACCAAAAGAAAGCTCTATTTGTGGGAAAAAAAATGATAAAAATTTCATTTGGGTACAGTGTTGTATGACCGCGCAATTGTCATTCAAAGTGCGTCAGGGGCGCTGAAAGCTGAAAATTGGTCTGGATAGGAGGGGGGTTTGAGTGCCCAGTAAGCAAGTGGTTAAAGAGCAACTGTCATCCTTGTCCCACAGCGGCTCCTCCTCTGACTCGCTCTTGACTAACCAATAGTCCCATTCACTTTAATGGGACAGCTGGTGATGCGGCACAACAAGGTGAGGGACGTGGCGGCAGCAGGTGAGTGGATGCCCGCTAGCAGGCGCTGCCATGATGGATCTGAAATGACAGGTGCTCTTTAAATGTAGGGACTTATTCTTGCTGGTAGTTAGAATCTTTAATATTTGCAAACAAAATGAAGGTTTCCTATTTAGAATAATAAGCTGTCAGGTTAGTAAAACAGCTATCAGAACCAATTCAATCATACAGTTTGTAGTGTACATAGATTTGCAAAACAATGGGAAAAAGGGATATTCCTGAACTTTGTTTTATCTCATGGTTACTGTGAAATTGTGTGAATGCATCAATCCAGTGCATGTTATCTCAGCTTGCAGAGCTTGGATTCATTGAATGAGTTTACCAAAAATGTAAATATTTCAGAATATACAGCCTCATGCTACATAACTAAACTCCATTTCATGCTGAATAAACTAAATGATTAATGTATCCTAAATATGAAACTATCTTTTTATCTTTAAAATCGATTTAACCATTTAAAGTGGTGTCCCGGCCGAAATTATACTTTTTAAATAAAAATACCCCTATAATACACAAGCTTAATGTATTCTAGTAAAGTCAGTCTGTAAACTAAGGTCTGTTTTGTTAGTTTATAGCAGTAGTTTGTTATTTTATAAATTTACAGCAGGCCGTGGCCATCTTAAGTGTGGGCATCTGAAGCCAGACTGTATTTCTTCCTGGATCTCATCTGTGCAGATCTCGCACATGCTCAGTGCAGCACAAGCAGTATAATAGGTTTCAGGTCAGGTTTCCATAGCAAAGGCAGTGTCAGAGGAAGTTGCCGCCCCTTCCCAGAAGGCATTGCAAACAGGAAATGATGCGATGGGCCACGGCCAGGGAGGAGGAAGTGAAAAATGAATACAGCAGATATACAGTAGGTGCTGAGAAAAAAAAAAAAAAATATCCAATTCGTTTACAGTGCACAGTTTAGTGAGGGATGCTGAAGAGTTGTAAAAGTGGGTGGAACTCCACTTTAAGATCCAGAAAGATTTGTTCCCTTAATGACCAAGTAATTTTTTTGCAACACGGCGCTGCGTCGGGTGACGTTGTTCCCAAACAAAATTTATGTCCTCTTTTTCCCACAAATAAAGCTTTCTTTTGGTGGTATTTGATCACATGTGCAGTTTTTATTTTTTGTACTATAAACAAAAAAAGACCGACAATTTAAAAAAAAAAAAAATATTTTTTACTTTTTTGCTATAATAAATATCCCAAAAATTTTTTTAGGCCAATATGTATTCTACTACATATTTTTGGTAAAAAAAAATCGCAGCAAGCATATATTGATTGTTTTCCGCAAAAGTTATATCGTCTACAAAATAGGGAATAGATTTATGAAATTTTTATTATAATTTTTTTACTAATAATGGCGGTGATCAGCGATTTTTAGCGGGACTGCGACATTGCGGCGGACAGATCGGACACTTTTTTGGGACCAGTGAAATTTATACAGCGATCAGAGAGCTAAAAAAATAGCCACTAATTACTGTATAAATGACACTGGTGGGGAAAGGGTTAACACTAGGGGGGCGATCAAGGGGTTAAGTGTTCCCTAGGGAGGTGTTTCTAACTGTGGGGGGATTTGAGGAGGAGAGAGATCCCTGTACTGACATGAGGAGGAGAGAGATCGCTGTTCCTGATCACTAGGAACAGCAGAACTCTCTCTACTCCCCTGTCAGAATGGGGATCTGTTTGTTTACATTAAGACTACTATCACATTGAGGCGCTTTAGCGCTAAAAATAGCGCCTGTAAAGAGCCTCTCCTGTGTCTCCGGTGCTTTCACACTGGAGCAGTGCGCTTGCAGGACGGTAAAAAAAGTCCTGCAAGCCGCATCTTTGCAGCGGTGTATACAACGCTCCTACAGCGCCCCTGCCCATTGAAAACAATGGGGCAGCACCGCCAAACCGCCGCTGCTTTGCGGGCGGTTTTAATCCTTTTTCAGCCACTATTCGCCCCGCTAGCGACCGAATAGCGCTGCTAAAACGACGGTAAAGCGGCGCTATGCCGACGCCCGCCCTGGTGTGAAAGTAGTCTGACAGATCTCCGTTCTGGCATCTCTGAGCAGCGATCACGGGTGGCTGCCGGACATTGCCCCGCCGGGCCACACGCATTGGCTCCATCGTCACAAGCGTCTCCAATAGCTCTTAAAGTGGCCAATGTACAATGACGGAGATTTGTGCAGCCGTGCCAACCTGCCGCAGTATAACTGCGGCGGCTGGTCGGCTAGTAGCAAAATAAAAAATCTGATTTAATTAATAAAAAAACAAAAAAAAAAAAACAAATTTAAAAAAAAATCATTGATTTTTATTTACTATTTGTCCATACAAACATGAATTCAATAGGTATTTCTTTTTCATTTAGGTTGCATTTTGCACATGAAGGGGTGGTTAGCAGCAGGGGTTATTGGTCAATTATTATTTATTTATTGCTATTGGTCAATTATTATTTATTTTTATTTATTGTTATTGGTCAATTATTATTTATTTGTATTTATTGTTATTGGTCAATTATTATTTATTTTTATTTATTTATTGTTATTGGTCAATTATTATTTATTGTTATTGGTCAATTATTATTTATTTTTTTATTTATTTATTGTTATTGGTAAATTATTATTTATTTTTATTTATTTATTTATTGTTATTGGTCAATTATTATTTATTTGTATTTATTTATTGTTATTGGTCAATTATTATTTATTTTGATTTATTTATTGTTATTGTTCAATTATTATTTATTTTGATTTATTGTTATTGGTCAATTATTATTTATTTTTATTTATTTATTTATTGTTATTGGTCAATTATTATTTATTTATATTTATTTATTGTTATTGGTCAATTATTTATTTTTATTTATTTATTGTTATTGGTCAATTATTATTTATTTTTATTTATTGTTATTGGTCAATTATTATTTATTTTTATTTATTTATTGTTATTGGTCAATTATTATTTATTTTTATTTATTGTTATTGGTCAATTATTATTTATTTTTATTTATTTAATGTTATTGGTAAATTATTATTTATTTATATTTATTTATTTATTTATTGTTATTGGTCAATTATTATTTATTTTTATTTATTTATTTATTGTTATTGGTCAATTATTATTTATTTTTATTTATTGTTATTGGTCAATTATTATTTATTTTTATTTATTGTTATTGGTCAATTATTATTTATTGTTATTGGTCAATTATTATTTATTTATTTATTGTTATTGGTCAATCTTTATTTATTTATTTATTGTTATTGGTCAATTATTATTTATTTTTATTTATTTATTGTTATTTGGCCAATTAGTATTTATTTTTATTTATTGTTATTGGTCAATTATTATTTATGTTTATTTATTGTTATTGGTCAATTATTATTTATTTATTTTATTGTTATTGGTCAATTATTATTATTGGTCAATTATTATTTATTTTTATTTATTTATTGTTATTGGTCAATTATTATTTATTTTTATTTATTGTTATTGGTCAATTATTATTTATTTTTATTTATTGTTATTGGTCTATTATTATTTATTTGTATTTATTTATTGTTATTGGTCAATTATTATTTATTTTTATTTATTGTTATTGGTCAATTATTATTTATTTTTATTTATTGTTACTGGTCAATCCGCGGCACAGTAAAAACAAGACTTATAAACCCCTGCAGATTGCCATCACATAATTACATTTCTAGTATAATTGTAATTTCCCAGTGTTATAAATCACTTACTTGCAAACACAATACTGCAAAAAAAAAAAAAAATAGAGAGATTCTTACACATCCGAAAACTGAAAGCTATAGAATTGAGAAGAGTGAGTCTCAGAATGTATGTGGGAGTCAAGCAGTGACAACACAAGAGATGTTATCATAGTGAAATGCACACAGCACACTTGCAGGGGGCACACAGCACAATTGCAGGGGGGCACACAGCACAATCGCAGGGGGCACACAGCACAATCGCAGGGGGCACACAGCACAATGGCAGGGGGCACACAGCACAATGGCAGGGGGGCACACAGCACAATCGCAGGGGGCACACAGCACACTTGCAGGGGGCACACAGCACACTTGCAGGGGGCACACAGCACAATTGCAGGGGGGCACACAGCACAATAGCAGGGGGCACACAGCACAATCGCAGGGGGCACACAGCACAATGGCAGGGGGGCACACAGCACAATCGCAGGGGGCACACAGCACAATGGCAGGGGGGCACACAGCACAATGGCAGGGGGGCACACAGTACAATCGCAGGGGGCACACAGCACAATGGCAGGGGGGCACACAGCACAATCGCAGGGGGCACACAGCACAATCGCAGGGGGCACACAGCAGCACAATGGCAGGGGGCACACAGCACAATGGCAGGGGGCACACAGCACAATCGCAGGGGGCACACAGCACAATCGCAGGGGGCACACAGCACAATCGCAGGGGGCACACAGCACAATGGCAGGGGGCACACACACACCTCTCCTAGCAATCAGAAGCAGCACTACAGAGGTGAGAGCAGAAGCAGATCAAAGTCTGCTGAGCACATGGGACAGAAAATAAGGGAAGGAGCAGAGAAGGGGGTTAGAGGGCAGGCACAGGGTGGAGTGACAGATAACAGAGAACACACACAAGACAACTAGAGGCAGAACGAACTGCAGGAGAAGGAGGGGGGCAGAAGATGAGTGGAGGGGGGGGGGGGGGGGAGATGAAAGCCTTCACAGATGACAGATGACTGAGCAAGAAGAGGGCAGACACAGAAATAGGTGTGGCAGAAATAAGGGAGGGGGGTGGAGAGAGGGCTGGGTAAGATGAAAGAACACAGTGGAGAGAGGAGGTGACCAAGGGAGGGTGACACTAAAAAGAGGGAGGAGAGAGATAAGGAAAGGAGGAGAGGGAGGGCAGAGATGAGATGGGAGGCTTGTTGCAAAACAGCTCTCTGGAAGTGATGACACCAACAGAAAAACCTTCCAATAACTTCCTATGAAAGCAACAGCAGTAAGGAAGAACTTGCACAGCACAAGTTTCCCAGTGGGGGTGGGGGTGGGGGTGGGGGTGGGGGGGGGGGGGGAGCTGCACTGCACATAGACACAGGAGGAGGGTGCAGGGTATGAGAAGAGACCTGAACTGTACAGGAGATACATATAGGAAGTGGCTGGACTAAGAAGAAGAGAAAGGACTGCACAAAGGTTACACATCGGAGGTGGTTGGACCCAGGACTGACTTACAGGACAGGCTGTGGACTGAGCTTTACATCTATATACAGAAGTTGGATTACTCATTTGAACAGAAGGTAGTAGTAGTAGTTACACACTGTGTGTAGGGGGCGAAGTTCCAGGAAGAAGAAAAGGGTGCCAGCATTACACCCAAAAAAAAAAAGTTGCAGAAAAGGAGAGGCAGAGTTGAGGGGTCTACCCGGAGATCTCCAACACTTTCCAGGACTTCCACCAAAAGTGACCAAGAAGCCCATTGACAGGAGGAGCGCCCCTTTATTATGTCCACAAGGGGTGGTCTGCCTCCCCCTCTTGGAAACCAAATGCATATGATGAGAGGACCAAATCCGGGTTTATACCGACCCCCGCCGGGACCTTATCAGGTAATCTGCACAATGTACCGTCATTATTAATTATTAAATATTCAAATTGTACCAATAGCTGCCGAATAAGGTAAGGCGCTAACAATAAACGTATAGGAGATGGGAATGAGATTCTCGTCCCAAACCTTTTATTTTTACTTATAGGACAAGCTTATTATTTCTTGCCAAATTTGTTTATTGATTTTGAAAATATAAACATTGGTACAATTAACAAAATATTGATTGCATGAAATGGTAGCATTAGTTGAATTTACATATCAGATCTTAGTATTTCTTGTAGTTACAAGCAAGGTTATTATTTCTAATGCTTTGCAATAGGCTGGTATTAATTAACCCGGAATTTATATTGATTTACATCCAATGTGTTATCTGGTTTTTTTTAACCAATGACGTGTGAGCAATAATAACTTCATTATTTTTCTAACGACCCCCCCCCCCAAGTCACGCAGACCAAATTATTTCCCAAAATGATTTCATATAAAGCAGTTTAAGTAATGTATATCTGCGTTGACATTATACAGAAAATGTATAATCATAATCAGCAATATTAACCACTTGCCGACCAGCCGTCGTCATTATACTGCGGCAAGGTGGCACGATCCCGCGAGTCGCCGAAGCTGTACGTCGGCTCAGGGAATCGCTATTGTGCGCAGTCCCATTGGCCAGCGGGGGAACCAATTAGCGGGTCCGGCAGACTCGATGTCGGCTGGTCACTTACGATCCTTCCCCGCAGTGACAGAACAAGGCAGATCTCCGTTCTGATAGGGGAGATCGCACAGATCCTGTCTCTCTGCTATGCAGGAAGATGGATCTGTGTGTTTCCCCAGTCACATCGTCCCCCTTACAGTTAGGGAACACATTTAACCCTTTGATCGTCCCTGATGTTAACCCCTTCCCTGCCAGTGTCATTAGTACAATATTTTTAGCACTGATCACTGTAATAATGTCACTGGTTTAAAAATGACAGTGTATGTGCGGTGGGCGGTCCGGAAGTGGTTAAATAAACGCTGAAGTACTAAATGCGCCTGGCGTTTATGAGCGCTTAACATCATTCAATTTTTTTTTTGTGCCTGGAATTCCCACTCCTGAATGCGATTTTAGGGTGTTTCGAAAACTGCCTATATGTATGCATGTACACTTAGGTTAACATAGAGGGGAGTTTAAGGGCAGAAAAAAAAAACGCCCAAACTCACAAAAACGTTAGTTTAACGGCAGCAGTGTGCATGAGGCCTGACACTCACTAAACTACTGTAGATCAAGCCCTGATCTAACTATTTTTTTTTTGTACAGAGGTTTACCTCTAGGCCACATATGTCAAACACAACACCCCCCGTATGGCCCTCACCCCCAGGGGGAGGGGTGGAGGTGAGATGTGGACAGCCTGTGACAAAGAGCTGAATGAATCCTGCACTCTGTGCATAGCACACCCCTAAACCCTGCACTCTGTATGTTGCTCACTCCTCAACCCTGCACTCTGCACACAGACCACCCCTGAACTCTACACTCTGTACATAGGGCACCCCTGAACTCGGCACTTTGTACATAGGGCACCCCTGAACTTGGCACTTAGTACATAGGGCACCCCTGAATTCTGTACACAGCGCACCCCTGAACTGTGCACTCTGCACGTAGCGCACCCCTGAACTGTGCACTCTGTACGTAGCGCACCCCTGAACTCAGCACTGTGTACAAAGCGCACCCCTGAACTCTGTACATAGCGCACCCCTGAACTCTGTACATAGCGCACCCCTGAACTCTGTACATAGCGCACCCCTTTACTCTGCATTCTGTACAGAGCGCACCCCTGAACTCTTCACTCGGTACATAGCGCACCCCTGAACCCTGCACTCGGTACATAGTGCACCCATGAACTCTATGTAGCCCAGTCCTCAACACTGCACTCTGCATGAAGCACACCCCTGAACTCTGCACTCTGTACATAGCGCACCCCTAAACTCTGTACATAGCGCACCCCTAAACTCTGTATATAGCGCACCCCTAAACTCTGTACATAGCGCACCCCTGAACTCTGTACATAGCACACCCCTGAACTCTGTACATAGCGCACCCCTTTACTCTGCATTCTGTACATAGAGCACCCCTGAACTCTGTACATAGCGCACCCCTGAACTCTGCACTCGGTACATAGCGCACCCGTGAACTCTATGTAGCCCGGTCCTCAACACTTCACTCTGCATGAAGCACACCTCGGAACTCTGCACTCTGTACATAGCGCACCCCTAAACTCTGTACATAGCGCACCCCCGAACTCTGTACATAGCGCACCCCTGAACTCTGCACTCGGTACATAGCACACCCCTGAACTCTGAACTCGGTACATAGCGCACCCCTGAACGCTGAACTCGGTACATAGCGCACCCCTGAACTCCAAACATAAACACACGCCGGGTATTTATTTGCCCTTTAAGATCATATAATAAAAAAAAGCCCTGCATAAATTTATAAAGTCTTACAGATACAACCAGCCCTTTAAGGAAAACAATAATACTGATGCAGCCCACAACAATGAAACTGAGCTTGACACCTGTGCTCTAGAGAAGTAGGAAAAGATACAATGTATCTTGTCCTCTTCACAGAGGAGAAACAACACAGGGGGAAGGGGGTCATTACACTGTCAGTCGTGGTCAATGTGAGTGGCTAATCACAACAGTCACATGATTGGGATCTGGTTTTAGTACAAGACTAGGAGCTGTCACTGACAGCTCGGTCTCAGTGCTGGGAGTATGCCATCAAGCACACTTCCAGCACAAACAGCTGAACACATATATGCAGTGCCCAGGAATAAAGTCCACCTCCTGGACACCTTATATACGTGTTACACGGTTGTAAACGGGTTAAGGGTGCATCCACACCAGGTGTGGCAGCTATTTCAGTGCAAAGCACACCGTAAGACAAGATAAAATGCCTGGTCTTATACCTGTCCAGTTCACACCACTGTGTATGCAGTGGTGTGTACAGGAAAAGGAGTACGGAAAGCCATATTTTTTTCCAGCACAGTAGGAGGCAATCCATCACTTTGCATCACATGGCAGCCAATACAACACAATGAAATGTTACCGTCTAACGTTTCAATAAACTTTGTTTAAGAAAACAAATTTGGAAATGTGGCAGTCACCCCATTACATCCTGGAATGCAGTGGCTGGTGTGAATAGACCCTCATGTGAAAGGTTATGTAAGATTTTAGGGATTGGGTTTCCATATACAGTATATTGAAAATGAATCTTTCCTTTCTTGATTCCATTAACCAGCTACAGTATCTCACAAAAGTGAGTACACCCCTCACATTTTTGTAAATATTTTATTATATCTTTTCATGTGACAACACTTAAGAAATTACACTTTGCTACAATGTAAAGTAGTGAGTGTACAGCTTGTATAACAGTGTAAATCTGCTGTCCCCTCAAAATAACTCAACACACAGCCATTAATGTCTAAACCGCTGGCAACAAAAGTGAGTACACCCCTAAGTGAAAATGTCCAAATTGGGCCCAAAGTGTCAGTATTTTGTGTGGCCGCCATTATTTTCCAGCACTGCCTTAACCCTCTTGGACATGGAGTTCACGAGAGCTTCACAGGTTGCTACTGGAGTCCTCTTCCACTCCTCCATGACGACATCACGGAGCTGGTGGATGTTGGAGACCTTGCGCTCCTCCACCTTCTGTTTGAGGATGACCCACAGATGCTCAATAGGGTTTAGGTCTGGAGACATGCTTGGCCAGTCCATCACCTTTACCCTCAGCTTCTTTGGCAAGGCAGTGGTCATCGTGGAGGTGTATTTGGGATCGTTATCATGTTAGAATACTGCCCTGCGGCTCAGTCTCCGAAGGGAGAGGATATTGCTCTGCTTAAGAATGTCACAGTACATGTTGGCATTCAGGGTTCCCTCAATGAGAGGGAACAATGACACTCCCACCATCATGCTTGACTGTAGGCAAGACACACTTGTCTTTGTACTCCTCACCTGGTTGCCACCACACACGCTTGACACCATCTGAACCAAATAAGTTTATCTTGGTCTCATCAGACACATGGACATGGTTCCAGTAATCCATGTCCTTAGTCTGCTTGTCTTCAGCAAATTGTTTGCGGGCTTTTTTGTGCATCATCTTTAGAAGAGGCTTCCTTCTGGAACGACAGCCATGCAGACCAATTTGGTACAGTGTATGGCGTATGGTCTGAGCACTGACAGGCTGACCCCCCACCCCTTCAACCTCTGCAGCAATGCTGGCAGCACTCATACGTCTATTTCCCAAAGACAATCTCTGGATATGACGCTGAGCACGTGCACTCAAGTTCTTTGGTCAACCATGGCGATGCCTGTTCTGAGTGGAACCTGTCCTGTTAAACCTCTGTATGGTCTTGGCCACCCTGCTGCAGCTCAGTTTCAGGTTCTTGGCAATCTTCTTATAGTCTAGGCCATCTTTATGTAGAGCAACAATTCTTTTTTTTCAGATCTTTAGAAAGCTCTTTGCCATGAGGTGCCATGTTGAACTTTCAGTGACCAGTATAAGAGAGTTTCACACCTGAGACTTTGTAACGCTAACAAGTCACATGACATCGGGGAGGGAAAATGGTTAATTGGGCCCAAGTTGGACATTTTCACTTAGGGGTGTAATCACTTATGTTGCCAGCCGTTTAGACATTAATGGCTGTGTTTTGAGTTATTTTGAGGGGACAGCAAATTGACACTGTTATACAAGCTGTACACTCACTACTTTACATTGTAGCAAAGTGTCATTTCTTCAGTGTTGTCACATGAAAAGATATAATAAAATATTTACAAAAATGTGAGGGGTGTACTCACTTTTGTGAGATCCTGTATATCCAACAATCCTAATGTATTAACTCTGTATAGCTCTATGAAACAGAACCAATCTATATTTTCAATTTCCAGCCTATAGTGGCGTGACTGGAAGTGTCCAGTTGTTGAATATGTGGTTTTTGAGGGAGGATTATCCATAAACCAAAAGCTAGAAGCAAACACATTGATTTGACTGGAGAGCAGTGGTGCTGAGCAGGCCTTTGTTTGATGCATGTGTCTGAACTTGCCTTGGCAGGTTTGGGATGTTGTAATGGTCTGTAGACAGACTCTGAAGCGGCAAAGTAGTCAAAATAAGTATATACTTTTCTACCTCTCCTAATTAACTCTACAAAGTATTATAAGGGGATTTGTAAAGTAGGGCAAAGAATATTATATATATTTTTGCTGTTGTAAATAATCAGTTATTAATTTGCATTAAGACTATAAGCATACAGTTGAAATACATATATAGGAACTGTCTTATCTGACAAAAGATTAGTTACTCTGTGCAGCCAATCTATCGATCCATACTCCCCTGACAGACACAGGTAAGTTATGTCCCTTTCCTCCAAAAGCTTGATCACCAACCCAGCCTCCACCTGCTGACTGGACAATGAAGTAGCATTACCCCACATGCGTTGGTATGGCTGATATCACATCGCATTTGGACCAAACTCGCACAGGACCCTTTTTTTGGTCCGCACCAGAATCGGATCGCATGGATGTTCACACCCATGCGATCCGATTCATGTCCGAACTGTCAGTTCGCAGTGCGATATGCGAGCTGAAATGGGGGTGTCATTAACAATGTATTGACACTCCCTGGCAGTTCGCATATGACAGTGTGAACTGCAGTGCGGGTCGGGTGCGAAGCGGGAACTGCAGTGGATTCTCAGGGTACCCGCATCGCACAAGTGTGAACCGAGCCTTACTATCCAAAGTTAAAACAACAAGGGCAGAAGATTTAATAGATGGAAAAATGAAAAAAATTACTGAAGGTCCGCTTTAATGATTGCTAACGATCAAAGTTAGCATTAGGCAGACATCATCTGCCATACTTATGCCCCGTACACACGGTCGGATTTTCCGACGGAAAATGTGTGATAGGACCTTGTTGTCGGAAATTCCGACCGTGTGTGGGCTCCATCACACATTTTCCATCGGATTTTCCGACACACAAAGTTTGAGAGCAGGATATAAAATTTTACGACAACAAAATCCGTTGTCGGAAATTCCGATCGTGTGTACACAAATCCGACGGACAAAGTGCCACGCATGCTCAGAATAAATAAAGAGATGAAAGCTATTGGCCACTGCCCCATTTATAGTCCTGACGTACGTGTTTTACGTCACCGCGTTCAGAACGATCAGATTTTCCGACAACTTTGTGTGACCGTGTGTACGCAAGGCAAGTTTGAGCCAACATCCGTCGGAAAAAATCCTAGGATTTTGTTGTCGGAATGTCCGAACAAAGTCCGACCGTGTGTACGGGGCATAACAAGAATAGGATTTTTTACTCTCATTTTCTTGGGAGTCCATTAAGGCAGTGGTTCTCATCCCTGTCCTCAAGTACCCCCAACAGGCCATGTTTTGGGAATTTCTCTTAGATAAAATAGCTGTCCAAAATACCAAGCCATTGACTCTGATTTAAAGCACTTGTGCAAGATAACGGAAAACCTGCAAACATGACCTATTGGGGGTACTTGAGGACAGTGTTGAGAACCACTACATTAAAGTGATTGTAAACCCTTACAGACCACTTTTACCTACAGGTAAGCCTAGATTAAGGCTTACCTGTAGGTGCAAGAAATATCTCCTAAACCTACATGGTTTAGGAGACTTTTCCAAAAGACAGGCACCGATGTCTATGGCGCATGCGCCGTAGACAATGGTGCGCAGGCGCACTGAGCGTGCCGTCTCTAACGGCGATCATGCCGTTAGTGGCGGACCAGCGCGCATGCGCGGGAATGACGTCATCGCGGCTCCAGCCAATCACAGCGCCGGAGCCGCGATACCCGGAAAGAAGAAGGACGCTTCGTAGGAGAAGGGACAGCGGTGACATCGCAGGCTCCCTTGTCAGGTAAGTGACACATAATGGGCTACTATGCGATGCATAGTAGCCCATTATGCTTTACCTTTGCAGCGAAACAAAGAGGAAGTAATCTCATCGGGGTTTACTTCCTCTTTAAGGGACACAGGAGTTCAGATACAGTTGAGTAATATTGCCACCTACAGGAGGATGTGAACACTGGCAACAACTAAATATGTGGGAAGGCCCAGGATAACTCCAGTACGTCTCCTTTTTGTAGTAAGAAGTGTTTGGAGTAAGAACATAAACAAAAAGGGGTGGAATCTATGTCCTTCAATAGGTTCCCAGAAAGTAAGTACAAAATTCCTATTTTCTTTCTCTTCCTTTGAGGGACACAGAAATTCAGATACAGTCAGCATGTACAAAAGCAGTCCAACTGAGGGGTGGGCAACTTAACAACAACCACTGACTAATACCAATTAGACTGCCCACGCTCCAAGAGCTGCCTGCAAAAGCAACACCTGCAACTGAAACTGGGCAAGGGGAACCCACTAACAAAACCAGAGTGAGAGCACAGAGATTCAAACTGAAGCCCAGACCAGGATAGAAAAGGTCGCTGTCAAGTGGGGATGGCCCCATATGGAAGGGAACACCAACTTGAAACAGCGAGAAGCTGATAAACCCAAACCCACCAGAAACAGGTAGAACAACAATGACTTCGCATGTACAGAAGAAAAGATCCACAACTTGATGAGGTCAACAAGAAATCAGGCAACGCCCTTGAAAGGAACAGGTCCCATAGGGGAACCTAAATTAAAAAAAAAAAGAAGTATTGGTGAGAAGACCAGCTTAAGCCTTTCATCCCTGACAGCTAGGGTCATGGGACAAGATAGTCAAAAGTGATTGTCTGGCCAATCACCTGACAGGCCATGCAAGCAGGCCATGAAATGAAATGGAATTGTAACACTGCAGGTCAGCAGATATTTGGTCAATGTTGGCATGGTGCACATCTTGATGCTTAGCTTGTTTGCACAACCTAGAGCTAGCCATTAAAATGTCAGTCCAAAACAGTTATTTATGTTTTTTTGGTAGATGCTCGAGTGTTGAAACACAACTAAACCAAACTTGACCAATGTAACTATGTTTAAAATATCCATACCTGGAATTCCCCTTTAACTAGTTCATTCCTTTGGACATACTACATACGTACAAAGAGTGAACTGTTAATCACAAGCTAATGGCTGCAGTAGCAGCCATCAGCTTGTGTGGGTTTTCTTCAGCCAGCTCCTACTTCAAAGTGAAAGTGATGTGGCGGCTGTAAAAGTGACAGCCAGGCAGAGTGTGGTTGCCGGGCTCTCCTGCTCATACTGGGGCCCCAGGACCAAAACCACCGGTTTCAGGATGGAGAGTGATGTGAGAGCGAGGCATATCCATACCAACTGGTTAAAAGAAAAAACTTTCAAACAACATTTGTGAAGTCATCTAATGCAGTGGTCATCAACCCTGTCCTCAGGGCCCAAATAACAGGCCAGGTTTTATGTATTACCTTGGGGAGATGCAGACTAGAATTCTGCAATCACTGAGCAGCAAATGATATCACCTGTGATATATTTCAGTTATCTTGCAAACCTGGCCTGTTAGTGAGCCCTGATAACAGGGTTGATGATCACTGATGTAATGTACTGATAATTTTTTTTTTACTACTGTTTGTACCAATATTTGTACGGTAGTTAGTTTGAAAATCTATTAGTGTCTGGCCAGCTTTACTCTCTTTATTTGTCCTGTGACCATTGTCTCCGGGACTGAAACTGAGGGAAGATGCAAAATTTGAAGTTGTTGCCAAAGCAGGAGACATTTTCACCTGGTGATCCTGCCAGAAACACACGTGCTGACCTGGGGTGACAACACTAACAAACAGACTGTATTACAGAAAGAGCAGTGTTGCCACCCAAGGGCAGGAAATGTGATAGGACTACAAAACAACTCCCCTTCCCCTTGACACCACAATATAGTGGGAAGTGTTTAGTATACAGAGAGAGTCACGGCTCTCTGCTCTGAACTGAGGAGAGAACTGAGCGATGAGTGGTGCAGAGCCGGCAGGGGACAGATGTAGCATTGGAGCTGGAATGCTCTTCCGTTCTGCGTATGTGCGGGCACTTTTCAGCGGCGGGCACATATCGACAGAACACCTGCAAGGGACAGCTGTAGCATCTCACTGATGCTGCAGCATAGAGGCGAGTATGTATGTATGTATGTATGTATGTACAAGTCTTCTTTAAGTCCAACGAGAGTAGAAAAATAAGCTAACTGACACAAGGAGAACCTGTATTGTAAATCTGAAAAAAAAGACTACAATTTGATTAAGATTATAGCTATGTTATGAAAAGATTAGAATTTTAGAATATTAGAAAATGTACTCTGTATACCACAAGATGAATGTTACTTGATTTGCATAAAAAAATTCTATCTTTGCATCCCCCTGCCTTAAAGCAGAGTTCCACCCACTTTTACAACTTAGTCTCAAAGTAAATACCACCCCTCCACCCCTCGTTTTTTTCTTTCGTACCTATTTTTAAGTACATAGGGGGTTATTTACTAAAGGTAAATCCACTTTGCACTACAAGTGCAAACTACAAGTGCAGAGTGCACTTGAAATTACACTGAAAGTGCACTTGGAAGTGCAGTCGCTGTAGATCTGAGGGGGACATGCAAGGAAAATAGAAAACAGCATTTTGGCTTGCACATGATTGGATGATAAAATCAGCAGAGCTTCCCCTCATTTCAAATCTACCTCTCAGATTTATGCCGCGTACACACGGTCGTACTTTTCGTCTACAAAAGTCGGACAGCCTGTCCGACAGACTTCCGGCAGACTTTCGGTGGACTTGCGGCGGACTTGCGGCCTACTTTCTAACGAACGGACTTGCCTACACACGACCACACAAAAGTCTAACGGATTCGTACGTGATGACGTACACCGGACTAAAATAAGGAAGTTCATAGCCAGTAGCCAATAGGTGCCCTAGCGTGGCTTTTTGTCCGTCGGACTAGCACACAGACGAGCGGATTTCGGGGTCCGTCGTAGTTACGAAGTAAAGTTTTAAAACATGTTTCAAATCTAAAGTACGTCGGATTTGAGGCTAAAAAAGTCAGTTGAAAGTCCGGAGAAGCCCACACACGATCGGATTACCAGCCAGCTTTAGTCCATCAGCGTCCGTTGGACTTTTGTAGACGAAAAGTAGGACCGTGTGTACGCCCCATTACAGTGACTGCACTTCCAAGTGCACTTTCAGTGCAATTTCAAGTGGATTTTGCACTTGTAGTGCAAAGTGGATTTGCCTTTCGTAAATAACCCCAATAGTGTACTTCCGCCCTAGCTTGGCCAGCGTAATTTCCTCTTCTGCGACGAGCTCTTCTCCTTCTCACCCACTTCCTTCTGGGACCCGAGTGTTTCCCAGAAGATGAAGGGGCCATTCAGAAAGCACTTCTCAACTCGTGCATGCACAGTTGGAAACCGGCTGTGAAGCCTGAAGGCTCCACTGCCAGTCTCCCTTAGTTAAAATGGCGGCGCCTGCACCCGACCCGGTTGGACGGATCGGCCGCGGGTGGGGGACATCGCAGGCTCCCTGTACAGGTAAGTGTCCTTATTAAAAGTCAGCAGCTACAGTGTTTGCAGCTGCTGACTTTTAAAAAAATAACTTTTTTGAGGGTGGAACTCCGCTTTAAACTGATCCAGTGAAGTGAAGAGAGTCAGTACAGTGGGCCTTTGAGAGCTCACGTTAAGGTCCCCTATGTTATGCATTGGATATACATAATTTACGTTGCTCATATACAGTATCTTACATAAGTGAGTACACCCCTCACATTTTTGTAAATATTTTATTATATCTTTTCATGTGACAACACTGAAGAAATGACACTTTGCTACAATGTAAAGTAGTGAGTGTACAGCTTGTATAACTGTAATTTTGCTGTCCCCTCAAAATAACTCAACACACGGCCATTAATGTCCTAAACTGCTGGCAACAAAAGTGAGTAAACCCCTAAGTGAAAATGTCCAAATTGGGTCCAAAGTGTCAATATTTTGTGTAGCCACCATTATTTTAAAGTGCTGCCTTAACTTTCTTGGGCATGGAGTTCACCAGAGCTTCACAGGTTGCCACTGGAGTCCTCTTCCACTCCTCCATGACAACATCACGGAGCTGGTGGATGTTAGAGTCCTTGTGCTCCTCCACCTTCTGTTTGAGGATGCCCCACAGATGCTCAATAGAGTTTAGGTCTGGAGACATGCTTGGCCAGTCCATCACCTTTACTCTCAGCTTTTTTAGCAAGGCAGTAGTCGTCTTGGAGGTGTGTTTGGGGTTGTTATCATGTTAGAATACTGCCCTGCGGCCAGTGGTGTATTTACGTTTTGTGCTGCCCTAGGCCTGACTAAACCCATGCACCCCTAATTTAAATATGACCCACCCCTTCTTGTCAAGGCCACACCCCTTTGAGTTTAAGTCCCGCCCTGTCATCCGTAAACCACATACCTTCCCTTTTAGGCTCCATCTTTTCATCTTAGAGCTCCACCTCTTCCTCTCTCTACATTAAAAGTGGGTACCAAGTGTAGCCTCATCACTGCCCTTCAATGCAGCCTCATCAGTACCCATCAGTGCAGCCTCACCGGTGCTCATCAATGCAGCCTCACCGGTGCTCATCAATGCAGCCTCACCGGTGCCCATCAATGCAGCCTCACCGGTGCCCATCAATGCAGCCTCACCGGTGCCCATCAATGCAGCCTCACCGGTGGCCATCAATGCAGCCTCACTGGTGCCCATCAATGCAGCCTCACCAGTGCCCATCAGGGCAGTCTCGCCAGTACACATCAGCACAGCCTCACCAGTGCCCATCAGCGCTGCTTCAACAGTACCCGTCAATGCAGCCTCATCAGTGCCTGTCAATGCAGCCTCATCAGTGCCCGTCAATGCAGCCTCATCAATGCAGCCTCATCAGTGCAGGTTATCAGTGGCCATCAGTGCGGCCTCATCAGTGCCCATCACTGTAGCAAATCAGTGCAGCTTAAGAGTGCTGCCTAATCAGTGGCAATCAGTGCAGCCTTAACCTCTTTAGAGCCCTTTAACACTAAAAGCGCCCGGGCGTCATCGGTAAAGTAGCGCTATTTTTAGCGCCGCTTTACCGTCGTTTTAGCGGCGCTATTCAGCTGATAGCGGGGCAGTTTTAACCCTTGCTAGCGGCTGAAAAGGGGTTAAATCCGCCGGCAAAGTGCCGCTGCGGGTCGTTTTAACCCTTTTTTCGGCTGCTAGCCGCCCCCCCGCAAAGTGCCGCCCTAGGCCTGGGCCTTGTTGGCCTAGGCCTAAATACAGCACTGCCTGCGGCCCAGTCTCCGAAGGGAGGGGATCATGCTCTGCTTCAGTATGTAACAGTACATGTTGGCATTTATAGTTCCCTCAGTGAACTGTAGCTCCCCAATGCCGGCAGCACTCATGCAGCCCCAGACCATGACACTCCCACCACCATGCTTCACTGTAGGCAAGACAAACTTGTTTATCTTGTTCTCATCAGACCACAGGACATGGTTCCAGTAATCGATGCCCTTAGTCTGCTTGTCTTCAGCAAACTGTTTGCGGGCCTTCTTGTGCATCATCATTAGAAGAGGCTTCCTTGTGGAATGACAGCCATGCAGACCAATTCGATGCAGTGTGCGGCGTATGGTCTGAGCACTGACAGGCTAACCCCTACCCCTTCATCCTCTGCAGCAATGCTGGCAGCACTCATACGTCTATTTCCCATTGACAACCTCTGGATATGACGCTGAGCACGTGCACTCAACTTCTTTGGTCGACCATGGCGAGGCCTGTTCTGAGTGGAATCTGTCCTGTTAAACCGCTGTATGGTCTTGGCCACCGTGCTGCAGCTCAGTTTCAGGGTCTTGGCAATCTTCTTATAGTCTAGGCCATCTTTATGTAGAGCAACAATTTTTTTTTTCAGATCCTCAGAAAGTTCTTTGCCATGAGGTGCCATGTTGAACTTCCAGTGACCAGTATGAGAGAGTGAGAGCGATAACACCAAATTTAACACACCTGCTCCGCATTCACACCTGAGACCTTGTAACACTAACGAGTCACATGACATCGGGGAGGGAAAATGGCTAATTGGGCCCAATTTGGACATTTTCACTTATGGGTGTACTCACTTTTTTTGCCAGCGGTTTAGATATTAATGACTGTGTGAAGTTATTTTGAGGGGACAGCAAATTTACACTGTTATACAAGCTGTACACTCACTACTTTACATTGTAGCAAAGTGTCATTTCTTCAGTGTTGTCACATGAAAAGATATTATAAAATAGTTACAAAAATGTCAGGGGTGTACTCACTTTTGTGAGATACTGTAGTAGCTAATATGACATCCCGGCACTGAAGGCTGAGATTTCACTTATTTATTGCTTCTCTGCGGCTCAAAACCAAAGCTCTCATATGACTATCTCATGACACGGACAGGACAGGGTATGGCCACCCACACAATTAACAATTGCTATGCTGAAAAAACGCGCTCTGCATCTCCAAAAGTGCATTACAAATAAAAGTGTATTTCTGCAATGGTGTGTGCAGCTTTACTCTAACGCGTTCTGGCACAGTGACACTGGACTTGTCTCTAACTTTAGTGAAAGAGGCGTTATGTGTAAGAGCCGTTACCCAGAAAGCACTGCACAGCCTTTGAGAAGAATCTGGTCTTTCCGGCTAGGTGAGATATGCACGCTGTACACCTGAGTGGGGGGGAGGACTAAAGAAAGGAGGGGAGAAGAGATGCAAATACAAACATAAGTGAAAAGGAGGGAGGGAAGGAAGGGACTCAAGGGAAAGAAGGCAAGTGCATGCGTTACAAGCACAATTACTCATCATACCTCCCATGAGTCTAACTATTACCTATGTTATTCCTTTAAATGTAGTTGTAGCATGGTTAACAGCAGACCCCCCAAAAAAATAAAAAAATAAATAACAATCCTCATGAAGCACAGAAAGAAAATTAGAACCAAAAAATCGAATGTTTCTAGATAAACCGTATGTATGTATAACAGTCACCTGCCTCCTGTTCGGATCAAAGTCTTTTAAATCACTTCCGTAAACAAGCCAGAGCTCTTTCCTATCTTAAAGTGAACCCATACTTTTAATTCTACTGCATTTTAACCCTTTCACTGCCAGGTCCGTATGGCCCTGCAGCACTGCTTCCAGCTGGCCAGCTCCGTACACCGTACAGACCTCATTCCTCCTTCTGCTATAAGTTCATGGTCACTTTGCTGACCATGAACCAGGGACGTGCAGTCAGGGAAGGGGAGGCTTCCATTAACATATATATAAAAAAAAAATGATCGCGCTTCGAGGGTCGTAGCTCGGCGACCTGGGGTCACAGACACCCCAAAGTGTGTGGCGTATGGTCTGAGCAATGACAGGCTGACTCCCCCACCCCTTCAACCTCTGCAGCAATGCTGGCAGCACTCATACGTCTATTTCCCAAAGACAACCTCTGGATATGACGCTGAGCACGTGCACTCAACTTCTTTGGTCGACCATGGTAAGGCCTGTTCTGAGTGGAACCTGTCCTGTTAAACCGCTGTATGGTCTTGGCCACCGTGCTGCAGCTCAGTTTCAGGGTCTTGGCAATCTTCTTATAGCCTAGACCATTTTTATGTAGAGCAACAATTCTTTTTTTCAGATCCTCAGTGAGTTCTTTGCCATGAAGTGCCATGTTGAACTTCCAGTGACCAGTATGAGAGAGTAATGCCCCCTACATACGAGCGGAATTTCCGTCGGAAAAAACTTGGATGGTTTTTCCGACAGAATTCCGCTCAAGCTTGGCTTGCATACACACGGTCACACAAAAGTTCTCTGAACTTTCGACCGTCAAGAATACGGTGACGTACAACACTACGAGGAGCCAAGAAAATGAAGTTCAATGCTTCCGAGCATACGTCAAATTGTTTCCGCACATGCATGGTTTTTTGTGCGTCACAGATGAACGCATTTTTGGATAGGAATTTTTTCCGACCGAAAAATAGAGGACCTGCTCTGAATCTTTTGCTAGCTGGAATTCCACCAGCAAAAGTCCGATGGAGCATACACACGGTCGCATTTTCCGACCAAAAGCTCATATCGGAGTTTTGCTGGCGGCATTTCCGATCGTGTGTACGGGGCATGAGAGCAATAACACCAAATTTTACACACCTGCTCCCCATTCACACCGGAGACTTTGTAACACTAACAAGTCACATGACATCGGGGAGGGAAAATGGCTAATTGGGCCCAATTTGTACATTTTCACTTAGGGGTGTACTCACTTTTGTTGTCAGCGGTTGTTGAGTTATTTTGAGGGGACAGCAAATTTACACTGTTATACAAGCTTATTTGTCTGGGGGAATCTGATTGACTGCCTGCGTTCTGACGCGCGGGTTTTTAAGCATAAGCCAAATGGCTGAAGATGAAGATGAAATTTTTCATCTCACAGCGGTCGGCTATGCTGTGGGGGTTTATTCACTAAATGGTGATGTGGTTGTGTATCTGGCTGAGCTCTGATTCTAGCCAGAGCCTCACCAGCCACTGACCTCACCACACTTACCTGCCATGAACTTATAGCAAAAATTTTTAGCAGACCCTGCTGAAAAAAATAATAGCTCTGATTAGTGGCTAACAAGCTACTGATCAGAGCTATTCACCTAAAATGTCTCAAAAAAGAGACATTAGTCTGTTTAGAAAAAAAAGTAAAAATATTAAAAAAAATAATACAATTGTAAAAAAAAAGAATAAAAAAAAGAAACCTAGTAAGGGTAGATTTAGACATGTGTCTAAATCTCCCTTGCCGCTGAAGCCTGACCGCATTCGAATCGCGCTCCAGAGGCTACTGACAGGCGATGAGGATGTTATTCAAGGCCTCCTCACCACCTGTTTTAACCCCATTTTTGCCAACAAATACCCGGCAACCGTGTGCATTGCACACGGTTGTGGGGCCTTTGCGCCATTTATTCAAACTTGAATGTGTAGCTTTCGGAAGGCGGCATCACTACAAGTCAGGTCAACTGTGCTGCGGGTGCAAAGCATCGAGGCCGCAGCATTTAAGCACCCCCCTCAGCTGCCTATTGCAGCTTATGGGGGGTGGTTGGTGGGCAGCGGAAATGCAGCTCAATCATGCATTTTTGCTGCCCCCCAACTGCAAGTGTAAACAAGGCCTAAGGCCTCCTCGTTCACATGGGTCACACTAGTGAGGCCGTACTTAGCTGCACAGGGATGCACAGGTGTTCTGTGCATTGCCGTCCCATTGATGTTAATTGGGACACAGCAGCTGCATGGGAATGCACAGGTGTTGCATGCATTCCTGTGCAGGCAGTCCCATCCATATCAATTGGGATGCAGCGTCTGCATGAACACAGCCACTGTTCCCAACTTGACATCCATGTGGGTGCATGTCACTGAACTCACACTGTCTGCATTTGGGGCCATGCACCTATACCTGCACAGATGTCAGATCTGTCCTTGCAGCTGCTGAGTCCCAACTGACATTCATAGGACTAAAAAAGAAAAAGGCAATACAGCGCTGTGTAGGGTGAAGGTGTAAATAGCAGCCAACACAGCTAGGAATTTAGCAAGAATTTTGTAGGTTATGCCGTGTTTATGTGTGCAAATAGGGATTTTAGTGGGGGTTTTTTTTGTGAAAACCAGTAACACCTTTTTTTTTTATTCTACTGGTCATGTGCGTTCAGAAAATATATGGATTGGGGGGCTTTTACAAACTCTGAAAGCTATACGTGGAAAAATGAAAACCTCCAGATGTTTAGAGAAATTTTTGCATATGTTCAATTTTCACCATTTCGCAAAAAGGCAAAATTTAAAATTTACAAATATTTGTTATTTATGAACTCCATACATGTTAAACTTTTTTATTTAGTAGCATGGAATGTTATTTTAGCAGGAATGTTGTAAAAATTGCTGTGTTGGTATCTGCTAGTAATGTTTTTAGTGTATTTTTTGTGAAAATATTGTTTTGATAAACATTTGCACAAATATTGTGGGGTCTTATAAATAAGTAGGACTTTCTTTTTATTTTACAGGTCATGTGCTTTCAGAAAATATATGGTGGGGGGGGGGTCTTTTACAAACTCTGTAAAGTGCCCAAAAAAGGGCCCAAAATACATCCCTGGGAATTACAGACCAGTTAGCCTAACATCAATAGTATGCAAGCTCTTGGAGGGGATGATAAGGGACTATATACAAGATTTTAGTAATGAAAACTGTATCGTTAGCAGTATTTAGTATGGATTGATGAAGAATCGTTCTTGCCAAACCAATCTATTAACCTTTTTTGAGGAGGTGAGTTGCCATTTAGCTAAAGGAAGGCCTGTAGGCATGGTGTATCTGGATTTTGCAGAAGCATTTGACACAGTTCCCCATAAACGTTTACTGTACAAAATAAGGTCAATTGGCATGGACCATAGGGTGAGTACATGGATTGAAAACTGGCTACAAGGGCGAGTTCAGAGGGTGGTAATAAACGGGGAGTACTCAGAATGGTCAGGGGTGGGTAGTGGGGTCCCCTAGGGTTCTGTGCTGGGACCAATCCCTTTTAATTTGTTCATAAACGACCTGGAGGATGGGATAAATAATTAAATCTCTGTATTTGCGGACGATACTAAGCTAAGCAGGGCAATAACTTCTCCGCAGGATGTGGAAACCTTGCAAAAAGATCTGAACAAATTAATGGGGTGGGCAACTACATGGCAAATGAGGTTTAATGTACAAAAATGTAAAATAATGCAGTTGGGTGGCAAAAATATGAATGCAATCTATACACTGGGGGGAGAACCTCTGGGGGGAATCTAGGATGGAAAAGGACCTGGGGGTCCTAGTAGATGATAGGCTCAGTAATGGCATGCAATGCCAAGCTGCTGCTAACAAAGCAAACAGAATATTGGCATGCATTAAAAATGGGATCAACTCCAGAGATAAAACGATAATTCTCCCACTCTACAAGACTCTGGTCCGGCCGCACCTAGAGTATGCTGTCTAGTTCTGGGCTCCAGTCCTCAGGAAGGATGTACTGGAAATGGAGAGTCCAGAGAAGGGCAACAAAACCGGACCTTAGTTATGAAGAAAGGTTACGAGCACTGAACTTGTTCTCTCTGGAGAAGAGACGCTTGAGAGGGGATATGATTTCAATATACAAATACCGTACTGGTGACCCCACAATAGGGATAAAACTTTTCTGCAAAAGGGAATTTAATAAGACACGCGGCCATTTACTAATATATGAAGAATAGAGGTTTAACCTTAAACTGCGTAGAGGGTTCTTTACTGTAAGAGCGGTTAGGATGTGGAATTCCCTTCCACAGGCGGTGGTCTCAGCGGGGGCCAAAAAATGATTAGATGAACACCTGAGTGACCGCAGCATACAGGGATATACAATGTAATACTGATATAAAATTACACACACACATGGGTTGGAGTTGATTGACATGTGTCTTTTTTCAACCTCACATACTATGTAACTATGTAACATTTCTGGATCTTCCCTACAAAATAGCATATTCTTACTTTTAGAGTTTAGGTCCACTTTACCAACACGTTGTAATCAGTCAAAGGCAACTAATGCCGCGTACACACGAGCGGACTTTTCGAAGGACTAGGTCCGGCGGACCGGACTCCGTCGGACAATTCAACCGTGTGTGGGCTTCAGCTGACTTTTTTTCCCCAAAAGTCCGACGGACGTAGAAATAAAACATGTTTCAAATCTTTCCGACGGACTCGAGTCCGGTCGAAAAGTCCGCTCGTCTGTATGCTAGTTCGACGGACAAAAACCAACGCTAGGGCAGCTATTGGCTCCTGGCTATGAACTTTCTTATTTTAGTCCGGTCGTACGTCATTACATACGAATCCGTGGGACTTTGGTTGATCGTGTGTAGGCAAGTCCGTTCGTTCGAAAGTCAGTCGGAAAGTCCGTCAAAAAAGTCCGCCGGACCTAGTCCGTCGAAAAGTCCGCCCGTGTGTACGCGGCATAAGTGTGCTGTATGGTAACATGACTGCCATATCTCAAAATCTTCTTCACTAGAAATTTTAAGTAAAAAGATTTATGTCGGGACTCAAAATCTACTGAACGCCACCTGCATATAAACCGTATGTAAGTAACCGATTCCTCTCCATAAAATTTACATTTGCTATGATAAAACTTACATTTGCATGCATGTGATTCCAACTTCCAAGCAGAATTTCCATCTTTCTGGATATAAATCACATGGAAGAATTTAATTCACATTTACTTGTATTCAGTTCTCGTCAGTGTTTGGACACAATTCAAATTCTTGCTGTAGGGAAGAAAAAAAAAAAAATCACATATATCAGGGTAACATTTTATGGTCCACGTATATATTATTCTGAGTCATATTTCTAGAATAATTTGGCCTTGAATAAAATTTATATCTAAGGACAGGCTGTAATAAATTTTTCTTGAGGAATAGTTGACATATATAAAATATACTTCACATCATTAATAAAACAGTAATATTGTACAGTATGTCAAGCCAAACCTGATACATCACTATTATTTTTTTAGAGTGCTTTCACACTGAAAGTGCCGGCCATTAGCGCTAAAGCGCTGCTCGTTTTAGCGGCGCTTTAGCGCTGTTTAAGTGGCTGATAGCGGGGTGCCTTTAACCCCCCAAAAAAGGGTTTTGCGGCGCTTTCAAAACGCTTTTCAGGCGCTTTGAAGGCGCTGCCCATTCATTCCAATGGGCAGGGCGTTTAGGGAGCGCTAAATTCAGGGGGCTGCTGCTAGTAGTTACTCGTCGTTTTTGTGTTTATTAAGTCTGCAGCTACAAAAACTCTAGCTGCCGACTTTTTAATAAACACGCACTCACCTTTCCCAGGATCCAGCGATGTGGTCACCCAAACCGTCGCTTCTCTCCCTCGCCTCTCCCCGGCAGCAGCATTTCAACTGTGGGCACCCAGCTGTGATAGTTTGCAGCTTCACAGCCGGGTGTGCACTGAGCATGCGCGTGTTGCGCTCCCCCTGCTGATTGGTTCGGCAGTCTTCTGGGACCTGTGACATGTCCCAAAAGACTGCAAGGAGGGAGGGGGAGAGGAGAACTTCCGCTCGGATCTAGGGAGAGCGTGTACCTGTCAAAACAAGGTACCCGCTCCACCGAAAAAAAAAAAAAAAAATTACATGCCAAATGTGGCAGGGGAGGGGGAGAGGAGTGCTTAACCACTTGCCTACCAGGCCAATTCTGACATTTCTCTCCTACATATAAATATCATTTTTTTGCTAGAAAGATACATAGAACCCCCAAACATTATATATGTTTTTTTTTAGCAAAGACCCTAGAGAATACAATGGCGGTCATTGCAACTTTTTATCTCGCACGGTATTTGCGCAGCAATTTTTCGAATGCCTTTTTTTTGGAAAAAAAAACAGTTTTGTGCATTAAAGAAAAACAAAACAGTAAAGTTAGTCCAATGTTTTTGCATAATGTGTAAGATGAAGTTACGCTGAGTAAATAGACACCTAACATGTCACGCTTCAAAATTGCACACACTCGTGGAATGGCGCCAAACTTTGCTACTTAAAAATCCCTTTAGGCTACGCTTTAAACATTTTTACTGCTTACATGTTTTGAGTTACAGAGGAGGTCTAGGACCAAAATGATTGCTCTCGCTCTAACGTTCGCGGTGATACCTCACATGTGTGGTTTGAACACCGTTTTCATATGTGGGCGGGACTTACATATGTGTTCGCTTCTGTGTGCGAGCTCACGGGGACAGGGGCGCTTTAAATTTTTTTTTTTTATTTATTGTTAATTTTACTTTATTTATTTTAGCTTGACACTTTTTTCCCCCCAAATTTTTTTGGTTCACTTTTATTTCTATTACAGGGAATGTAAACATCCCTTGTAATAGGAATATGGCATGACAGGTGCTCTTTACAGTGAGATATGGGGTCAGTAAGACCCCACATCTCACCTCTAGGCTGGGAAGCCTGAAATCAAAAAAAGAAAAATAACGATCACCGCTTTCCACCCGAAGCGGCGTCATTTTTTTTTAATACAGAGGCCGGGCGTGACGTCGCGGGCTAGGCCAAAGCCGCGGCCTCGCCTAAAAACTCCTGCTCGCAGCTCCTCGGGACTGGCGTGGTGTCCAAAAAAAAACAAAAAACGATTCGAATCGTGAATCGAGTTCTTTTTAAGAAAATCTCAGATTTTTTTTTTTTTAGAAAATCTCCCAGCCCTACCTAGGAAACACTTAACCCCTTGATCACCCCCTAGTGTTAACCCCTTTCCTGCCAGTGTAATTTACACAGTAATCGGTGCATTTTTATAGCACTGATCGCTGTATAAATGACAATGGTCCCAAAATGGTGTCTGATGTGTCCGCCATAATGTCGCAGTCATGATAAAAATCGCAGATCGCCGCCATTACTAATAAAAAAAAAAAAAAGAATAAAAAAAATGCCATAAAACTATCCTCTATTTTGTAGATGCTGTAACTTTTGTGCAAACCAATCAATATACACTTATTGCGATTTTCTTTTACCAAAAATATGTAGAAGAATACATATCGGCCTAAACTGAGGAAAAAAATTTTTTTTATATATATTTTTGCGAGATATTTATTATAGCAAAAAGTAAAAAATATTGCTTTTTTTTTTGCAAAATTGTTTCTCTTTTTTTGTTTATAGCGCAAAAAATAAAAACCGCAGACATGATCACATACCACCAAAAGAAAGCTCTATTTGTGGGGAAAAAAAGGACGTCAATTTTGTTTGGGTGCAACGTCGCACGACCGCGCAATTGTCAGTTAAATCGACGCAGTGCCGAATCGCAAAAAGTGCTCTGGTCAGGAAGGGGGTAAAATCTTCCGGGGCTGAAGCGGTTAAAAATGTTGGATTTAGTTTGTACAATAATAAACAAGTAATATGGTTGGTGACAGGTGGTAATCAGCACCCTGAGGGCAGCACAAGGTCTAAACAAAGCCACCAAAAGCACTGCTGATGTTTAAAGCACCTAAAGTAGGTTACAACAGGACCCAGTTTACAGTCTTTGACTGCAAAGCCTCCAGCCGTGTTGCCATAATTTAGTTGTTTGTGTGCGAATCCCATCTGAACGTGTAATCCACATCCCTCTGTGCATTATATTTTCCATCGCAGCAGGATTCACATTCCTCTGGTTATAATTTATATCTCTGGATATAATTTCCCTCTCTGTACACATAAATCACATTATTTGTGTGCATAATTCAAAAATCTTCTTGTGTAAATCGCACTGCTTTGCAAATTTGAACCATCTTCAATGTAGATTTCACCGTACGCAATGTAATTTACAACCTTCTGGTTATAAATCATAAGGACATCTGTGTGACACATGCACACTGTGAATAGAACCATCAACTTTTTTTTTTTTTCTATTAAAAAAAAAAACTATATTTCAATTTTTTTTTTTTTTTTTTAGCTACAGGAGGGACCCCGATGGTCGGACTCTCCAAATAGCTTCTATCAGAGGGGAGGTCTTCTCCAGCAGTCTCACACCCCCAGCTGCATTTTTCATCCTATAAGGGCCCATTTATACCAGCGTGTCGAGGTAACGGGTGCTAAACTCATTCTGAATTGCACCCCAATGCACCAGCGTTTCAGCGCACCACAAACCATGCGGTAAGACCCCTTTCACGCTGGGGGCGCGTCCTCGGTAAAGCGCCGCTTGTTTTAACAACGCTTTACCGCTGTTTAACCACTTCAGCCCCGGAAGATTTTACCCCCTTCCTGACCAGAGCACTTTTTTTGCGATTCGGCACTGCGTCGCTTTAACTGACAATTGCGCGGTCGCGCGACGTTGCACCCAAACAAAATTGAGGTCCTTTTTTCCCCCACAAATAGAGCTTTCTTTTGGTGGTATTTGATCACCTCTGCGTTTTGTTTTTGTTTTTGCGCTATAAACAAAAAAAAGAGCGACAGTTTTGAAAAAAAAGCAATATTTTTTACTTTTTGCTATAATAAATATCCCCCAAAAATATATAAAAAAACAAATTTTTTCCTCAGTTTAGGCCCATATGTATTCTTCTACATATTTTTAGTAAAAAAAAAATCGCAATAAGCGTATATTGATTGGTTTCCGTAAAAGTTATAGCGTCTACAAAATAGGGGATAGTTTTATGGCATTTTTATTATAAATTTTTTTTTTTATTAGTAATGGCGGCGATCTGCGATTTTTATCAGGACTGCGACATTATGGCGGACACATCGGACACTTTTGACACTATTTTGGGACCATTGTCATTTATACAGCGATCAGTGCTATAAAAATGCACTGATTACTGTTTGAATGACACTGGCAGGGAAGGGGTTACCACTAGGGGGCGATGAAGGGGTTAAGTGTGTCCTAGGGAGGGATTCTAACTGTGGGGGAGGGGCTACCAAGGACATGACAGCGATCACTGCTCCCAATGACAGGGGAAAGGCAGAACGGGGAAATGCATCTCCCCGTTCTACCTCTCCACAACGCAATCATGGGCCGCCGGCGAACATCAAGTTCCCGGGACCCGCGGGCACACTCCTGTGGCGTGCAGCAGGCGGGAAATTTAAAGGGACATACCTGTACGCCCATTTGCCTGCCTGTGCCATTCTGCCGACATACATCTGTGTGTGGCGGTCGGCAAGTGGTTAAGCAACGCTTTTCGGCCGCTAGCAGGGTGCTTTTAACCCCAAAGAAGGGGTTAAAATCTACCGTGTTGCGCCACTTCCGAAACGATTTTCAAGCACTTCGGAACCGCTGCCCATACGTTCCAATGGGCAGGGCATTTTGGGTGTGCTAAATACAGCGCTCCCAACCCGCCCCAAAGATGCTGCTTAAAGGACTTTTCAGAAACGTCCCACAAGCGCACCGCCCTAGTGTGAAAAGTCACACTTGAATGAATGGGAGGCGGTTTTCAGGTGCTTAGCAGAGGCTATTTTCAGCGCTAAAGCGCCTGAAAACCGCACAGTGTGAAAGGGGTCTAAGACTCCATTCACACCTATGCAGTTTGCTTTTGAGCTTTTCTGAAGTGCTTTTTTTTCCCCCCGCGATTTTACACTGTTTTGCGGCGATCTGCGTGTCTGCAGCTTCTCCACTGAAGTCTATTGAGCCACAAAAGCGAAAAAAAAAGAAGCTTTTGCATTTAAAAAAGTCCCTGACCCTTTCCAAAAACGCAGAGGCACAGAAATGCATTGATGCGAATGCGTTTCATAGGAACCCATGTTAAAAATAATGTTCTGCGTTTCTGCAAAAAGCATGTAAAAACGCATTGGTGTGAATGGAGCCTGAGGCAGCCCAGCAGCTGACCGGGCTGGTGTTAATGGGCCATAAAAGATGTCAAATCCAACAATGAGAGTAATTTCTCTTGATGGCTGCTCTACATTCAAAGTGCTGGTGACTTGCCAAAAGATTTAAAAGACCAGTGAGTGATTAAATGAACTGGAACTTGCCAAACCCTTTTGGATGGACCTATAAAGATGCATGTGCTTGCATGATGGGATACAATTGATGTGCCAGAGCATATGACTTGGTCTCCACAGTAGTATTTGTATACAGTCAGCTGCCAGGATGTGCTTGACAATTTTTTAACAAGAAAAAAAAAAGCTGAATCTTTGCCTTGACATGTTGAAAGCATATGTAGCAGTCCAAACCTTTTTTTTTAAGTTTTGGATAGAGTAGGGAAGAGTTAAAGTAAAATTCCAGGCAAAACCTAACAATTCTAAGGCCCCTTTCACACTGTCGGACCTTTCAGGTCTGCCTGTCAGTTTTGTCGGCGGACCTGAACGGGCGCTCCATGCTAGTCTATGGAGCGACGGATGTCAGCGTTGACATGTCCGCTGACATCCGACCCGGTCCAATCCGCTAAAATCAGATGCTCCTACATTCCCATCTGTCCCTGGCGGATCGGGTAAGATCTGATGAAAACGGACATGCTGTCCGTTTTCGTCCGATCTCTCTATAGTAACCAGCGGCGCTCGACAAGCCCCTCCCTGCTCAGTAAACAGAGAGGGACCTGTCATCCGCCGGCTCAGCGGAGATCAACGGAGAGATCTCCCGCTGAGCTGGCGGGCTCCGAGGGAGCGGATCCGCCTCGTCAGAGATTGATAGCAGCGGGAGGCAATGGCTGCGCTGCTATCAATCTATCCAATCAAGAGCCGGGACCCCGTGGAGAGAGGGACAGCGCGTCCACGCTGAAGGAAATACGGGGCTCAGGAAAGTAAAACGGAGGGGCTGGGGGGCTGGTCACTGCCAGGTGTTTTTTCACCTTAATGCATAGGATGCATTGGATGCTGTATAGCACGGATCTGAAGTAGTTAAAAAGAGTCCTGTCTGTTTTCTAAACAGACAGCGTGAGGAGAAAAAAAAGCCGATCACCGGCTTCTGTTGAAGGGACATCGATCCCGAGCAGGGAGAGGCGAAGCCGCCTCATATGTGCCCACAGTGCCACCAATCAGTGCCCATAGTGCCCACCAATCAGTGCCCACCAGTACATCAGTGCCACCTATCAATGCCCACGAGTGCCACCTATCAATGCCCACCAGTGGTGCCAATCAGTGCTTCATCAGTGCTACCTAGCAGTGCTGCCTATCAGTGTCGCCTTCCAGTGCCGATCAGTGCCCATCACTGCCACCCATCAGTGCCACCTATCAGTGCCCTTCAGTGCCACCTATCAGTGCCCATCAGTGCCACCCATCAGTGCCACCTCAGTGCCCACCAGTGCCGCCAATTAGTGCCCATCAGTGTCGTCTTATCAGTGCCCATCAGTGCAGCCTATCGGTGCTCATCAATGCAGCCTATCAATGCCCATCAGTGCAGCCTATTGGTGCCCATCAACGCAGCCTATCAGTGCCCATCAGTGTAGCCTATCACTGCCCATCAGTGCAGCCTCATCAGCGTACATCAATGAAGGAGAAAAATTACATGTTTGCAAAATTTATTAACAAAATATGAAACGGTTTTGTATTTTTTTTTTTTTAGTTTGGTCTTTTTACATTTTTTTAACAAAAAAAAAAAACCTAGAGATGATCAAGTACCACCAAAAGAAAGCTCTATTTGTGGGGAAAAAAATTATAAAAATTTCATTTGGGTACAGTGTTGTATGACCGCGCAATTGTCGTTCAAAGATTGACAGCGCTAAAAGCTGAAAATTGGTTTGGGCAGGAGGGGGGTTTAAGTGCCCAGTAAGCAAGTGGTTAAATTTGTACTGAATCCGCATTTGGGATGCCACAGACATATGTGAACAGGTACAATAAAAAGCAATGTTCCTTCACATGTCACGTGAATTGGATGCGGTTCAAAACGCAAATATGTGAACCTAAATCAGTTTTTGACATGTCCATTGTTGAAGAATATAGTCATGGGTAAACAAAAAATATGTTCCTTGCCTAAAAACAGAAAACATTTATTTTACATAAAAGGACTTGGATGCAAGTGGATGTAGACAGACGTACATCTGTTTACATTTACCTCCTCATAGACATACATTGTAGTTGAGTCAGAAAAACTTACAGATGGACCCACACTGAACAACTTGTGTGAAAGGGCCCTAACACGGTGTCTGGTATAAATGATGATTCATACTAATGCCCCGTACACACGATCCGAAAATCGGACGACAGATCGTCTGACGTTTTTCACTTACTAGTCGCAAGTAGAAATTCAATAGGTTAGTAAAGTCACGAAAATTCTCGTACGACAGAATAAAAAAATCGGAAGTGATGTCATGTGTTGTAGTGTATTTGTATTGTATTTTCGGACGACAACTGTACTGACTAAACGAAAATCGCACGATCTGGTATTATACGAGGAAAATTTTCATACTTGTCTGATCGAATAATGTCGGATGAACTGTCATGATCGGCTCTCGAAAGCTCTGTACTAACGATCCGAATATCGTATGATCGTGTCGAAAGCGATATTTTTCGTCCGATTTTCGGATTGTGTGTACGGGCCTCAAGGGGGGACAGCTGCTGCATGGACACTGCTGATCATCCTAATTTGACAGGCGTGCAAGTCAGCAGTTTTGAATGTAGATCGTATGCATTCTGAGCCGCTCACACGCAACTGCACACCTGTCAAATTGGGATAAGTGTCTGTGTCCGTGCGGTCACGTGCATCCCTATATACACTTACATGGGCTGCCTGCTCGCCACGCCTGCAGGCTCAAGATGCCTAAACCAACAACTATGAGCATCTGTGAACGAAGATTTTGTGGGTTAATTCACCTTTTATCAAAAAAACTGCCTATGCCTATAGATAAACCTGACTAAAGTTGGGTAATGTCCTTGCTGAAGGTGTAGGCCATTTATGCACTTTCTGAAGTCTGGACGGAAAACTCCCAAAGATCGCATCATCCCACCCTTCCTTGTTGCTAGGACGTTGCAAAGACACTCCCAGCTGTTACTGTTCACCCCCACCATCACAGGAGCGGGCTCGTTCTCCAACTCACACCCACCTTGCATGCCCTCTTTCTCCCCACCGTCAAAGAAACTGAGTACTGAATATGAGGTATATTTTACCCCTACTCATTCAGCAAAAAAAAAAGTGTCAAAAACAAATAAAAACACAAAGCACCCCCTCCGCCATGTTGAGGGCATGTGGCCTGGTATGGTTCAGGAGGAAGGGGGGTGGGGGCGCTTACTTGTCCCCTCCCTTTCCTGACCTGCCGAGCTGCATACTCAAATAAGGGTCTGGTATGTATTTGAGGGGGAGCCGTTTTTATTTTGGCGTTGAGTTGGCGTGGGATTCCCCTCAAAATTCAGACCTAAAAAGACCCAAAAGGGCCTAGTATGTAATGGCGTTTTCTTCACAATTTTTTTATTGCTGGCAATGTTTTTTTTTTTTTACATTCAGCTGTCCCCGCTGAAGTCATCCGTTGTTAAGGACATGGTGGACAGCTTCCCGACCCGCTCCTTAAAGCGGAGCTCCGGGCTCCTTCGGGAAAAAAAATTAAAAGTCAGCAGCTACAAATACTTTAAAAGTATTACAACCTGCACAGTTCAGGAGATTTTGCCTAGTGTTTGTTGCAATGACATCACTTGTGCATGCGCATTTTGCCCCCCCAATTGACAGCACGCTCACTGTGCCGTCAGTCTATACATACAGGTGCTTTGCCTCCCTCAGCATCACGCCATGTCATTGCAATCCCGCGAGAGTGTGATCTGCCATGTCACAAGGGTGTGAACATTGTCGTTATGCATCAACACATGTCTAATCCAATTGGTTGTGTCGCCATGGTAACCGATAACGAAAACGAGGCTTGGTTAATAGTTACTGCGAATGCACAAGATTATGGGCATGAGAACAGAGAAAGGGCGGAAATAAACATTAAATCGGAAGACCACTGCCAATATGGCCCCGGCTTCAGCTGGAAGGAATACAAAGCTACAAAAATAGTAAGAAACATGCTATGAGGAGAATTACTACTGCAGTGTGTTGGAAAATGTTTATCTTTGTGGCCTTATGATTGCTGTGGATTTATGTTCCTGAGTTTACTACCGCTAAGACCCCTTTCATACTTGGGCAACTTGTCCTGCAACTTGGGACTGCAAAATCGCATGAAAAGTCGTACCCCATGATTTCCAATGAGTAGCGTTCATATTTGTGCGACTTCAAAGTAGTCCCTGCACTACTTTGGTCTGACTTTGATGCGACTTGAGGTCCATAGACCTCAAGATTACACAGGCATTGCTTCAAGTCATGTCAGAATCGCGTCAAAAAATCCCGGACAGGTCGCACAAGAGTGAAAGGGGCCCTAATTCAGGGCCCTTTCACAGTGGGGCGGTTTGCAGGCGCTATTGCACTAATAGCGCCTGCAAACCGACCCGAAACAGCCGCTGCTGTCTTTCCTGTGTGAAAGCCCCGAGGGCTTACACACTGGAGAGGTGCTCTAGCAGGACGGGAAAAAAAGTCCTGCTAGCAGCATCTTCGGAGCGGTGAAGGAGCGATGTGTATACCGCTCCTGCCCATTGAAATCAGTGGGACAGCGCGGCAATAGCGCCGGCAAAGCGCCTCTGCAGAGGCGATTTGCGGTGGTTTGTAACCCTTTCTCGCCCGTTGGTGGGGTGGAAAAACCGCCCCGCTAGCGGCCGAATACCAACGGTAAAGCCCCAGTGTGAAAGAGCCCTTAGGGTTGCACTGATACTAGAATCGATGCCGATACTGAGCATTTGCATGAATACTTGTACTCGTTGCTCCGATGCTTAATCCGATACTGGTGGGGCGACGGGGTCAGTTATAAGCATCAATCTACCTGTATAGCTTTCAATAAAGCCGCTGACAGCCGCTTCCCCTCCTCTCCCTCCCGCCGCTGTCAGCTGCTTTATTGAAAGCTATACAGGTAGATTGATGCTAATAACTGACCCCACCGCCGCACTGATCACCCCTGACTGTCCCCCCGTGTCCTCCTCCGGCTTTCCAGGTCTTCCTCCGCATAGGCATTCGAGGGGCACTAAAACCGCCTGCTTTCAATGTCAATGTGAACTCCGCCTCACTGAAATTAAGGCTACTTTCACACAGAGCCGCCCGGCCGTTAGCGCTAAAGCGCCTCTTGTTTTTGCAGCGCTTTACATCCGCTGGCGGGGCAAAAACAGGGTAAAAACTCCTGTTTTGCGGTGCTTTCAAAGTGCTTTGCAGGAGCTTTGGTAGCGCTGCCCATTCATTGCAATGGGCAGGGCGTTTTGGAAGCGCTAAATACAGCGCTCCCAGACCGCCCCAAAAGATGCTGCTTGCAGGACTTCTCCTAACATCCCTCAATCGTACCGCCCCAGTGTGAAAAGTCACACTGGAATGAATGGGAGGCGGTTTTCAGGCACTTAGCAGAGGCTATTTACCATGCTAAAGCGCCTGAAAACCGCCCAGTGTGAAAGGGGTCTTATGGAAGATTATTTCTCCTCCAGAAGCTGATTTTACCTCACACACAACACCTGCTGCACACATACAGCCCCTCACCCTTCTCTACCATAACTATAAAGCCGCTATAAGACCCCTTTCACACTGAGGCGCTTTTTTAGAAAAAGCGCCTGAAAAGCTCACGACAAACTATTTCAAATCAATGAATGCTTTAACACTGGGGCAGTGCGCTGGGGGCTTTCACATTGGATTGCATTGAGCGGCTCTTTCAGGGCGCTTTGCAGGTACTATTTTTAGCACTTTAGCGCGTGCAAAGCGCCTCAGTGTGAAAGGAGCCTAAGTATAATAGGCCAAAAATATCACCAACCTCCCCCCGTTATCACACAGACCTACTCCCTCACACCAGCTCCGCCTGAGGTGAATAGACAGCTCCACTCCACAGCGCGCAGAGAAAAAGGCGGGCTCCGCAGAGCGCAGGGAGTTCTTGTAGTGCGGAGGCCCGAGTTCAATACGGAAGAGGCACGCGGCAGGAATACAATCCCCGCAATGCAATGATTAAGTCACATGACACGCGCCAGCCTATGGGCTGCTCTGCACACCCTGGAGGTTCCAGCACTAAGCGTGCCGAGGAAGGTGTCGTGGTCTGTCAGCAAGTTTTTGGTTTTGGGTGTATGGGGGGTGTCTGTATACATTGAATAAAGGTCTGTTTATAATGCTCATAGCTTTAACAACACCAGAACATGTGCTGGAAAATGGGTTAGAGCTACAATATGGGTGTATATTGACTTTACACATTACATATTATATATTTTATATTGGAAAAAAGTGATTTAAAGTGTAGATATTTTTCCCTTGTTTTAGGTAGCCTTGGTAGGAATTAGAGCCCCTGGAAGGTTTATAAGCTGCACATGGCTCTGTTACAGAGATTTCCCCTCACTTCCTGTTTTGGGGACAACAATTTCCAGACATGAAGTTGGTTTCCATGTCCCCTAATGCTGTCGCACTACATCATTGCAGGAGACATTAGTAATGTAGGTGCACCAACCACAGAGCAGTGGCAGATGTTTTTTCCAGACATAGTGACTATACCCATAAGCACCTGATACCCAACCTGCAGCACAAGGTCCACGTATGGCAGTCAGGACTTCTGAAGATGGTGTTTTTATATTTTGGTGGTTACCCAAACCAGTATTGGAAATATATTCCTTTTGCTGGCCGTGCATACTCCAATTCTGTCTGATTCCTGCTGAATCGTTGGAAATTTGAGTCACAAATGGCATTAGCTGGTTCACCAGAGTTCCATCTGAAAATTGCCAGCCGAACAGTCACAGTAGCCAATCAGATGCAGCCACTGTTCAGGTATTCTGGCAGCCGCAGGAGGTGCGCCTATCAGAATAAAATAGTGGTCGGTAGGGATGGGCTCAAGCGTGTTCAGATCCTAGTCTCAACCTGAGCAATCGCGCCAGGAAGCCGTCACCACACACCGCCAATCATAGGCAGTGAGGCATTTCTCGGCCCGCAGCCGCACATACACACGCCCTGACTAGGCTGCTCATGATTGGTGGTGTGCAGTGATGGCTTCCTGGCGGTACTGCTCAGGTGGATTGGGACTAGGATCTGAACGTGCCTGAGCCCATCCCTAGTCATCAGTGGATATTAGAAATGACCTTGGGTGTCCTCTGAAACTCATTTCTATCTGATCATCAAAATTGCAAGCAGGCGATGGGCGATGGCTGGTTCATTCCCCGCCCTGCAGTTCGTGTAAACAAAGGGGCGGGATCTTGGTGATGTCAGTTCCCTTATATGGGACATGCCCATATTTATCCAATTAAATTGAGTGAATACAGGCATGAGTCCATATAAGGACATTAACGTCACCAGCATCCCGCCCCTTTGTTTACGTGTCCTGTAGGGAATGGCCCCAGCACATCTAAACAAAGGGGTAAGATGATGGTGACATAAATTCCTTTATATGGGACTGTCCACATTTATTAAAGGAGAAGTACAGCCAAGGCTTGATTGGATGTACCCTTCCTGTGTATCATAGGAGTGCAATTCGTTCTGCACTCCTGTGACACGTATTCAGCAGACAGCAGGCTGAAGCCCGCTGTTGGCTGTCACAGAGCCAGCCCAGGCTCGGGAAAGATCGCGAGTGAGTGTGGGGAGGCAGAGTAGAGAGATGATTAATGACAGTCAGCAGCTCCCTGCTCAGGAAAATCTGAGAACAGAGTGATCGGCCGCGTTTGATCGCTCGGTTCTCAGGCTTTGAGCGAGTGGGGGACAGATGCAGCATCAGACCCCCAGCATTTTAGCATTTTTTTAATCATTTTTCTTCACACAAATAGAGCTTTCTTTTGCTGGTATTTAATCACCACTGGGTTTTTTATTTTTTGCTAAACAAATGAAAAAAGACATTTTGAAAAAAAAAAAAAATCAGAAAAAAAAGCAAGTGGTTGATCCCCATTTTTACTGCTCCCCAACCGCCCACCTGCAAGTGGACGTGGCAGCCAAAGGGGTCTGCCCTGTGCAGCCAGTGGTACACATGCTGCAGCAAATTTATAGTAACAATTTAGATATGCATGCAGAAATTACTGCCATTATCTGATTTAATACTGGTCAGAGACTGCATTGTCTTTTGAAGTATATCAGTCTGCATTATGGAGCAGTCACCTATTTTTCTCCCTTCCTCTATTTCTTCTTCAGGTGTAGTGTTTTCCACTGCTGATATAAATTTTTATGTTTTTTTCAGAGACCTGGAATGCTTCCCGGAGCACGGATGCAAGTGCCAGGCATGCCGGTTGGTTCACCCATGATGCCAGGATATGGTGCAGGTTCTCCCATGAGGCCTGGAATGAACCCTATGCTGATTGAACCATTTAGAAAGAGACTTATGGCCCCACAAGGACATCCTTCTGTAGGCGCCCAAAGGAGGGGGTAAGTAATGCAGATGTTTGAGTTTTCCATTTTATTAAGCCCATTTGCAGTCATATTTATTTAGTTTTGGATAAACTAAAATTTTGGTCAGGTTTTCAATTCTGTCTGTGATCCCATGATGAAAATTTTCATCACTTCCTGTCCCTTTAAAGACGGTAAAAGAAATGGGCGGGTACAGGAAGAGCCCCCCCGGTAGCAGTCATGGGGCATAATGGGTTTTATTACTTCTGACTTGATGATTCTATCATTTACGATCCTGGTCTACTGATATTGACTAATGCACACCTCCCAACATTTTGAGATGGGAATGAGGGACACCTACTAGCAAATGTATGCAGGCATAGGACACGCCCCTCTGCCACACCCCCTTAAAGGAGAATTGACCAAAAAAAAGGTTAATTAAATCCACAATGACTTTTTTTTACCACTACTATTCCTTTATATTGGCTTTTAAAATTTACAAATGCACCAATTTAGAATTTGGATGAAAGGTTTAGCACTGGGAAACACTTTTTGAAAGATAAAAAGTGCATTTTATATACATCTACCGTATATACTCGAGTATAAGTCGTTCCGAGTATAAGTCGAGGCCCTAATTTACCACAAAAAAATGGGAAAAACTTATTGACCCGAGTATAAGACGAGGGTGAGAAATGCACAGCTACTGTAAGTGGAAAAGAGGGTCAACAATGCCCATTTGCAGCATCACTGTGCCCATTTGCATGCCTCACTGTGCCCATTTGCAGCCATAGGTCCCCTGAACTTCAAACTCGGTAGTTAAGGGTTCCTAGATGCCCCCTAGCTGCAGCCAAAATTTGGGGTCTCTGAACCCAAAGGGTCCCGAAATTACATTGCTGCAGATGGACACAGTTGACCGAATTTGGGGCCGCGAATCTCAGGGCCACTTAGTGCTAGGAACCCCAAATTTGGTGTGCAAACCCAGTGGAACTAGCACCATACAATTTCCAAAGCTGAGGTTTCTAGCACTAAGTGGACCCGAGATACAGGGCCCCAAAAATCAGTTCAGAAAATGTCAAGCACTTTTCTGCAGCAGAGAATGACATTTTCCAAACCGGTTTTGGGGCCCCCTATCTCAGGGCCACTTGGTGCTAGGAACCCCAGCTTTGGATATGTTATGTTACCAGTTCCACTGGGTTTGCACACCAAATGTGGGGTTCCTAGCTCCAAGTGGCCCTGAGATATGGGGCCCCAAAGTCGGTTCAGAAAATGTCAAGCACTTTTCTGCAGCATAGAATGACATTTTCCGAACCGATTTTGGGGCCCCGTATCTCGGGGCCACTTAGTGCTAGGAACTTCAGCTTTGGATATGTTGTGGTACCAGTTCCACTGGGTATCCACACCAAAATGGGGGGTTCCTAGCACCAAGTGGCCCTGAGATACGGGGCCCCAAAGTCGGTTCGGAAAATGAAATTCTATGCTGCAGAAAAGTGCTTGACTCGAGTATAAGTGAGGGGGGCACTTTCAGCACAAAAAAATGTGCTGAAAAATTCGACTTATACTCGAGTATATACGGTATATAGATCAGACCAAAATGAGGGACAAATGAGGAGGAATGAGGGACAGAGGGACATTGAATCAGGGATCAGGGACAGTCCCTCGAAATCAGGGACAGTTGGAAGCTATGCTAATGTAATATTTTCTTGTGTGGGATCTAAAGACAATTTCGAATAGGCATGTGTACAAAGCTCAATGACCATACCATGCTGTTATGTTATGTATTTTGAAGTATAATGGATTTAATTGTTCCTGTATGACTTGAAATTCATAAATAAAGATAAAAAAAAAAATTGGTGGTAGAGGTAAACCACACCTCCCAACATTTTGAGATGGGAATAAGGGACACCTACTAGCAAACGTATGTAGGCATAGGACACGCCCCCCTTTCATGCCCCTTAAAGGGGACATAACCAAAAAAAAAGGTTATTTAAATCCACAAGTTCTTTTTTTACCACTAATATTTCTTTATATTGCCTTTTAAAATTGACAAATGCAGCAATTTAGAAATTGGATGAAAGGTTTAGCACTGGGAAATACTTTTTGAAAGATAAAAAGTGCATTTTATTTTCAACTATATAGATCAGACCAAATTCAGGGACAAATGAGGAGGAATGAGGGACAGCGGGACATTGCCCCAAATCAGGCACCGTTGGGAGCTATGGGTAAACTCAGACTGGAAAACACAGGAGGCAATAATAAATAATAACCCTTCCTAAAGGGGTTGTAAAGGTAAAAGTTTTTTCACTTTAATGCATTCTTTGCATTAAGGTGAAAAAACAATCGACAATACCTGCCCACCCAGCCCCCCCCCCCCCCCCCCCCGTTTTACTTACCTGACCCCTCGAAAGTCCCACGCTCGCCCCCGACATCCTCTTCGCCGCTCTGCCGGCCGTTGATTGGTTACAGTGGATGGATTGAAAGCAGCGCAGCCATTGGCTCGCGATGCCGTCAATCACATCCAATGATGCGGCGCACCGGGGGGGGCGGGGCCGAGTGATACGGTGAGCGGCTATGGCCGCCGGCTGTATCACGGGAGTGCGCCCGCAAGCACTCAACACCATGTGAGGGAGCTCCCATGAAGGTGTTGAGTCATTGCGGGGGGGGAGCCGAGACAGCCGCCGAGGGACCCCAGAAGACCAGGTTCGGGGCCACTCTGTGCAAAACGAGCTACACAGTGGAGGTAAGTATAACATGTTTGTTATTTAAAATAAATAAATAAATATATTTTTAGTGATCCTTAAGGCTTGCCATACATAATGCAATTTTCTGTGGTTGAAGAAAAGAAAATCTCTTCATTCCCCATCAACACAGTCAGTATTGATGGCAGGATCCCTCCAGCTGTGCTATTGTATCAGACAGCTGGAGGTTTCCCCCTCCGTCAATACACAATGATCACTGCTGCCGGCTACAGCCAGAAAAAAAACAAACAGAAAAAACAACAGGCTAGTTGTCCTGAAGTTGATCGATAGACTTCAGTACAACCAGCCAGCCCATAGATGGATGGAAATTTGTCCAGTTCCTGCTGAACTGGCCGAATTTCGACCCGTCTATGGCTGGCTTTAGTCCACTAAAAAGGTATTTGTATTTGCCTCAGTTGAAGAGATTTCTTGTCACTTCCTGTCCTGACAAGAGATTGGGGGGAAATGTCCCTTGTAGAGATACAGTGCAGAGTAAAAACATGGCAGAGGCTCTATCCCTTACCGGCTCTACCCAGAACAAAATTAAAATGTATGGTTGGAGGTGGATCTTAATATTTTCTGCAATGTTATAACACTGAACGTTCTTTTTTTAGAATGAAGAGAAGGAAAATGGCTGACAAGGTTCTGCCCCAGAGGGTAGGTTACAGATTAATGCTGATGATATTAAAGGGTTAATTTCAGGCAAGGTGATAAAAGATAACTTCACGATCAGTGCTGTTCCTTCAGCTATAATCTATTAACCACTTGATCTCCAGAAGATTTACCCCCCTTCCTAACCAGGCCATTTTTTGCTTTTTGGCACTGCATTACTTTAACTGACAATTGCATGGTCGTGCAACACTGTACACAAATGAAATATTATTATTTTTTTTTTTTTACATAAATAGAGCTATCTTTTGGTGGTATTTGATCACCTCTGGGTTTTTTATTTTTTGCGCTATGAATGAAAGAAGACCGACAGTTTTGAAAAAAAAAAAATATTTTTTACTTTCTGCTATAAAACATATCCAATAAAAAAATTTAAAAAATCAAATTTCTCCATAAATTTAGGCAAATATGTATTCTGCTACATATTTTTGGTAAAAAAAAATCCCAGTAAGCGTATATTGATTGGTTTGCTTGAAAAGTATAGCATCTACAAACTATGGTATAGATACTTGAATTTGTATTATTTTTTTTTTTTTATACCAATAATGGTGGCGATCAGCGACCTATAGCAGGACTGCGATAGTATATGGCAGGCAATCTGACACTTTTAACACTTTGTGGGAACCAATGACACTAATACAGTGATCAGTGCTAAAAATGTACACTGTCACTGTACTAATGACACTGGCTGGGAAGAGAGTAAACATCTAGGGCGAAAGGTAAATGTGTGCCTAACCAGTGTTTATGTGTGTGCTGTGAGGTGCTTTCACTAAGGGATGTGCCGGTTTTTATTCCCTAATTTTTTACATTGACAGAGCTCTGTCCTGTCTTCCTCCTTGCTGATCAACGGGTGCCGGCGGGGAATCATTAGTCGGTACCCACTGATCGGCATGGGCGTGCGCCCCCTACCTGTAAGTGCCGGATCACGTACTAGATCTGTGATCTGGCACAGGAGAGCCGGTCTGCCACCATGATCCTACAAGAGGCGTTCAGAAGGCGTTTAAGAGAGGCAGAAAGGATAAAGTTCTGCTTCAGCTGGCTGTCCATTTGCACGAAGGGAATAGATCTGAACCCAATCACTATCATCTAATACTGTATACGCTTTAATATGCTATTATCGTTTCAAAAGTAGCTCTCAATCTTTTAAAATCTTCAGCTTTTGTTAAATATAATACGTGTTAGTCCTGTCATCTAGGTCCATGTTTGTGTACTTCCTGTTAAGGGTTGACAGCTCCCAGTTGTGCACCTAAACTGTCACCCTGTTATATACTTTCCTGGCAGAGACTACACGCAGCTGTGCAGGCATGGTTCACTGTTGTCAGAAAGTCAATCCAGAGCAATAATGTATAGCTGACACTGGAGTCCATGTAGACAGGAAGTGGCTACAAACATAGTGCTTTGGCAAACTAAATGTCATTCAGTTATAGTTTCGATCAACTTGAACCCTGGATCAGTTTTGCCTGATAATATGAAATGTTGTTTCAGGTTAATACACTAACATTACATGTCGTACCTTCTGTCTGTACAGATCCGAGAATTGGTCCCAGAGTCACAGGCATATATGGACCTGTTGGCTTTTGAAAGAAAACTAGATCAGACAATAGCCAGGAAAAGGATGGAGATCCAGGATGCCATCAAAAAGCCCCTGACTGTAAGTACTTCCTGATATTGGGAATTCACTTAGGAATTTATAGGAAAAACTATTTTACGGGCCACAAACACATTCACTTACTGTATTGAAAAATGAATGCATTTTTTAGGTGGAATAATGGCAACAATAGTTAGATGAAGCGCATAAGACTGTTAAACTTCTAGTTCCCCATTTTATTTTTAATCAGATTGTTTGTAAACAAAGAGAAGCCTTTAAATAATTAGAGGAGAATGCTATGTAAAGTAAAATCTGAATTTTAGGATGCTTTCCATATACAGTGCCTTGAAAAAGTATTCATACCCCTTGAAATTTTCCACATTTGGTTATGTTACAACCAAAAATGTAAATACATTTTATTTGGATTTTTTGTGATAGACCAACACAAAGTGGCACATAATTGTGAAGTGGAAGGAAAATGATAAACGGTGTTCCGAATGTTTTACAAATGAATATCTGAAAAGTGTGGCGTGCATTTTTTTGCATCCCCCTTTACTCTGATACCCCTAACTAAACTCTAGTGGAACCAATTGCCTTCAGAAGTCACTTAGTAAATAGATTCCACCTGTGTGTAATTTAATCTCAGTATAAATACAGCTGTTCTGTGAAGCCCTCAGAGGTTTGTCAGAGAATCTTAGTGAACAAACAGCATCGTGAAGGCCAAGGAACACACCAGACAGGTCAGGGATAACGTTGTGGGGACGTTTAAAGCAGGGTTAGGTTTAAAAAAATCTCCCAAGCTTTGAACATCTCACAGAGCACTGTTCATCCCATCATCCGAAAATGGAAAGAGTATGGCACAACTGCAAACCTACCAAGACATGGCCGTCCACCTAAACTGACAGGCCGGGCAAGGGGAGCATTATTCAGAGAAGCAGCTAAGAGGTCCATGGTAACTCTGGAGGAGCTGCAGAGATCCACATCTCAGGAGGGAGAATCTGTCCACAGGACAACTATTAGTCGTGCACTCCACAAATCTGGAAAGAAGAAAGCCATTGTTGAGAGAAAGCCATAAGAAGTCCCGTTTGCAATTTGCAAGAAGCCATGTGGGGGACACAACAAACATGTGGAAGAAGGTGCTCTGCTCAGATGAGACCAAAATTTAACTTTTTGGCCTGAAAGCAAAACGCTATGTGTGGCACATCACCCTGAACGCACCATCCCCACCGTGAAACGTGGTGGCAGCATCATGTTGTGGGAATGCTTTTCTTCTGCAGGGACAGGGAAGCTGGTCAGAGTTGATGGGAAGATGGATGGAGCCGAATACAGGGCAATCTTAGAAGAAAACCTGTTAGAGTCTGCAAAAGACTTGAGACTGGGGCGGGGGTTCATCTTCCAGCAGGACAACGACCCTAAACATACAGCCAGAGCTACAATGGAATGGTTTAGATCAAAGCATATTCATGTGTTAGAATGGCCCAGTCAAAATCCAGACCTAAACCCGAATGAGAATCTGTGGCAAGACTTGAAAATTGCTGTTCACAGACACTCTCCATCCAATCTGACAGGGCTTGAGCTATTTTGCAAAGAAGAATGGGAGAAAATATCACTCTCTAGATGTGCAAAGCTGGTAGAGACATCCCCAAAAAACATGCAGCTGTAATTGCAGTGAAAGGAGGTTCTACAAAGTATTGACTCAGGGGGGCTGAATACAAATACACGCCACACTTTTCAGATTTATCATTTTCCTTCCACTTCATAATTATGTGACACTTTGTGTTGGTCTATCACATAAAATCCCAATAAAATACATTTGCGTTTTTGGTTGTAACATGGCAAAATGTGGGAAGATTTCAAGGGGTATGAATACTTTTTCAAGGCACTGTATTACATTTCAAATATAACTTATCTGAGAAGTGATGTTTCTTTGTGTACCTAATGCTGCATTATCTTCTCTGCAACAACGTTCTTTGTAGTGCAATAAAAAAGATTGGCTGCATCTGCACAATCTCCAACAATGGGCCTAAAACTTGTGGGGCTCCTTTACAAGACATGTAGGTCAGGCAGGTGCTGGGACACTTTGCACTGCCACATAGACAAGGACACTGTACACCGCTAAGGTCAGTGAATAGAGGGAGACATTCTAAATGACGTACGGATCATTCGCGGTAATTAGGGGATGAGGGGCAAAAGTGTTTTTTTAGAAGGACCCCTTGCTGACTGTATCCATGTGTTTTTTTCTTCTTAAAAACACTGCATACTGTACACCTGTTGAACTGTAATGCCCCGTACACACGGTCGGACATTGATCGGACATTCTGACAACAAAATCTATGGATTTTTTCCGACGGATGTTGGCTCAAACTTGTGTTGCAGACACACGGTCGCACAAAGTTGTCGGAAATTCTGATCGTTCTGAACGCGGTGACGTAAAACACGTACGTCGGGACTATAAACTGGGCAGTAGCCAATAGCTTTCGTCTCTTAATTTATTCTGAGCATGCGTGGCACTTTGTGCGTCAGATTTGTGTACACACGATCGGAATTTAACCGATTGGATTTTGTTGTCGGAAAATTTTATAGCCTGCTCTCAAATTTTGTGTGTCGGAAATTCCGACGGAAAAAATCAGATGGAGCCCACACACGATCAGAATTTCCGACAACACAATCCGATCGCACTTTTTCCGTCGGAAAATCCGACCGTGTGTACAGGGCATAAGAAATCCACAGAGAGCTCCTCGCCTTCTGCTGAAGCTAACAACACTGCCTCTGCTACACTGAAATCTTAGGCAGCGTTGTCAGTCCCAGCACTTTTCTCTGCTGGACATCAGAACATCCACCCATCTACTTATCTTTATAACATAACAGAAGCTGCTATTGTGTTGCCAACTCACAACACACAGGAGCTCACTGGATCTCTGGCAGGGTCAACTGAATTTTTTTTTTCTGTACTTGCAGTGTTTTAACCGATTCAGCCCCGGAAGATTTGGCTGCTGAATGACCGGGCAATTTTTTGCGATTCGGCACTGTGTCGCTTTAACTGACAAGTGCGCGGTCATGCGGCCCTGCACCCAAACAAAATTGACGTCCTTTTTTTCCCACAAATAGAGCTTTCTTTCGGTGGTATTTGATCATCTCAGCGGTTTTTATTTTTTGCGCTATAAACAAAAGAAAAGCGACAATTTTGAAAAAAACACAATATTTTGTACTTTTTGCTATAATAAATATCCTATTCTATATATATCCTATATCCTTTTGCTATACTAAATATTTTTTCTCAGTTTAGGCCAATATGTATTCTTCTACATATTTTTGGTAATAGCAATCGCAATAAGCGTATATTGATTGGATTGCGCAAAAGTTATAGCGTCTACAAAATAGGGGATAAAGTTAGAAATACAAAAATTCGCCCGTGGGACTTTAAATGACCATGGTGATCACAGAAAAATAACCAGAGTATAGAAATGACAAAAAATTTTATTATGATAAATAACATCCAGTACAATTCATGAACATCGGTGACACATACATAAGAACAGCAGCATGATAAAATGGTCCTAAAAACATAGCCATCATGACATAACATCAAAATATAAAAGTACAGATATACATGCTACATCTCTAAGCCGACGCGTTTCGCAAGCTCTCCTCGCTTCATCAGGGGCTGATGTGTATATCTGATGTCTGTAATAACAAGTAAGGAGTATATTGAGGTATGGGTTATGATAGGACAACAACATGAAGCCAGAGCTAGTAATCCAATACCTACTTGTCAGGCATTGGACCCCAAAAGAGCGGCCCCAAGCGGGGGGCAGTGGGAATGCATCTCCCCGGGAGCTGAGGGGGAAGAGACCACCAAATGGACGTCCAGGATCAGGCAGAGAGCAGGCAAGGCAATTGGAAAGAAGAGAGGGATGGACCCGACTGTCACCCAAAATGGTTACAAAGTGTATTCACTGTAATGAAATAAATAGCAAAAATGTATATGTATCTAAAATAGTAGCGATATCCATATCCAAGGGAAAATGTTTCTTCTCAACAAAATAGGGGATAAAGTTATAGCATTTTTATTATTATTTTTTTTCACTAGTCATGGCGGCGATCTGCGGTTTTTATCGGGACTGCAACATTATGGCGGACACATCGGACACTTTTGACACAATTTTGGGACCATTGGCATTTATACAGCGATCAGTGCTATAAAAATGCACTGATTACTGTAAAATGTCACTGGCAGGGAAGGGGTTAACACTAGGGGGGCGATCAAGGGGTTTACTGTGTTCCCTCTCTGTGTTCTAACTGAAGGGGGAATGGGACAGTCTTGGGGAGATGACAGATCGCTGTTCACACACAATCAGTCTCTTCTCACCTCAGAGAACCGGGATCTGTGTGTTTACACACACAGATCCTGGTTCTCGTGTCACGAGCGATCGCGGGAGCATGGCGGTCATCACGCCCGCCGGGCACTCTCATCGGCTCAGGGGGCGAGCAGCGGGCGGCGCGTGCGCACCCCTAGTGGCCACAGGGCGAAGCGACCTAACACAACGTCATTTTCGCCCAGCCGTGCCATTCTGCCGCAGTAAAACCGCGGCGGCTGATCGGCAAGTGGTTAAAGAGACTAAGACATGAAGAAATGTGCATGTATGGCAGAGATGTACTGTATATTTTTCTTTACACTAAGAATATTCAACAGTGTGGAAAAGGAGTTCTGTTCAAACAAGTTTACAATCTAATCCATGTAATCACTTAAATGGTGACTATAGTCTAGCTGCCTGTAAAAAAAAAGAAAAAAAAAAAAAAATTTCTTAGTGCTCATTAGGCTTTGATGGAGAAGTTAGCTTCTTGATGAAGCCTGGTTGATGTGCTCTGGTTTTAATTCTATTTTTACAAATCTGTCCCTTATCCTCATTATCCAAGACCAAAAGTGCGCTTTTGATCTACCCGTCGTTTGAGAGGTGGCTTAATTGGATGGAGTAAGTGCAGATCTCACACTGCCTGAGACACGAGTTTCTGACAAAGAATTTCACTTTCCAGCAAAAGCGGAAGCTGAGGATATATATTTCCAACACATACACTCCCGGGAAACCTGAGGGAGAGGAAGCAGAGAGAGTCAGTTCCTGGGAGCTGCGGGTGGAAGGAAAACTGCTGGATGATGTGAGTAAGGATTGTACTATTGTAATTATCTTGACAAAGTTAGAAACGCTTGGGCCTTAGTCTCACAGGAGTAAGAAACAGGTGTCTGATTCTGGTTAATTAATGAAAAAAAGAAAAACATTCCCCTCTGGGTGATCTATATACATTGCAGGGGTTTTAAACTTTGTTGCAGATTCCTACCTTTTGTTATTCTGAAGAAAGAGCTTTTTGTTTGTCTGTGTCCATGTGTAAAGTGAATCTGTATGGGAGTGGTTTTATAATTATCAGTCAGCTGCTGCACCTGCAGGGCTCTAATAAGGAAGGTGGCAGGGTCTGCATCTGTTTAGACGGCAATTCCTATTGGGAATATCACCAAAAATGACATTTTTGTTGCAGACGATGTCCAAACTCTGACTTGGATGTTAGTGCAGACTTCAGGGGAAATCAGTAAGCCAATCACATAAGCAGGAAATGACATATCTATGGGGCGTTCTGTACACCATCTGTGTACAGAACACCTCCATGTTGGCATATTGCATTGCCTTTTACAGAAAATTACAGGGCTGTAGATTGCACATTAAACATTCAATTACAGAATGACTTGTGTTGCAATTGTATATGCTGTATTTTTTATGTGCTATTTTTTCCCCCACAAACGTGGAGTTACCTATTAAAGCATTTGTTAACCCCCCCAAAAAAACGGATCCTGCTCCTTTAAACCATGTTATATGACACAGTGCTTGTCCTGTATCATTTGCCCCCCTGTAACACCTAAAAAACCTGGCTGATCCTGCCAGTTTCTCCCCACCCCTCTGTAAACTGACCACTGACCACGGTGTATCATGGCTGCTGAGACCAGACACCGTGGTCAGATTACGTGCCTCTGTCATCAGCAGCCTGCTATCTGCTCTCCTCTCTGCTCTTGTGTCCCCCCCCCCTCCCCTCTTTGTCTGTGTGTGAGCCACCCCTCCCCCATCCTGCTGCTCTCATAACACTAACCTGTATACACCATCAGCACTGCCTCCTATTGCAGTGCCCCCATCTGTGAATGATTTATAAATATAAATGCTGTAAATACCTAATTTCACAGCCGAGGTTGCGATCACATGACCAGCCAGCTCTCTCCTCCTCTCCTCCTCCCCTCCAGACTGATATCAGCAGAGGAATCTCAGCCCCTCTCACTGCATCTCTCAGAAGAGGAAAGGAGAGAGCTGGCCAGTCATGTGATCGCAATCTCGGCAGTGAAATTAGGTATTTGCAGCATTTATTTTTATAAATCACTCACAGAGGGGGATACTACACTAGGCGGCAGTGCTGATGGTGTATACAGGCTAGAGTGGCTTAACAACCACTCTAAGCTTTCCAAATGTTTTGCAAAGCAAATGCCTATTCTTTACAGGACTAGAGAATGGTCTTGTACACTTAGTGTTTTTTGTTTTTTTATTGCATAGTGGCAATTTTGATTCTGTTACAACCTGCAAAGCTTGCCTTCTGCTTTAATGCAGCTGAGGCTGGGTTCACGCCATCGCTGCATGCGGCTCCCAGCAGGGGTCCGGGGCGTCCTGGTTCACCATTTCACGTCCAATTTCAGCACGAATTTTTGGCTGAATTCGGACCTGAAACGAACCAAAAGACGCACAGGGCTCCTGTGCAAATTCGCACCGGAGCCGCAGCGGAGATATGTGAACCGGCTCCATAGAGAGCCGGTCAAAATCTCCTGCTATTGCGAATTGGATGCGGAGAACTTGCATCCAATTCGCAATGCAACCCAGCTTTAAGGAACGCACACTGCAAATGCATTATAAATGCTTCTAAGGTGAGTGGCCTTTTGTGTAGCACTATAACAAGGCTTCTTCCATGTTTTCCTAAAAACAAAAAAAAAAGAGCAGGCGTTCCGAGAGCCTTAAAAGGGCTTTCTGATGCTACCTATACATACCTATAACATGTCTTAAATTCAAATGTTAGTTTGTGAGGCTTATTACTCTCAATGCCCATTTAAACTTTAGAGCTTATGTGAATAACACATCAACAACCACAAAAACCAACAGTATCTAAAATCCTCTTACACTAGTCCAGCTATGTTAAGAAAATTAGTACCAGGTTTTAGTGGGATGTAACTTGTCAGTGTTCTAGCCTATAAAATATGCCCTTTATGGTAGAAATAGGACAAAAAAGCATCATAGGAATAAATATCAACAATATAAGTAGTGAAAGAGGGGGGCAAATTACTCACAGGGACCGGTTTGTAGGCCGTAGTATGGGCTGACTGCTAATTTTCCCAAAAACTAAATCTTCAGGTATATGCTAATAAATTGGTGAAAAAGTGTCCTGGAAGGAGGACACTGATCACGTGACTTTAATAGGTCATGTGACAAGGTTTTCCTCCTATTGGGATGTGTTTTCAGCAGTGTTTGCAAGACGTTGCAAGACATCAGAGACACTCATAATTTTATAATTACAACAAAAAATATCCTTCTATTCCTTACTTAATGTAACCAATGTGATTTACAGCCAAGGGAACTGAGTGATATTTGCCTCTATGGCTATAGTAATGGGAAGTTAAATACTTTAATAATTCCCCAGTGGACCCTAAACGCAGTCCTTTTTTTCATTCCTGCTTGAAAATGTAAACCGTTATATATCTTGTATAGTGAAAATATCTTGTATTATCTTTTAAAATTAGGGTTGCAAAAACATAAAATGCAGGTGCATATTGGGATGTACTGCAAAATATAGATACCTCTCTCCAATCTGGCAAAAAAATGTAAAATTCCCACAAACCCCATTATTTTATAAAACAAAAATGTTATTCAATTCAAGCAGCTCTGGGCGTTGTTGGTGTGGGGGAATCAGAGCCAGATGCTCCACAAGCCTATCTAGGTAAGAGCCTAGGACCCCATAGATGTCATGCAGACATGCAGTAAACCAGGGTGATAGCGCAACTGGTCAAAGCTGTGCACCTGCTTGCCACTTCACATACACTTGATATCAGAAGAGCCGAGGGCCATGCCTGCACAGACAATGCAGATGGGGCTATATTTATGTACCTATTGCAATCATTTTCATTGTCAATGAAAGGGATGGAGGGGTACCAAAGCTGCTACCTTGACTCTGGGCCTATTCTGCCTTATTCAGTCTCTGGGTGGGATGAGTAGGTAACAGCCGTTGTATAGGTGGTCTGGAGAGGCTTTGATCGGTATGATGGTGTAACAGCCAGATTTTTCCTGTATTTTAACAGCCCAGTAAGCAGAAGAGGAAGTTCTCTTCATTCTTTAAGAGCCTTGTTATCGAGTTGGATAAAGATCTTTATGGGCCAGACAACCACTTAGTGGAGGTGAGTAAAATACCAACTGAAAGAGGTCATGTTCTTAAATCATAAGCATTACATGCCTATTAAATAAAAATAATATTGTTCAATAAATTACTGGATACAAAAAAAATTACTGGTACATTTTTTTTTACCCTGGATGGCTTGGCTTATATGTTAGACCAAGACTTACATCTAGAAAAATGTTGTGCCTGTGGCTGACCACTCTGCTAAATTGTACTGGTTCAGCACAGGATAATATAATACACCAATTAAAGTCCATGTAGATGTTAATGTGTATCTATAGCCAAAACTTTTTTGTGCTAGATAGAGTAAGGAAAGGTTAGAATTTCTATCAGGTTTTACTGCTATCTGGGGCTCTGTTAAAGAGATTTTCCCTCACTTTCTGTTCTGGGGACAGAGTTTTATCAGACAGGAAGCAAGGGAAAATCTGCGACAGTGAAACGCACAACAATAACACTCTAATGCCGTGTACACACGAGCGGAATGTCCGACAGAAAAAGTCAGACGGGAGCTTTTTATCGTATATTCTGATCGTGTGTATGCCCCATTGGACTTTTTACGTCGAAAATTCCGATGGACCTAGAAAGAGAACATGTTCTAAATTTTTCAGATGGAACCAATTCCTATCGGGAAAACCGCTCCTCTGTATGCTGTTCCAAAGTACCAAAAACGATGCATGCTCTGAAACAAGTACGAGACGGAAGCTATTGGCTACTGGCTATTGAACTTCCGTTTTCTAGTCGCGTTGTACGTGTTGTACATCACCTCGTCCTGGACGGTCGGAATTTGGTGCGACCGTGTATGTATGCAAGACAGCTTGAGCGGAATTCCGTTGGAACTCCGTCGGAAAAACCTTCATAGTTTATTCAGACGGGAAAACCGGTCGTGTGTACAGGGTATTACAGGGATTCTAGCATTTCCCTACTTAAAGGTATTGTAAAGTCTCCTTTTTTTTTTAGTTAAAAATAACAAACATGTTATTATACTTACCTGCCCTGTGTAATGGATTTGCACAGAGCAGCCCAGATCCTCCTCTTCTCGGGTCCCTTGTTGGCGCTCCTGGCCCCTCTCTCCTGTTGAGTGCCCCCACAGCAAGCAGCTTGTTATGGGGGCACCCGAGCTGAGTCTCAGCTCCCTGTGTACATTCAGACACGGAGCTGTGGTCCGGCTCCGCCCCCTTTCTCTCCTCATTGGCTGACCGACTTTGACTGACAGCAGCGGGAACCAATGGCGCCGCGCTGCTGTCTCAGCAAATGAGGAGGGGAGTTCCGGGCAGCCAAAACAACACTGCAACATGGCTGGATAGAGAGGGACCTCAGGTAAGTATTTGGGGGGCTGCTGCACACAGAAGGTTTTTTATCTTAATGCATAGAATGCATTAAGATAAAAAAACACCTTCTGCCTTTCCAATCACTTTAACTACCTTAACAAGAATAATATGTTTTTACTTCTGTAAGTGTTCCTGTAGGACAGTGAGTAGGGTGAAATCTTTCTAGCAAAGTCTCCAACAGCAGAAAAACCTGACAGGGGTTCTTATTCTTTCCGAATAAAATAAAAGTTTTGCCTAAAGACACATTTTAACCAATAAATACAACAACATGGTGTAATTGAGCCAACAGAAGCCTCCTTGCGGTGAGATTAAGGACCATGTCACAAAGGCGATTTTTCTTCTAACCATGTGTCACCCAGGGAAGCCGTCCACCAATCTATAGAATCGCTCTCTCGCTAGCCTGGAACGTTGCTGACATCTCCTCACTGGAATGGGAATGACATCTTGCTCCCCTGGCTAGCAAGGGAACAACTCCATAAAAACAGGTAAATGGTCTCTTATGCCGCGTACACACGGTCGGACTTTTCGGCTACAAAAGTCCGACAGCCTGTCCGACAGACTTTCGACTGACTTTTGGCGGACTTTTGGCGGACTTGCGGCAGACTTTCTTACGAACTGACTTGCCTACATACGATCACACAAAAGTCCAAGGGATTCGTACGTGATGACGTACACTGGACTAAAATAAGGAAGTTGATAGCCAGTAGCCAATAGCTGCCCTACCGTGGGTTTTTGCCCGTCGGACTAGCACACAGACGAGCGGATTTCTGGGTCCGGCGGAGTTACGACGTAAAGATTTGAAGCATGTTTCAAATCTAAAGTCCGTCAGATTTGCGGCTGGAAAAGTCAGCTGAAAGTCCGGGGAAGCCCACACACGATCGGATTGTCAGCCAGCTTTAGTCCGTCGGCGTCCGTCGGAATTTTGTAGACGAAAAGTCTGACCGTGTGTACGCGGCATAAGCGATCCTGTCACGGTTGAGTTGTCACTACCATCAAGTGTGACATGGCCCTCAGCTTTGCAGACTCGGAACATGGTAGGGAACTCTGCCAGACACCAGAGCATGCTGAAATAGTTTGTTATATAATGTACATGTAAGTCCTCCTTGCTATCAAGACAACAAATATTAGTGATGTATGCCTCAGGAGAGTATTTGGCTTAATTACACCAATTCTCTTGCTCCTTACATCATCCCGGACCTGACAAACCCCACCTACCCTGTCATCTCGTTCCTTAACAATATCTGAGGAGTGTTAGAGCATTTAAATTTTTGAAGAAAATATGAAAGCTGACCTAATTTTACCCACTGAATGGCACTTTATCGATTGTATGTACTAAACTCACCCTTTTATATCTCTGTATACTTTTATAATAATAATGATAAACTTTATTTTATATAGCGCCTTTAAAGTGGTTGTAAACCCAAAAAAACCCCCTGCAAGACAAAGGTATAATGAGCTAGTATGCATCGCATACTAGCTCATTATGAAATACTCACCTTAGATCGAAGCTGTTGCAGTGGTTGCCGTACACCACTGTGACCGGTCTCCCAGAGTTATTTCGGGGTTTGCGGGCTCCGACACTGTGATTGGCCAGAGCCACGATGACTTAAATTCCCGCGCATGGGCGCGGGAGCCGCCGGTCACTGCACAAGCCCTTTAGAAACGGCACGATCGAGCCGTTTCTTCAGTGCGCATCCGCCAATGACATCGGCACAAGCGTATAAGGTAAATATCTCCTAAGCCATGCAGGTTTAGGAGATATTTACAGTACTTACAGGTAAGCGTTATTATAGGCTTACCTGTAGGTACAAGTGGTGTAACAGGGTTTACAACCACTTTAAAGGTAGCTTCTCAAAGTGCTTTACAAGGAAAACACAAAAAATACACAGGATAACATAAAGAAAGAAGGGACAATTATTTGAAAGCGTGTCTAAAGATTTGAATGAGTTTAGAGAAGATGACTCTCTGATGTTCTTTGGAAGTGAATTCCAGAATTTTGGGGCATAGCAGGCTCTGTCTCCCATCGAGTGTAGGTGAGTAGGGGGGACACACACAAAAGACAAGAATTTGAGGAGCGGAGATTACAGGGAAGGGGGGGGGGGGGTTGGGTGTAAGTTGATAGAAGTTCAGAGAGATAATGGGGTGCCAAGCCATGAAGAGCCTTATGGATGAGCAAGAGGATGTTAAAGTCTATGTAAAAACTGATAGCCTGGGCAAAGACTCCAGGAGAGTGGTAATTTGAACACAGACCTAGTCAGGATTCTGGCTGCAGAATTCTGAACATATTAGTGGATTAAAAGTGATACTAAAGTCTCTTTTTTTGTTTTTGTTTAAAAATAACAAACATGTTATACTTACCTGCTCTGTGAATTAAATTTGCACAGAGCAGCCCCGATCCTCCTCTTCTCGGGTCCCTCTTCGCTGCTCCTGGCCCCTCCCTCCTGCCGAGTGCCCCCACAGCAAGCAGCTTGCTATGGGGGCACCCGAGCCGAGCCGCAGCTCCATGTGTCTATTTAGACACAGAGCCACGGTTCGGCCACAGCCCCGCTCTCTCTCCTGATTGGCTAACTGTCTTTGCTTGACAGCAGCGGGAGACAACGGCGCCGCTGCTGTGTCTCAGCCATTCAGGAGGGAGAGTCCCGGGCAGCCAGGGCGCTCATGCACATCGCTTGATAGAGATGGGGCTCAGGTAAGTATTAGGGGGGCTGCTACACACAGAAGGCTTTTTATCTTAATGCATGGAATGCATTAAGATAAAAAAACCTTCTGCCTTTGCAATCACTTTAAGTATACCAGCAAGTAGAGCATTACAGTAGTCTAGTCGGTAGAACACTAATGTATGGATCAGCTTTTCAGCTACAGTGTATGATAGCTTAGGACAAAGCTGGGGCAATGTTTCTCAAGTAGAAAAAATATGCCAACATTTTGTACATGTGGATCAAAGGTTAAACTAGCATCAAATATACCCCTAGATATTCCAATATACCCCTAGATATTTTCCATTTTATACTGAAGCTCAAGTACAAGCTATTAGGTCTGGCCTTACATAATTTATGGGGGGTGCCAATAAGCATGACTTTAGTCTTGTCACAGTTCAATTGAAGGACATTGTGGGCCATCCAAGGTTTTATATCACATATACAGTTACATTTTTTGCTATTAATAGAAAAATAATTAACCATAAAATAGTTAGTGTGGGTATTACAACACAGCAGTGTCAGTGTCCTCTGGTGTCTGATTTGTTTGGCTCACAGAGCAATTTTTTATACATGGAGCAAAATTAATCCTGTGGCATTAGTGAGGGAATCAAAACAATTTCCACTCTCTAAATACATTTTTTACAAGAAAACTCCTCTCCCTCCAGTGGCACAGAATGGCAACCACTCAGGAAACAGATGGATTCCAGGTGAAGAGACCAGGGGACGTGAACGTGAAATGCACCTTGCTTCTAATGTTGGACCACCAAGTAAGGACGCTGAGATGTTGAGATTTTGCAGTGTTAAAAAAATGAATCCATCTGTTGAAATAACCAGACCAATATCCCATGCTCTTTTTTCTGGCACAGATTGGGGGCAAAACTAAAGTGCAACTTTAGCCGTTTTTTTAATAGATTTAACATTAACAAAATTTCCTACCATGCTGATAAGAAGAGGGAGCAGAGTGACATAAAGATTTGCTTCTTTAAGCCCTGTACACACGATCAGAATATCGCACCAAAAACCGCTTTCGAAACGATCGTACGATAATCTGATCATTAGTACACAGCTTTCATCCAAAATTTTACGAAGGGACAAACACGAAAATTGTTCTCGTACGATACCAGATCGTATGGTTTCCATTTAATCAGCACAGTTTTCGTCCAAAAATACAATACAAATACATAACATCACTTCCGAAATTTTATTTTGTCATACGGGAATTTTCGTACTTTAGTAACCTATGCCCTGTACACACGGGCGGACTTTTCGTCATCAAAGGTCTGACGGTCTTTCTGACGGAGTTACGACGGACTTTCTAACGAACGGACTTGCCAACACACGATCACAGCAAAGTCCGACGGATTTGTACGTGATGACGTACGACCGGACTAAAATAAGGAACTTGATAGCCAGTAGCCAATAGCTGCCCTAGCGTCGGTTTTCGTCCGTCGGACTAGCATACAGACAAGCGGATTTTTCGGCCGGACTCAAGTCCGTCATACAAATTTGAAACATCTTCCAAATCTAAAGTCCGTCAGATTTTCGACCGAAAATGTCCGCTGCAGGTCCGATGGAGCCCACACACGGTCGGATTGTCCGCCGGATTCGGTCCGTCGGACCAGTCCGGTCCAAAAATCCGCTCGTGTGTACGCGGCATTAGTGTTTGATATGAAGTCTAGCATCTGAAAAAAAATTAATCGTCCGAAAATTTGAATTTAGGCTACATACCGGTACCTCATCCTTATTTAAATACTCAAAAAAGAACTATAGAACCTTGCGGACAAAAAATTCCTTAAAATAGGAATAAACTTATATCTATAAAAACATCGATCAGGTGCTTATTTGGATGATACAGGCCCAATACTCAGTGCTTGTGCATAATATTCTTTGCTTTCGTTTTAAGAGGTTGATGCGTTTCGCAAAATTGCTTCCTCAGGACCTTGACTGCAAAGAAAAAAATGGCCTATCCAAAAGAAAACGAACAACAAATCAATATAAGTAGATAATATACGACATAATATATAGCAGCAAGACATACTGTGTTCATCTAGACAACTTACATGCACCCGTTATGAGCCCAGCAAAGACCAATGGTGTGCCGTGTGGCGCTAGGCTATAGTATGCCCTGTGGCGCAGCATAATAGAACGATATACAAAAATGCAAATGGATTTATCCTGTACAAAGCAGCATAAATAATTAGATGACTAGCTTCATACTTGGGCTAAACCAATATTCAACCAACAAAGGATCAAAAATGTTGCACTCACTCAGTAAATGGGCCTCGTAAAGAGAAGATCAACACTAAAAAAGAAATTGCATGGCAGCATAATGTCCACCAAGAACTGATAAGGCCTACAGTTCAGAGATGACACGGCACTGTTGACTTATCCTAAGAGACAATCATTCCTCAGATGCACATAAACGTCCGATAATCTCATCGTGTGTACTAGGCTTTAGTCTTCTGCTTCTCCTTTCACTGTCCAATCACAAGCTTGGGCAAGGAACAAGATCTGGTAGTATTACTTTACCCCACTTTGTCCTACAAGATCAAAATGAAGGTGTAAATCTTCAGTTTTGTGTTTATTATTATTATTGTACGTTACAAGTCAATGGAGGCACATGGCACAATCATTTGGCTTTGTTTTGATCATGGCATATGGTGAAAACAATGAATTCAGTTTGCTTGCTGGTGACTATGCAAATCAGAAATAACTGATTTAAGTAAAGATGGCCTGTAAATAAACCTCTGTACTTGGCTCTTATATGTATAATGAAAATATTTTTTGTTCTAGGAGTACAAGTTGCATTGAAAGGGATTGTCCATGCAGTGTGTAGCTAAGATAGGGTATATAATCTGGATACAATCAGTTCCTTATTAATGCCTTCCATTGTGCTTTGGCAGCCTCCCCAGTATAAATTGGACACCCGCCTGGCTCGGCTCTTGGGTGTTCACACTCAGACCCGTGCCAACATCATGCAAGCTCTGTGGCTGTACATCAAGAATAACAAGCTTCAGGACAGCCATGAGAAGGAGTACATTAACTGTAACCGGTACTTCAGGCAGGTAAGGAACACTGGGGGCGACTCTCCATTTGTTATGGAATGACAAGTCCTAGCATGCATGCAAGGCCTTCCCATATATCCATTACCAAAGCCTATACATTTGTGTTTACCTATGCATTTGTCACACCTCTTGGCACTTCATGGTTTTCTGTGACCTTCATGATTAATTTTATCTCTAGGTATATATGTCATAAATACTTTGTGTGTAAAGATATATTGTTTTTTTAAACTTAGCAATAAATATACACAAAAAATATACTGAATTTGTTCAAAAAATATACTGAATTTGTTCAGTTTTGTGCTTATCTGTTTTGGGTACTTACGAACACAGATCTTTAACTGCATCCGAATGAGGTTCTCCGACATCCCCATGAAGCTGGCAAGTCTTTTGCAGCACCCGGATCCCATAATAATTAACCATAATATTAGGTGAGTAAGAAACACTTCACTGAAAGAACTGCAAGTTCGTTTATGGCACAATAATAACTATGCCCATTAATTTGTAAAAGTTTAGAACCTTATTAGAAAAGAGCATATAAAAATTGAAACTAGTATGGTGATAACTGCTGATTTCCTGCCCAGTCATAATGCCAACTGTCACCTCTCTTAAAGTGAACAAGAGAAAAGAAAGAAAGGGCGCACCAGCCATGTGCATTATCCTTTGAGTGTAAATTTATTAAAAACAATGATAAAAAGGAACTACTCACAAACAATTGTAGAAGATCTCACAATGTAAATAGTCGTCGACTAGCAGCATGCAGTCTAGGATGAGCGTAGCCCTCCAGAGGTCGTAAAGGAACTCACAGGGGTCACTACCAGCTGACGCGTTTCGAAGGGAACATCCCTTCTTCCTCAGAGCTCAGCAGGGAACCCTCCTACAGCAGTCCCTATACATATATGTGTGCCCACATGCACCTTCAGTCAATCAGAAAGAATGCTTAGGGCCCCTCCCTTTTACGCCTCCAGCCCAGTGGGCGGTCCAATCAAACAATAAAAATAAAACGCCCATTATAGGGGCATAGCTAGACCCCTGTTGTAGGCAATAGCATACCATACATGTGATGTGTGCAAATGGTTGGTAGGAGGGCCCTCCCAGTCCATGGTGTTAGGGTAAATAACGATCCCTTCAGTGGCCGCTCATGGCATCCATATAAGGGGAGAAGAGGACCCGGCTCTGAGTGTGTGTGTGTGGGGGGGGGGGGGGGGCGAGATGAAGTGGGCAGAAAACACTACTGGGGGGGGGTTTAGGTGGGTGGCTAGGTGGTTGATGTGAAGGGGCAGAAAAGACTGCTGGGGGGGGGTGATGTAAAGGAGCAGAGCACACTATTGTGTACTGTGGGGGGGGTGGTGTACCATGTGTATGGGTGGGGGTTATGTGAAGTGGGCAGATGTAAAGGGGGCAGAGGACACTACTGTGTGTGTGGGGGGAGCAGAGGAGGACACTACTGTGGGTAGTGAAGTGAGAGGGGCAAAGAACACTACTGTGAAAGGGGGAGGGGAGCAGAGGAGGACACTACTGCGGGGGGTGATGTGAGAGGGGCAAAGGGCACTACTGGGAAGGGGGGGTGGAGCAGTGGAGGACACTACTGTGGGAGGGGCAGAGGACACTTCTGTGGGGGCAGTGCTGTGGGGGGGTGTGATGTAAATGGGGGTTCAGAACACTACTGTGAAGGGGGGGGAGCAGAGGAGGACACTATTGTGGGGGGTGATGTGAGAGGGGCAAAGGGCACTACTGGGGGAGGGGGGTGGAGCAGAGGAGGACACTACTGTGGGAGGGGCAGAGGACACTTCTGTGGGGGCAGTGCTGTGGGGGGGTGTGATGTAAATGGGGGTTCAGAACACTACTGTGAAGGGGGGCAGCAGAGGAGGACACTACTGTGGGGGGTGATGTGAGAGGGGCAAAGGGCACTACTGGGGGAGGGGGGTGGAGCAGAGGAGGACACTACTGTGGGAGGGGCAGAGGACACTTCTGTGGGGGCAGTGCTGTGGGGGGGTGATGTAAATGGGGGTTCAGAACACTACTGTGAAAGGGGGGAGCAGAGGAGGACACTACTGTGGGGGGTGATGTGAGAGGAGCAAAGGGCACTACTGGGGGAGGGGGGGTGGAGCAGCGGAGGACATTACTGGGGGAGTAAAGTGAGAGGGGCAAAGGACACTACTGTGAAAGGGGGGGGGGCAGAGGAAGACACTACCGTGGGGGGTGATATGGGAGGGACAGAGGACACTTCTTTGGGGGCAGTGCTGTGTGTGGGTGATGTGAATGGGGGTTCAGAACACTACTGTGAAAGGGGGGGGCAGAGGAGGACACTACCATGGGGGGCTGATGTGGGAGGGGCAGAGGACACTTCTGTGGGGGCAGTGCTGTGGGGGGTGATATGAATGGGGGTTCAGAACACTACTGTGAAAGGGGAGGGGGGAGGAGCAGAGGGCGACACTACTGTGGGGGGTGATGTGGGAGCAGTGCTGTGAATGGGGCTTCAGAAAACTACTTTGAAGGGGCAGAGGACACTGATGTAAGAACGGGATTGTTATATAAGAGGAGAGGGGGCTGTGATGTGAAGGACTTGGACCTCTGCTGGAGGAAAATTTTACTGATCAGACCTCCATGACTTTTTCACCCCATTTTGCCTTACACCCTGATTTCTGGTGCACCTACCTAGGCCGGGGTGATGTCAATGGGCCTTCTTACGGGATTCTGGAAAAGCTAAGGATTCCGATCTCAAAGTAAATCTATCACTTGTATACACCTAAACAATTTTTTTCCTCCATATGTAATTCATGTACACAGTAGAGCCCCTTGCATTTCCAGCATGTCCCCTAGTTAGTGTGTGAGTGGAGCTTGAGGGGAGAGGGTGGTCAAGCTTCAGAAAGATGGGTGATATACACATTCATCCTTGTTCTGGGCATTCCTGGGTCTTGTTGCCTTTTAGTAGCACACCTCCTGGTGCCTGCAAGCAAATAGGTATGGCAGTTCCAAAACAGTACATTAAATCCCCTTCTACTGGAAGAACACAATGCAGTGTCTGGTTCCACTAGAATTCTCCTTCACAGCGTTGTGTTTATTACAAAAAGTACAGCTGTGCTTTAATTGAACACTACCGAGTTCTATAGACAAACATGCAAAGTGAACTGTGAAAGGCGGGCAATACTATACATCCTTCCCTCGTTTTATAAGACAGATGTCTTATTTTGATAGAGATTATGGGCCGTAGTGCCTTCTGTTTTAGAAGCACATACTGTATATTAGTGCAGGGGATTCACCTATTTTCAGAATGTTTTCTTGACACCCAACTGCAATCTACATAAAACCCCCACATACAAAACAGAGATTTCACAGATTAATCATTTTCAGATCGGTATATGGTGGAAAAAACACCAGCATGCTGCTTACTGAACAGGAAGCATATGTGTTTTTAAAGAAGTGAAACTTCATGCTTAAATTTCAACACGTTTCCCTCTGACAGGCAACATATGCTCAGCTTGGCGCAGCATGGATTTGTACTAAAATGACTTCCCTTTAGGATTATCCAAATCTGGTTTGTTCATTTAAAGTCCTGACAAGGTGTAATGTACCTGGGGCTGACACTTATACACTTATATGATGTGCATAATATTAATTGTGCCTTCATCACTCCACTCATCACCGGACCAGCTGTAAACTGCTGGGGGGGATTGCCAACCACCACCGCAACCGATGCCGCAGAGTATGCACACTGCTATACAGGACCATCTGTTTTTTTTTATTTTTTATACCTCTAAAGGGAAATCTTAGTTCATACCATATACATTTTATAATGTATACGTTGTTAGGAAGGAACTGTACTTAAAAAAACAAAAAGTTTATATACATACATGTGAAGGAATTTTGTTTAAAGGGGAACTCCAGGAAAACTTAAAGGAGAAGTATAGCCAAAGCTCTTTTGGCTATACTTCTTCTGGGGCTTACAGGAGTGCCGTTCATTCTGCACTCCTGTGACCCGTTTTCAGTCACAGAGTTGGTCCAGGCTCTGAAAAGATCTCAACCGTATGGTTGGGTTCCACCTAGAAGCCTGGACTGGCAGCTGGCTCAGCCTCTCAGCGATCCGCTGAGAGGCTGAGCCAGCCCCTCCCACCCCCTCCACAGCCCAGCACTCCAGTGAGCGCTGGAGGGGCAAAGCAGAGAGCCGGAGACTGACAGTCCCCAGCTCTCTTCTCAAGGAACACTGAGCGATCAGCGGTCTTTGATCGCTCATTTCTCACTCTTAGAGCTGGCGAGTGACCGATGCTGCATCCACCTAGGTGAGTATAATTTTTTTTTTTAGTTACCCTATAGTTCTCTTTAAGGCTGGGTTCACACTATCTTCGCATGCGGCTCACAGCTGGGGCCAAGTGCATACCCGTTCACCATTTCAGGTCCGATTTCAGCCCAAATTTTTGTCTTAATTCGGACCTGAAACGGACCAAAAGATGCACAGAGCTCCTGTGCAAATTTGCACCGGAGCCACAGCGGAGATATGTGAACCGGCATCCACTATTCGCAATAGCGTGAACCCAGCCTTAAAGTCCTCCCTTGCAGTCTGCAGCTCATTTATGTCTAGGGGGGACCAGGTAAAGCAGTTTTACTTACCTGATCCTCCACTCCTGCAGGATTCTTCACGCTGCTAGACCAGTTCTTGCAGCCTCTTCTTCCCATGTACTCCAGTAGTCAGATGCCTCTGATGTCCTCAAGACTAGTGCAGGGACCATAGACCTGTACTGGACGTAAGGACTCCAATGGACAATCCACTGTGAGAGTGGAGGGGAGTGCTTTCTGCTGGAGGAGCAGAGAATCAGGTAATTAAAAGTGATTTTATCATTTGATAGAGCAGTTCACTATTGCAGTGCAGGGGCAGCCCCACTGTAAGGGGGGACCTTCAATTTTCCCGGAGGTTAGCTTTAAAGGGTTGAAATATACTGTATATGGTCTAAAAAGAAAAGTAAAATGCATCTACTCCCCTTGGGGCTCTTTCACACTGGTGGACTACACCATGGGGTCTGCCTGCTCAGCAGGTAATCTCTCTGCTGATCCCCACTGAGCAGGTGGATGACAGGTCCGTGTCCACTCCGCTTATGCAGAGCAGACACAGACATGGCCTCCGACCCGATCCGTCTGTTTTTAGCAGATCAGATGTCGGTGGGTGTAAACAGACACATGTTCATTTACATCCGCCATTCCATAAAGGACAATGAAGGGTCTGAACAGGTCCCCTAAAAAAAACTGTAACCCTGCCGGCCCGCCCATGTTAAAGGGCCTTAAGGAGGCATTCAGTGCAATTACACAGATAACTACCATCCTCTTCCTCTCTTATCCTTCTCTCTATCATCCAGCGGAGGCCGGTGATAATTTTTTTTGGGGGGGGGGCGGCAAACAGTATGCACCGACACCCCCCCCCCCTTCCTCTCGGTCGGTAGCACTTACCCCATTGCTTCACCGGTGGCTTCCCCTGCTCGGCGACCTTTCTGTTCCCTTCCTCCCCACCGGTCATCACGGCAGCGGCAACTTCTGTTTCCTCCCTCCTCCTCGGCGGCCAATTGGGAGTCTTCTCTTTTCCGGCAATCGGAAAACGGGTCCACACACCCACTTCTGATTGGCCGGATTGAGGATCAGTGTTTCAACAGCAAATATTCATTCACTGTTGTAACACCTGGGTGGGCTCATGGCACAATGCTCTGCGCTCCGAGTCCACCCTATTTTGATGCCTATTAGAGCCTAGGTGCTTCAAAAAAACACCCCCGCCACTGTAATTCAGGTGCCTGGCGTCCTGAAAGGGGCCAGACGCATGAATAGGGGTATCATCCCTCTCTCTCTTTCCCCTCTTTCTTCCCTCTCTCTTTCATCTCTCTCATCTCTCTTTTTCTCTTTCATGTCCCTGTCTCTCTCATCTTTCTCTTCTGCTTTCTTTCATCATATAGGCAATAAACGACACCTTTAGCCTAAAAAACCTTAATCATATTTTCCCATTACTCCCCTCAATTCTGTTCATACCATCATAGATAAAAGAAAATAGCATGAGTAGAGACATCCCTACATTGTTAGATATACAGCCACCGTTGAAGTTCTGCTTTGAAAACTAGGTTTTATAGTTGGCCTCTTTTCTTTTAGGGGAACGTACTATTTCTTCTATTATAAAGAAAAACATTGTATTGCTGCCTTTTTATGTTACACTGTTCACAGATGTTTTGTTAGTTGCTCTGCTGACGCTATTTAAATAAAAAATGTACGAAGGAAAATAAAAAAGAAAATCATCAACATCTTTATTAGGTCTTATTAAAAGCCACAATCAGGAATCCAAACACTAATGAAAATTCCGCAGCCATATACCCACACATTCTGGAGAAGAGAGTGAGACACGGGTTGGAAATAGTCCATCTGCTTTTGCTGGCATGAATCATCCTAAAGTTAAAACAGAAATGGCACCCTGCCTGGCTGCCATGCCCTTCTAACAGCTACAATACACTACTTTTTGAGTCACCAGCACAGAACAAATCTGACTACACTTACTACAAGCATGTAATGAGTCTGACTCAGAATACACCAAAAAAAGGGATTATCTTGGCTTCCAGCCAACTAGATGTCATCAGGTCATATTTCAGGGTCAAATAAAAAATCCCCCCCCCCCCCCCCAGTCCCCCAAAATTAGGGAGCACATGCTCCCCTCTTTTGGGGGACTGGGGGAGATTTTTAAATTTGATTCATAATTGTGGGATGCCCGTAAGAGAAAAATGAAATGTGTATGGTCTGGAGGGTTCCACCACTCGTGATACTTTGATTGACATATTTAAGAGGTCAATAATTCCTTATCGCAGTACTTAGAAAGAAAGAAGAGGATTGGTAAATGTGTATGAAACCAGTCTGTCTAATCCAATAAAGCAGCAAAACAAGAGAAACCTGGTACCAAACGGCACGGTTGTACCCCTCAGGATTTTAGTAGACAGACCAGATATGTATAAAAAAAAGTAGGTTTATTACAAAAATATATTGTAAATACAGATAATGTTCATCATAAAATACATCAGTAAACTACTACTGTACTATACTGATGTATTTATGATGAACATTATCTGTATTTACAATATATTTTTGTAATAAACCTACTTTTTTTTATACATATCTGGTCTGTCTACTAAAATCCTGAGGGGTACAACCGTGCCGTATGGCACCAGGTTTCTCTTGTTTTGCTATCTCAGTACTTATTTCAGGTCAGTGACTTATGGGGCGTACACACGGTCGGACTTTTCAGCTACAAAAGTCCGACAGCCTGTCCGACAGACTTTCGACGGACTTTTGGCGGACTTTCGACGGACTTGCGGCGGACTTTCTAACGAACAGACTTGCCTACACACGATCACACAAAAGTCCGTCGAATTCTTACGTGATGACGTACACCGGACTAAAATAAGGAAGTTCATAGCCAGTAGCCAATAGCTGCCCTAGCGTGGGTTTTTGTCCGTCGGACTAGCATACAGACGAGCGGATTTTTCGACCGGACTCGAGTCCGTCGGAAAGATTTGAAGCATGTTTCAAATCTAAAGTCCGTCGGATTTGAGGCTGAAAAAGTCAGTTGAAAGTCCGGAGAAGCCCACACACGATCGGATTACCAGCCAGCTTTAGTCCGTCAGCGTCCGTTGGACTTTTGTAGCTGAAAAGTCCGACCGTGTGTACGCCCCATTACAGATTATTGAAGTTTAAACATCAGCATCACAGCCAGGCAACTGGCATTTCCAGAAAGAGAAATCAGCAGCTGCAGCCTACATATTTATATCCTGAAAGGTTCCCATTAAAGTATTAAAATATCAGGAGCTTTTATACACCATCACCCACTCAAAACTCAAATATCAATGGTGCAATGGTTAATGTGGTTCCTTGCTAGAGTTATTCCATAAGAATCAGTTTGGTTTTAATGCTTTTTTTTTTTTTCACAAGAAATTTTAATGCTTTATTTACCCTTTTGGTTTAGTGTGGACCCTAACGATCAGAAGAAGACAGCGTGCTACGACATTGATGTGGAGGTGGATGACCCCTTAAAGGCCCAAATGAGCAACTTTCTTCAGTCAACTACTAACCAGCAGGAGATCGCCAACCTGGATGTTAAGGTTAGATTTACCTACACTCTGCTAATTTTGTTAAAAGATACGTTCACCTTTGCGAACATGTTCCATGTTCCACCTGTTTTAATGGTAGACTATGTAACATGTACCCAGGGGCGTAACTACCACCATAGCGACCCATGTGGGCGCTATGGGGCCCGCAGCCGAGTGGGGCCCAGTGAGGATAAGAGCACCACCGGCACAGTCTCCCAGCCAGGGGAAGAGAGAGGAAAGGAAGAGGCGAGCTGTCCGTATCGGCAGAGAGCTGAATTCCCCGATGTAAGAGCTTTCATTAAAACTTCCAGTGTTCCCGGGGCTCATGTCACATAGCTCCACCTTTTGGCCCGGTGCCTTTGATAGACAGAACGCCGATCCAATGCGGGACATGTGGCTTCGGGCCAAGAGGTGGGGCTATGTGACGATGAGCCCCGGGAAGACAGGAAATTCAAATGAAAGCTATTACAGCGGGCAATCCCGCTCTCTGCTGATCCGGGTGGCTTGCCTCTTCCTCTGCATAGGTGGGGCTGTTTGGGGCAGAGGCAGACCAGGCTGTATTGGGCACAGGTCACGCTGTATGGGGCACAGGTCACGCTCCATTGGGCACAGGTCACGCTGTATGTGGCACAGGTCACGCTGCATTGACACTAGGGCAGCTGTGGGGGGGGGGGGGGCTGTTTGCAGGGGGGCCCCATACAACATTTTGCTATGGGGCACTGCTATTTCTAGTTACGCCCCTGCATGTACCCTCTCTTGCAGCCGCTCCCCGATCCCACTCCCCCCTCCCTGACAGTTGGCCAGGGATTGTCACTATTTTAAAAGAGAGTGGCCGTGCGGGGCTCCTCCCACATGGCCACATCATTCATTCCTTCACAGCGTTCAGTGAATGATTGAACAACAAGTACTGACAGCCTCTGCAGCTGACGTCTTGTAGTTCTCAGTGAACTACCAGATCGCTGTTGAGTTCTGTGGTAGTTCAATGATTCTTTCTTTTATTGTGTAACTGCCTGTATGATGTATACTTACACTGACAGTCTACAGGAGCCCTGCATTGCACCCGTTATCTGCTCCTACAAAAAATAGTAAATGCACATTTTTTTTACCCGCAAAAAAATTAGCTTTTTTTTTTTTTAAAGGTGAACTTATCCTTTTAACTACTGTATATCAATTGAAAGGCGAGTTAAATTGCAGTAAACACGACAAAAGTTAAAATATCTGAGCAATTGTCCCATTCCAGTGTGGCATCTTGCAAAGTGATTTGGTGTTTCAGATGACCTATGTCACTTTATGTCACATCATTTTATACTTGCTAACTGTGTTTTTTGTTTTTTTTTTAGATTCACGAGACGATTGAATCCATCAACCAGCTGAAGACACAGAGGGATTTCATGTTAAGCTTTAGCAACACCCCCCAGGAATTTATCCAAGACTGGCTAAAATCTCAAAGCAGGGATCTCAAGGTGATTTGCACATCACAAGGGCAAAACACGTACAGTACTGTAGACAGGAAAGATAAAGGAGGACAAATTAGATCTCTGTGAATACTAAACATTTTGGTTGTCTGCGCAGTTATACTTAGCAAAACGTAGTCACTGAAATAAGGTCTGTGTAGCAGCAGACTATTACCCTTTTGTGAGGTCATTGACACTTATGCCCCGTACACACGGTCGGACATTGATCAGACATTCCGACAACAAAATCCTAGGATTTTTTCCGACGGATGTTGGCTCAAACTTGTCTTGCATACACACGGTCACACAAAGTTGTCGGAAAATCCGATCGTTCTAGACGCAGTGACGTAAAACACGTACGTCGGGACTATAAACGGGGCAGTAGCCAATAGCTTTCATCTCTTTATTTATTCTGAGCATGCGTGGCACTTTGTCCGTCGGATTTGCGTACACACGATCGGAATTTCCGACAACGGATTTTGTTGTCGGAAAATTTTATAGCCTGCTCTCAAACTTTGTGTGTCGGAAAATCCGATGGAAAATGTATGATGGAGCCCACACATGGTCCTATCACACATTTTCCGTTGGAAAATCCGACCGTGTGTACGGGGCATAAGAAGCCCTGACAAAACATAGTAGCGTCAGGGTGGTTCGGTTAACTTGACTATAATTCTATAACTAATTTGCCCACCAAACAATCTTGATATATTTCTTTGAGGACATATACGGCCTTTATTTGATTTGCAGTTTTACTAAAAACTCTTTTACTTTGTAAAATCAATTAATAATTTTTATTATTACTGGAATTGTATTTGACCATTAGAGCTGATTCACGGCAGTAGTGTTGCTACTGGTGCGCTGCCCAATGCAAGAAGAAGGCTATTTGCCTTATGCCTTTTTTGCTTCATTTCACAGCAATGCTCTGTGTTAAGCTGAACAAAAGTAAGACATAGCATTTTCCACATCGCATTTTGATGTGCTGTAACAGATCACAACACCATGCAGTGCATAAGAATCACATTCAAGTTGGGAAAAAAATAAGCACTGCAATGCATTTTAAAAAGGCACAGTAGCACGGATTCAAAATGCAGACCAGGGTGGAGGTTACGCACACAATAACACGTGTGGTGTGAATGGCCCTTAACCTCCCTGGCAGTATGATTATGTCAGATTTTTGATGCTCAAAGCGGTACAATGTTTTGCATGGAAATTTGGAGTTTTATATTGTAGGCCTGTAATTCTTAGGAATAACTCACTTAAATCTGTCCAAACAAGAGTCTAGTAGACATCCCGAGTATGATAAAGTTTGAAACACGAAATCATAAATTATAATATAATAAATAACTATAAATAATTATAACAAATAATAATATATAATAATAAAAATTATTTAATAATGTAATCAAATTAGAAACACTGAAGTTTGCTCAGTTGCAGAATTGTCGCTGTCATTACTTAATTGACGGATTTCCCCACGAATCCCTATTGCTCAATTCTGCAAGTGATTCTAATTTATTATCGCTGTTTTCTAGATGGTCTAAAACATCTTTTGATGTAAAGGGACGCTTTTTGGTTGCTATGGACAATCTCCAGTTTCCTGGCAGAAAGAACAGTATATATAATATAAAACGGCATGCAGGGCACTGGACTAACCACTAGGGACAAAAGGGATGTGAAATAATTTGATACAGTAATGTAAGATTACAGTGTACTGTATATGTATTGTGTGTTTTTAACTTTTTGAATTTGGCGCCGTGCTCTGCCCTCGTGCGTCGCAACGTTCTCAGGGAACGGAGCTCGGCACTGGGATAGATCCGGCGGAGGACACGGCTTTCACATACAGCGGGAAGACATCGCAGGATCCTGGGGACAAGGTAAGTAAATTTGCCTGGATCCTGCGATGTGATCCCGAGTGTGGCTCGGGGTTACCGCTTTTGGTACTGAAAATTCACCCCGAACCACACTCGGGAATACTGCTAAGGAGGTTAAAGTAATAAAACTAGGGCACACTGCAGGCTGAAGGCTTATTTTGTGAATGCATCTTCCAGCCTACATGTTATCAATGTCATAGTTGACATAGTTATCAAATTATTGGTCAGACAGGTTGCATCTGTTGGTTATGTGATAAGATGAGGCACTGAGATCTTGAGGAATGTAGATTTCAGCTTTACTTGCATAGGAGAACAGCATACATGTGTGAGAACAGCAATACAGGAGAAAAATTTTTTTTAAAGGAGAAGTATGGAGAAAGCTCGTTTGGCTGTACTTCTCCTGTGGATCACAGGAGTGCAGTTCGTTTTGCACTCCTGTAAATTGTTTTCTGAAGTCCGCTCTCTGCTAACATCACAGAACCGCTGAGAGCCTGAGCCGGCAGCTCCCGCACCCTCCACAGCCCAGCTCTCCAGTGAGGGAGCTCTGAGAACTGAGCGATCGGCGGTGTTAGATCGCTCAGTTCTCTGTGTTAGAGGCGCCGGGGGACAGATGCAGCATCCCCCAAGGTAAGTATTAAATAAAGAGTAAACCTATACTTCTTTTTTAATTCCTGTGAAGAATATACAAGCATATATAAGCATACAGATGCTAGTATTTAACTACAGTGCCATCTATAGTCCAGAGTTCATAGTACATGCTGTTGCACTTCCAACTGCATCCATGCAAACTGTTGCTACTGTGTGCGTGTCACCGGCGCAAAAACAAATCTTAGTTCCTCAAACAATATTACATACTAAATGTTGGGGATGCTGCATTCAAAAAAGACCCTTCACTTAGATGGGTAAGAAATACTAGTTGGTGTATGTGAATGCGCTACTCCCTTAATATACCACCACCTGTGATGCTTATCAACTACCAATCACAAATGTTTCATGTGCATAAGTTTAAAATTTTAGATCAATAAATCATATATCCATTCAATACATATACATATAACAAAAAGTCCTTCAGATATGTTGCAAAGTCTTGTGACTGACGTGCTCCTATATTGCTTCAATATTCATATGTGACTGAGTGGGACCCTCCACCATTCAGATTGGCCACTCACCAGATACTTCACTAGGGGTACGCCTTTGGTTCATTCAGGGATAACCACTCCACCCAGGTACCACTTCTCACCGGTTAAAAACTTGTGTTCTAATGCTCCTCATAGGAAAGCATAGGGACAAAAGGCGATCATAGCGCAATATGTTTGAACCATTTATTTTTAAAAAAATTCCAAAGGTTAAAATCACTCACATTTAAAAGTGCCCTCGAGCCGGCACGAAGCTTATCCAGCAGTTACGGACGAGTGGCTATTAGCATGGTTCGCCTGGTGTTAGTGTGCGGCCTCCACGCTCGGCTTGCGCTCCAAGCCTCGTTTCCGTTTTCGTCCGGTCACGTGATGCATAAAATTCTCCCAGCAGCCTCTACGCGTTTCGCATCATCAAATGCGTCATCAGGAAGCTGCCGTTTGATTGGTGCCCGCTCTATTTATACTGTGTGTGGCCGGAAGTGTGTATTCCGCCATTTTAACTAAGGTAATGTTCCCATCTATGACTTCCTTTCTATTATCGCCATTTTGACTAAGGGTTTTTCCCTTTTTGCATAATCCATACTTATATCGCTATTTCCCCTTTACATTTTCTTAATTTGTATCTAAATTTTAGGAGTACTAACCCATCTATATCTGCTGGAGAGGCTTTTACAATGTCTCAAACATATTACACATTTTCAAACTTTATTATACTTTCTACCCGTTCCGCCCTAGCCGTTCATCCATATAAATATGGGACAGCAAAGAAATCCATTCTTTAAAAAAATATACAGGACAATTCCAAAAAAATTACCAAAAAATATGCAATTATATGTATAACCCCTATTCTATTGTGTTACGTTTTGTACATAAAAAAATTTTATTGAAAGAAGAAAAAATCATAAAAAATCATAAAAAATGTTGGAAAAAAATATAATGATACTAAAATATGGAAAAAATTAATATAAAAATGGAAAAATGAAATAAAGAAAATATAAAATGTAGAAAAAAAATAAAAAAATGAAAAAAATGAAAAAAATGAAAAAAATGAAAAAATAAAAAAATAAAAAAATGAAAAAATGAAAAAAATGGAAAAATGAAATAAAAATAAAAATAAAATTAAAATAAAATAAAATTAAAATAAAAAATATAGTATAAAAACAAAATAAAACAAAATGAAATAGAATGAAAATAGAATAAAAATAAAAATAAAAATAAAAAATGTTAAAATAAAAATGCCAAATAAAATTATTACTGTACTAGTTAATAATTTTCCAGATAGCAGTTGATGTCGAGTTCCACGTTCAACCCTTTTGGTCTCATAGTGTCCATTTTAAATATCCAATGGGTTTCATTTCTTGATACCTCCCTTTTCATATTAGTGTTTCTCCAATCTTTTTCTATTCTATCTATTCCATAGAATTTTAAATGTTGGGGGTTCCTACCATGTACATCCCTGAAGTGTTTGGATACACTATGGTGTTTAAATCCTTTTTTGATGTTTCTAACGTGTTCTCCTACTCTCACCGATAGGGCTCTAGTTGTTCTGCCCACGTATTGCAGCCCACAGCTGCACTCCAATACGTAGGTGACATGTGTACTAGCACATGTTATGAGTTTGTCAATTTTAAAGGTTTGCTTGTTGCTGCTTGATTCGAAATTAATTGTTTTTCTATCCCTTTTGTTGGTAGACTTGCACGCCTTGCATTTCCCACACCTAAAGAAACCCTCCTGCTCAAAAAATGTTGACATCTTTTTAGGGGGGTCTGGTACATTTTTTACTATTTTGTCCCTGATCCTCCTTGCTCTCCTATATACGAACGCTGGTTTTTTTGGAAGGACCTTGCTCAACTGTGGATCATTACTGATTATGGGCCAATGTTTTGTTATAATTTTTTCTAGTGTTTTGTATTGTTTATTGAATGCTGTTATGAATGGTACTTTATCTTTGTGATTATGATTTCTAATTTTATTGGTTAGTGTTAGCTCTCTATCCATATTGGCTATTTTTAGACGTGTTTCCTCCAGTGTGTCTCTTTTGTACCCCTTGTTTACGAATCTCTTAATTAGTATATCAGTTTGCTGAAAATAGTCCTCTATTTGGTCACAATTCCGTCTTATCCTAATGAACTGACTTTTTGGGATTGCTTTTTTCCAATGGGGGTGGTGACAGCTCCCCATCGGTATATAACCGTTCCGATCCGTTTCTTTGAAGTGTGTTCTAGTTCCAAGTTTATTTTTGTTCTTATAAATTTCTAGATCCAGAAAATTTATTTTTTGTTGGTGTACTGTAGCTGTAAATTTAATATCATATTTATTATGGCCAATATGTTGGATAAATGCTTCCAGTTGTTCTTGGCTGCCCTTCCATACTATCAAAATGTCGTCAATAAAGCGTTTGTATAACAGCAAGTGTGGCCAACATCTTCCAAAAATCTCTTCCTCCTCCCATTTACTGAGGAAGATGTTGGCCACACTTGGTGCATACTTGTTACCCATCCCTACTCCCTTTATCTGTCTATAGTAGTTATGGTTGTGCCAGAAGAAGTTATTCCCCATGGCCATCCTTAATCCCTCCAGTATGAACCTTCTTTGTTTCAATTTTAGGTCCGATAGGTTCTTCATTCCCCATGCTACAGCTGCCAAGGCGTCCGTTTGTTTTATGTTGGTGTACAACGACTCTACATCCATTGTTACCAATAGCGTGGAGTCGTCCACCTGTAAATCCTTTAAGCTGTTGATTACATCCTTACTATCCTTGAGGAATGCCTTGCCCTCTCCCGCTATTGGCTGGAGGAATATATCCAAATATTCCCCCAATCTTGAATAGACTGATTCTATACCGCTAATTATAGGCCTTCCTGGTGGTCTAGTTTTATTCTTATGGATTTTAGGAACCTGGTATATTACTGGTATCCTTGGTGCTTCTGTCAGCAAATACCTACCTTCTTTCTTATTTATAATATTATCTGCTATGCCCTTATTTAGGTACTCTTTTAATTTCTTTTTTAGTTCTCTATTGGGATTCTTTTTCAGGGGTTGGTATGTGCTTATGTCTTTAACTAGTCTCTCCAGTTCTGCATGGTAGTCCTGTTTAGTTAGGATCACTACCCCTCCCCTACAAACCACCCATGCCAGTATTCCAAACCAGCAGGGGGGGCTGGAACAGGAACCCCCAGGAAACTGGAGGCAGTGGAAACCAAAGAGAAAAAGAGGCTGCAGAGGGGGAGGCAAAAAGAAAAAGAGTAAATTAGGGGAGGGTATTTTCAACCTAACAGACATAACATTTACCCATGAGGAACTGTTAGTACTAGATAGGGGCATCAAGTATGCACCCAGTGCAACTTTTAACCAATTCGAAGCATTCATTGATTTACAAAAGTTTATTCGGAAACTAAATCTAAAGAAATATTATTTAGAAAAAGGAGAACCCCAACATCAAACTAATGAAACGGAGTACACACATAGCCAGTTGAGGAACAGGTCCACGTTCAACCCTAGGTCGAGTACCAATCAACACATTGAAGTGTTTAAAAGGATAGTAGAGAAGGAAATGAGAAACATTAAACCGGTAAAGTGCAATAAAGACAGAATATGGCAAGGCCTGAAGAAATTAGAAAAAAGAAAAAACATAGTAATTAGACCAGCGGACAAGGGGGGAGGGGTAGTGATCCTAACTAAACAGGACTACCATGCAGAACTGGAGAGACTAGTTAAAGACATAAGCACATACCAACCCCTGAAAAAGAATCCCAATAGAGAACTAAAAAAGAAATTAAAAGAGTACCTAAATAAGGGCATAGCAGATAATATTATAAATAAGAAAGAAGGTAGGTATTTGCTGACAGAAGCACCAAGGATACCAGTAATATACCAGGTTCCTAAAATCCATAAGAATAAAACTAGACCACCAGGAAGGCCTATAATTAGCGGTATAGAATCAGTCTATTCAAGATTGGGGGAATATTTGGATATATTCCTCCAGCCAATAGCGGGAGAGGGCAAGGCATTCCTCAAGGATAAATGTATAAAGTGGGTGGTGCTGCGCTGTTCCTTATTGTGGAGACTAGTGAATAGACAATAATGCGCTTGGTAAAACAAGTGAAATAGCATAAGAGTGGAAGGAATCGTGTATATCAAAGGTGATAGGATTATGAGTATTCAATGTCTTCAATAATGTATAAACTTAACATACATATACAAAAAATGGAATAAAAATATCACTTCAATCACCTACAATAAAATCCTTATAATTGCAATACAAAAACACACCAGTGGCTGGTTTAAAATTTAAACAGAAAAATGAAGTGCATAGTAAACGTGCGATTATATTAAAACCAGCGAAGTGTATGGTGCAAACAGAAGGTGCTGGTGCGATACAAAGTTGAAGGAGTGATAACAAATGATTCTTATATAAGGTGCATATTGTGCATGCTGACATCGAAAAAAATAAAACCAAGTGAGCAGTATTTTAAAAGGTTTTGTTTACACATAAGAGAAGTGTATTATTTTGCATAGACAGCATAAGGTGAAAGTCTTTGTTGCAGAAGTGACAGCAACGTGCTACCATGCGCACGTTGCAATTAAAGTGCTAGAAAACGTATCCACAGAAAAAGTCCTTGTGTGTGGTTGTGACAGCAACGTCCTGGCATGCACACGTTGCGGGTATGGTGCTAGGGTAAATCACATCAGATGTTTTCTTCGTGTGCTAGACCACTTAAGTGGGTAATGGCCCCTTACCTTTAAGTAATAGGGCAAAAGCATGTGGCAAAAAGACTGCTTGAAAGCGTCCACCTATGGGTTCCAGCGCGTCCCTCTCTATCCTAGATCCTGGATCCTGGGTTGGGGTTCCCTCAGGTGTGGTGCAGGGAGGTTGTATTCATAGGGGGTAATCAGCAGAAGAGAAGCCAATAGTGTAATCCAGTTTTTGATTAAAAGTAACACTCTTTATTAGTAGATTACAGGTACTCACATAAAATTTGAGAAGCAATAGTATCAATCCAACGAGCAGCGAGCTCATGTGCCTCTGTCTGTGTTTGCAGCCTGTCTCGTCCCTACGCGTGACGTCACATCACGTGACTTCATCAGGGGATGAAGTCACGTGATGTGACGTCACGCGTAGGGACGAGACAGGCTGCAAACACAGACAGAGGCACATGAGCTCGCTGCTCGTTGGATTGATACTATTGCTTCTCAAATTTTATGTGAGTACCTGTAATCTACTAATAAAGAGTGTTACTTTTAATCAAAAACTGGATTACACTATTGGCTTCTCTTCTGCTGATTACCCCCTATGAATACAACCTCCCTGCACCACACCTGAGGGAACCCCAACCCAGGATCCAGGATCTAGGATAGAGAGGGACGCGCTGGAACCCATAGGTGGACGCTTTCAAGCAGTCTTTTTGCCACATGCTTTTGCCCTATTACTTAAAGGTAAGGGGCCATTACCCACTTAAGTGGTCTAGCACACGAAGAAAACATCTGATGTGATTTACCCTAGCACCATACCCGCAACGTGTGCATGCCAGGACGTTGCTGTCACAACCACACACAAGGACTTTTTCTGTGGATACGTTTTCTAGCACTTTAATTGCAACGTGCGCATGGTAGCACGTTGCTGTCACTTCTGCAACAAAGACTTTCACCTTATGCTGTCTATGCAAAATAATACACTTCTCTTATGTGTAAACAAAACCTTTTAAAATACTGCTCACTTGGTTTTATTTTTTTCGATGTCAGCATGCACAATATGCACCTTATATAAGAATCATTTGTTATCACTCCTTCAACTTTGTATCGCACCAGCACCTTCTGTTTGCACCATACACTTCGCTGGTTTTAATATAATCGCACGTTTACTATGCACTTCATTTTTCTGTTTAAATTTTAAACCAGCCACTGGTGTGTTTTTGTATTGCAATTATAAGGATTTTATTGTAGGTGATTGAAGTGATATTTTTATTCCATTTTTTGTATATGTATGTTAAGTTTATACATTATTGAAGACATTGAATACTCATAATCCTATCACCTTTGATATACACGATTCCTTCCACTCTTATGCTATTTCACTTGTTTTACCAAGCGCATTATTGTCTATTCACTAGTCTCCACAATAAGGAACAGCGCAGCACCACCCACTTTATACATTTATCTCAAAGGTCAGGTGTTTACCCTATCGGTGCATGCGGCTTTTCCTCCCCTAGCCTCTTCCATAACTGATAGCGCGGGAAAACCCCCCTATTCACTAGTTCATTCCTCAAGGATAGTAAGGATGTAATCAACAGCTTAAAGGATTTACAGGTGGACGACTCCACGCTATTGGTAACAATGGATGTAGAGTCGTTGTACACCAACATAAAACAAACGGACGCCTTGGCAGCTGTAGCATGGGGAATGAAGAACCTATCGGACCTAAAATTGAATCAAAGAAGGTTCATACTGGAGGGATTAAGGATGGCCATGGGGAATAACTTCTTCTGGCACAACCATAACTACTATAGACAGATAAAGGGAGTAGGGATGGGTAACAAGTATGCACCAAGTGTGGCCAACATCTTCCTCAGTAAATGGGAGGAGGAAGAGATTTTTGGAAGATGTTGGCCACACTTGCTGTTATACAAACGCTTTATTGACGACATTTTGATAGTATGGAAGGGCAGCCAAGAACAACTGGAAGCATTTATCCAACATATTGGCCATAATAAATATGATATTAAATTTACAGCTACAGTACACCAACAAAAAATAAATTTTCTGGATCTAGAAATTTATAAGAACAAAAATAAACTTGGAACTAGAACACACTTCAAAGAAACGGATCGGAACGGTTATATACCGATGGGGAGCTGTCACCACCCCCATTGGAAAAAAGCAATCCCAAAAAGTCAGTTCATTAGGATAAGACAGAATTGTGACCAAATAGAGGACTATTTTCAGCAAACTGATATACTAATTAAGAGATTCGTAAACAAGGGGTACAAAAGAGACACACTGGAGGAAACACGTCTAAAAATAGCCAATATGGATAGAGAGCTAACACTAACCAATAAAATTAGAAATCATAATCACAAAGATAAAGTACCATTCATAACAGCATTCAATAAACAATACAAAACACTAGAAAAAATTATAACAAAACATTGGCCCATAATCAGTAATGATCCACAGTTGAGCAAGGTCCTTCCAAAAAAACCAGCGTTCGTATATAGGAGAGCAAGGAGGATCAGGGACAAAATAGTAAAAAATGTACCAGACCCCCCTAAAAAGATGTCAACATTTTTTGAGCAGGAGGGTTTCTTTAGGTGTGGGAAATGCAAGGCGTGCAAGTCTACCAACAAAAGGGATAGAAAAACAATTAATTTCGAATCAAGCAGCAACAAGCAAACCTTTAAAATTGACAAACTCATAACATGTGCTAGTACACATGTCACCTACGTATTGGAGTGCAGCTGTGGGCTGCAATACGTGGGCAGAACAACTAGAGCCCTATCGGTGAGAGTAGGAGAACACGTTAGAAACATCAAAAAAGGATTTAAACACCATAGTGTATCCAAACACTTCAGGGATGTACATGGTAGGAACCCCCAACATTTAAAATTCTATGGAATAGATAGAATAGAAAAAGATTGGAGAAACACTAATATGAAAAGGGAGGTATCAAGAAATGAAACCCATTGGATATTTAAAATGGACACTATGAGACCAAAAGGGTTGAACGTGGAACTCGACATCAACTGCTATCTGGAAAATTATTAACTAGTACAGTAATAATTTTATTTGGCATTTTTATTTTAACATTTTTTATTTTTATTTTTATTCTATTTTCATTCTATTTCATTTTGTTTTATTTTGTTTTTATACTATATTTTTTATTTTAATTTTATTTTATTTTAATTTTATTTTTATTTTTATTTCATTTTTCCATTTTTTTCATTTTTTCATTTTTTTATTTTTTTATTTTTTCATTTTTTTCATTTTTTTCATTTTTTTCATTTTTTTATTTTTTTTTCTACATTTTATATTTTCTTTATTTCATTTTTCCATTTTTATATTAATTTTTTCCATATTTTAGTATCATATTTTTTTCCAACATTTTTTATGATTTTTTATGATTTTTTCTTCTTTCAATAAAATTTTTTTATGTACAAAACGTAACACAATAGAATAGGGGTTATACATATAATTGCATATTTTTTGGTAATTTTTTTGGAATTGTCCTGTATATTTTTTTAAAGAATGGATTTCTTTGCTGTCCCATATTTATATGGATGAACGGCTAGGGCGGAACGGGTAGAAAGTATAATAAAGTTTGAAAATGTGTAATATGTTTGAGACATTGTAAAAGCCTCTCCAGCAGATATAGATGGGTTAGTACTCCTAAAATTTAGATACAAATTAAGAAAATGTAAAGGGGAAATAGCGATATAAGTATGGATTATGCAAAAAGGGAAAAACCCTTAGTCAAAATGGCGATAATAGAAAGGAAGTCATAGATGGGAACATTACCTTAGTTAAAATGGCGGAATACACACTTCCGGCCACACACAGTATAAATAGAGCGGGCACCAATCAAACGGCAGCTTCCTGATGACGCATTTGATGATGCGAAACGCGTAGAGGCTGCTGGGAGAATTTTATGCATCACGTGACCGGACGAAAATGGAAACGAGGCTTGGAGCGCAAGCCGAGCGTGGAGGCCGCACACTAACACCAGGCGAACCATGCTAATAGCCACTCGTCCGTAACTGCTGGATAAGCTTCGTGCCGGCTCGAGGGCACTTTTAAATGTGAGTGATTTTAACCTTTGGAATTTTTTTAAAAATAAATGGTTCAAACATATTGCGCTATGATCGCCTTTTGTCCCTATGCTTTCCTATGAGGAGCATTAGAACACAAGTTTTTAACCGGTGAGAAGTGGTACCTGGGTGGAGTGGTTATCCCTGAATGAACCAAAGGCGTACCCCTAGTGAAGTATCTGGTGAGTGGCCAATCTGAATGGTGGAGGGTCCCACTCAGTCACATATGAATATTGAAGCAATATAGGAGCACGTCAGTCACTTTAATGGTTACAAGACTTTGCAACATATCTGAAGGACTTTTTGTTATATGTATATGTATTGAATGGATATATGATTTATTGATCTAAAATTTTAAACTTATGCACATGAAACATTTGTGATTGGTAGTTGATAAGCATCACAGGTGGTGGTATATTAAGGGAGTAGCGCATTCACATACACAAACTGTTGCTACTACCTCTAGAAGGGAGGACATAAATAAACAGGTCATTGCTCAGGGGTTGTTAATCCACAAATTGCAGGCATGAAAGGGGTTAAAAGCACAGGAAGGTTGTGAAATTTAGCATTATCATTATTCCTGTGTAACTGATAACACACGGGCAATTCTTCCACTAGCAACAGATTGCCAGTGGCAGGATCACTAAAAAGGCTGCCTATCTGTAACTATGGAATTGCTCCCTCTGTAGAGAGATGCAGCGAGGCGCCGTTCTATCACTGGCCCAAATGCTGCTGAATCAATAACTAATGATGTGAATGACATCTCACTGCCTCAGCTGCAATGGGAGCGATTCCATAGAGACACAGAGGCAACCTCTTAGCCACTGCTGAGTTCCACAAATTGCCATCTGCAGGATTGCTACGGGCAGAGTTGCCTCGGTGTCATCATCCTTACATATAACACCTGAGCTCTGTATCACGAAAGCCCTTTTAGCAGAAAAGGTATAGCTTTTTTTCTAACATGACAATGATGTTTTGTTATGCAGTCATTTTAGACACAAAAGTGTTTAAGTGATTTCTTGATGGCCTTCTTTAATTCTGTATTATATCTTGGTGCAGCTCCCTACAGTTATTCTATACCATATACACTGAGAAAAATGATAAACGCAAAAAATAAATTAATTAAATTGCTGTACATCGTAGCCTCCCTGACGGTATTCCAGAGTGTGGCTCGGGGTTAAATTTCAGCACCATTAGCGGTAACCCCGAGCCACACTCGGGATTACATCTCAGGATCCTGGTGCGGTATACTTACCTTGTCCCCAGGATCCTGCGATGTCCCCCGCGCTGTCTGTGGGCTCTGTCCTCCTCCCGATTGCCTCTCTGTGCCGGGCTCCATCTCTGCGAGCGTCGCGATGCACGGGGGCGGAGCCTGGCGGCAAATTAAAAAAATGTAAAAATCATAACACATACAGTACTGTAATCTTACAGATTACAGTACTGTATGAAATCATTGCACCTCCCTTTTGTCCCCAGTGCTTTGTCCTATGCCCTGCATGCAGTTTTATATGCTATATACTGTTCTTTCTGCCTGGAAACTGGAGATTGTCCATAGCAACCAAAAAGTGTCCCTTTACGTCAAAAGTGGTTTTAGACCAACTAGGAAACAGCGATAGTAAATTAGAACACTTGCAGAATTGAGCGATAGTGAATCGTGGAGAAATTTATTTTATTATTATTATATTATATATTTATTTATTATATTATAATTTATGATTTTGTGTTTCAAACTTCATCATACCCGGGATATCTACTAGACTCTTGGTGGACAGATCTAAGTGTGTTATTGCTAAGAATTACAGACCTACAATATAAAATGCCAAATTTCTATGCAAAATAATTGTACCGCTTTGAGATGCAAAAATCTGAAATAATCATACCGCCAGGGAGGTTAAAAAAGGTCCGGTGGCTAACAGGTACAGCATTATAGCTGCACAAGGTCATATTTTGTAACTTGAAGGTTGGTTTAATACAGTCTACAGATGATAAAATGAAAGTTATTTAAATCATGTATTATATATAAATTCTGCATTGTAATTAAGAGATGATGTACTTCCAGATCATGACGGATGTGATGGGAAATCCAGAGGAAGAGAGACATTCAGAGTTCTATGAAGAGCCATGGACTCAGGAGGCTGTGGGGAGATATGTTTTCTTCAAGGTCTGCTTTTCTTATTCTCTCTTATTGAACCTTATATCCATTTCTGACTACATTTCCTACCAACTGCTTCCTTTTCAAGAAGTAAGCATACTTAGCGTGAAGGGGACATGTTTAATGTCAAAATGGTTTGACCCATTTTCAAAATGAAGAATGATATTTCAATTGTGGTAGTAGCTGCATTATGAAAGCCAAGGGCTTCAGTTTAATGCATTGCTGGAATATTGATATGGATAGAAGGCTGTAAGATATTTCATATGTATTTGTATGTAAAGGCTGAACTTCAGGCAAACAGCTAAATATACAGATGAAATACATGTATGGGAGCTGTTTTACAAGCCAAAGCATTTGTATTTCTGCTCCTTGAGTCCTCGGTTTTACACAGCTCTGCCACACAGCATAACTACATCTGGCAGGACAGGAGACCTGATTTTGCTCTGCTGCAGTTTTTTAACATTGAGGCTCGGTTCACACTTGCGGGTTCCCGCATCGCATCCGACTCGCACATCAGTTCACACTGCCATATGCGAACTGCTGGGAGTGTCAATACAATGTTAATGACCCCCCCCCCCCATTTCATCTTGCATATCGCACTGTGAACTGACATGGATCACACTTATGCGATCCGATTCTGGTGCGGATCAAAAAAAGGTTCCCGTACGAGTTTAGTCCTAATGCGATATCAGCTATACTATCTGTATGGCTGAAATCGCATTGCGTCGCACAGACCTCGCATGTGATTTGCGGTGCGAATCACATGCGATCTCGCACCACGCACAAGTGTGAACCGGGACCAAAAATTTCAAAATTTGAAATGTTTAAACAAAAGGAGATACTCAACTATATTTCAGATACAGACTTAGCCAATATTGATGGGTACTGGCTTCAAAACCCAACCACGACACTACCAGCCTGAGGTTTGCATTTTCTCCCTGTGCCTGCGTGGGTTTCCTCCTGGGTACTCCGGTTTCCTACAAACACAAAACAAATCTCTCCTGCGCTCAGGTGTCCAGGAACTGAACATGTGGTGCGACCACCTATAACAAGGTATTGCCTAGCGTCTTGCAGCCCTCCTCTGAACAATGGGTATTCAAGCTAGAAAAAACAGAAAAAGAAGGAGGGCGCACTAACCTAGTGCATTACCACTGATAAACTTTATTAGAGTATAAAAACAGCAAAAATTATACTCACAAACGAGCTATCGAAACCAGCTTTGAAAAGGGCGCAAATGCGCTGTTCTGTGGATCGACACACCAGGACCTATTGCCAAGAGGGTCAGACCGGTGCAAATGGCCAATGGCTAACGCGTTTCAGGGGAGCACCCCCTTCTTCAGAGCCTGAACGGGCAATGGCTGGTCTCTCGAAATTGCCTCTCTATAAATGTATATATGTGTGTGCATAAGTACCTTTGTCTGCCACACCCAATTGGTAGCGACGCCCCCTCACAAACAGCAACACCTACCCATTTAGGCTTACCCTCCCTGGTCCCCTCCCTCTATGTACAAACCCCATTTGCAGCCAAAAGATAGTACTAATAAAAACAAGCAACAGGCATCGCTCTATGTTGCTTGCTATATACTGAGCCAACAAATCTGTAGCAGAATCAGTATGGACCACAGAACAAAAAAAGAAGAGAAAAAAAAAAAAAAAGAGGGGGTGGGGGGGGGGGGCGCCGACCACACATACCTCTCCTCCTGCAAGCAGCTCCGTAGATGGCCCCATGCCGTGGACAAACCGCGGTGGATAATACGGGGCTTCTCTGGCTCTCAAGAGCCATATAAGCACTGCACACAGCGTGTGGAACGCACGCCGCCCGAAGGACCAGGAAGTGCGGGCGTTCCTGCGTTCCAACCGCAACTTCCGGCAGATCGTGACGTCAGTTCCCCTTCCACAAGCGTCAGAAGACGCTGTGTGCAGGGGACACGGCCCGGAAGCACGGGTGTGTTTGCGTTCCACCCGCTGCTTCCGGCCGTCATGGAGTTGCCTGTGAATGGCCAGAAACGTCGGTGCGCGCGCATCCCCGTAGGTCCGCGCGCCTCCCGCCAATAGCTCCACTGCTGACAGCTATCCTAGGCTGACACTGCCTGCACTGTACAGGCAGCATTCTAGTCACAGCCACAGGCAGCTCGCAGCCCACATCACTCTACAAGGACCATTCATGGGATGGATATAGAGGGTAAAGGTGTATTAATAAAAAACACATATGTATAGTAAAAAATAGAGATTAATCTCAAATGGGGAGGTTGGTGAGGAGATCAAATCGATACCAAATGAAAATGCTAATAAATGATATTCCATTGATGTGATCCGCAGAGGTATCCTTCCAAGGTGCGATAAGTTATACAACACATAATATATGTATGGTTCATAGATTTAAAATACGGTTGATTAAACAACATATAATATATATATTTTTCATAAAATATAGTATCTTAAAAAGGTCAAAACATAAAAATCCATAGCAATTAGTCGCTGATCATAAAATTTAGACCAAAAAGAAATCCGTGCACGATGATACCTGAAATAATACTGATTGAAAAAATAATATAATTACAATAAATAAGAGATCTAAAAACAAATGCTCATCGGCCTAAACCATTAATAACACCATTAAAAAACAGCAATGGAGAATGCCAGCTAAGAGACTACGCACCACTCTATATAGATATAATAAAATATAAATATAGTAGAATAAATAACCTATGGCAGGATAGAACATACTATGTCAAATGACCATAGTGACCGTCCCCCCAGCAAATGCCGTGGAGGATACCTCTGCGGACTGGCGTACCAAAGACGAGAGAGACCATTGCCCGCTTGCACCTAATGGGAAATGAACACTATAACCCAATGGCGGTGAAGTACATAAAATGACATAGACTACATAATGTTGACAAATTAGCAAATTAACCACTGTCTAAAAACCAACCACAGCCTGGTAACTAGCTTCTACACATGGAACTAAAAGCTGTAAAACTACTACTACATCTGTCAAACCTATCTGCCCCAATTCCTGGTCACTAAACCTAGTGTACCCCATATGACCCAAAAGAGAGCCCCAACCTGCATATTGGTGGCAATAAGCACACTTGAAAGGTTAAACCCCAATTGGCCTGGCTAGTGCCACCAATGACTCGGGGGCTTTGACGGGAACTGAAGGAGTTAGACAACATTGTGCAGTTCGATTTCCTCGTGCAGGCCTTTTGGGGCCAGAGTTCCTAGGGAAAAAATCCAGAAGGCCTCTCTATTACATAGCATTTGATGTTTTTTGCCGCTATCCAAGTCGCTCGGCATCGCTTCTATACCGAACACTTTGAGCCCGTCTGTACTGCTACTATGGGTTTCTTTAAAGTGTTTTGGTATTGAATAGTTGTCCTTCTCCGTAAGGTTAGTGCTCCTGTGCTCGTTCATTCTGGTCCTCATGGGTCTTGACGTCCGTCCTACATAAAGGAGGCCACAAGGACACAGAAGGCCATAGATGACATACGGGGTGCCGCAGTTGATAAACTGCTTCATCTTGTGAATCCTACCGTCTGTTCCAAAGACTTCTTTCTTTCTATGGCACATATGCACGCAGTTCCCACAAGTGTTACTCCCACATCTGTAACTACCCTTCTGGTCAAAAATCGTGCTCCAAATACTACTGAGCCCTCCATTTCTTTGTTTTCTCACTCTGCTTGGGGCAATAATGCTCCTTAGGTCCTTCGGTCTCCTAAAGACCAAATTGGGATGCGAAGGAAGGCTTGTCTTCAAGATAGGGTCTGATTCAAGGATACTCCAGTTCTTTTTGAGGATTTTTTGTATTGAGAGGGCCTTGTTGTTATACCTAGTGCAAAATCGTACTTGTGGTCGTTCATCCATGTGAGGATTTGTCTTTTTTTCTTCCTCTCCAACACGAGTATTGTCATATAGCACAAGGTATTTTTGGAATGCCTCCTCTATATGCTCCTCTTCGTAACCCTTTTCCTTGATTTGTCAACATTATGTAGTCTATGTCATTTTATGTACTTCACCGCCATTGGGTTATAGTGTTCATTTCCCATTAGGTGCAAGCGGGCAATGGTCTCTCTCGTCTTTGGTACGCCAGTCCGCAGAGGTATCCTCCACGGCATTTGCTGGGGGGACGGTCACTATGGTCATTTGACATAGTATGTTCTATCCTGCCATAGGTTATTTATTCTACTATATTTATATTTTATTATATCTATATAGAGTGGTGCGTAGTCTCTTAGCTGGCATTCTCCATTGCTGTTTTTTAATGGTGTTATTAATGGTTTAGGCCGATGAGCATTTGTTTTTAGATCTCTTATTTATTGTAATTATATTATTTTTTCAATCAGTATTATTTCAGGTATCATCGTGCACGGATTTCTTTTTGGTCTAAATTTTATGATCAGCGACTAATTGCTATGGATTTTTATGTTTTGACCTTTTTAAGATACTATATTTTATGAAAAATATATATATTATATGTTGTTTAATCAACCGTATTTTAAATCTATGAACCATACATATATTATGTGTTGTATAACTTATCGCACCTTGGAAGGATACCTCTGCGGATCACATCAATGGAATATCATTTATTAGCATTTTCATTTGGTATCGATTTGATCTCCTCACCAACCTCCCCATTTGAGATTAATCTCTATTTTTTACTATACATATGTGTTTTTTATTAATACACCTTTACCCTCTATATCCATCCCATGAATGGTCCTTGTAGAGTGATGTGGGCTGCGAGCTGCCTGTGGCTGTGACTAGAATGCTGCCTGTACAGTGCAGGCAGTGTCAGCCTAGGATAGCTGTCAGCAGTGGAGCTATTGGCGGGAGGCGCGCGGACCTACGGGGATGCGCGCGCACCGACGTTTCTGGCCATTCACAGGCAACTCCATGACGGCCGGAAGCAGCGGGTGGAACGCAAACACACCCGTGCTTCCGGGCCGTGTCCCCTGCACACAGCGTCTTCTGACGCTTGTGGAAGGGGAACTGACGTCACGATCTGCCGGAAGTTGCGGGTGGAACGCCCGCACTTCCTGGTCCTTCGGGCGGCGTGCGTTCCACACGCTGTGTGCAGTGCTTATATGGCTCTTGGGAGCCAGAGAAGCCCCGTATTATCCACCGCGGTTTGTCCACGGCATGGGGCCATCTACGGAGCTGCTTGCAGGAGGAGAGGTATGTGTGGTCGGCGCCCCCCCCCCCCCCCCCACCCCCTCTTTTTTTTTTTTTTTCTCTTCTTTTTTTGTTCTGTGGTCCATACTGATTCTGCTACAGATTTGTTGGCTCAGTATATAGCAAGCAACATAGAGCGATGCCTGTTGCTTGTTTTTATTAGTACTATCTTTTGGCTGCAAATGGGGTTTGTACATAGAGGGAGGGGTCCAGGGAGGGTAAGCCTAAATGGGTAGGTGTTGCTGTTTGTGAGGGGGCGTCGCTACCAATTGGGTGTGGCAGACAAAGGTACTTATGCACACACATATATACATTTATAGAGAGGCAATTTCGAGAGACCAGCCATTGCCCGTTCAGGCTCTGAAGAAGGGGGTGCTCCCCTGAAACACGTTAGCCATTGGCCATTTGCACCGGTCTGACCCTCTTGGCAATCGGTCCTGGTGTGTCAATCCACAGAACAGCGCATTTGCGCCCTTTTCAAAGCTGGTTTCGATAGCTCGTTTGTGAGTATAATTTTTGCTGTTTTTATACTCTAATAAAGTTTATCAGTGGTAATGCACTAGGTTAGTGCGCCCTCCTTCTTTTTCTGTTTTTACTCCGGTTTCCTCCCACACTCCAAAGACATGCTGGTAGGTTAATTGGATCCTGTCTAAATTGTCCCTAGTATGTATGAATGTGATTTAGGGACCTTAGATTGTAAGCTTCTTGAGGGTAGGGACTGATGTGAATGTACAATGTATATGTAAAGCACTGCGTAAATTGACGGCGCTATATAAGTACCTGAAATAAAATAAAACCAACTAAATGGAAAAGATACATATGTAAAGTATGTCGCTGTCTTCTGATATGTCATTTATAAAAGTCTATATTTCATTACAATTCTTTTAACCACTTCCCGCCCGGCCTATAGCGGATTGACGGCCGGGCGGTGGTTGTGCTATCCTGACTGGGCGTCATATGACGTCCTTCAGGATAACATGCCGCCGCGCGCCCGCAGGGGCGCGCATCGCGGCGATCGGTGGATCGGTGTGTCAGTCTGACACACCGCTACACCGATCTTGGTAAAGAGCCTCCGGCGGAGGCTCTTTACCACGTGATCAGCCGTGTCCAATCACGGCTGATCACGCTGTCAATAGGAAGAGCCGTTGATCGGCTCTTCCTCACTCGCGTCTGACAGACGCGAGTAGAGGAGAGCCGATCGGCGGCTCTCCTGGCAGGGGGGGTCTGCGCTGATTGTTTATCAGCGCAGCCCCCCCGCAGATCACCACACTGGACCACCAGGGATCGCCACTAGGACCACCAGGGAAGGGAAACATGTGGATGGCCAGGTATGTACCCCATGGCCATCCACATGTGCCCAGTCAGTGCCAAATCTGTGCCAATCAGTGCCCACAAATGGGCACTGATTGGCACAATTATGTTGCAGTGATGCCCAGCAATGCCACACTTAGGGGCATCACTGCCATCAATCAGAATCATCAGTGCCACCCATCAGTGTCCATCGGTGCCACCTGTCAGTGCCCATCTGTGCCCATCTGTGCCCACCTATCAGTGCCCATCCGTGCCCATCTGTGCCAACTATCAGTGCCACCCATAACTACCCATCAACGCCACCTACGAGTGCCCATTAATGCCACCTACAAGTGCCCATCAGTGCCGCCTATCAGTGCCCATCGGTGCCACCTATCAGCGCCACCTACCAGTGCCACCTATCAGTGCCCATTAGTGCCACCTATCAGTGCGCATCAGTGCCACCTATCAGTGCCCATCATCAGTGCCCGTCAGTGCCACCTCATCAGTGCCACCTCATTGGTGCCACCTCATCGGTGCCCATCAGTGCCGCCGTATCAGTGCCCGTCAGTGCAGCCATATCAGTGCCCGTCATTGAAGAAGAAAACGTACTCCTTTACAAAAAATTTTAACAGAAACAAAGAAAAACGTGCTTTTTTTCAAAATTTTCTGTCTTTTTTTATTTGTTGCGCAAAAAATAAAAACCGCAGAGGGGATCAAATACCACCAAAAGAAAGCTCTATTTGTGGGAACAAAATGATAAAAAATTTGTTTGGGTACAGTGTGGCATGACCGCGCAATTGTCATTCAAATTGCGACAGCGCTGAAAGCTGAAAATTGGGCTGGGCGGGAAGGTGTCTAAGTGCCTGGTATTGAAGTGGTTAATGTGGATCTTTACAAGTAAAGGTACCTTTATCCAAATTTACACCCTACCGTAACACAACAAAAAAACACAAGTGACTGCCTATATGTCTGTATCACCAATAATTGATTAGCACTATCATATAAAGCAAGAATCAGCCCCATAGACTGTAGAGCAAGGGTCAACAACCCTTTTCCACTTAAGGGCCAGATTCAATGTATGTGAATGCATGGAGAGCCACATTCACCTGATAATAAATGAAGTTGGGGGGGTACAGTGGTGGCTGTGGACTGGGGGGGTACAAAAAAGGTTGTGGACAGGGGGGAAACAGAGGTGGCTGTGGACCGGGGGGTACAGAGGTGGCTGTGGACCAGGGGGTACAGAGGTGGCCATGGACTGGGGGGGTACAGAGGTGGCTGTGGACTGGGGGGGTACAGAGCTGGCTGTGGACTGGGGGGTACAGAGTTGGCTGTGGACTGGGGGGTACAGAGGTGGTTGTGGACATGGGGGGGTACAGTGGTGGCTGTGGATGGGGGGGGTGCAGTGGTGGCTGTGGACTGGGGGGTACAGAGGTGGCTGTGGACGGGGGGTACAGAGGGTGCTGTGGATGGGGGGTACAGTGGTGGCTGTGAAAGGGGGGTACAGTGGTGGCTGTGGATGGGGGGTACAGTGGTGGCTGTGGATGGGGGGTACAGTGGTGGCTGTGGATGGGAAGTAGAGAGGTGGCTGGGGATGGGGAGTACAGATGTGGCTGTGGATTGGGGGGGTACAGTGGTGGCTGTGGAAGGGGGGTACAGAGGTGTCTGTGGATGAGGGGGGTACAGGGGTGGCTGTGGACTGGGGGGTACAGAGGTGGCTGTGGACGGGGGGTACAGAGGTTGCTGTGGATGGGGGGTACAGTGGTGGCTGTGAAAGGGGGGTACAGTGGTGGCTGTGGATGGGGGGTACAGTGGTGGCTGTGGATGGGAAGTAGAGAGGTGGCTGTGGATGGGGAGTACAGATGTGGCTGTGGATTGGGGGGGTACAGTGGTGGCTGTGGATGGGGGGTACAGTGGTGGCTGTGGATGGGAAGTAGAGAGGTGGCTGTGGATGGGGAGTACAGATGTGGCTGTGGATTGGGGGGGGGTACAGTGGTGGCTGTGGAAGGGGGGTACAGAGGTGTCTGTGGATGAGGGGGGTACAGGGGTGGCTGTGGACTGGGGGGTACAGAGGTGGCTTTGGTTGGGGGGGTACAGTGGTGGCTGTGGATGAGGGGGGGTACAGGGGTGGCTGTGGATGGGGGGGTACAGTGGTGGCTGTGAATGGGGGTGCAAAGGTGGCTGTGGATGGGGGTACAGAGGTGGCTGTGGATGGGGGGGTACAGTGGTGGCTGTAGACTAGGGGGTACAGTGGTGGCTGTGGATGGGGGGGGTGCAATGGTGGCTGTGGACTGGGGGGTACAGAGGTGGCTGTGGACTGGGGGGTACAGTGGTGGCTGTGGATGGGGGGGGGTGCAATGGTGGCTGTGGACTGGGGGGTACAGAGGTGGCTGTGGACTGGGGGGTGCAATGGTGGCTGTGGATGGGGGGGTGCAATGGTGGCTGTGGACTGGGGGGGTACAGAGGTGGCTGTGGACTGGATCCAAACAATATTAAAGATGTTTAATATTGTTATCTGCAAGTGTCTGCGTTATATAACAAAACTGCAGCCATATTACCTCATTAAGCTCGCCACTCGGCACTCAGATTACTCGCCGCCTTTCTCTTCTCCTCGTCTGACAATTCAGGGGGTGGGGCCGAGAATGACGTTAGTCATCAGGGGAGGAGGAGAAAGGCGGCGAGTTATCTGAGCCCCGAGTGGCGCTCTTAATGAGGTAATATAGCTGCAGTTTTGTTATATAACGCAGACACTTGCAGATAACAATATTAAACATACAACCACTTCCTTGCGGGCCAGGTGCCATTGAATTAATCACGAGCACTGACAGGCTGTAGTGTTAGCGGCAAGTACAGAATCACAATATATATAAAATAATATGCAGAGGTTGGAGGGAAGCTTCAGAATGTCAAAGATTACAAATTAGGTGAGCAGACTGCAGTTCCTCTTTAAACTTTAATGATTGCTGGCAAATAGGACACTGCAAACAAAAAAAAAAACGTAGGCTGGCCCAGGATAACCCCTCCTGCTTCCAGTAAGCCTCAGAAGGCTGTATTTTTTTCGCTCTGTTGTTAATGAACATTTTTTTTGCTGCCGTTTTTCTTATTTTTTTTTTCTCTTCAATCAATACTCTTCTCTATATCACTACTAGAGACGGTCACTATCATCGCAGCTAACCCGAGATTTTATTCCCCCCAGCAGCGTGAGACTGACATATTCTGCATCACCCAGAGCTATTACTGCCATTATTGGTGTTATTTGGCATCCCTGCAATTTGAGATGATAATAATGAACTTTATGATTGATAATATTGCAATCATATTGCGCATCCTGCTGCTTTTTATGTGTAGTTGTTGCTCACATTGAATAAATTGGTGTTAATTTTATAATTACTATTATTTATCTTCAAATGTTTACCTTTATACTTACGTGTACATATTTATTTATTTTTCTTTATCTTGATTTTATTATTGTTCACTGGGGCCCAAGTACCTAGTTTTGTTCATTTCATCTATGAAATGTTTTTGGAATGATGATAATATTCTGAACCTTAGAGAAGGGGTTATTCTGGACCAGCCCATAGATTTATTTCATTGCCAGTGTCCAAATCCCCCTGCAGGAGGCAGTATAACTAAACGGTATCTAAATTCCTGTGTCCCTCAATGCATGAGAAAGAAAGTTTTATTTATGAGGATTATTATTATTATTATTCAGGATTTATATAGCGCCAACAGTTTACGCAGCACTTTACAATATAAAAGAGAGACAATACAGTTATAATACAATAAAATACAAGAGGATTAAGAGGGCCCTGCTCAGAAGAACTTACAATCTAATAGGGTGGGGCAGGTGGTACAAAAGGTTGTAACTGTGGAGAATGAGTTGATGGAAGTGGTAGAAGATTAGTTGGAGATGTGATAGGCTTTCCTGAAGAGATGAGTTTTCAGGGATCGCCTGAAGGTAGCAAGAGTAGGGGATAGCCGGACAGGTGGAGGTAGTGAGTTCCAGAGGATGGGAGAAATCCTGGAGACGAGCATGGAAGGAGGAGACGAGGGAGCTTGAGAGTAGGAGGTCTTGAGAAGAGCGGAGAGGACGATTTGGGTGATATTTGGAGACAAGATTGGTGAGGTAGCTCGGGGCAGAGTTGTGAATGGCTTTGTATGTTGTGGTTAGTATTTTGAATTTGATTCGCTGGGTGATTGGGAGCCAGTACAGGGATTGGAGGAGAGGGTTGGCAGACACTGAGTGGTTGGTAAGGTGGATGAGTCTGGCAGCAGCATTCATGATAGACTGAAGAGGGGATAGCCTATGGAGAGGCAGGCCAATGAGAAAGGAGTTGCAATAGTCAAGGCGAGAGATAACAAGGGAGTGAATGAGGAGCTTGGTGGATTCATTTGTTAAAAAGGGGTGAATTTTAGAGATGTTACATAGGTGAAGTCTACAAACTTTTGACAACGATTGGATTTGAGGCTGAAATGACAAGTCAGAGTCTAGGATTACACCTAGTACCCTGGCGTGAGGGGAGGGACTGATGGTTGCATTGTTGAATTTGGTGGAAAAGTCATGGAGGGGGGCACGGGTGGGGGGGAATATTAATAGCTCAGTTTTAGAGAGATTTAGTTTAAGGAAGTGGTGCGACATCCATGCTGATATGTCAGTTAGTAAGTTAGTACTGCGAGAGGAGACTGAAGGAGTGAGGTGAGGAGTAGACAGATAGATTTGGGTGTCATCAGCGTATAAGTGGTATTGGAAGCTGTGGGCAGTTATCAAGTGACCAAGGGAGGAGGTATAGATAGAGAAGAGAAGGGGTCCAAGAACAGAGCCTTGGGGGACCCCCACAGAAAGGGGCAATGGAGAGGAGGAGACAGAGTTGTAGGTAACACTAAAGGAGCGCTGTGATAAATAGGCAGAGAACCAGGATAGAGCAGAATCTCGGAGGCCAAGGGAATGGAATGTAGTTTATTGAGAAGGAGCGAGTGGTCAACAGTATCAAAGGCCGCAGAGAGATCAAGTAGTAGGAGTATGGAGTACTGGCTGTTGGTTTTAGCAGTTAGTAAATCGTTAGTGAGTTTTGGTAAGGCAGTGGATGAGGATCGTTATTAATCTGAGTTGTACATTCTCTATTATGTTCCAGGTCCAGCAGCGGAGACAAGAGCTTGAGCAGGTTCTGGGAATACGTCTGACATGAGCACAGTCTGGAGCAGCCTCTACTTAAATTTCATGTGCCTTAATATACATGTTATATACATTCTGTCACCTTAGAAAAGCTGTGTGTCAGTCCTCAGGTACGATAAAAGTTAGCTGCCTTTTCATTTACCGAAACTATGCAAAAATTCTGTCTCTGGCAACATAAGGAAAAGGTTGCATTTTCTGTATAAACCCTAAAATCCGATTAGACCTTGTTGGTTTCTAAAGGAATTGTCTAATTGGGTGCTGTGGGTTTAAACACAGTAAACCCCATGGATTTGTTTCATGGATACGTTTCCAGTGTACAGCTTAATTCCTGTTATTGATTGTCAGCCAACATATGACACACTTTTACACAGAGGCCCGGAATGGAGTGTGAGGCATATATATGTGGGCACAGTTTTTGGCTCTCCAGTCTTTAGGGCCCTACAGGTCCAAAAAAAAAAAAAGGCTTCCATTTTTGTTACAATACTTAGGGCGGGATTTACTAAAACTAGAGCATGCAAAATCTGGAGCAGCTCCGCATAGAAGCTATCAGGTAGCTGATTGGCTACCATGCACAGCTGCGCAATGCTCCAATTGTAGTAAAGCTCCCCTTTTTTTGTTCTTTTCTTTAATATTGCTGTAAAGGGCAACTCCAGGTAAGCCTCAAACTTCACAGTAGAAAACCTTATCAATAGAATCTAAAAAGTAATAGATATTTTCTTTTTTTTTTCTTCCAAATCCCTGTTTCACTAAATGGCTGCACAGCATACTAATGTTCACCTCCAAACTGATGATGTCACTCTGACTTTGTTGTCATTGTAAGACCCCATACACACTATTAGATTTTCTGCAAATTTTTGTCTTCAGATTTACCAAAACCATGTAGTGCAAGGGCCTGCTTGATTGCATACAAACAGAAACTCTTATGCCCCGTACACACGATCGGACTTTCCGACAACAAAACCGTGGAATTTTGTTCAAAGGTTGTTGGCTCCAACTTGTCTTGCATACACACGGTCACACAAATGTTGGCCAACAATTCCGAACGTAGTGACGTACTACGTGTTTTTTCAGCTCTTTAGCGCCACCCTTTGGGCTACTTCTGCTTATTTCGTGTTAGTAGAAGTTTGGTGAGTGTTGATTCGCGCTTTTCTTTTTGCGTTTTTCATTTAGCGCTATTATTATTTTTATTCTTGATATCACTCGAAAAAAAAGGCCTTTGAAAATTAGTTTGAAATAACTCCATCAGTATCACCAGCAAAGCAGCTTCATTATTATCCCATTAAAGGAGAAGAGAATTGTGCGCTGCATTTGGAGATTCCATAATTTGCAGCGTCACGAATGTTAATTCTCCATTACGAACGCTAGTTTACAAGACCGACCGCTTCTGCTTCCGAGCATGCGTGCTTGTACTTTGGACTTTTGTGCGACGGACTTGTGTACACACGCTCGGACAATCCGACAACAAACATTTGTTGGCGGAAAATTTGAGAACCTGCTAGCCCACATTTGTTGGTGGAAAGTCCGACAACAAATGTCCGATGGAGCATACACACAGTCGGACTTACCGCCAACAAGCTCACATCCAACATTTCCCGTTGGAAAATCCGATCGTGTGTACGCGGCTTTAGGCCCCTTTCACACGAGGCGGACTCCGTGGAGTCCTCCTCGGTCCGCCGGCTCAGCGGGACATCTCTCCGTTGATCTCCGCTGAGCCGGCGGATGACAGGTCCCTCTCTGCTCACTGAGCGGGGAGGGGCTTGTCAAGCGCCGCTGCTGCCTATGGAGAGATCGGACGAAAACGGACAGCATGCCCGTTTTGATCAGATCTCACCCGATCCGATCCGCCAGCGACGGATGCGAATGTAGAGGCATCCGTCTGCTCTTAGCGGATTGGATGTCAGCAGTCATGTCTCCGCGAACATCCGTCGCTCCATAGGCTAACATGGAGCGCCCGTTCAGGTCCGCCGTCAAAACTGACAGGCGGACCTGAACGGTCCAACCGTGTGAAAGGGGCCTTAAGGTTTGACCTCATATTATATGGTTTTGGTAAATCTGCAGACAAAAATCTGTAGAAAATATAATAGTGTGTATGGAGCCTTAGGCCTTACTAAGTACTTCCTTGTCCCCTTATCAGCGTACAGAGCAGACCCTTGCACTGTAAGCCTGATTTAAACTTTTAGCTGGTGTAAGAATTCACTATATAATTCTATATTTCTGGTAATAATTGAATCACTTTGCCCTGTTGAGTTTTTCGTTTCCTGGAGCTGTTCTTTAATTCTAAAACATGAAAAAACTTTTTTACTACCATACATCAAGTCCACATTGTGTATGGCGTATAATGCTTTATTATAAATTTGGAGAGCCACCATTACCATAATGCCCAATTTATGAGACTGTGCTAATTGTGTGAATAAACAGCCCCCTATAACCTTATCCTTTAAATTAAAACTCAGGAATTTCCCTATTCAAATAATGCCAACTTAATTGAATCCAGTACTTGACGTTTATTTTTTTTTTATTATTATTATAAGGCAGTAGTAGCATTTCAGTCAGTTTTGGCGTAGTTTTAGGATTTGTGTTTGACGTTTTCTATATGCAAGTGTACTATTTGCACTATATGGTGGGGAAGGGGTTTAAAGCTTCTTTTTTTTCTATGGTACTGCTGGGGAAGGATCTCTGCTTCCTGAGGAATACAAGGTTCAGAGTTTTTATTAAATGTTCTTTTTTATTTCTAAGGTGGCCATTTGTTATAGTCTTTCATATGCAACTTGTAATGCATACTTTTGCACTAAGTTTTGCAAATTTCCAGGAGTGATGTTTTGCCAGATGGTGGGAATAGCCAGATCACTGCTGGTGACATTGTAGCCATTTCTGTGTTTGCTATTATTATTACCCCCCCCCCAGCAAAAAGTGGAAATGGGGAGGTACATGCTGTGAATCTGCTGCGCAAAATGCTGAATGTGCAACTTGCAACCTGGAGCCATACTGTTTGTATCTCAGGGTGTGTGTGCTATTGATACATGCAAGTGCAAATTCATGACTTTGGACCAAATAAGAATCAAAAAAAAAAAAGCCATGTGATTACTTCAAAGGTTTGAACGATTTTGTACTAAGTTCTTTTACATGAGGTGGGCTAATGTGATGTAAAACTGTCGGTGGGTGTAGGAAAATAGAATAGCTATGCTGCTTCTAGACAGGAAACAAAGAGACCCGGTTCAAACGTCATTCTGGAGCTTCATACAGTGCTGTAGCCGCTGGGGGTTGTGCCAGGAATAATCCAAGTCTATGGAAAGGGCCCTTAGTAAGCCTATAGGATAGGGGACATTTACACATACAAAAAAAGTAGAAGCAAGCAAAGTTGGTTTGCCCATGCCAACCAAACTGATGCCATTTTTTAAAACATTTGAAAATCTAAGATTATCACCTACTATCAGTTATTAGTAACAGTTCCAAAAGAACCAATGAGGATTAAAAAAAATGAAAGCTACCATTGGCAGCGATTTTTAGCCACTTCCCGACCGGCTCACGTACAAATACGTTGGCAGGTTGGCTATCCTGCGCAAAACGACGTACAGGTACGTCGGCTCCCTGCCGGTATGATTATTTCAGATTTCAGGTGCTGAAAGCAGTACCATTATTTTGCATGGAAATTTGGCGTTTTATATTGTAGGCCTGTAATTCTTAGGAATAATTCACTTAAAGCGGAAGTAAACCCATCCATAAAACAGTTACCTTTCCGGCACGTGCCGGAAATGTAACACTCCCATTGGTTGTGCTCTCAACCAAACTGTCAAACCATCCAATAGCTGGTGTCATAACGGATCACATGTGCAGCATCATGGCAGTTGTAGATTAAACAGAGGCCAAGATGGCGGCTTCCTTGGCTGAAAGCGATAGGAGGGTTTACTTCCACTTTAAATCTGTCTAGTAGACATCCCGGGTATGATAAAGTTTGAAACACGAAATCATAAATTATAATATAATAAATAACTATAAATAATTATAACAAATAATAATAATAAAAATGATTCAATAATGTAATCAAATCAAAAACACTGAAATTTGCTCAGTTGCAGAATTGTCGATGTCATTACTTTTAGTGTTTGATGACGAATTTCCCCACAAATCACTATCGCTCAATTCTGCAAGTGTTCTAATTTATTATCGCTGTTTTCTAGCTGGTCCAAAACCACTTTTGATGTAAATGGACGTTTTTTGGTTGCTATGGACAATCTCCAGTTTCCAGGCAGAAAGAACAGTATTTATAATATAAAACTGCATGCAGTACACTGGACAGACCACTAGGGACAAAGGGGATGTGTAATTATTTGATACAGTACTGTAATCTGTAAGATTACAGTATACTGTATCTATACTGTTTTTTACTTTTTGAATTTGGCACCGAACTCCGTCCCCGTGCGTCGCAACGATTGCAGGGAACGGAGCTCAGCACTGTGAATCGAGCGAGGCCCGGCAGCTCGCAGATCACAGCGGGGGGACATCGCAGGATCCAGGGGACAAGGTAAGTAACCTCTACATGGATCCTGCGATGCGATCCCGAGTCTGGCTCGGGGTTATCGCTTTTGGTACTGAAATCTCACCCCGAGCCAGACTCGGGAAGGTTAGGAGCCTTAGCAGGCACACGCTGCACGGCGGAGGGACCCGATTCGTGTGCCCGGCGGTCGCGATGACCACCGGCCACCTGTGATCGTGGGCACAAGAGACAGAATCTGTGTGTGTGAACACACAAACCCCAGTTCTGTCAGGAGAGGAAAGACAGACAGCGCACTTATTGGCACAGTGCGCTGTCAATCATAACGGCGGAAGATCAGCAAACGTTGTTCTCGTATACTATACCCAACAGTGGAAGAAACCCTGCTGTGTCATACAACTGATTACTGATGATAACCCCCGCTCCGCACGGAGATAGCAGGTGGGGGGGTTGTCGGAGTGGAGGTGCTCCTAGAATGTAGTTAGCAGATTTAAAGGGTATCTATACTGATGATAATCCACGTTCTGCACTGGTGGGACTGTCATGAGGCACTGGTGGTCCCTGACATTTGGCTCTGGTGGACACTGACACGTTGCACTGTTTTTTTTTTTTATAAGGCTGTAACCTATCATACCATGTGTTATTTATGGTTTGCTGGCGGCAGAATGAAGGGTGTGATTTATGTTGAAGTGGGCGAGTTCACATTTACATGTACAAGCCTCGTGTACCTCCCACATTCACTCCCATCCCAAGTATTCATGGGAAATGTAGGCTAATTAGAGAGAGAAGAGGATATGATGCAATCACTGTTCTAACACCTACCTGCCAGAATACAGGCTGCATTTTTTGAATCACAAAACTGACTTCCTGACAATTCGATCCGTCATATCTCTTAAACGCTGAAAAAAAATTCACAAATGTAATAACTGTTTAGTGTTGTGTGGGTTTTTTTTTTTGTTTTTTTTAAATCCCAGAGTTCTGATTTAAGTCATCACCTGTCAGTCAGACCACAGGAATTCCTGCTTTCATGCTCTGTAAAGCCCAGATTTCCATGCTCGGGTGTGGTTAGCGATCGCAGTGTGTATAGTACCCGAGCCCACCTCCTTAAGCAGGCCAGGGTACAATACAGAGTGATAACATTAGTCAACCAAACTAGATTTTTGGTCAAATGTTCTCAGGCACAGTATAGATTGCAAATAAGAGTGTACTCACACTGGGCATTCAGAGTCCTTGTGTGTATTTCCAGTGTTTGCACCATAAAAAAAAATAAAATAATAAATGGCAGTTTTCATATTTGCAACCATGCAGGTCAACTACAAAATAAATCAGCCATCTAGGTAGCGGCCTTAACGTAGACACACCTTACAGTTGCCTAAACTTGGGTAATAGGAAGCCCAGTGGAAAATGACCCCCATCACTGTCAAACAAGAACAGTGAACAAGGACCAATACTTTAGCAGTACAATTAAAATATGTAGGAGAGATCTTCTAACAAAGCCTGTAAAATGTGCCCTGGTAACATTCAAATCACTGCTCTTCGGGAAATGTGCTGAATGGTAGCAGGCATTTTAATGCATTTTCCTACCAGCTTGTGTTGGCCTGTTCCACATACTACAATTGCCAGCCCTGAAAAAAAAAAAAATTCCAAGAAAAATGTAGGCTAGGTAAAGTCAAGGCCTCTGGTGCCGCCACACAGAACAAGTAACATTACGTAGGACACAAAACGGCTGCAGGCAAATGTCTAGAAGCAGCAGGGACAACAAATAATGACAATATATTTTTATCTATGACTTTAATACATTGTGCAGTTTACATAGCTGTGGGAGTGGGGACCAAATGTGTATAATAAAGAATTGTTTGCAAAAACTGTTGAATGTTTTAACAAATAAAAGCTTTTGTCTTTTTTTAACTTGTTCTGTTCTTTATTAAAAACAGATCACACAATGTTGTTATTAATGTTACAAAAAGAAATGCATTTTTAGTTTAACGATTACTGAAAAGAACAATACTGAAACCCATTCCCGCTTACATACTGCCTTACCATCTACACTACAGTGATCATATGGACACCTATCTTAAAGTAAACCTTTCATAACAGAGGGGGGAGGGCTGCCATTGTTAACCTTTTCTAAAAAAAAAAAAAAAAAAAAAAAAAAAAAAAAGACGTTTTTATCCTGTAATGCTGACCCCTCTGGCTTCAAAACTTTTGGGCTGATTTACTAAAGGAATCGAGGATCTTCAAAACAATAAATTGTATGATTCTTCACTTCAGTTACCAAATCATGTGCAGATGAAAACCTGTAAACATGATTTGCTTTTTATGTGACTGCACAACTGAAGTGACTATTCAGACAACATATTACGTGAAGATTCTCCAATCAGCCTCCAGGAGTCAGTGTCCCAGAACAAACATGCAGATCAGGAAATCAAAGAGTCCTTATCTGAATACTTGTCCCAAGTCAACAATGGCAGCCTGCATATTTCTCACAATTGGTTTCCTAAATAAGATTCCTGGGGTACAAAAGGGGAGCAGCAGAGACTGAAAATTACTGACTTTTCCAATCAAATCTTATATCAATGCTTAAAAACTTATCACTGATACGAGATTCCTTTTAAAAAAAAGGTAGGTAAAAGGAAACTTGTGAAAAACCTAAATAAGCTAAAATTTGATAGCATAAACCATCAGCTCTCCCCCACCCCCACAATATGCCCCCTTAGTGCTTCCCACAGCTTATGCCATCAGCTACAGATAGGATTCAAAGTTTCCCCATGGGTTTGCTTTAAAATAACTCCCCTGGCTGCTTGAATGTTACAGAATGGTGGCAGGAGTCTTCAAGTGAGGTTTCACCCAGGCTGCACTATCACAATGCAGCAGCTGTACACAGACACAAAATGAACTGCTGACATCTTCCAAGGATTTGCCGATCATATTGTTATTTCCATAGTTTCTTTATAGACATATTCTTTTCACTGTCTTTCTGCATCACCTGAAAGAGAACGAAAACTTTAGTTATAGGTACCAAAAAAGTGTAAAATGTTATCTTCAAATATTTTATTGGAAAATAAATAAAAAAAAAAAAGGAAGAAGTGTAACATACGGACAGAATAAACTCTTGTGGATTAACAATTTAGTAGGGATGCAGCCCATAAAGTAGTAGGGAAAGCATCAAAAAACAATGACGTTAAACAATTAATGACTGTAGTATAGCACTTTATAGGGGTGTATGGTAATCCCCAAATGACCAGCTAGGTCGTGTAGGGAAGGGGGAAAAGGGAGAAGGACAACCCTTCACGACAGCTAAACCCACATTAAGTATTTTGCAAGGTAACAATCAAAGAGCAACAGGTAAAATATGGGATATACAACTAAGGGTATTGGGCTTGAAAGTTTGCGGAAACTAGATGGGCTACTCTAGGTAGTGTGAGTGAAGTTGGTTTCACACGCAATCGGGCACGGCCTGTTTAGGGTAGTCCATGAGTAATAGAAGTCAGGATGAGAAGAGAGAAGACAGAGGGGAAAGGCAGATGGTGGAGAAGGGAAGGGGGACTAGAAAGCAGGGGGATGTAAGGAAAAGCAAAAACCAGAAGAACTGAGGGGAGGAGGAGCAGGTAGAAACAGGTCCGGGGGGGGGGGTTGTATAGTAGGAGAGGAGAATAGGGATCCTCATCCAAGGGTATCTAATGATTTATATGAACAGTGTAAAATGTTAAAGCAGAACTAAACTCCCAAAAAGAAGTTAGCTCCACTTTACCATTTCCCTTCCGCAGCCAGAATTTTATTTCGGTTTCCTATTCTTTTTAAAGTACCCATGTCTACCTGGTAAGAGATTTACAGTCCAGAACAGCTGAAGTCACTCCCTCCTCTCCCTTACAGATTGGGGATTAGAGATTACTTCTGTGGAATGGTCATAATTTATGCTGAGTGCACAAGGATGACCTTACATATTGTTTATACAATGAAGCACATACCACTAATGGACAACACTTGGTAAGGTTCACATTATTGCTACTTTTTCTAAGCTATTGAACAAACCCGTTTGCTGCCAATGGCGTGTACCAGGAATATTGTCCAGGGATAAGGCACTCATGGACAAAATGGTTTGGTTAGTCGTTGATAAACTTATTTCCAAATATAACAGGAGTCTTACCTTTGCTACCGCCATTTCAAAGTCTTCTTGTGTGACGTGTACTCTCCTCTCCCGTAGTGCGTACATCCCAGCCTCCGTACACACACCCTGGAATCACATTGGCATGTTACACAGATCAACCTACATCATAAGGGTGCACATTTTGTAATACAACCTGAAGGTGAGCCTAGCACGATTAAAGCTACCATCTGGCAGACAAATCATCTTATTATGCACAATGGCATTTTACTGATGTACTGAAATGAAAAGAATTCATCTCCCAATAGCATTTGGGAGTCGCAGAATGTGGGTTTGAGCTATGTTTTGGGAATATTCAAAAACTGAGGAGAAGAAAGAAAGAAAGAAAGAAAGAAAGAAAGAAAGAAAGAAAGAAAGAAAGAAAGAAAGAAAGAAAGAAAGAAAGAAAGAAAGAAAGAAAGAAAGAAAGAAAGAAAGAAAGAAAGGAGGAGGAACTAGCTTTTACTAAATCTAATAAACTTTTTCCCACATACGTTTTAATGCAAAAAATATGGAACAAAGTTAGACAGGTACAGGAGGGGGTCACTGGCTTCACCGGCTACAGCCCAATTTGGGAGAACCGATACTATGAGGAGTTGCAGTCCTTGATCTGCGCTGCGCGATGGAAGTCCTTTGGTGTCACACATCTGGTACATATCATTACAAAGGGGACAATAAGTTCCTTCCCAGAACTACAGGCTAAATTGGCTGCCCCATTCCATGTATTTTTCATATCTACAATTACATCATGCGGTGAGAACACAGGCAGGTGGAGAACTGTGGATACAATACCCGGGCCCTGTCTTCCACTACATGGTGGAAGTGTCCCATTTTAAGGGTTTCATTTCCAGATCTTACTCCATGCTTATGGCCATACATCAAGGCAATTTCCCAACTAAAGCGATGGCCCAGTGGGAGGGTGACGTGGGTACATTTGGAGAGGACCAATGGGAGGAGGTACTACACACTATACAACAGTGCTCTCTCAACACCGAATGTTAAATCTGTGTTATAAAGTAATCACCATTAGACTAAATTATCACACTAGACAGCGCTAATGTTGAGCAGTTGAAACTTGTGGCCAACAACACATAAAAAGGACAGTCATATATCAAAAAAGTCCATTAGAAGAAAGTCCCTTATAAAGGGTAGTGATGTAAAGTTCAGGGTGTAGTTCAAATAATTAACAGGTGATCATGAAAAACAGTCCTCCACATGCACCTTCCACCGATCACTGCGAAATCCACCCGGTGACAAACACTCTCCCCCTAGGGGGTTAAACTCACCAGAGATGGGGAGCAATAAAGCCTTCAGAGTCAGCACTCTTTAACAGCAGTTTGTTGCCATCATCACTATACACAGGGTCACAGGTTTGCAGGGCTCATAATGAATCAAAAGAAACAGAAAAGAAGGTGCACATAGCGTAATCCTGTTTATTGATTCAAAATCCCTTGCACAAAGACAGACAGAGAACCCCCCTTCAATAAAATACGTACATCAAGTAAAATCAAACAGTGAGCAATCAATCGAATAGGCAGGTAATGTAAGTGTGTTAACTTCACCAAAGGATGTCAGCGCCGCTACACAGGAAAGGATGAGTACTTCCTGGTTGTGCAGATGACTCAGGTGGAGCGCACACGTCACTTCTTACGTCGCGTTAGCCACGCCCTGACGCGTTTCGTCATATCCTTTGACTTCAGAGGGCGTCTGTTGAAGTCAAAGGATATGACGAAACGCGTCAGGGCGTGGCTAACGCGACGTAGGAAGTGATGTGTGCGCTCCACCTGAGTCATCTGCACAACCAGGAAATACTCATCCTTTCCTGTGTAGCGGCGCTGACATCCTTTGGTGAAGTTAACACACTTACATTACCTGCCTATTCGATTGATTGCTCACTGTTTGATTTTACTTGATGTACGTATTTTATTGAAGGGGGGTTCTCTGTCTGTCTTTGTGCAAGGGATTTTGAATCAATAAACAGGATTACGCTATGTGCACCTTCTTTTCTGTTTCTTTTGATTCATTATGAGCCCTGCAAACCTGTGACCCTGTGTATAGTGATGATGGCAACAAACTGCTGTTAAAGAGTGCTGACTCTGAAGGCTTTATTGCTCCCCATCTCTGGTGAGTTTAACCCCCTAGGGGGAGAGTGTTTGTCACCGGGTGGATTTCACAGTGATCGGTGGAAGGTGCATGTGGAGGACTGTTTTTCATGATCACCTGTTAATTATCTGAACTACACCCTGAACTTTACATCACTACCCTTTATAAAGGGACTTTCTTCTAATGGACTTTTTTGATACATGACTGTCCTTTTATGTGTTGTTGGCCACAAGTTTCAACTGCTCAACATTAGCGCTGTCTAGTGTGATAATTTAGTCTAATGGTGATTACTTTATAACACAGATTTAACATTTAGTATTTTTTGGTTTGAGACAGCTGCTTTTCACCAGATTTTCTCTCTGCTTAGACAGACAAAGTGGAGTTTAATCTTATTTATTTGTTTGTGAATAATCTATAGTCGCATACTGATGTATATTTACGGTTATGCACCTTTGAATGTTCACTAGTATTTTTAATATTAATATATCTATACTTTGGGTCTGTTTGGGTGCCTGGCGCTGAGCGGTGTTTCTGCAGGTACGGTGCAACACCTGTCCCAGCTCTTTATCGCCCTGCGGGTACATTTTACACCTGCTAGACTATACAAGATGGGACTGCGGGAGGATGCAGACTGCCCCCGCTGTTCCAGAGACCACGGAGACCTGATCCACCTACTATGGCGATGCCCAAAAATACACCTTTAATGGAGGGGAGTTGTAGCGACCATTAATCGGACATTTCAAGTTAACATTCCATTGGACCCCAAACAGTGCATTCTAAGCCCGTAAATCAGGGGTCTTCAAACTACGGCCCTCCAGTTGTTCGGGAACTACAATTCCCATCATGTCTTGTCATGTCTGTGAATGTCAGAGTTTTACAATGCCTCATGGGATGTGTAGTTCAACAGCTGGAGGGCCGTAGTTTGAAGATCCCTGCCGTAAACTAATCCTCAGACAATGGAAGGCGACTGAGCCTCCCACTCTAAATGGGTGACCCAAATAGGAGTAACATTAAGGTTAGAAAAATACATTTTCCAGCACAGAGACCGTCTGTGAAAATATGATCTGGTATGGTCCCCTTGGTTGAATACACCTGGCTTGACCCCAGCTGACCTTATTCTGGACAGAATTCTTAGTTAATAGCAACTGTGGAGAAATATGGGGAGGGAAAAATATATGTGCAATGTATTTTGAGACTAGAGTGAGAAGGATTGACGAGGACAGCTGTGTGATGTAATGATAGGTAATGATGACTCTATAAATGTAAAAAAAGACTTCGTAAGACTGTACTCTAAAAAGTTTGTGTACTTCCTATGTAAACTTGTTCCAATAAAAACCTTTTTGATTTAAAAAAAAAAAAAAAAAAAAGCTTCCTGCATCCAGGCACTATAGTGACTCAGGGGAGTTGGCATTCTTTATATGCTGAGATTGACTAAAGATAATCTGTTCTAACAACTGATGTCACAAGTTAGCCCTGTTTTCTTTAGCCAACAGTGACATCAGAGCAGCCAGGCCTGGGAGTCTGCAATTTTTTCCTTCTTTACATAATTTATATTTTGTGGCTTTAGCACTTTACTAGATATCCTTCTATAGAATGACTGTTGATTTAGCAGACACAGTTCTGCTCTAATATCTACATATAAGGGTTCTGTCATTCTTGCCGAGGTTCCTTTTAATCACTGAGAATCTGGCCTGTTAATAATTATAGGAGAACACAGTAATTTTTTGTACAACTCCCAGCAATACTTGGACTGGAATAAAAAGCTTTCAATTCCCACTAGCATTTGAGATTAAGGGATTCTCAGAATGTGGTTTTGGGAATGGGTGTTGAACACAGAATGGTCCGGGGGGGAGACATGATTGCACAACAACATCTGGTTTCCAGTGCTCATACTCCATTCTGGGACTCTAGACAGCAACTAGTGCTACAAGAATTCATCTGCTCCCTATTAATCTATTGTTTACAAGGACCTGGGTTCCGGCCCAAAAGACACGTCACCAAGTTTTTCTTCCACACAGTACATTGCAAGTCCCTCCACTTATTAAGGGCACACTTACCTTCACCTCAGCCCCGGATGCGCCAGGCATCAATTCAGCAATCTTGCGCAGGTTGATACCGCGAGTCAGATTCATTTTGCGGGAATGGATTTTGAGGATGTCCAAACGTGCCTGCGTGAAGGACAGATCATTGTAGAGCAGTCATGGCCAATACACAGAGTGAGAAGGTGGAAATTTTAATTAACCAAAGCTTCTCACTTAAAAGGGATTCAACACTAGGCAAAATTAATTTGTTTTACAGCAAACCATTCATGTAAATCAGAAATTCTGTTGGGTTAGTATGGCACCAATACTGCATAAAAGACCCAAGTACATAAATCTGATTATCCTTATTTCAAAAGTAGAGTCTTCCCCCATCTTGTTGATTCCAAAGAGACTGCCTACTGAGACAAACTCTTAAATTACAGCCAGACATAGGCGGGGGGCAGTCTTCTGCAGAGACAAACTCCTTTTCTTGTGCCTAGAACTGGTTCAATCTGTGTGGCTGCTTTTAGCTTAGTATAAACAACAACAATGAAGCTCAACTGAATAGAAAGTCCTAAGCATTTCATAAGGAATAAAAGCAAGGAGATTCACTTTCAATATTTTCCTTGGGTTCATTACTAGCAGACATAACCCTACAAGTTTCCAAAAATGTGACTGTAGAGCTGTTAATTAATCAGCTGTACCTAAACTTTAGTTCCCAAAGAGCAGAGACGATATTTGAAATTCTGTTCTGGCAATGGTCATGGGACACTTTGCCAAGTTCCCTTCATCGCTTCCTTAAACATTGTCAATATCATGCAGACTGATTTTTAACAGTCTTTATTAAAATTAAAGTAGATTGGCATTAAGCGGACCTTCACATATTTTGCCTTTTAAAAATGCAAAGCCTAGACTGAAATGCCAAATCCTAAATCTGAAGGGGAGCTAGGCCTCCTCAATTTGAGGAACTATTATAGAGCAGAATTCTTAGCTGCATGCATCAGGTTACTCAAAAAGTCTGGGTGATGCTGGAGAAAATGTTGGCAAGTCTTAATTTTACTCATGCCCCTCAAGGCCTTTTGGACACCAACTTTTTTCTCACTATCCAAACTCTAGGACTCAGTTAATGAGCTGGAAGCCTCTTGCCCACCAGCTTCACACCTCCTCCTACTAGATGGCCTACTTTGGTTGCCTCCAGATGAATCTGTATTTTTTCAGAACATAAGCAACTGATGGTGAAACCGTTTCCCTCAAATTCCTGCAAGGTGGTAAATTACGCCCACTGGAGGAAGTCAGAGAGGTGTATAGAAGGTTCCCTATGGATGTCTGGAGGTACCAGCAATTACAACATTACTTACCTGAGGGGCATCAGAGTGGTGGATTCTCTCACCACCTTTGAGTCCTTATGCAATCTCCTACTTATAAACTTTTAAACCAACATAGTGCCCTCACGGGTCTTAGATTCGCTAGAGTGTCATTTTACTGACTCTCAGAAATGCTAAGACTGGCGCATGCCTCCTCTAGGTGTACCGAAATACAAGAGACTGACTATAAACTCATGACAAGGTTGTATAGGGTCCCAAAGCTGTTAGCTCTAGTGTGTCCCTCAGTCTCAGTTCCATTTCCCTCATTCCCATTTTTTTGTTCCTTCCATTATTTTTGCCACAGTGTTTAGTTTTGTAGGGCAGACAGAAGATAAATTACTCATTCACTGTACCACTTTACTGTTTTAATTTTGGTCCTTAAAGATCAATTTGTCAACAAGAGTACGTGATGAGTCTACTACAAACTACTACTGTATGTCCTATGCACTTTTAGGCCTTGTCTTATCGTACAATGGACCCGTATACCCTGGACTATAGTCTGTACCCTCCTTGGATCTGTTTTTCTTTATATTTGTATATCAGTTCTTTTGTATTACTAAAAGATGAAAGATAAACTATATAAAAAATAAATAGTACAGGTCTGAAGAAAATCATCTTCCAGGAAATGAAGAAAAAAAAATTAATAAAAAATGAGGGATTAAAACAAAGACATGAGCAAGTCTTTAACTAATTACCTCCTCATTAGGAGGGGGGAACTCAATTTTTCTGTCAATACGACCAGGGCGCAGGAGAGCGGAGTCCAAAATGTCAATTCTGTTTGTTGCCATGATGACCTAAGAAACAAATGACAGCGATTAAAATAATGACATAGCGAATACGAATTTAAAAATATGCATTTGCACTTCATTTAACTGCTTGCCGACCGCCGGCCGTCAATTGACGGCCAGGCGGCGCAGCTCTCGTGGCGGGCGGGCGTCATATGACGGCCTCGCTTTCCTAGGCCACCAGGGGGCGCGCCGTGTCACTAGGCGCCCGGTGCGCGTGGCCGCGATGTCCGCCGGGCACCCGCGATTACCGGTAACACAGCAGGACCGTGGATCTGTGTGTAAACACACAGATCCACGGTCCTGTCAGAGGAGAGGAGACCGATGGTATGTTCCCAGTACAGAGGAACACCGATCGGTCTCCTCCCCTAGTGAGTCCCCGCCCCCTACAGTTAGAATCACTCCCTAGCAACACAGTTAACCCCTCGATCACCACCTAGTGTTAACCCCTTCCCTGCCTGTCACATTTATACAGTAATCAATGCATTTTTATAGCACGGATCGCTGTATAAATGTGAATGGTCCCAAATGTGTGTCAAAAGTGTCCGCCGCAATATCGCAGATCGCCGCCATTACTAAAAAAGAAAAAAAAAAAAAATAAAAAAAAAAAAAAAGAAAAAGCTATAAATCTATCCCCTATTTTGTAGACGCTATCACTTTTGCGCAAACCAATCTATATACGCTTATTGCGGTTTTTTTTTACCAAAAATATGTACAAGAATACATATCGGCCTAAACTGAGAAAAAAAATTTGTTTTAAAGAAAAAAAAAAATTGGATATTTATTATCGCATAAGGTAAAAATTGTGTTTTTTTTAAAACTTGCCACTCTTCTTTTGTTTATAGCGCAAAAAATAAAAACCGCAGAAGGTGATCAAATACCACTAAAAGAAAGCTCTATTTGTGGGGAAAAAATGATAAAAATTTAATTTGGGTACAGTGTTGTTTGACCGCGCAATTGTCAAAGTGCGACAGCGCTGAAAGCTGAAAAATGGCTTGGGCAGGAAGGGGGTGAAAATGTACTGTATTGAGGTGGTTAAGCTTCTGTTTCATACTCGCAGCTGACTACCTTACCAATCTAACATTTTTCCATCAGGTTTAACTGGGATCTTCTATATAGTAACACAGGCGCCCCCAATTTTCAATGCCTCTACCAAAAGTAGGCACCCAAATCTGTTTTTGTTGACAGACTGAAGCCTGCCCAACAAGGTACATCTTCTGACACAAAGAATAACTGTACTTTCAGATTGTTTCACAATATCAGATTTCACCTGTAGGTAGCGCTCCAAGTAAACCAAAAACAGAACCCAGTACAAAAAAAAAAAAACAAACAAAAACACCCCTTAAGAAAGTTAGGAAGGGGTGCATTGATTTGAACATGAGTAGGCAAAGCACATATTCATTAAGGACAATTATTAAGATGCGTTATTTCTGTGCATTATGTGATCTACCTTAATGTTCTTGGTTGCCTCAAAGCCATCCAACTGATTCAGCAGCTCAAGCATTGTACGCTGGACCTCACTATCACCACCAGACCCTCCTTCTAACCGCGAAGATCCAATAGAATCAATCTCATCCATGAAGATAATTGAGGGAGCATGTTCACGAGCCATTACGAAGAGTTCACGCACCATGCGGGCTCCTGCAGATGTACAATATTGGTTAATATACAGGCCTACACACTATACTGATAGTCAATAGGAACATAGTAGAGTGACAGCAGAAAAGAAGACCAAGTGATTCATCAAACCTGGCCCCTTTTAAATAGAAGTAAATATAAATTGAATATATATTACACGTTTTATTTTATTATACTATTGCTGCATATTATGACACATTGGGAATGTATTCATGCAGTTTCCCCTTTAAAAATATGACACGGTGGTTGGATTTGTTCTTTTACCTTCTCCAATAAACTTCTGTACAAGTTCAGATCCTGAAACACGAATAAATGTGCAGTCTGTATGATGAGCAACAGCACGGGCCAGCAGAGTCTTCCCTGTACCAGGTGGCCCATAAAGCAGCACTCCCTACAAGAACAAAGTGTAAAGATTTAAAAGGTGACAACCAACAGCGGGCAACAAAAAATGAATGTCATAATTTTAGGGCAAAGAACAAACCTTAGGCTGGGCAATCCCCAGAGCCTCAAATAGCTCCGGATGTTTAACAGGCAGCTCAATAACTTCCTTGATTTCTTTGATTTGCTTATCTAAGCCACCAATCATTTCATAGGTGGAGTCTGGAACTTTCTCAACCATCATCAGTGACACCAATGGGTCCACCTTGTTGGGCAAAATCTTATGAAGGGTGTAACTGTCATTCCTCAGAGCTACTCTGCAATTTGGTGTTACCTATGGAGAGAGGCTGGAGTCAATAATATAGTAAATATGATGTTACCATACCATCATTTTGATCCATCTAAAATACTCACATCATTGATGTCAATATTCTTATCAATATCCACCACAAACTTCCCTTCTGGGTGGACCTAGATGAGGACGGTACAGACAGATTTATGGATAGTTCACATAACAAAGGACCAAAATTAGGCTGAGAGGATTGAACTGCTTACCTTGACCAGAACCTTCTTTTTATCCATTGCCCTGACCACCTCGCCCACATAAGAGCCCTGTTCCTGAAGCAACTGCAGTTCTTCACGCAAAAGACGTACTAAAAAGAGTGCATACAAGTAGTTTAAAACTTGGGTCTTCTCAATATTAGCAAGTCTAACATATGTTTTTGAGGTAGCCCCTTATAAATAAAAAAACGGGGTGTGCAAATTTCTGTGCAATTTTATACCAGCCAGACACTTTAAGGCAGAAAAATCTTCCACAAAATATTTAGATGCAACTGCTGTAGTTTGGTTCTGAAGACCAATGGCTAATGGCTCCTAACATCCATCAGCTTTGCCTCAGTCACATTAAAGTGGTTCTAAAGCTAAAAGAATTTTTTTACCTTAATGCATTGTAGGCAGTAGGGTAAAAAAACCTCCACTGTCTGTGCAGCTTCCCCGTTTAGGGTAGTTGTCTTACTGGAAGGTGAACCTCCGCCCCAGTCTCAAGTCTTTTGCAGACTCGAACAGGTTTTTCTTCTAAGACTGCCCTGTATTTGGCTCCATCCTTCTTCTCATCACATCTGACCAGCTTCCCTGTCCCTTCTGAAGAAAAGCATCCCCACATCATGATGCTGCCACCACCATGTTTCACGGTGGGGATGATGTGTTCAGGGTGATGTGCAGTGTTAGTTTTTCACCAAACATAGCATTTTGCTTTCAGGCCAAAATGTAAAATTTTGGTCTCATCTGACCAGAGCACCTTCTTCCGTGTTTGCTGTGTCCCCCACATGGCTTCTCACAAACTGCAAACGGGACTTCTTATGGCTTTCTTTCAACAATGTCTTTCTTCTTGCCACTCTTCCATAAAGGCCAGATTTGTGGAGAACACGACTAATAGTTGTCCTGTGGACAGATTCTCCCACCTGAGCTGTGGATCTCTGCAGCTCCTCCAGAGTCACCATTGGGTTCTTGGCTGCTTCTCTGATTAATATTTTCCTTGCCCGGCCTGTCAGTTTAGGTGGATGGCCATGTCATGACAGGTTTGCAGCTGTGCCATACTCTTTCCATTTTCAGATGATGGATTGAACAGTGCTCTGTGAGATGTTCAAAGCTTTGGATATATAAGCCAACCCTGCTTTAAACTTCTCCTTGGCCTTCATGATGCTGTTTATTAAGGTTTTCTAACAAACCTCTGAGGGCTTCACAGAACAGCTGTATTTATACTGAGATTAAATTACACACAGGTGGACTCTATTTACTAAATTAGGTGACTTCTGAAGGCAATTGGTTCCGCTAGATTTTAGTTAGGGGTATCAGAGTAAAGGGGGCTGGATACAAATGCACGTCACACTTTTCAGATATTTATTTGAACACCATTTCTCACTGTCCTGCCACTTCACAATTATGTGCCACTTTGTGTTGGTCTATCCTAATAAAATACATTTAGGTTTTTGGTTGTAACATGACAAAATGTGGAAAATTTCAAGGGGTATGAATACTTTTTCAAGGCACTGTAGATTTACTTTAGAGCAGCAGAAAGAGGATTTTATGAATAAAGATGAAGCGTTATAGTAAATGTGTCATTTTTTTCTGCTTAGCATCTAATTGATAGGTCCCCTCCAAGGTACGACTACCTTGTCTTTTCTAGTTCACAAGGGGCTGTCACTAACAGCATTCTTTCCACAGCAAAATACCAATATTTTTTTCCAAACAGACGTCACGTTCTTAGATGACAATCCTGGGTGAGAGTAAGGTCACATTACTGCGTGACCAGCCAGAACACAACTGATTACTGAGCAAGAAAGACAGATGACATCTCCTAGCCTGCCTGCAGCAGATGACATTCTCGCTCCCAGGCAGACTTTGAGAAACCATCTCAGGGTATAATCACCTGACTGGAGTTCAAGGACTGCATTTTATCAGTAAAAGATGGTTTATTTTTTAAATTTCATTATTCTGTAGACTTGTTAGGAATTTATACATTTGTTAAAAAGACTCCAATCAGAGTCATAGCTGGTTAATGTGGAATAAAAATTGTGTTTACCTTTAGCATTCAACTCATTTCTTTGAGCTTGAAGACGTCTTAAATTTTGACTTTTTTCATTGACAACCAACTAGAGAATAAAAAACATGGTTATACAAAAGCTGCATCAAAAAAAACACCTAAGCAGTCAAAAGCGTATCATCCAGAAAAACAGAAGTTCCATGGTGGCTGCATTTGTTTTCTTTAAGGCTTTTTTTTCTCTGTGAGACACCACTCTGGATGAGAGAGCACAGGGGCACCAGCATTGTCAGTCTGGGGGGAGGGGGGTGTTATATCAACCAGCAGATTTAGATACACTAATAAATTAAAGCCAAACTCTAGCTCACACTGCAGTTACAGCAACAGTTTTTTTTCCCTTTGGGGATAAAGGTTGATTATTCATTGTAAGCACTCCAGTCAGTAGTAAATGGTTTGTCTCAACACTGATACATTTGCAGCACAGCTTGATCTGTTGAAAAACAGACTATCAGCCAGAACACCAGATGAAAATAAAGGAAAGAAAGCCTAAAAAGGAAAACTAATGAAGCCATCACTTCATCACAGAATTGGTAAGCTGCAATATAATACACATTTGCTTTTGGGTTTAATACTGCTTTACAGAATAAGTCCACCTTTCTGATCAGGTTATATGTTACACCCACACTAAGGTTACAAGTTATATGTTACACCCATATTCAGCATCAGACCCCTCTCTCTGATTCCCAACTCCTTGCAGCAGCGAGCCAGAAATTCTCTCCTCACACTTGCTGCCACGATTCAAAGAGCGCGGCCGTGCGGGGCTCCGCCCACAAGGCTGCGTCATTAAATCACAGATCCCTGAATCATTCATTAGATCCCTAATGAATAAACTACAAGTATCGACATCATATGCGGCTGTCAGCTTGTAGTTGTCAATGAACTGGCACTGTTAAGCACTCAGGAAGTTCATTGATTCTTCCTGTCAGTGTGAAACTGCCTCTCTGTACGATGTACGGGCGGACAGATCACACTGACAGTCTGCAGGAGACCCGCATGGCACCTCTGATCTGCTGATTACTGCTGCACCACTTTCCAGTCTCCTAAAACAAAAAATAGTAAATGCACATTTCTATACCTGCAAAAAAAAAAATTTGCATTTATAATTTTTTGTTAAAAAGTGAATTTATCCTTTAACTAGACCTAGCATTTACATAAAGTTTTCCACACATTTACTCTGCTTTGTACCAGATTTTCCTTTAAAGGAGAAGCGCAGGATATCAAAAAATAAACATCTATACTCACCTATGTGGCGGCAGCATCAGTCTGATGCCACAGCTGCCCCCCACTGGCTCTAAGACCGAGAACTGAACAATCATATGACCGCTGAACGCTCAGTTCTTGGCTTTCTCCAAGCAGAGAGCAGTGACTGTCAATCACCGGCATTCTGCTCTGCCCCTCACTGGAGTGCTGGGCTGTGCAGGGGGTGGGAGCAGCTGACTCAGGCTCTCTGAGAGCCTGAGCCAGCTGCTGGTGAGCCATGTAGGTCAGTGATGGCGAACCTTGACACCCCAGATGTTTGCCACCCCCATCAAATCATTCTCTGCAGCTATTACCTTTTGTACCACCACCCCCTTCCTTTAGAATGTAAGCTCTACGAGCTGGGCCCTCCTGTCTCTTCTGTATTGAACTGTACTGGTGTCCCATGATGCTCAACAACACTGCAGAGTGCAAGAGCATTATGGGAAATGTAGTTCCAAAACATCTGGGGTGCCAAGGTTCGCCATCACTGATCTAGGTGGATCCCAACCATAAAGTTGGGATCCCTCCGGAGCCCGGACTGGCTCTGCGACATCAGCCCCACAGCAGGTTTTAAGCTGGCTACACATTATACAATTTATTTTGTTTAATTTCCTTTATATTTACCTTCAACTATGTAGAAGGGCCTGCCTGATTGCATACAATTTGAAAAAGTGTTTAGGTTTGACCTCATATTATATGGTTTTGATAACTCTAAAAGGAAAAATTGTATAATGTGTACCCAGGTGAATCTGGGTCATAGGAGTGCAGAAATAGGTGCACCCCTGTGACCCAGAAGAAAAGTATGGCCAAGAAAGCATTGGCTATACTTCTTTTAAAGTAATTGTAAAAGGTACAAATTTAAAAACAAAAAATAACAAACATATCACACTTACCTCCACTGTGCAGCTTGTTTTGCAGAGTGGCCCCGAACCTGCTCTTCTGGGGTCCCCCCGCGGCTCCCCCCAACATCCGATAACCCCCTCGGAGAAGCGCTTCCCTGAGGGGGTTACCATGCGCTCCCAAGTCCAGCATTGGGCGTCCATAGAGGCTGAATGCAGGACTCGGCTCCGCCCCCCACGTCATTGGATTTGATTGACTGCAGCAGGAGCCAATAGCTGCTATCAATCTATCCAATCAAGAGCAGAGAACCCCGGGCAGAGAGACAGTGCGACCTTGTGGGTCAAGTTCCAGGGCTCAGGTAAGTAACAGGTGGGGGCCGGTCACTGACAGGTGTTTTTTCACCTTAATGCATAGGATGCATTGAGGTGAAAAAAAAAGCACGAAGGTTTACAACCCCTTTAACAAACCTGTGTAACTTATACACACTGACAATGACAAGTGACATTAAAATACAAACTTGCCAAAAGAAGGGATTCAGAACTCTTCTATATTCTCCTTGAGAATTTTGCTTACTATCTAGGATGATGGTGTGACATTGAAGAACCTTACCTGGAGATCCTCAATCTTAGACAAATAATACTGGCGTAAGCCAGTGCCACCACGTGACTCGTCCATATCCATCTGTTACAGACAGGAAAAAAAAAAAATGTAGGTCAGAATAACATTTGTGTATAAACTGTGCACAATTATTGCAGCCCAATTTTTGTTGGCATATAAAACACAAGGAAATCTCGATGTTCCATATTGGCAGATCACATTGAAGGCTTGTTGAACCTCACATGGGTAATACAAAGAAGACAATTTGATATCTGCATTTTATTTATAATAACTGTGGGATGTGAGATTAAAGAGGTTGTAAAGGGAAGGTGCTTTACCTTCATGCATTCTATACTATGATTCATCATTTTTTTATTGGACTTAAAGTATAACTAAAGGCAAAACTTTTTTTTCATTCTGGATGAAGCGGAAAGGGATTAGAACACCTGTCAGTTTTTATTACTTTCTGTGCCCCGTTAGGGAGCTTCACCTTATTTGTCCGGGTTTACCATTAACTTTAAAAGTGAAAGAAAGTCACAAATTTTGGGTTGTCCACAGAACAGGAATAGACTGGGAATCTTCCGATGGGGACACTAGTTCTGGTGACAACCAGGGATTCTCTCACTTCCTGTTTTGGCTATGAGACAGGAAGTGAAGGGAAAGCTCCCCCATGGGACACAGGTGGCAAAAAAAATACATAAAAATGAACTGAGATGGGTTATCCCTCTCTTACGCTATCCAAAATGAATAAAGAGTTGCCTTTAGTTACACTTTATTATTTCAAAAGTAATGCTCAAGGTTTTCAAATCTGCACAATTTATTAACCACTTGCTGACCGCATTATAGCCGAATGACGACTGCTGCGCGGTTGTCCGGTTCTGGGAGAGCTTCTATTGACGTCCTCCCAGAACGGCGCACCCAACGCACTATGAACGTGTGTCCATTGGACACAGCTGATCACAGATCAGGGTAAAGGACCAATCACAGCGGCCCTTTACCACGTGATCACACTTGCTGGTTATCGGCAGTACTTTTTTCACGCTGTAAGGCACAGGCGGTAAGCGGCAAGTGTGAAAGGGGACATCTAAACTGATAATTAGGGCACTGATCATCAGTGCAGCCCCCCAATCAGCGCCCTGATGATCAGTGCAGCCCCCCAATCAGCGCCCTGATGATCAGTGCAGCCCCCCAATCAGCGCCCTGATGATCAGTGCAGCCCCCCAATCAGCGCCCTGATGATCAGTGCAGCCCCCCAATCAGCGCCCTGATGATCAGTGCAGCCCCCCAATCAGCGCCCTGATGATCAGTGCAGCCCCCCAATCAGCGCCCTGATGATCAGTGCAGCCCCCCAATCAGCGCCCTGATGATCAGTGCAGCCCCCCAATCAGCGCCCTGATGATCAGTGCAGCCCCCCAATCAGCGCCCTGATGATCAGTGCAGCCCCCCAATCAGCGCCCTGATGATCAGTGCAGCCCCCCAATCAGCACCCTGATGATCAGTGCAGTCTCCAATCAGCACCCTGATGATCAGTGCAGCCCTCCAATCAGCGCCCTGATGATCAGTGCAGCCCCCCAATCAGCACCCTGATGATCAGTGCAGCCTCCAATCAGCGCCCTGATGATCAGTGCAGTCTCCAATCAGTGCCCTGATGATCAGTGCAGTCTCCAATCAGCGCCCTGATGATCAGTGCAGTCTCCAATCAGTGCCCTGATGATCAGTGCAGCCCCCCAATCAGCGCCCTGATGATCAGTGCAGCCTCCAATCAGCGCCCTGATGATCAGTGCAGCCCCCCAATCAGCGCCCTGATGATCAGTGCAGCCCCCCAATCAGCGCCCTGATGATCAGTGCAGCCCTCCAATCAGCGCCCTGATGATCAGTGCAGCCCTCCAATCAGCGCCCTGATGATCAGTGCAGCCCTCCAATCAGCGCCCTGATGATCAGTGCAGTCTCCAATCAGCGCCCTGATGATCAGTGCAGCCCCCCAATCAGCACCCTGATGATCAGTGCGGCCCTCCAATCAGCACCCTGATGATCAGTGCAGCCCTCCAATCAGCGAAAGCAAAAAATTACCTGTTAGTAAAATTTTCTAACAATCTATTTTCGGTCTTTTTTCGTTTGTTTAGCAAAAAGTAAAAAAGCCAGAGGTTATTAAATACCACCAAAAGAAAGCTCTATTTGTGTGGGAAAAAAACAGAAGATAAAAGTGTCATATGGGCACAGTGTTGTATGACCGCGCAATTGTCTTAAGTGCAACAGCGCTGGAAATTGGCAAGGAATGGCGTAAAAGTGCCCAGTAAGCAAGTGGTTAGATAGCTGGTGATCCTGCCATGAAGGCTCCTTGCTCAGGCACTTCCTGTTACAGGGTGACAACGCTCTGTCCCCTTCTCCTGCGTTGTCACCATCAGGAAACCCACCCTGACCAATGCCAAGGAGCCGTCCCTGGAGTGTATGCAGACAGGAAGTGGCTGTAAAGAAGCTGCAGGAGATCAGCAGCACTGAGATGTAACAACACATTAAAAACAAAAATGTGTGTAAACCGTATTTTAGGACTATAGATGGAAATGATTTCTGATGCACACAGAATGTGGGTTAGCCAGGATCGTCTACATAAACTGCCCATGTCTGGGTGTGCTGTGAGGACCGGCACGACTGCTGGGATCTGTAGTCCCCACAGCAACCAGCTGGCCCCGGGAAGCCTGAGCCTGGAGTACACGGAGCACAGGCGGGACAGGCACACGGCATGACCGCTATGGACAGGGAGGAGTATACACAACAACACATGACCGCTCGAATCAAGAACAACAGCCGCATATTACCCGCACCTGCTCCACCGCTTCCCCCACCATCTTGTAATCGCCCGGCGGAGCCATTCTCTGTTTCACCGTGACTCAGGACCGGAAGCCGGAAATCGACGACTACACTTCCTGACGTACTTCCGGCCTCCCGGCATTAGCCATAGACATTTCACTACAGCGCACTGGAGAGCCAAGCTGCCACAGCGCCTCCTTCTGTACGGAGGCGGAACCAGCGAGAGCGCCCTCTTCTCTCTGCAGATAGAAGAGGAAGTTCAGTACAGATCTTTAGTATGACATGTCATGCTCCAACCCCTCTGTCCTCCTTCCATTTATAGATATCTATAGACACTGAAGCACTTAACTGCTTCAGCTCTGGAAGATTTGGCTACTCCATGACCGGGCCATTCTTAGCGATTCGGCACTGCGTCGCTTTAACTGACAATTGCGCGGTCGTGCGACATTGCACCCAAACAAAATTGATGTCCTTTTTTCCTCACATATAGAGCTTTCTTTTGGTGGTATTTGATCGCCTCTGCGGTTTTTATTTTTTGCGCTATAAACAAAAAAATAGCGACAGTTTTGAAAAACAACACAATTTTTTTGTACTTTTTGCTGTAATAAATATCCCCATTTTTTTTTTTTTTAAAAAAGCTAATTTTTTCTCGGTTTAGGCTGATATGTATTCTTCTACATATTTTTGATAATAAAAATCGCAATAAGCATATATTCATTGGTTTGCGCAAAAGTTATAGCGTCTACAAAATAGGGGATAGATTTATAACATTTATTATTATTATTTTTATTACTAGTAATGGTGGCGATCTGCGATTTTTATCGGGACTGCGACATTATGGTGGACACATCGGACACATTTGAAACATTTTTGGGACCATTGGCATTAATACAGCGATCAGTGCTATAAAAATGCACTGATTACTGTAAAAATGTCACTGGCAGGGACGGGTTTAACAGTAGGGGGTGATCAAGGGGTTAACTGTGTTCCCTCTCTGTGTTCTAACTGAAGGGGGGAGAGGACTGTGCAGGGGAGATGACAGATCGCTGTTCATACTTTGTATGAATACACGATCAGACTCTTCCCCCCTCAGAGAACCGGAAACTGTGTGTTTACACACACAGATCCCTGTTCTCGGTGTGTCATGAGCGATCGCGGGAGCCCGGCCGTCATTGCGACCGCCGGGCACTTGCATCGGCTCCGGAGGGGAGCAGCAGGCGCAACCTAGTGGCCACAGGGTGAAGCGACGTTACCTAACGTCTTTTTGCCCAGCCGTGCCATTCTGCCACAGTAAAACTGCGGAGGCTGGTCGGCAAGTGGTTAATGTAGAGCTACAGGCAAACCTTTTTTTTTCTATTTTGGATGGTGTCAGAGATTGTTATAACCCCCGTCAGTTTCTTTTTTGACATTTATGTCCCGACGGAGGTTTTTTTTACCTTCACTTCCTGTTCCACAGCCAAAACAGGAAGTGAAAGGAAATCCCCCCCAAAGTTAGGGAATTCCTGGGTGTCATCAGAACCAGTATCCCCACTGGAAGATTTCCCCTCTATTTCTGCCCTGGTGACAACCCAACATTTGAGATTTACTGTCACTTATAGTGATATGACAAATAGAAAGGGTGAATCTGCCTAACGGGGACACAGACAGCAATAAAAAACTGGACAGATGTTGTAATCCCTCTTCACTTTAACCAAAAAAAAAAAGTTTGGGCCTTGGTTATACCTTAACTTTGCCTACCGGGCACCTTCACCCACTTCCTGCCCAGGCCAATTTTCAGGTTTCAGCGCTGTCACAATTTGAATGACAATTGCGCGGTCATACAACACTGTACCCAAACTAAATATTTATCATTATCTTTTGAGACAGATAGAGCTTTCTTTTGGTGGTTTTTAATCACCACTGTTTTTTTTTTTTTGTTTTTTTTTTGCTAAATAAACAAAAAAAGACCGAACAAAAAAAAAAGGTTTTCTTAGTTTTGGTTATAAAATTTTGTAAATAAGTAATTTTTCTCCTTCACTGATGTGCACGGATGAGGCTGCACTGATGGACACTGATAAGGCGGCACTGATGAGGTGCCACCGATGGCCAGCACTGATGGATGGCACTGATAGGCGACAATGATAGGCGGCAATGCTAGGCACTGACAGGCATCACTGGTGGGCACTGATTGGCAGCATTGAGGGGCAATGTTGGGGCTGCACTGATCATCAGGACACCGATGATCAGTGCCCTGATTGTCAGTGCAGATGTCCCCTGTGTGGATATGCCGGTTTTCGGCTCTCCTCATGCCCTGTCAATGTGAGGGAAGGATTGCCAATAACTGCCAAATCCTGTCTACATTTGTGATTGGACACAGCTGATCACGTGGTAAAGAGCCACCGTGATTGGCTCTCTACCTCGATCTGTGATCGGTCCGATCCGCCAGACAGATGGGGACTAGGACCACCATCTGCCTGTTTTTGGAGGACAGGATTCGATTGAATGGCGGCGGGTGTCAGTGGACATGTGTGCACCCGACGCTCCATAGAAGAGACTGGAGGGTCCGATGAGGTTCGCCTGAAAAACTGACAGGCAGATCTGATTGGACAGCCGTGTGAAAGGGACTTAAAGTGTTACTAAACCCAGGACCCTGCATTGACTATATCTGGTCTCCCGCATTACACAGAACATGGAAGTGTAATAGTTTTAATAAATATAAACTGCTAAATATCTTTTCTCATCATCAGTTAGACGCAGTGATGGCAAGCCTTGGCACCCCAGATGTTTTGGAACTACATTTCCCATGATGCTCATGCACTCTGCAGTGTAGTTGAGCATCATGGGAAATGTAGTTCCAAAACATCTGGGGTGTCAAGGTTCGCCATCACTGAGCAATCTTGTGACTTCTATCAGTGTCCAGCAGAGCACTGGCCAAAGCTTGTAGGAGGAGTTTTCATTCTCTCCTAATTGTCCTATGAGGCTGCATGACTCCTGACCCTCTGTCTGGACAGTGCTGATTGGCCCTGTGCTGATCACATACACTCTTCCAAGAAAAAAACAACAACTTTCTAGCAATACAGACCAAACTGAGCATGTGCAGCTTGCCCTCAAGGCTCTGTTCTATCAGGAGATGGTTTAGAAGAAGGGGAAGATCAGAAAAAACAGGGTCAAACAGCCTTTTTACACAATTCAGAGGATTAACCCCCTTAAGTTCCACAGTAAGTATAACAAGCATGCTTTAGTGCATATACAGACTGATTGTGGGTTTAGTAACATTTTAAGGCTTCTGTAGTCCAAGATAAGAACTAAGAGGACTCCTTGAAAATAACGCAGGATGTGTGCAAAGGACAACTCTGAATTTCTGACAGGATCAACAGGTTTTTTTTACTTATCGAAAAAATATAAGATGCTTTCAATTGTATACTTATTAGACCCAAAAGAGAGCAAATAAGAGAAGTTAAAGTGATTGTAAAGTCTCCTGTTCTTTTTTCTATAAAAATAACAAACATGTTATACTTACCTACTCTATGTAATGGTTTTGAACAGAGCAGCCCAGATCCTCCTTTTCTGGGGTCCCGCTTCGGTGCTCTTGGCCCCTCACTTCTGGTGAGCAGCTTGCTATGGGGGCACCCAAGCTGAGCCGCAGCTCCATGTATTCATTCAGACACGGAGCCATGATTCTTCCTCCTCCACACTACCAAGCAGACCTATTTTACAACTCTTATTAACACCTTCTCATCCAGTCCCCGTAAATTCTTCTCTACCTTCAACTCCCTTCTTTGTCCTCCACCCACTGACTCACTCACTTCAAAAACAAGATTGATACAATCCGCGATGAAATCTCCACTCTACAGGTATCTCCCCCAGTTAAGACCCCATATCAACAGGTACAATTGACACTCCCCTTATTCAAATCTACTACTACAGACAAAGTTGCTAAACTCCTTTCTAACGCTCACCTAACCACTTGTCCCCTGGACCCTATTCCCTCTTAAACACTATGGTCACCCTCTGACCCCATCCTACACTCTCTAACCCACATCTTCAATCTCTCACTCACCTCTGGCATTTTCCCTAATGCTCTAAAACATGCACTAGTCACCCCCATACTTAAAAAGCCGTCCTTGGACCCTACCAATCTTAACAACCTACGCCCTATCTCCTTGCTCGCCTTTTCCTCTAAACTCCTTGAACGCCTGGTTTACATCCAACTGAGTGACCACCTCATTAAGAATAACCTTCTTGATCCCCTTCAATCTCCCCCTTTCGCCCTCAACACTCCACAGAAACTGCTCTTTTAAAAGTCACAAATGACCTACTAACTGCAAAAAACCAACGGACACTATTCTGTACTCCTACTTCTGGGCCTTTCAGCTGCCTTTGACACTGTTGACCACCCCCTCCTCCTCAAAAAACGTTACTCCCTCGGTCTCCGTGACTGTGCTCTTCAGTGGCTCTCATCCTACCAATCCCAACGCACCTTCAGTGTCACTTACAATTCTACTTCCTCCACTCCTCTTCCCTTCTCCGTCGGGGTCCCCCAAGGTTCTGTTCTTGGACCTCTTTTATTTTCAATCTACACCTCTTCCCTGGGTCAGCTGATAGCCTCTCATGGCTTTCAATATCATTTCTATGCTGACGACACACAAATCTATCTCTCCACCCCTCAACTCACCCCATCAGTCTCCTCAGGCATCAGTAACTTACTAACAGACATATCTGTATGGATGTCACACCACTTCCTCCAACTCAACTTGTCCAAAACTGAGCTTATAATATTTCCTCCCCCACGTGCCTCTTCCCCTGACTTCTCTGTCAAGAGCAATGGCACAACCATCCACCCATCCCCACATGTCAGGGTACTAGGTGTTATCCTGGATTCTGAACTCTCTTTTCGGCCCCATATCCAATCACTTTCCAAAGCTTGCCGCCTCAACCTCCGCAACATCTCTAAACTACGTCCCTTTCTACCCAATGAAACCACAAAGCTCCTGATTCACTCCCTGGTTATCTCTCGTCTTGACTACTGCAACTCCCTCCTCGTTGGCTTACCTTTAAATAGACTATCCCCCCTTCAGCCCAACATGAATGCTGCTGCCAGACTCATCCACCTTACAAACTGCTCAGTATCTGCTACCCCTCTCTGCCAATCCCTCCATTGGCTACCACTCGCCCAACAAATTAAATTCAAAATACTAACATTAAGGTACAAAGCCATCCACAACTCTGCCCCCAGCTACATCACTAACCTAGTCTCTAAATACCAACCTAAACGCCCTCTTCGTTCTTCCCAAGACCTCCTGATCTCTAGCTCCCTCATCACCTCCTCCCATATCCGCCTCCAGGACTTCTCCCGAGCCTCGCCCATCCTCTGGAATTCGCTACCCCAATCTGTCAGACTGTCTCCAAATTTATCCACTTTTAGGCGATCCCTGAAAACTTTCCTCTTCAGAGAAGCCTATCCTGCCTCCATCTAACAACTGCACTTTTTTCTCCATTAGCTCATCCCCCACAGCTGTTACCCTTTTGTATAACTTGATCCTCCCTCCTAGACTGTAAGCTCTAACGAGCAGGGCTCTCTGCTTCCCCCTGTGTCGAATTGTATTGTAATTGTACTGTCTGCCCTAATGTTGTAAAGCGCTGCGTAAATTGTCGGCGCTATATAAATCCCGTATAATAATAATTCAGCCCTGCCCCCTCTTTTACCTCATTGGCTAACTGACTTTGATTGACATTAGCGGGAGCCAGTGGCGCGCTGCTGTGTCTCAGCCACTCAGCAAGGGAGAGTCCCGGACGGCCAAGGCACTCGTGGACATCGCTGCCACCCCCTGTACACCTAGGAAGGGCAGCAGGGGTGGCAGCATATAGACGAACTGATTCCCTCCATGTTCCTTCTGCAGCCGCTGAAAGCCTGCTTCTCCTCCTCTCCCTCCGGCAGGCATTCAACTGCTGCAGAAGGAACATGGAGGGGATCGGTTCACCTTTTCGACGACCTGCTGCCTCTCCTATCCTGGTCCTGCTGTCCCCAGACCCCTGTGTTCTCTCCTCCCTCCCTGTGTGCTTTCCCAAATTGCACTTCATTGAAAAAGTTTATGTTCGTTATTCATAAAGTAACAAGTAAAGGCAGAACTAAAATAGATGCTGGTCTGGTGGTGGAACCACAATATAAGTTCTCACAAACTGAAATAGACAGAATTGATAATTACAGATGAAGACTGGATTGAGAACATAGCAGAAGCTGTTGTGATTTTACAGTGGAGTTCATATAAGGATCTGGCTGACCATGAGATGACAGCAGACTGACAGAGAGAAGCCCAAGTTGGATCTGGGTGACATGCTGAGGACAGTATCAGGCGGGATGTACCTGTGTAGATTTATGGTCTGCTGTCTGGGGAGTTATGTCTTTGGAGCTGGAGCAGGTAAGTCTAGATGATCTAATCCAAATTATCCAAGTTTTTATTGTCCAAAATGCCATTGTGGTCCTGTACCCTGGGCAGCAGAATAGGAGGCGGCAGCACTATACCTACGATCTTTAGAATAAACATTTCCTTTGTCTTTTAATTTTGTCATGTCTGATCAAATTTTGTAGAAAAATCATGGTTCTTCCTACCATGAGGCTAGGTAAGAATTTATATTAGTTAGTACCCTTTAGCCTCGGTTCACACCAGAGGCGGCACGACTTGCAGGTCGCCTCACCGAGGCGACCTGCACACGACTGCCCGGGCGACTTGCAAAACGACTTCTGTATAGAAGTCTATGCAAGTCGCCCCAAGTCGCCCCCAAAGTCGTACAGGAACCTTTTTCTAAGTCGGTGCGACTTGCGTCGCTCCCCTTAGAACGGTTCCATAGCACAGAACGGGAGGCGACTTGTCAGGCGACTAGGTCGCCTGACAAGTCGTCCCTGTGTGAACCGAGCCTTAGGCCTCATGTACACTGATGCTGGTAAACGGACGTTCAGGGGCAGTTGGACGCTTTTTCCAGCTGACCCTGAACTCATCCAATGTTATCTTATGTGCTGTTTTTAGGCAGTTGCGTTTAGAGGCTTTTCTATGAAGGCAAAAAAATGAGTTCAGGCGCCGATTTTTCTGACGTTTCAGACGCCAGACGCGCCTAAATGCGGTACCGGCGTTTAGGCGCGTTTTCGTTTAGAATCGTTTTTAAAGGTGCCCTTTTTTTTTACACTACAAAACTTAAAAATGATAAAAAAATTATGAAAAAACACTAAAAAAGTATTTTAAAAACTTGTAATTGCTTGCAATGCTTGATAGACCATTTAATATACCCCGAATGAGCCTTTGATTCAATTCAATACACCACTAGCATTGCTGTAAGCTGAAGTATGTTCAAATTTTGAGATGTGAACCAGATGACCCCACCATTGACCCCCTCCATACTTGATCAAACATAGTTGCATGACATTTAATATCCGGCTGTTTTAATTTCAGTTTGCCCTCATGTTAAGTTTTCCAGCCTCAGCAACAGCAACGTCAGGAGCATTTTCTTCACATACGCTCATTATGGGATCCATAGTCAAAGCACCAAAATTAAGAGAGGTATATACAAGTACACTGCTGCGCTCTCAGCTGCTGCTACTCACTCTGGTCTCACAGAATGGCTGAAATAGTTAATAAATACATGTTTTTTTGTGCTTTGGGAGGGTCTACTGATGATTTTTTTTTCAAGCGTTTATTTTTTTTTTCTAAAAAAATAAACGCTTCTAGACGCGAACGCGGCAAAATGGGTGTTTTCAAACGCCGGTTTCAAGCCATCAAGAAAAACCTTCAGAAGAGGTTGCCTGAGCATCCCATGTACATTAGGCCTTAAAGGAAGATGATGACCTTCTTTGCTGGCTTGATGATGTCTTGGCAATTGATGCAACGGCTGGGCTAGTGGGTGTGCTAGACCTACTATTAGATGGGCCACACACTGGCAGTTGGAATAGGAAGCTTTTCAGGACTGACTCAGGTGTCCCAGTGAATAGGGAGGCTTTTGGGATAAACATAGCTACAGAACCGGGATGGATGGAATAAGAGGGCGGTAAAGAAAAAGCTATAGTCTTTTTTGATTCATGTGATCAGGTTCATAAAAAACATATTAGTAAGGGCTCATTTAGACTTGCTTCGGCTTCAACACACATTAACAGCTAGTTTACGCTCCAAAACAAGGCTTCGGACTCGCTTTGTTAAAGCTCTCTGAACGCCGGTCAACGCTCCTGTCACTAAATAAAATGGATAGCTTACAGTTCTGCTTACACCTTGCTTTTGTTTTGCTTTGCTTCAGCTTTGCTTCAAAAATTATACTCCATGTAGCTTTAATGGTGCTTCAAAGTGTCTTCCAAGCCTCCAAAGAAGTCTATGGCAAAGCTCGCTTGAAACCCCCCCCCCCCGAAGCCAGATCGAAGCCCCACTAAAGCCTCATCGAAGCCCCACCAAAGCTCCACCAAAGCCTCATGGAAGCCCCACTAAAGCCTCATCGAAGCCCCACCAAAGCCTCATCAAAGCACCAAGCAAAAGCAAGGTGTAAACAGGACTGTAAGCTAACCATTTTATTTAGTGACAGGAGCCTTGACTGGCATTCAGAGAGCTTTAACAAAGCGTGTCCGAAGCCTTGTTTTGAAGCAAGTTTAAACTAGCCCTAACTTCCACTTGTGCATGTGTTATTGCATGCCATTTTGTTCATGGTGGAATGTTTGGCATGCCTTCAGACCATATTCAGATATCACCAGCTCTCCATCATTGATCAAACTTGAGCTTTGCTTATTCTGTTCATATTGCAACAAGGTAACAGTAACTATGCTTAAATGGGTCCTTATGTGTTTCCAAATTGTGGCATCCGTATCTATGATTTGTGATTGAATAAAGCTCATGACTGAGCAATGATAAAGTACTGGTGACATCTACATGTGGATTGATTTGTGAGGAACAGCACCATCCATTATCTACAATACTTCAGCACCCACTATCTTAAATCTTTATACTACAGGTTACAACTCTTATGCCCCGTACACACGGTCGGACTTTGTTCAGACATTCCGACAACAAAATCCTAGGTTTTTTCCGACGGATGTTGGCTCAAACTTGTCTTGCATACACATGGTCACACAAAGTTGTCGGAAAATCCGATCGTTCTAAACGCGGTGACGTAAAACACGTACGTCGGGATTATAAGCGGGGCAGTGGCCAATAGCTTTCATCTCTTTATTTATTCTGAGCATGCGTGGCACTTTGTCCGTCGGATTTGTGTACACACGATCGGAATTTCCGACAACGGATTTTGTTGTCGGAAAATTTTATATCCTGCTTTCAAACTTTGTGTGTCGGAAAATCCGATGGAAAATGTGTGATGGAGCCCACACACGGTCAGAATTTCCGACAACAAGGTCCTATCACACATTTTCCGTCGGAAAATCCGACCGTGTGTACGTGGCATAAGATTTTTTGGCAATGCAGCCCAACAAAACGCACTGTGTGTTAACGCATGTGCTGAGGCATCCCAGTGATTTTGAATGGGCTGGCAACACACAAAAAATTGCAATTGGAATAACCCCTATCCTTCTCACACCCTCCACCAATCCCCCTTAGGGACACTCAAAGCCAGTATGATCACTGATGGATGTCCCTGTTACCCTGACAAACCACCCACAATCCACTAAACAAGAAGCAGAATCATTAAAAGACCAATACCATCTCCGGCGGGTGTCCCTGACAAGAAGCAGAGATATTTGTTTAGCCTCTTCTATGGTTGATTGTGGGTTGGTTACCAATGTAACGGGTGCCCACCAGATATTGTGCTGGCTTTTGAATGTTTCTGGTAATCCTGCTATATTGTGTAGCAAGGAAACTCCGGATGCCGCCCCATGCAGTCATTTTTGCCGCCCCCCACTAGGATGCAAGTACAGCAACGAATGATGCTGTGGCCCGGTCACCAGTGTCCTAGCAGCCAATGAAGCTGTGCCTCATTGGTTGCTAGGATGCTGGCAGCTGGGCAATACAGCATCAGTGGCTGCTAGGACATAGGTGACTGGTTGTTGTGGTAAAGGCGGTGCCAGCATCCATGAAACAAGCTCAATAATGCTGCATTGTATATACGGTAGGGATACTCTGGCATCAGTGCCAATCCCCACCAAGTGTTGCCATGGGTGGTCACCCTAGTTTGCCTCCCTGACAGCACACTCATGGCTGTAATACAAAGCTAGTGGGGTTGATTTACTAAAACTGAAGAGTGTAAAATCTGGGGCAGCTGTGCGTGGTAGCCAATCAGCTACTAACTTCGGCCTGTTCAATTAAGCTTTGACAAAAAACCTGAAAGCTGGTTGGTTTCTATGCACAGCTGCACCAGATTTTCCACTCTTCAGTTTTAGTAAATCAACTCCGGTGTCTTCTTAACCACTTGCCGATCGCTGCACGCCGATATACGTCGGCACAATTGCAGCGGTGTGCAAATGGGCGTACCTGTACGTCCCCTTTAATTGGTGGGGTGTGACCGTGCCCGCGGGACCCGCAGACTCGATGTCGGCTGGTCTCCCGGCGATCGTGTTACGGAGCCGCAGAACGGGGAGATGCATTTCCCTGTTCTGCCTTGTGACATGACAGAGATCACTGCTTTCTGTCATCGGGAGCAGGGATCACTGTCATGCGAGTGGAAGCCCATCCCCCCCCCACAGTTAGAATCACTCCCTAGGACACACTTAACCCCTTTATCGCCCCCTAGTGTTTAACCCCTTCCCTGCCAGTGTCATTTACACAGTAATCAGTGCTTTTTTATAGCACTGATCGCTATATAAATGACAACGGTCCCAAAATAGTGTCAAAAGTGTCCGATGTGTCCGCCATAATGTCACAGTCATGACAAAAATCGCAGATCACCGCCATTACTAATAAGAAAAAAATTATTATAAAAATGCCATAAATCTATCCCCTATTTTGTAGATGCTATAACTTTTGCGCAAACCAATCAATATACAGTTATTGTGATTTTTTTTTTACCAAAAATATGTAGAAGAATACATATCGGCCTAAACTGAGGAAAAAATTAGTTTTTTTATATATTTTTGGGGGAAGTTTATTATAGCAAAAAGTAAAAAATATTGTTTTTTTTTTCAAAATTGTTGCTTTTTTTTGTTTATAGCACAAAAAATAAAAACCGCAGAGGTGATCAAATACCACCAAAGAAAGCTCTATTTGTGTGAAAAAAAGGACGTCAATTTTGTTTGGGTGCAACATCGCACGACCGCGCAATTGTCAGTTAAAGTGACGCAGTGCCGAATTGCAAAAAGTGCTCTGGTCAGGAAGGGGTAAAATCTTCTGGGGCTGAAACGGTTAAACTAAGGTGACCAGATTTTTAAAATCAAATCAAATCATCATCATCATCGGGGACTTTTTTTTGGCAAATGGTAAACTATATTATATTCATATTTTCCTCAAATTATATATGCAGTGTATGTGGTATGTGTTTATGGAATGATTTTATATTAACATTATTTCTCACATTTTATCCATGAGATTAAAAAAAAAGATACTTCTTAGAATTTTTTGAGATATGACTACCAACTGTTATGAAGCTAAAATAGAGAAAAAACAGAGTGTAAGGCTCAGGATTGCGCTACATAAAGAATGCAGGGCTCAGGAGTGCGCTACATAAAGAATGCAGGGCTCAGGAGTGCGCTACATAAAGAATGCAGGGCTCAGGAGTGCGCTACATAAAGAAGGTGTTATGGAAATGATTAAGAGCTCCAATTGAGCCCAAGGTTATCTGCTGCTGTCTCTAATTTTGAAAGTGTTGATATGCATGCATATAAAAGTAAACACTCTGAGACACGCTCAGCATCGTTACTTGTTACACTTCTGATTTATTCAAGGCGGTGTTAATGTTTTATACACACAAATACGTCATTGCTATGTTAGTCTAATAGGTACATCTCATTGGTTAAGAAGGAAAAGAAGATGGAGAATTTTCATAACGAGGTTTGGCTGTCTTTGGTCTTATCTTCAGTTCCGCGTTCTTCTGATGTGTGGGATGTAGGGGGTACCCGCCATCTTGAGAAAATATAGGAACAGAGCTAATCTGTATACTTATATAATGAGTAAGGAGAAAAATATGTATGCACATAAGAAAATAGACATTTTCAGATTACTATTATTATTATCTACATCACATTCCTTCACAATCCCCCCTAAAATGACTATTTTCTCTTTTCTGTCCCTAATACTAAAGGTCCCACTTTGGCCTGGCCCTTCTCCTCAGCAACTCTTTTAGGCTGTATATAGAATTGGGCAGCAACTGTTCACTTCCCTCCTCGATACAGCTGGAGAGGTGCAGTCAGGCGCTATCTATCCCTAAAACCCTATAGGATTGTGAGATTATGGACAGTGAGTGACTGTAGGGGAGTGAAGGGTTTGTCATCTTCCATCATAAGGGGGTCCTCTTCTTGGTGGAGAAATGTAGGTGTGCTATTGTCTACAGCCTTGCTCATTAACTTCTAACAAAAGGTAGAATACAGCATACAATCAGGGCTAAAAGAACCAGGATTATTTATACCGTTACCCGTATCTGGGCGAGCACCTTCTGCCACCCACTCATCCAGCTAAAATATTGATCCCATGGGTCTGTGATACCTGAGTTCTTCTTCAACTCCAGTGACAGATCTTCTAATTTCTTTATAGCTAGAGTAACCTTACCATTTGGGCCAATATTATCAGGAATGTATGTACAACAGGTTCCTGTTTTTTTCTATCATTTTACAGACACCCCCCTTCTCGGCTAACACCATGTCTAAGGCCATCCGGTTCTGGAATGTCATGTAGGAAGTGGGGGCTAACTGGTCAGCAATTCCCTGGAGGGCATCTTTAGTGTAATTTACACGTCTCTGTTGGTTGTAATATGTGTAGTGTCATGTCACCTAGAGGCTGGGTGACAGATGCACACCGTTGGGATCAGGAGTGCACTGCAAGGTAGTGGACCCTACGGCTGACTGCTGCGGATTGTACCCTGGGAGGTTCAGGAAGCAGGTCTACTGGATCACTGACACAGATCCCACTGGGAGCTAGAGCATAGATTCCCCAGGGCGCGGAGTCTAAGAGCCAGCAGGTGTTCACCAGAGCCTCTACTGGTGAGGATGGACTGCGCTGCAGTCTGGCTCCAGGGTCTCACAGCTCACGCTCACGGTAGACTACAGGAGAAGAGGAAGGAGGGAGCTGGCTGGAACATCAGGGTCACAGGCAAACAGGGATGGTCGGGAACAGGCCAAAGTCGGTAACAGGAATCAGATGTAGGAAACACAGCAAGTACACACAGAGGCTAACACACAATGGTTGATCAGCACTGCTGGCTTGCAGTGCACAGGTTAATATAGGGTTCCCTGATGGGGCCTGGGGTGGGGCCATGCTTAGAGGAGAGGTTACAAAAGCAGTCAGGTGAGGGTCAGCTGGTCTCTAGAGATGAACACATGGAGACAGGTATGCTGATCGACAAACTCTATTGCATAACCATGACATGTAGTTAATCCAATCTACATTCTTGCTGACAGTTGTTATGGGGATCAAAGACTCAAAACCAGCTTTTACCTGATCCCTGGCTTTAAACTCATCAGGGACCCCCCTTGTAACCCCTATGACATGTATGTATACATGAGAATCAAAGCTTCCGGAGAGAGCTGCTCGCTTTCTCCTCTGACTGTGTGCTGGGTCAGTGTATGTATCAGGGGTATCTTTGGTTAGGATATGGGGCTTTTTATTTTCATCTTTTTTTTTTTCTAATGCACTCTGTGGTCGCCCAGTCTGGCCCTGTGTTCCAACCCACTGGCCCCCACAGAAACCACAACTCTGTCCCCAGTAACTGTCTGTGTGGCATACATATATGTCTTTACCGTCAGGGATATCACTGTACCAATGGCATCACCATGAAGGGTCAAACAGACAAGGTACTATGTCACAGTAATCTAAGGTAAAGGTGGTCACATGTGTACCTGAAGAGTTACACCAAAACGTAATTATGTTATCATTTTTGTGATGGCCACCTCCTGGGCTCCTCCCCCCTAAATCAAACAGAAAAAGGATATGCAGCACCCGAAAACACGCTCTCCTGCAGTGATAAGCGTGCATTCAGGTGTTCTTCCTGGCCAACTTGACTGAGGTGGCTGTGGTCACCAAAACTTGGAATGGACCATCATAACTTGGCTCAAGGATCTCCAGACAGTAGTTGGTGTGTTCCTGTATCTAATTCAGGATCTGGAATGGAAGAAAACACCTGGACATGCATTCAGGTTAATTCTTGTGATAAAGTGGTTACATAATTAGTCAACACATCAGACTGTAACTGTAACTGTTGTGGAAAGTAACAACCAAGTTTGGGAGCTGAACCAAACAAAATTTCATAAGGGGATAGGGCATGTTTCCCCTGGGGGTGTGTCTGACACTGAACAGGGCAATGGGCTAACTGTCTGGCCAACTCATGTTAGTCTCTTGGGCCATCTTTAACATCCTGTTTTTAGTGTCCCATTCATCCTTTCTACCTTCCCGCTACTTTGAGGGTGGTATGGGATGTGTAGTGCCAACTGAACCCCCAGTGCTGCCCAAATCTCTTTAGTAAGGGTTGTTGTTAGGGCTGGTCCCTGATCTCTCAATATCACCTCTGGGACCCCAAATCTACATACTATCTCACTCAGTAGTTTCTTAGCTGTGGTCCTGGCAGTCGTGACCACTTCCACTAGGGCGTTTGGAATGGGGTATAGGGCTTTTGCCAGGTGCTTCTTCTGTGCTTCTTCTGTGCATCCTGGGTTACATTTGGTGCAGATAATGCATGATCTGCAGAAGCTGTCGGTCAGTGGAGTAACTCTTGGTGCAACACTTGTTGATAAGAGAGTTCATAAAAGTCTTTGTCAAGTGGGCAGCTCCATGTGCCGATTGCACCACGGCTGGGTACATACTCCTGGGTAGACAAGGCTTCTTGTTGCACTCGAATAGTCCATTTCTGAGAGTTGCTCCTCTACATTTCCAGCTTTCCTTCTTATCCGCACTTGTTGTTTCCTGTAGTTTTTTAGATAAACTCTGTCCACTGGGAAAGTCTGTAAGGTAAGCACGGGGTGGTCTTCTTCTACCACCCTGCTGTCCACTTCCCGTGGACCACCAGCTGTCTGGTTGGCAGCTGAATTGGCTAGATGATTGCCTTAAGCTTCCTTTGAGTTCATTTTGTCGTGTGCTTTACTCAGAATAGTCACTTGGGTTGGGAGAAGCAAGGCATCAATCAAGTTTTCACAGGTGTTCCTGCAGCCATCAGGAATCCTCTGTCCTAGATAACACCATAATCATGGGCAATGCTGAAAGCATATCTTGAGTCCATATGAATGTTGGCTCTTTTTCCCTCTGCCCATTTACGTGCTGTAGTAAGTGCTTACAGCTCTGCCTCCTGTGCAGACATCACCGGTGATAAGGCTTCAGCTTGTAGAACAGTGTTTTCAGTGGTGACCGCTCCTCCTCCTCCTTTCCCCCCTCGAGAAGTGGAAGAAGGGTGGTAGGGTTCAGTGTTTGACAACTTAATAGAGTAATGCTGTCCAGTAGGAGGGAACACAGGAGTCTCAAGTGTCTGGTAGTGGACAAGTGTTTCGGCTGGACCTTGGTTGAATATGGCAACAACGTCATGGGGAGCAAGCAGAACGAGGCAGTGTCCGAGGACCAAGTTCAAAGTTTTGTCAAGCAAGGCTTGTGTAGCAAAGCCAGCTCGCAGACACAATAGGCCTCCTCTTGCTACCGCATCCAGCCGACAGGAATAATATCCTATGGGGCGTAGGCTGATGCCGTGTGATTGGGTGAGTACACCTGCAGCATGTCCCAGACATTCGGATACAAAGAACTTGAGCGTTTTGCTGTAGGCTGGGAGCCCTAGCGCCGGGGGTGGCGCACTTAAAGGCTTCAAACTTTAGATATTTCTTCAGGAGACATCTGGAAGGGGTCTGATTGCAGAGCATCAGTAGGAAGGCTTCTGGAATCCATGCTCTGCGCTAGGAAATTAGTCCAAGGAAAATGACAAGTGTTGAGCACCACTGCAATTTGGGCTTTGAGGCTCTGCAGCCCTGGTTGGCAAGATAGCACAACAGGCTTTCTGGGGTGACTTCAACAAGGGGTAAGTCAGCTGCACAAAGGAGAAGGTCATCAACATGTTGGAAGAGAATCACTTCCGGGTGTTCCTCTTGTCATGTGTCAAGGATGATAGCCATAGCTTTTGCAAACTGGCTTGGAAAGTTCTGTGCCCCTTGTGGCACAACTGTTTAGGTATGTTGCCGTTTCTTTCCGTGGATGAATGCAAAAAGGTACCAGCAGGAGGGGTGAGGGTGGACACTGAAGAAAACGTTTGTAAGGTCCACCTCTGTGAGGTATTTTGCAGTCAAAGGCATCTACAGTAGGTACCTGGTTCTCTTTTTAGGATTCTCTTCTTGGGGTTATTGTGGTTTCCGGGGCAATGAAGCGCCCTCTTTTAGCTTGACTGAAACTGGTGGCACCTTTAAGTGACCGTTGTCTTCCGGTCCTGTGGACCATAGGCACGCAGGGATTCTGTCATGTACTTCCTGCAGTATTGAACTTGAAGTTTTTGCTTCATTAAGTGTCATCAGGAGAGGCAGAGAACACAAAGCAGATGAGTCTTCTAAAGATAGGGGAGTATGTAACTTCATCCCCCCTTCAGGCGTGTCCTGATTGAGGCCTGTAGTCTGGACAACACATCAGCTCCTAGTAGATTCAAGGGACATGTAGAGGACACCACAAATCTGGCAAGCAAATCAGGAAGTGGACTGGAGCGGGGCACCCCATCCATTCCTACGCAGGAAACATCAATAGTGGAAAGGAAAGAATTATTAGGCAGGTTCACCGCCCTCAACACACTTTTGGCTGCACCCCTGTCAATGAGGAAAGTGGTAGGTTTTTCGTCTGGGACATCTTGGGGCTCTGCATTCTTTTCTAAAGTGACCCCGTTTCCCACAGTTGTAACAGGTGATCCTTTCCCTGGTATTGAGCAGTGGTGGTGGACTAGTGTAGGCGGGATCTTCGTCATGGGTTACCATGAGGGGCGTTGGTTTTTTACCTTTTTGATTTTCTATACCTCTGGTCACCAACAATAAATCAGACATTTTCATTGAATGGTATTCAGGGCGGGCCACCATCAGGCCTTTTCTGATATCCTCTCTGAGCCCTGAAACAAAAGCAGTTGATAACATGTGTGTGTGTGCCTTTATGAGTCTAGCATGATACTTCTTCACAGACTCCCCTTTATCTTGGGTAATATCTTGGATTGTGGTCTTCTGATCCGTCAACTTCTCCTTTGCCCAGTCGTGGAGTTGTGCACAGAACTCCACTCCTGAGGTGTAGGAAGTGGCACTTGTCAGGCAGGCATCATTGAAGGCCATCTGCATGACTGGCCAAAAGACATATCCTGCTTTGATTTGGCATAGGCTGATCAAGTCTCTCCAGGCAGCTGAGTAAGTTTCTTGTATCTGCACTATCCTGTGGTAGAAGGGAATTGGCTGCTTCTCTGGGTCAGGCAGACTTGTCACTAAGGCCGCTGCTTGTGATAGAGTAAAAGCGACATACATCACTGGTGCCCCTTCTGGTAACCGAGACTGTTGTTGGGGCAGGGGCTGGCAAGGGGCACTGTTCTTTACGGTTGCCAGCATGTGTTTCAGATCCTCTCGGAACTGTGAGTCCGGAGCCGGATTGGGGGTTAAATCAGTGGGTGGCCTTGCTGCCTGCTGTTGGGCTTCCCACTCAGAACTTCTTCATCATTAACATATCCGGCCTGGGAATGTGATGCTCCCGTATTGGGGAAGAAAGGTGTGTGGTATGAACCATCTTGGTTTAAAACAGGGAGGGCTGGGTACAGGCTGTTTAAGCTTACTGGGTGTACCAAGATGGCCGCCGGCAGGAAGTGCACTGCACTAGGTAGAAAGTGAAGGCATGGGTGCACTAAGATGGCCGCCGGGCTGAGTTGTCACAGTGGGTTGTGCTTGGGTGGTGAGAAAGGAGTGGTTGTTAGACGGAGGGCAGTGCTGTCCCTCCCCTCCTTTGTTTCAAGATCCAACATATCATCAGCTCTGTGATACACATACATAATACAATCGCCATCTTTCTTAATTTCCTTTATCCAATTTTCTTTATCACACAGGATTTTTCTCCCTGTTTTCTTCAGCAACATAACTTTCGCCACTTCTTTCAACTTTGTTAACTATTTCAACATCTTCTTCTCTCCTTCTTTGCAATATCACTTTCTTTTCTCTCTCTCAACCAAGGGGTTAATATTTTTTCTCAGTGTTCTTATCAACAAATTCCTTCGGTGTGGGCATATAAGACTAATGTACGGTTAATCTCAGAACAAGAACAAACACGTCAGGGGTAGTGAGGAGCAACGGCCCGCGACCCAACAGATCCCCCGGGCAGCCCCCCCTCCGACCTTAACCAGTCCCCACCCCCTCTCGTGTATATATCAAACAGTAAACCACAAATACAATCACGACAGGACATTACACCTGCCACTCTTCGAACTGCAAAATTTCAGCAGGCTAAGATAACCACAAGGGCAGACCACCCTGCAAAAATAAACCCCTTTATAGACGTTTTTTTTTTTTTTTTTTTTTCCCCGCTCTACACCAAGAGGCCGACAACTCGTCTTGGGGTGAGACTTCTGTAACACTTTCAGACTGCAAAGCCAGCAGCTGAGATAACCCTCAAAGGTTCATTGAACCCAGAGTAACCCGTCTATAAACGTTTGCCACAAGGGAAACAATCTCATTCCAGAGGCCGACAGCTCATCTGGAGATGAGACCACACATTCACGCATGTAGCACCCTTAGACTGCTGAGTTTCGCAGCCCAAAGAATGGCAGACAGTGAACAAAAAATACAGTCAGAAGAAACCCATTGACAGGTTCGTTAAAACAACCTCAGGCGAGGAAATACCTGCCTCTAAGAGAGTCTCAGCATACCGACAGAATCCAGCCGTCAACCGAAAGATAAGAGAGTCGTACAGTGGTAAGAATATAAATCAAACTTACCGTACTGTTAGGGCTGCGCAAAGACCCCACTCTCATCAATCAATTAACGCCCAAATGCTTGTCGCGGTATAACTTCGACTGTAGCCTGAGGTCCCGGGTTTCGGCACCATCTGTTATGGAAATGATTAAGAGCTCCAATTGAGCCCAAGGTTATCTGCTGCTGTCTCTAATTTTGAAAGTGTTGATATGCATGCATATAAAAGTAAACACTCTGAGACACGCTCAGCATCGTTACTTGTTACACTTCTGATTTATTCAAGGCGGTGTTAATGTTTTATACACACAAATACGTCATTGCTATGTTAGTCTAATAGGTACATCTCATTGGTTAAGAAGGAAAAGAAGATGGAGAATTTTCATAACGAGGTTTGGCTGTCTTTGGTCTTATCTTCAGTTCCGCGTTCTTCTGATGTGTGGGATGTAGGGGGTACCCGCCATCTTGAGAAAATATAGGAACAGAGCTAATCTGTATACTTATATAATGAGTAAGGAGAAAAATATGTATGCACATAAGAAAATAGACATTTTCAGATTACTATTATTATTATCTACATCACATTCCTTCACAAAGGCAGGGCTCAGGAGTGCGCTAAATAAAGAATGCAGGGCTCAGGAGTACGCTACATAAAGAATGCAGGGCTCAGGAGGGCGCTACATAAAGAAGGCAGGGCTCAGGAGTGCGCTACATAAAGAATGCAGGGATCAGCTGTGTCCAGCAATGCAGCCTCACCAGTGCCCAGCAATGCACCCCTACCAGTGCCCATCTATGCAGCCTCACTAGTGCCCAGCAATGCAGCCTGACCAGTGCCCAGCAATGCAGCCTCACCAGTGCCCAGCAATGCAGCCTAACCAGTGCCCATCAATGCAGCCTTACCAGTGCCCATCAATGCAGCCTTACCAGTGCCCAGCAATGTAGCCTTACCAGTGCCCAGCAATGCAGCAATCGCCTGTGCCAGGGATCAGAGAGTAAGAGGAGAACCGGTCGGATCAGCACGCAGGCTGGCGTTGCCCACTGTGACAGCTTTAATTTGAATTGCCGGGTGCCCGCCATCACACAAGTCCCGCCTCCTCGATCGGCTCCTACCTATGATAGACAGCACACGTCTCAGCATTAAACAAGTGTGCAGTCTATCAAACCAGGAGGTGGGACTTGCGTAATGGCAGGCACCCAGCGATTCAAATTAAAGCTGTTACAACGGGCAACGCTTGCCTGGCACCCCACAGTGTGTGACACCCGGGGTGGACCGCCCCCCCCTCTGCCTCAGGACAAGCTTGGGATCGGCCCTGCATCTTTCGCTGCCCCTACAATCCAGGGACAAATTTGCAGACTGACTGGCTCCGGGGACTGTGTCCTCAGTCCGGGGACTGTCCCCGGAAACCGGGGACGTCTGGTCACCGTATCTTAAACAAACTGCCTACATTGTTGCTAGGAAGTTTACTTTAAGGGCTTCAAGAAAGCAGAATAGAGCTTGTCAAATGTTTTGTATATGCTTACTGTATATGGTGCTCTTCAGAGGAATATTTGCTCTAATACTAAATCAGGCCCATGTGTTTAAGGCCTAAAATGATTGATGACGAAAGTGGGGAGCCTATAGAAAAAGGAGCTATTATTTCTGTGCTGCCAGGGCAGCAGAACCCCTCAATACAACTGTGAGTTTATGAATACATTTGCTGATCATAAATAATAAAAATGCGCTCTCATTAGCTGTACCTTCAGCTCCATTTGTAGGTGAAGTGACAGGTGATGGCAACAACCTATTTCAGCTATTTGCAGTGTAAGTAATAAAGACTTAAGTAGATTAAAAAAAAAAAACTGTATGTCATAGCAACCAATTTAATTTCCTTTGCTAATTTTAATGGACATTTCAGGGGGTAACAAACTGGCTGATTGCAGAAGGTTAAAAAGTTAATTGTCTGCATTTCCATTGCTGTAAGCAAGCCCGAAGAATGACACTGAGCACATGAGTTACGCTGACGGTATTTAAAACTAAAAACATTTTGCAGACTTTCCTGAGTGAAATAACCTCTTTATTTGTGTACTTAACAGAAATCACAATTATTAGCTATATTAATGATATATTATATAAATACTGGCAAAGCTAATATATGCTTTGCTTATATCGCCACCTGCTGGCCAAAACCACCTAGCCCCCTAATATTTTACAATAGACTAGCATCTCAGTAGGGGGGATTTACTAAAACCAGAAAGCGCAAAATCTGGTGCAGCTCAGCATAAAAACCATCACCTTTCAGGTTTTATTGTTAAAGCTTAATTGAACAATCGGAAGTTAAAAGCTGATTGGCTACCATGTACAGCTGCACCAGATTTAGTAAATCTCCCCCACTGTCTTTATAGCTCAAGAAAACCTTTTGTTTGTCTTCCTGCCTTTTTCTGAAGTAGACAAGACTACAAAAAAAAGGCTCATTCACAAGTGTGACACACATAGCCACTCCTCAGAAAAGCAATCTGCAGTGGATCGCTTTTCCGATGCATTTGACAGGCAATGAGGAGGGGATATGACACTTGCCTATTTCAACCCTCAAAATGGGTCGCGTTTGGTGGTGCTGCCACCTGCCAAAAGCGACATGCTGTTTTATTTTCGCTGTGGCATATATACAGCCCTGAGTGCCTGCATGCCATTGGTTAGTTGGGTGGTCAGGGGGGTGGTAAAACTGAGGCTCAACTGCCTGATTTTACTGCTCTCCGGCTGCTCATGTGAACGCAGCAGTATCAAATGACAGCAACTTTGTAACAAGTAGTAATGTAAACCTGAGGAGAGATTAATAATCAGCCTGCCATTGCTGATCTGCTTTTGGGAGTGCTAGTTGCCTGACTGTCTCTGACTGTAAGGCTCCATTCACACCTGAGCGTATTGATTTACTGCATTTTTCAGGGGTTTTTAGGCTTTTTTTGTAGCTTTTTTAAAGCGTTTCAGAAGCGTATTACAAGAGTTTTACAGTTCCAGTCATTTTTGTTTAGCCAAAAGAAAGCACTAGGGGGAGGAGAGGGAGAGGAAATTAGGGGTGGAAAGCTTGTATTTGAGCAGAAAACGCTAATAAAACGCTCATAAAACTATGGGCCCAAAAACGCCTGTAATCAGCCAAAAAGAAGCTCATGTACTTTTTTGAGCTCCAGGCGTTTTGCTTCAGGCGACAGAACGCTCAGATGTGAACAGGAACCATTGAAATGAATGGGATTTGGCTTGCTGAGCATTTTAGGCCTGGTTCACACCTATGCAGGTTGCAGTTTGCATATTCCAGGTGCATTTTGCATTTTTTCAATACATGTTTTTGATCCATTGAAGTCTATGGAACCAAAAACACAACCTGCTGGTCCCTGACCCTTTCCATAAAATGCACAGATGTGAACGTGACCCATAGGAAACCATGTTAAATGGACTGTAGTGTGTTTCTGCAAGACTGAAAACGCACTAAAAAAAAATGCATAGGTGTGAACCAGGCCTTCGAGCTACAAGCTTCAGGCAGAAGATCGCTCAGGTGTGAAAGGGGGGGCCTTAGCAAACCTTGCATGAGAATCTACTGTAATGTTAGCCTCCACCCCAAATTAAAAAAAAAAATCCACAAAAGTGTGTTAAAAAATTTGGTATTGTGAGACAAAAAAACTAACTATCTTGGATGTGATGACTTCTATTTCCCGAGACATACCCACAATGCCTCTGCTTAGGTTTGCCACCCGTCCTGGATTCACCCGGACAGTCTGGGTTTTGAATCATGTGTCCGGGTTTCAGGCCACCTGGAACCCGGACACATTATTCAGACCAGACTGTGGCCCCCCCCCCCCAACTTAGGCATGCCTGGGCACACCCTAATCACCCAGTGCGGCGCAGATTCCCGCTGATGTCTGGGTTGCACACACCTATGCTCCCCAACTAACCAAGTACCACAACCACCAAGTGCATAGGCCCCCTCCCTCCCTTCTCTCTCCTGCCTTTGAACAAGTGAGTACAGTAAGATAAGGAGGACTCAGATGTAAGTGGTGCTCTGCAGACTCTGATGTAAGGGGGGCTTTGGGAACCCTGATTTAAAAGGGGAATGCTGGCAATTCTGATGTAAGTGGTGAGCAGAAACCCCCTTACATCAGAGTTCCCTTTTACATCAGATTCCACAGCATCCTCCCTTAAAAAAATAATAATAATTGCTGTGTGCCACTAAAGTGTTTGGGTTTGGCTTGAAGAGAAGTTGGCAACCCTACCTCTGCTTTGGCCTCCTTTTGTAAGAGTTTTGTTTTTTTCCATTTGGGGGGTGGGTGGGGGCTGTAATTAAAAGCATGTTGTAAAACAACAATGAAACAAATATGCAGAATAGGAATGGCAGACAAGCTGGATGTCCTTATTTGCACACATCTTTCAGGTCAGTAACACAAAGCATTAAAGCCAGAGAGTAGGCACGACGGCCAGGCAACTAGCATTTTCAGAAGGTTTCCTTTAATATGACTTGTAATGCCAATCACAGCAACAGGATACTTACAATTGTCATTAAAATGATGCAAATGCTTGCACTTAGAGATGAGTAGGCTGATTCTGCTCATTATTGATTGTTCTCATACTTTACAACTAGATTGTGAACATGATATTCTTGATATGCACCTGACACTTTGCTGAAACTGCAGAGTCTTGCAATTCAGCTATCCAGTTTTCTAGGATGTATATATTATACACAATGCCATGGATCCAATGAATTGACATTGTGGGAGAACTGGCCAATCGCAATTTAGCTTAAAAGCACCCTTTGAGAATTTCTGATATGCTGATTTTCTCTAAAATATGCCAACATTGATATTCATTATTATTCATTCGTCTCAATTTAATAATCAAATGATATTCATTCTTCTCTGTGTAAGTCCCTGGGACTTATGCACCAGTCTCATTAGCTTCTGAGGAAGACCAGTATTCCCTGATAACCGACAGTATATACTGTATTTATTGGCGTATAACACTCACTTTTTCACCATGAAAATCGGGTGCAAATAGCATGTGCGTGTTATACGCCAATTCTTCAATTTTAGCTGCCCAGGTAGGGGGGCGAGACGAGCGCCGTCAGATTACACACAGTGAGAATCTCCTGTTTACTTGGCGGCCTCTGTAATAGGAAGTCCCGTCTCCTGGGCCGCCATTGGACCACTGTTCTGTCTATTATAGGAGATTCTCACTGTATGTAATCTGTCGGCGCTCGTCCCGCCCCCCTCCCTGTCCCCTCTAGGCTGAAGATGGGCATTGGTCAGGCTGCACTGATGGCAACGGTGAGGCTGCTGCATTGATGGCAATGGTGAGGCTGCTGCATTGATGGCAATGGTGAGGCTGCTGCATTGATGGCAATGGTGAGGCTGCTGCATTGATGGTAACGGTGAGGCTGCATTTATGTAGACTGATGAAGCTGCATTGATGGCACTTGTGAGGCTGCAGATGGGCATTGATCAGGCTGCACTGAGGGCAATGGTGAGGCTGCATTTATGTGGACTGATGAAGCTGCATTGATGGCACTTGTGAGGCTGCAGATGGCCATTGATCAGGCTGCATTGATGGCAATGGTGAGGCTGCAGATGGGCACTGACCCTTATTTTGCTTCAAAGTTCCTTATTTAAAATGTAGAACAGGGGTTGTTGGCCGGCTAATTATCTGCGAGTTGTGCCACATCCTAAAATAAGAATTTGAACAGAACAAGTTCCCCTAGTGGACTTTAAAAGCACATATAAGAGGACATATAGGAGAATGTATAATAAGTAAATGATAGTTTATTCATTACAAAAACATCATAAAAAACATCAAGATATAATACAAAATGAAAGGAGTGCGATTCATGCATATATACACATGTAACTAATGATACCAATGTGCTTGCACCCAAATAAAATGTACGTTTTTTCCCTGAAACTTCTCTCCTAAAATGAATGTGCGTGTTATACGCCGATAAATACGGTATATGATTGTTTGTGTTACAATTCTAGCCATGAACATCTTGCAAAAACCTCCAAGTAAACTGACCTCAGAGGTTTTGTTCAGTGACCCCGTCAGATTGTGGTTGCCTCATACACATTTACCGATGGAGCATGTGGAAATCCTGGAAATAAGGGGCATTTTTAAAAAGATTGTAAAGTTTCAACAAAAGAAACCTAGCGAGGATATGATGATGATATTAAACAACAGAAAAAAGAAGCCTATAAATCTA